>CM069235.1:6625277-7825277 GCA_035582765.1 Acer negundo | reverse complement strand
CCGCTGCGCACCCCGCTGAGCAGGCCTTGCGCAACGTCTCGCACCCCCCCGCTGCCGTCGTATCGACAGCTACCTCCTCCGTCGCTGACGCCGCGGCGATACAGAAGGCGTCGTGGGAGGCGGACTGGGATTTCGCTGCAGTGGAAGAGGATTTGAGGGTGGAATTGTCGCCTGAGCCGATTGCTAGGGTTGTTTTCGACGTCCCGCCGACGCTTCAGGAGGCTAAGGACGCGACGGCCGATCTCAAAGAAGCACTAGACAAGTACGTGATTTTTTTATTTTTTATTTTTTAATTTGAATCATATTTTAGGATCGAAAGAGCTTGATCTTCCAAAATTGGTGTTTACGTTGTAAATTTTATTACTGTTGTTAGTTTAACTGGAAATAACTGATGTGTTTGTATTGGAAATTTAAATTCGATTAGGATTTTACTAGTAAAAATTGATTCTTGTTAGAAGTTAAATAGTTAATGTTGTTAATTTGTGAAGAAATGGTTATGAGTGCTGCTGCGAATCATTATCTGCATTTGTTGAGATTGATTTGAATTTTATGATTTCGTGGAGTCATAATCGGTTTGCTCTTTGGATTGTTTGTGTTCTCTGCAGGGTTTATCTGTCATCTCCGGAATATGGTCCAGCTTTCGGTCTCCCATTGTTTGCAAACTCAGAAAATTTAGAGACCATGAGCTGTAATTCATGTGACTCTAAATTAGCTTCAGTGCCAACCCCTGCTTTTAAAGCATTTAAGTTGCTCAGTGAAAGTCCTGCCGTTCAGGTTTGATCTATCTCTCGATCAAAAAACACTCTCTATAAAGTTTGCATGATTTACTTGAGTTATTGTTTTTGGTTTTTTCGATTAATAATATAAATTGGGTATCCAAACACAAGTCTGTTCCTTGATGGTTAAATGGATTATTCTATTTCGATATGGTGCTAGATAAATGTGTGTCCTTTCTCATGTTTGGTGGTTTTTTTCTCAAGTTATATTTGATTTATTGATAGGTGTTATATCAATCTCTTGCTGTTTTTTCCAGCTTGTATATTTATTTTACATTCTGTGGTTGAATATGTTCCCATTATCAGTTTTGAGGCTCGAAGACTGTTTTATCATCGAAGCCAATTAAATTGTTCCGTCTAGATGAATCTCCCCTTTCACATGCATCAAAATATTTTTCCTTGAATAAACTAAGGTTTCTAATTTTTGGTTTTGTGCTCAGTCCGTTGTTGCTTCAATTGCGGCTGACCAGAAAGTGTGGGATGCTGTCATGGAAAATCAAGAGCTTAAGGAATTCATGCTGTCCCAGAGAAACAGTGAGAGTTATTTTTATTTAATCTGTTTCTCTGACGTCATTATATTCTGTTTTTGATTCCTTGTGATCGCTTTTCAATCCCTACTGTGAAATCTGAGTATAAAAGACCTTGTAACAGATGCTGCTGTTAAAGAACAGGAATCTGCCAGGATGTTTGATGAATCATCATCCAATTCGAGCCCAGGTGGTGACACTGCAGGCGAATTTGAAGACACTGAAGGTCCCAAGAATGAATTCTTCCAGAAAGTCAAGAAATCTGTGGTTGAGATGGTGAGCAATGTGTCTGATTTCTTTCAGAACCTCTTTGGTTCGTCGCCATCAGATAAGACCTCTGCAGATGCTGGTGGTGCTGGAGCAAGTGTTATGGAAAAAACTATGGGAGCTACGTTAATGGGATTGGCCATAATGGTGATTACATTGGTGGTGCTGAAGCGTTAAAGTTTGCATCTTTGCTACCTACTTGTAGAAATTTGTCGAGTTGACAAACACAAGAAGACTCTCTTTGTTCGAATGCCCTATTCGATTATAAAAACTGATGTGTGGGATATATAATGTAATCAATAGTATCGTATTTGTTGTATCCAAGTGATAAATATACAGCAGTCTAATGGTTTTATTACCAGTAGTTTTGTACAGGTTTTTCATGATTTATATATATCTGCTTGCTTTTCCATCTCTTCCCCTTTTTATGTATATTCGGCATTGTTTTCGGTCTACCCAGTTGTTAAGTCTCTTCAAGTGAATGATCATATCTGACTTTCTTCTCGTTCTTCCAAAGTCTGATTCATCCTTGCACTGTAATGCTCGGTCACTTTCCGGGCAAAAATCTTCGTGCTCTCATCCTCCAAAAATTGCGCATCATCTAATAGCATAAGACATTACATTAGTGAACACCAAATGCTGAGAAAAGAATACCTGAAAGATTCAATCTTGAATTCATGTTTCGTTATAAACAGCTTTAATTTATTAATGAACTCTAACACAACTATTGCTCAATTGTACTTAGCAACCATCACCATCTCTATACACTTCTTTTTGTCAGGCATCTCTTATTAAAACACAAAATCAAAAACAAAGAACTAACATTCAAAGTTCAATTCTTTTCGCTTGTCTCAACTAACAATCTTGTGTTGTGTATTCATCCTCTCAATGCAGACACATCACTTCCATTTATACTTCCATTACAGCCGCATTAATACATTATCATCATCACCTATGCATTTATACCACACTCTCTTGACCACCTTTGTGTTCATCTTAATCATATCATATCACAAATGAGAAACAAAACTAGACCAGCAATTTTTATGACATTTTATCTAATTCTACAATTTTAGAATCCGCCACCGTTTCATTTCTGGCCTCCAATTTTGAAACTGTAGGCTGAGAATTATCTTTGATCCAAGAACAGGAATTAGTTCTTAATTCGGGATTTTGAAAAGGGTGACAAACTCGATGATATGAATAATTTTAGAGAAGAGAAGAGAAATAGAGGAAGAACAGAGTAATTAAGGAGAGAAGAGACGAGATCAAAGGTTGGAAAAATAATGTTATATTCTGCGTATCTCATTCAATCCATTGCTTGCCTTTTTATAGGCTACAATTCTACAGCTAACAAAACTAAGCTAGAAAATAGGAAATAATGCAAGTGGTGTGTGAAGCACATCGTAAATAACTGACAACTAACTCATTCCACTAACTGATCAACTCCACTAAGGCATCTATGTTGCCAACAATGAACAATATAATTACTGACTCCACTAACATTAAATAAACACACCCAAATTAACACGATACATAAATAAACATATCACTCGAACCCACAACCTCAAGTGTGAGAGAAAAACCACTAGGCTAACTTCATCTAAGACAAGGATTAGTATTTTTTTTTTTTTTTTTTAAAATCGAAAACCTTGCCTAAACTTTCGACTCTTATTGGATATATATTATTATTATAATATATAACATGTTTGTAATTTTTGAAAATTTTAAAGGGTAAAAACGTCTTTTTTAGACTTGTCCCATATATGAGATAACTTGCCCAAGGGTTTTGTGTGAGACAAGTTTTGGTGTTTGTTATTCCATCCAGTCCCGTCTCTTCCCATGTTTAAAACACGTCAAATGTGGGCAAGAGCAAATGTAGAACAAGAGGAAATTATCCCATCCTGTCCCACGTACGGCGTACCAAACGTAACCTACTGGTTCAATCAATTTGAGTTGTGTTGGCCCTTACCCTTTTAACAATTTATATCATTATATACATCTACTCATAACTCAAGTGATTGTATATTTCTTATCAACATTCGTAATCGGGGTTCAAGTTCCATCTTAGTCGATAAATCACAAAGTGTGGACTTTTCAAACTTGACCGACCAATGTTATACTAAAAACCAACTTATATCATTAAGATGAGATGAAGTTGACTAAGTCGCATGCCATCACATCTTTTCTTTTTAGGGAAACAAAATAAAAAAAAAACAAAAAAAAAAAAAAAAACTATAGACTCCCGTGACACCTTTTAAGACAAAGTTCCTAACACAAAGAGGGTATTCCTCCGGCCAAAACCTATCCTTGTTACATGAGAAGGCATTTTTAGCCAAATAGTGGGCAAGATTTTCCTTTTTCGGAGCAAAACACACTGAAACACAAGTCAATCTCTTCATCAGACTTTTAATATCTGTGATAATAATTCTAGCTTATGAACACAAATTTCTGTCATCATTAATCCAACCCACCACAACTGCTGCGTCTGAATCAGTTGATTCAACTGTCACTGGATGTAGACTAGAATCAAGAGCCAATTGAAGGCCACAAGCTATCGCATCCACCTCCACGACTGGAGGAGAAAAAGTTGTAGTAATTCGTTGAGAGCTTGCGAGCCACATCAATTGCAGCGTCACAGTTTATTTTGGACATACCTGGGTCAAGTGGTTTCATAGACTTTCTTGTGTCTTCTTCGAGTTATGGCACTTTTCCATTGTTCAAACAAGCATTACGGTATTCAGTAAGGTAACTCTGTGCCTAGTCAACTACATCACCTTCACGCTTGCTAGGCAAACCATGTATCAAATAATTTCGGTGGTACCAATTCCTCCACATAACCACACATAGTAGGCCCAAAAAATCTTGCGACATCCGCACAAAACAGCCCAGAAGGCCAACATAAAATAAAATAAATGCAGGTCACGCACGTACCAATCAGGCAATCACCCATATGCACCGGCCAATCCTTGTGCACCTACTTCAACTACAAACATCCCCAAAGAGCATAAAATATGGGTCGAGTCTGATGGGCCTGGCACGGTCGGCTTGACAAGGATGGCGGGCTGTGTCCGCCACGACCCCCATGCCTAGCATGGGTCGGATCTTGAGTTGAGGACTGCCGTGCCGGCGTGCTGAGCCCAACGGTCGGCTTGCCAATTTTTTTTTCCTACCATTAGTTAGACACTGTATTTTTTTTTTGAATTTTTCGATCGTTTGTTTGCTGATGTCAGCAAACGGTCAAAATTTTTAAAATGGGCTAAAAATTACAATTTGTCCCCTTATCTCTTCTATTTTATATTTTTACCCATAGTTCAAATTTTTCTATAAATACCCCCACCCATTCCAATTTCCATACACTTTTTCTCATTCTCTCTATTCTCCAATTCTCCATTACTCTCTTTAATCTCTATTCTCTACACCATTTCATATTTTCATAATTTCATTCTTACTCTCCCTCTACTATCACTCTCTCTCTAATCTCTACACTACTAATCTACTAATCTACTAATCTAATATTATATTACCAATTTACTATTTTTCCCGACGGTCTTAACATGGACGATGATGATTTTGATCTTTCCGAACCAACCCAACTGACAACGGGACCTTCCGCCTCCACACCGACATCATATCTCAAAGCCAGAAAGTTGACATCTGTTGTATGACAGTGTTTTAACAAAGAAGAAATATTAAACCCAGACGGTATGATCGTAACAAAATATCGCTGTAAGTTTTTCAAACTCTTATATACCATTTCTTAATCGAGAACTAGTCATTTGAAAAGGCATATGGAAAAATGCATAGCTTGACACGAACAAGTAGACAGTACAACCTAGACATAACTACAACGGAACCTAGACGGACCCGTTACGACTCCGCGTATGCTAGAGATTGGAAACTTATGAAATAACTCATCGATGAGAGTTCCGGCAGTAACCAAGTCTAGGACTAGGTTATACATGTAACAAGTACATTAACTTGTAAGATTGCACTTTTTTTTCTCTTACCAAGTTTTTATCCCACTGGGTTTTTCTTGGTAAGGTTTTTAATGAGGCAATTATGTAATACTAAAAATCCGAAATAAATAAATAATTCTTCATTTCATATTTTCATAATTTCATTTATTTTTTTTATTTTCTTTAATATTTTACCTTTATTTATTCTTTGAATTATTTTATTAAATAAAATAATAAATCTATCTATTTTTTACAATTTTTTTTAAAATAATAAATAAAGTAGACAAATTACAATTACCAATATATAAGTTAAATTGTTAAAACAATATTATAAGTTAGTACAACTGAATTAAAATATTTAAATTCTAAAAAAATATAATTTAATTTTTTAAAAAATTTCAGGCCTGTGTGCCTGTATGACACATCTAGCTCATGCCGCTGACACGTGCTGGGCCCCTAGTTTTTAAAAACGGGCAGGGCCGGGCCTGGCACGATAACTCACCATGTCGGGCCAGGTCGAGACCGTTTTTACATTGGCCCGGCACAAATGGGCCGTGCTGGCCCACATTTAGACTACGTTTGATAGGAGAGAAGGAGAGTATGAGGGATGGATGAATTAAGAGGGAGAGAGAGTAGAAGAGATGGAGAGGATAATATATATTCTTCATGTTGTTTGGTATTAAAAAGAGGGTTGGATGGATGGATGGATGGATTTATATATAATTTATAAAATTACTATATTACCCTTTAAAAAATTGGAGGGTAATATAAAAATTGAGGGTATTTTTGTCTTTACCCCCCATCACTCTCCCTCCATTGTGATCCACCCATCATTTGAGGGATCCAATATGGTGGCTTAGAGAGAGAAGCTCTCCCTCCTCTCCCCCTCTCCCCCTCTCCCTTCACTTCTCCCTCCAACCAAACAAGAGATTTGATCTCCCTCTCTTCTCCTCTCCCTCCAATTCTCTACCTCCCGCTATCTTTTCCTGATACTAAACACAGTCTTAAACAACTATTTGGTACAATCCAAAAGACCATGAAACTCACGTGGGGCTTACTGGTTTTCCTTAACGAGGTCCTCTATTGACGTGGCGGAACCTGGAATTGCCACGGCACCAATTCTAACATTCAGCTAATCCTCTACACCCAATACCAGAAAAACCGTAAAAGAAAGTGAAACTTTCAGGGAACAGTAACCGTCAGATAATAAAATAATCCAATAACAATGACGTGGCAGCATCTTTGCGGACTAATCTCGATAAAAATAACCACACAGAAACAAAAGTTCAGATAATTATCTTCACGGAAAAAAATAAAAGAAAAAATCGAAAGAGTAGTTAAAATGATCGTGATTCACTGATTCGCATTTCGCGATCGCTAAGAGAGGAGCTTATAAACTGCGCACGAGCCTTATTCAACTTTTATTTTCCGATCACCATGGCAGGCGGAGCAGCCATCAGAGCTGCTGGAAAGCTCACCGGCATGGGTGTTTTCAACGGCGGTTTGCGCAGTGGGATTTCCGCAGCGCAGACCGCCGAGCAGGCGTTGCGCAACGTCTCGCTGCCCGCCGCTGCCGTCTTATCGACCGCTACGTCCTCCGGCGCTGACGTCGCAACGATACAGAAAGCGTCACCTGAGCCGATTTCTAGGGTTGTGTTCGACGTCCCGCCAACGCTTCAGGAGGCTAAGGACGCGACGGCCGATCTCAAAGAAGCAGTAGACAAGTACTCTTTTTTTAATCTTTGTCTTTATATTATTATATATGTGTCTTTTGTTTTATTTGAATCATACTTTAGGATCCAAAGAGCATCATCTTCAAAATTTTGGTTCTTTAGTTGGAAATAAATGATGGATTTGTATTGGAAATTTAAATTCGACTGGATTTTATTAGTAAAAATTGATTCTTGTTAGAAGTTAATGTTATTTACTTGCGAAGAAATGCTGTTAATCAATATCTACATTTGTTGAGATTGATTTAAAATTTTTGATCAATTTGTTTATCTTTGGATTGTGATCTTCGTAGGGTTTATCCGGAATCCGGTGGTTCCAAATTAGCTTCAGTGCCATCCTCTGCTTTTAATGCATTTAAGTTGCTTAGTGATAGTCCCGCTGTTCAGGTTTGATTGACCTCTCAGATCATCCACTCTCTATAATGTTTGTATGATTGAATTAATATTATAATTTAGTTAAATGGATTATTCTATTTCGATCTCGTGGTAGATGAATGTGTCCCCTTTCTCATGTCTGTTAGTTTTTTTCTCAAGTTTTCGATTCTGCAATCCAATAAGCTCCTAGATAAATCTTCCCTTTCGCGTGCATCAAAATATTTTTGCCTTGTATGAATAAAGGTTTCTAATTTTTGGTTCTGTGATCAGTCTGTTGTTGCTTCAATTGTGAATGACAAGAAGGTGCAGGATGCTGTCATGGAAAATAACGATCTTAAGGAATTCATGGTGTCCCAAAGAAACAGTGAGAGTTTTTTGTTTAATTAGTTTCTCTATCATGTTATTATATGGATCTGAGTGTAAAGGAACTTGTTACAGATGCTGCTGTTGAAGACCAGGAATCTCATAGGATGTTTGATGAATCATCATCCAATTCAAACCCAGGTGGTGACACTGCAGTCAAATTTGGAGACACTGAAGATGGCAAAGTTGGAGACACTGAAGGTCCCGTGAACGAATACTTCCAGAATGTCAAGAAATCTGTGGTTGAGATGGTGAGTAATGTGTCTAACTTCTTTCAGAACTTAGCAGAAAGGACTCCATTGATGGGACTGGCCATAGCGATGATTACAGTGGTGGTGCTGAAGCGTGTTTAAAGTTTGTATCTTTTACTACCTACTAGTAGAAATTTGTCGAGCTGACAAACTGAGGAAGACTCACCCTGTTCGAATGCCCTATTTGATGATACTAAGAACTGATGTGATTTGTGTGAGTCTGTATGATTTTATGATGAGTTTTGTACAGGTTTTCGAATGCCCTATTAGATACTAAAAACTGATGAGATGTGTGCCAGTCTTAATGGTTTTATGATGAGTTTTGCTAATGTTTTTGCATGATTTATATCAGCTTGTTTCTCCATCTCTTCACAATCTTCTCCTTTTGTGTGTTCGAAAGCTGAGAAAACACAAAAACAAATCATATATGGATTGTTTACAGGTTAATTGTAATAGTTTAAAAAAGGAAGCAAAAAATCTATCATTACAATTTACAGGTTTAGTCAAGAAAGTTTTAGATTAGTAGTGTGATTTAAAAACATATATGGATTTTATAAGCTTATGGTTTTTAAAATCTTGAACCAATATTAAATTCATGTGACATTTAAGTATATAATTTAAAATCAATGGTCATCGTGGGAATTATCTTTATATTTAATCTCTATCATAAATATTTAAAAATATTAATTAATTTATATTTCTAGTGTTTTTTAAACTGCTTTAAATGATAAAAATACCTTCTTCTTTTTTAATTAAGATTGATTACTTTAATCAACAATTAAATCCAATAAAATTTGAGTAATGGCCGACAACTTTGCCTAACAATTTTCGATAAAGTTATTTAGTTATGAAAAGTAAAAGAGTAAACCTTTGGAGACGTATGATGTAAGTTGCTCGTCAATGTAAATGGGACCCACTAAATAGACTTCTTCGTAGTTCTTACTTTGTAATGTTAAACCCGATCAAAAATAATATTTAGTTCATATTAAATAGACTTCTTCGTAGTTCGTACTCTTCAAACTATTCCAAACACACCATAAGATTGATTACTTGATCAAAGATTAAATCCGATCAAATTTTAGAAATTGTTGGCAACTTTATCTATCAATTATCGATAGGTTAATTGGCACAGATGTCCCATGAACTCTTCAAAAAGTTGCATTGTGGCCCCTATAATTTTTTTTTCAACACTAAACCCCTTGAACTCTCGTAAATTGGTAATCGCCGAAGGAATCTGCTCCTTTAATGATCAAAAAAAAAGTTTAGAGGGGAAAGGGTGCAAATTCAACCAAATCCAGGGGGTATCAATGCTAATTAACCTTATCGATAAAGTTATTTAGTTGTGCAAAGCAAAAGAGTAAACATTTGGGAAGGTAGGATGTAAGTTGCTTATCAATATAAGTGGTATCCACTAAATAGACTTCTTCGTAGTTCATACACTTAAAAGCTATACCAAACACACCATAAGATTGATTACTTGATCAACGATTAAATCCGTTCAAATTTGAGTAATGGTCGACAATTTTACCTATCAATTTTGGATAAAGTTAATTAGTTGTGTAAAGTAGGGATGTCAATGGTACGGGTTTTCCAATGTCATCCCCAACACCAATTAGTATGAGAAATACCATTCTCTATGAATATCCGCCTTAAAAGAAACAGTGTGGGTATGGGGATTCCCCATTAGGGGATCAATTTCTTACCTCATACCATCCCAAACCCATTAATGTATTTTTTTTTTTAATGACTTTTTAATAAAGATCATATAAATATTATTGAATAATATGAAAATAATAGTGTGAGGTATATTATATATAATAATCTGGAATGAAGTAATGTTTCAATGGAGGGAAAAAAAGGGAAAAAATAAGACGGAAAATTTTGTTACTCGGGGGGGAAAAAATTAAGGAAAATTATGTTTTTTTTTTTTTAAAATAGTAGTCACGATACTATTTTTAATTTAAGAGTTAATTCCAATACTAATTAAGTGCTTCATATATATATAGTGAGTCTCTTATGAATGATCCATTATTTTAATTTTGGTAAGGACTTTGACGGAAATACATCGATTTTAATGAATTTTGATCTTAATTTTTTTTTGTAGATGATGAGTTCATTGAAATCTACCTATGAACAAAATTTGAGAATTTGAGAATAATAGAACTATTTTTTTTTTTATAAATTTTTTTTCGTATATTTCGTATATTTTCCGATGCCTTCATATTTAACAAAATTTGGATAAATAGTTATAGTGCTCGTAACATTCTCAAAATTTGTTTATATTTAGATTTCATTGAACTCATCATCCATAAAAAAATTCAGATTAAAATTCATTAAAATCGATGTGTTTTTATCATAGTCGTTATTGAAATTAAAATAAAAAATCTCTCATGAAAGATTCAATATATATATATATATATATATTTATATTGATAACGAATACGGGGATGGGGCGGGTGGGGATTTGAAATCCCGTAACCGTATCAAAATTAAATCGGGTATTTAAAATTTTTTTCGATCCCATACCACAATTTAATTGGTACGGTTAAACCCGTTCCTAACGGTTCGGATCCACGGATTAATGGGTAATTTTGACATCTATAAACCGCAAAGTAAAAGAGTAAACCTTTGGAAACGTATGATGTAAGTTACTCATCATCATAAATGGGACCTACTAAATTGACTTCTTCGTACTCTTTTGGTCTCTAGTCTTATGAATCTGGTCCAATCCAAAAGACCATGAAACTCACGTGGGACCCACTGGGCTTTCCTTAACGAGGTCACCTATTGACGTGGCGGAACCTGGAACTGCCACGGCACCAACTCTAACATTAATCAGCTAATCCTCTACATCCAATATCAGAAAACCTGTAAAAAGAAAATGAAATATACAGGGCACAATAACCGTGTGATGCTAAAAATATTAATCAAATGCCGTGGCAGCATCTAATGGAATAGTGAACGAAACTACTCGATAAAACAAAAGCTTAGATAATTAATTATCTCATTATCTGCACCGAAAAAAATTAAATTAAAATTAAAAATCGAAATAAATCTGAAGAATCTGAAGAGTCTTTAAAATGATCGCGATTCGCGATCGGCAAGAGAGAAGGTTGTAAATACGCACGACCCTTAACCAACTTTACTTTTTTTTTTCTTCTACGTTACGAATATTTTCCGATCACCATGGTAGGCGGAGCTGCCATCAGAGCCGCCGGCAAGGTCACCGGCATGGGTGTTTTCAACAGCGGTTTGCGCGGGGGGATTTCCGCGGCGCAGCCCGCCGAGCAGGCCTTGCGCAACGTCTCGCGCCCCGCCGCTGCCGTCGTATCGACCGCTAGCTCCTCCGGCGATGACGTCGCAGCGATACAGAAGGTGTCGTCGTGGGAGGCGGAGTGGGATTTCGCGGCAGTGGAGGAGGATTTGATGGTGGAATCGGCTCCTGAGCCGATTGCTAGGGTTGTGTTCGACGTCCCACCGACGCTTCAGGAGGCTAAGGACGCGACGGCCGATCTCAAAGAAGCACTAGACAAGTACGTTTTTTTCAATCTTTGTCTTTTTATTATATATGTGTTGTATGTTTTATTTGAATCATATTTTAGGATTCAAAGAGCTTCATTTTCAAAAATTGGCTCTTTAGTTGTAAATTTTTTGTTGTTATTAGTTTAAGTGGAAAGAAAATGATGGGTTTGTATTAGAAATTTAAATTCGATAGGATTTTATTATTATAAATTGAATCTTGTTAGAAGTTAATTTGTGAAGAAATGGTGTTAATCATTATCTACATTTTTTGAGATTGATTTGAATTTTTTTGATCAATTGGTTTATCTTTGGATTGTGATCTTTGCAGGGTTTATCTATCATCTCCAGAATCCAGTGGTTCTACATTAACTTCAGTGCCATCCTCTGCTTTTTTTGCATTCAAGTTGCTCAGTGAAAGTCCCGCTGTTCAGGTTTGATTGATCTCTAGATCATCCACTCACTATAATGTTTGGTTGATTTTAGTTTTTTCAATTAATATTATAATTTAGTTAAACGGATTATTCTATTTCGATCTCGTGGTAGATGATTGTGTGTCCTTTTTCATCATTATATCAATCCCTTGTCACTTTATCAGTCTTGATTCTGGAAGATTGTTCCATCTAGATGAATCTTCCCTTTGGCTTGCATCGAAATATTTTTCCAGGTTTCTAATTTTTGGTTTTGTGCTCAGTCTGTTGTTGCTTCACTTGTGAATGACAATAAGGTGTGGGATGCTGTCACGGGAAATGACGGATATAAGGAATTCATGGTGTCCCAGGGAAACAGTGAGTTTTTTTTTTTTTTTTTTCTTTTTTGTTTAATCTGTTTCTCTATCATGTTATTATATGGATCTGAGTATAAAGGAACTTGTTACAGATGCTGCCATTGAAGACCAGGAATCTCACAGGTTGTTTGATGAATCATCATCTGATTCGAGCCCAGGTGGTGACACTGCAGTTGAATTTGGAGAAGATGGCAAAGATGGAGACACTGAAGATCCCGTGAATGAATTCTTCCAGAATGTCAAGAAATCTGTGGTTGAGATGGTGAGCAATTTGTCTGACTTCTTTCAGAACTTATTTGGTTCATCGCCAGCAGAAAGGACTTCTGCTGATGCCGGAGGAAATGCTGGTGGTGTCGGTGGAATCTTTAACGAGAAGACAATGGGAGCTTATATAATGGGACTGGTCATAATGGTGATTATGGTGGTGGTACTGAAGCGTGTTTAAAGTATGTATCTTCGATACCTACTAGTAGAAATTTGTCGAGCTAACAAACACAGGAAGACTCGCCTTGTTCGAATGCCCTATTCGATACTAAAAACTGATGTGTTGTGTGCGAGTCCGAATGATTTTATGATGAGTTTTGTACAAGGTTTTTGCATGATTTATATCAGCTTGTTTCTCCATCTCTGTGGATGCTTGTAATTTTACTTGGGTTGAAAGGGAAAGCTAGCTGCTACAACCCAAGGTAAGAAACTGATATCGGTTTCAGTAAAATATTTAGAAATCTTGGTAGAAAACTAGAAATATCATAATTCAGACATATCGAAAATATATAATAAATATTCAACGATATTTTTTATAAGGAAAATTGCACAAACATCCGATGAGTTTAATCAAGATTGCATTTGGCTTTAACTTTTGTTAAAATTGAATATATTTTACGTGTTAATTGACATTTTGACTAACTATAACATTTAAAATATCTAAATTACCCCTAAGTTAATAAAAACCTTCTCTACACGTCTTTTAATTAAATAATTTTTTTTTTAAATGATCAGAAACAAAAACTATCAAAAAAAATTGTTAGTTAATTAATTTTATTATAATAATAAATTCTCAAAAATAATAATAATTATAATAAAATAATTAATTTAGAAATAATTTAGATATTTTAAAGTTTATGGTTAGTCAAACTGTCAATTATCACTTAATGAATGAAAAGCAGAGGGAGTATGATATATTTCAGTGAAGTATCAATAACCCAATTAACAACATTTAGGGTAAAAGAACCTTAAATCATATTCAATGAAGTAAGAAAATCGAACCATTTCATACAATTTCTGATGATTGTTATGTGGTTTCATTGAATTTGCAATACATGTAAACAAGCAATTAAGTCAAGTTCACCAGAAGGTGCTATCAATATATATTATGATCTACCAAAAATGAATAGCCATAAAGAATCTGATATGAGAGTTCTACAAAACTGAGTACTCAGCACTCAGCAGGAACCTAATTTATGATATAAGAAGAGTTCAATGATTTTTTTTTTTCTAATTTATGTTTTCTGTTGTCCCATTACTCTTCGCTAATGTTCATTATGTCCTCCTTGCCTATATACATCTGCCCTTTATCTCTCCTTGCATTTGATTGTGTCCGGTCTGGTTGGCCTCGCTGCAAAGAACAAATTTTTATGTTATATGGTTGTTATCAAGTTATTGAAAACCAAGGGAGACGTGTATGCTTTCGCGATAAGACAAATATCATGTCGATTAATAACAGTGGTAGTATCAAAAAGCATACTAACCTTCCTGAGGACAAAAGCCAAGTACAGATAAGCCACTTCCCATTCTTCTGGAGATAGAGTGCCTAGACATCACAAATCAAAAACAAAGAACAATATTTAGACGTGTGAGAGGAACCAGGAAATCAAATATAAAATGTAAAAATGTCTATGGGGTCATCCTTTAATTTTGTATATGAATTAAATAAACATATATTTATCTTTTGAACATGATCACTCAAGTAAGTTTACAACAACTATCGGGACCCTGCAAGAATTGGACTTTACTAGTATAACCCAGACAATGACTCCCACAAGGGGGAGAGGGCAACCCGCAGACAAAGAATAAAATGTATATATATACACGTGCATGCTGGGTGTTGAACCGTGGTGACGGAGTCTCCCAAAAAAGAGTCGCACCACATTGGCAAGAGACCCAATGCACATGATCACTCAAGTTAAACGAAAGCAAATTGTGGCATAGGATATAAGACTAACTGTGGTCTTGGTTACCATCACCTAATGCACCAAGTCTTCTCATGAGTTCCACATATTCGAGTTTTTTCATGTACTCGCGCACGAATTCGTGCGAGTTCTTTACAAAAACCAGCTCCAAATCATACTGCAAAACATGAATATTTTATGTAATTAATCAGTTTTACGCGTCACAGTACCTAAAAAGTGACTACATATTTAAGTGCAAATCATACTGCAAAACATGAATATTTTATGTAATTAATCAGTTTTAAGCGTCACAATACCTAAAAAGTAACTACATATTTAAGTGCAATGGGATATAAAATGCGGGAAGAACAAACTCAATGCTATTTAAGGAAAGGGCAGGAAAAGGAAGATAACAAATATGCAGAGGAAGAAAACATAATAGTCAACAAAAAAGTTATACCTCTTCGGCCAAGGATTTAAACACATGGAAGGGAACAATCCATTCTGGACAGTCGACAGCATCCTGCAACAAAAATAAACTATACAGTGTGAAATCTGTGACTTGGTGCCCAACAAAGAGAATTTTCTGCAGATATTATAATAATAGTATAATACTGAAAAAAGTAATGGGGGAAAAATAGATATCTGCACGTTTTAAAATAAGACATACACAGGCTCTGGTAAAAGGCTTCTAAATCGTAAAGTGCAACCTCATTTATGAATGAAAAACATCTAAGATGCAAATAAAATTGAAAAAGCAAGGAAGAAATAGTACCTCTAGGTGAAACTTGTACTTGATACCAAAAGGCTGGGAAGATTTAAATTTCTGATCACATGACAAAGTATGTGTCAAAAATAATATTCGGATATAAATTTCATAATCCAAATAAAATCCATAATTATTACAACCATGTGGTCATGACAAAGTGGATAAGAAAATCCACCTTTTCAGAAAATTCTTCATCAAAATGTATCCAGTAGACATTATTTCCAAATTCCAGTTCATCAGCTGCATATTCACATTGAAAATATCATCTCCAATCAAGATTGACAAAAGTGATCTGCTATGACCCTCAGTCCTAATTCTTACATCTAACAGGGAAATGAGGGAACAAGAACAAAAAGATGCAGAAAAATTCACGCTACAATTACATATGACCTGGTTAAAGACGGTTCATAATTGAACTGAAACTAAAACCAACTCACAAATACAACATTCGGCATATTTTTAAATATTTTGTACTCAGATTTTCTAGGACAAATTTATCTTGATGTTGAAGGATAGGGTGCAGCTAGAGGAGTCGCTCAGTTCTCCAAGGAGATTCTTGAACTACAGACTTCCTTGCATGGTGGTTCTTGTCAAAGTCAAACTTAGTATAACAGCTTCAATTCAGATTTCATATTATGGAACCTGTATCTTTACTAAGCTTTCATACTTTCTACGGTTCTACCTATTAAAGTTGTTTGATAAAAATACATTGAAAATTTTCCTTCACCTAATTGTGGTTCTGTTCCCTGAAGAGTGGATGCCATAAATGTTTTGATGATTATGATACTACACAATAAAAGCTGAAAATAAGGGAAGCATATAAGCATACACAATAAATTGAATTCTAAATACAGAACATTGAGAGGAATTCCCCACCCTCAATGAAAATATCTTTGTCACGGTAAAAAGTAACATATATTGCAACTTAAGTAGTGTATTGGTGAAAGAACACCATTTGATGCCTAAGATTCAGATTTTGAAAATTAAAGTATTTAGCATATATAGATAAAATAATAAGAGCAATAAGGTGCAGGGTAAAACCTCCTCTAAGTTTTTTAATTATCACATTGGCATCTGGCATTGTTCCGATGAAGGTGCCTCCTGGACGAAGTAAAGCCGATACGTTGGCCAAGGCTCGCCGTGCACGAGCTTCAGTAGACCAAGAATAATGCATGGCAAACTGCAAAATTTAGTACTTTCAGGGAAGCCAAATAAATCCCTATTATAATGAGTGAAATACTAGAAACTGACATGGACAAGATGCCCTATTTATGGGAATTTAGGGTTACACTGGAAAAAGGGACTTATGTTAAGAAATTCTAAAACAGAAAAAGATCAGTTCATGGACTCAATTCGCCAGATTTTACTAAAAAATGATTACAAAGGTTTCAAGAATTTATGCATCAAAGATAAGTGATATAACACAACAAGTGTGCATCATTCACCTGGCAACTGCAAATATCAAATGGGGCATCATCTGCTAGAACTTTGTCCAATCGCACCTGAAATCATTCATAAAAATACATCTTACTAATGCTTACAGGCATGTAGATAAAGCACTTACCGTGGTAATTAAGGGGGTGATAAGAAGTCAGTAATTCAAATAAAAACTAATTTCATTGTCCATTATACATAGAATAAACCACTGCTCCAAACGGTTATGCCCAAATTCACTTTTTTGATAATTGTTTAATTTAGTGGTGCAAGACTGCAAGTAAGCAAGCTAAAAAGATGATGCATTATTCAAAGTGCATCCATCGTTACTGCAATTACCTCGAAACAATCCCCACATATGAGACGGGCAGGAAAACTGAACTTTTTACGACGCTGATGGTGGTCTGCATCACCATTGTAACGTGTACGGCAGTCTTCTATCTGTGCACATATGTCGAACATAAAGATGAATTAGGCACATGTAGCAGAATAAATTTTAAAAAATGAAGGCTGATGATGAAAATTCCACATCTTACAAGAGAGTTATAGCACTGGGATATTAAAACACCTGATCTATTAAAATTACAAAGTATGTAAGGTAACACAGGAAGATATTAGATTGAAAGGGATGGTTTTCAGAGGATATCATTCATAGGACCTTCATGTGTTATAATACATGATATAGCAACAAGTGGACATATCGTTGTATAGCATATTAATCAACAACATCGATTCAATCATTGTGAAACATATTAATCATAACACAATCTAGCTGATACATCCAAAAAAAAAAAAAAAGAGTGACAATGTGCAAGTATTTCATCACTTACTGATCCTTCAGCTATATCAATTCCAACATAGTATCCAATTTTGGCTTTGTCCCATTTGATGAGATCACCACCCTAGTGCATCAAAAATAAGAAATTAGGGGAGAAGGGAAATTTTAAAAAATTTAAGCATAATAAGGAACCTATTAACACCTTGCCACAAGCGAGATCAAGAACAGCATCCCCTCGGCGAGTATAAAGCTGAACTAACACGCTTTTAATCTGTCCAGCAAGATAAAGAATATACACATTACTTCCACTTGAACTACATAACATGATCATAAGTTTACTGTTTATAGCAAAGTTCATAAGACTACAAGGCTTACCCAGTTGTTAAGTTTCTTCAAGTGAATGATTGGACTTGCTTCTCGTTCTTCCAAAGTCTGATTTGTCCTTGCACTGTAATGCTCAGCCACTTTCCGGGCAAAAATCTTCGTGCTCTCATCCTCCAAAAATTGTGTATCACCTAATACACATTAGTGCACACCACCAAATGCTGAAAATCAGTACAATATCAAAAAGAAAATCTGAAAGTTTCAATCTCGAATTTATCTTTCATTAAAAAAAGCTCCATTAATGAACTCCAACACAACTATTGTTCAATTGTACTGAACCATCACAATCTCCATATACTTTTTTTTTCAGATATTTCTTATTAAAACTAAAACAACAAATAACTAAACATTCAAAGTTCAATTCTTTTAACTTGTCTCAATTATCTAAACCCTCTTAACTCTAAAATCAATAAATAAAAAATAATAAATGAAGACTTTTTTATCAAATAACCTAAAAACAATTATCATAAACAAAACCCATGATAAAAAAAATATAGCAAAAATTGAATCTTTCTGCAACGCAACAGAAAGTAGAAACATTTATTATTACATAATCAGTAAATCAACAAAAATACACAAAAAAAAAAAAAAACCTAAAAATTACCTTCTGGGTTGTGTTTGAATTTCGATTGAGGTGGCCCAGCAGAGGTTGATGGAGATTCTGGGTTCCCACGTTTCATTCCCAATTTATCAAAAATATAAAAGATTTACTATAACTTTCCCTTCTCTTATTTTTTGTGTGTTCAAAAGCTGAGAAAACAAAAATACAAAAACAACAGCAGCAGCGGAACACAAGTGAGACAGTGAGAGTAGATTCCAAAACTAACACAACAAGAATGTGTTTTTCGAGTTCTCTGTGTTATTATTGTTCTCGTGTGGAGATGCGGGTGGGGTTTGTTGGATGTGTGATTGAATTCAACAATTTTAGAAATCGCCACCCTTTTATTGGTTCAGAATACGTGACTACTGTGGTCATGCGTGCAGCGGATTTTTTATAACCAGAGTTTTCTGGTCCCCTTTTGGAAACTGTGGGCTTAAATAAGGGTAATTAAGTCATTTTACGAAGCTGTGGGCTTAACTAACTGGCTTATAATTTGAATTTGGGGATTTTGTGATGTATGATTTCATTAAGGGTAATTAAGTCATTTTTTGGATATTTTATTTTTTGCTACTTTTCATCATCATGTTGTATATTTGCAATTGTATCCCTCAGAAAACGATATTTTTGATAAAATCCCTAATTTAATTTCTTATAAATGAAAAATGACATTTATTTACCAACGCAGGTTGGTTCTGGTGGTTCGGCACTCCTTCCCCTCAAGCAAGGTCTCGAGTTTGAATCTTGTGAATGAAGAAAACCTGTGCTGGGAGAGCTTTACCCCTTAGTGGGTCAACCTGGCTCGACCCCGATTAGTCAAGGCCAATGGACTTCTAGGAAAAAAAAAAAAAAGACATTTACCTGAGGTGGTTCGGTTCCGGTTTGGGTGGAACCGGGCCAAAAATTTTTTTTATTATTTATTTATTTATTTTACAAAATATTACATTTTATAAAAAAAATAAAATGTTAGAAAGAACATCGTAGAATATTGAGCCATGACTCATAACCCTTGTCCAAGTAATTATATTTTCAATTCCCTTCTCCTTTTTTTTTTTTTTTATAGGTTAGACATCTCATTCACTTCTCTATTTTTCCAATGTGGGATGTGGGATAAAGAGTAAGAAGTCATTAACTGATTTTTTATTTTTTATACATCATTAACTAATTTCATGTATTAATAACCTATTGGAATCTAAATACCTATTGGAATCATTGACTTTTTTTTTGAACTATTACAATATTCCATATTATGGTATAATTCGAATCTAACACAAAAAGAAATAATTGAAATATTTGTTAAAAATGCATAATATGACTTCTTATCCTTCATCTCAAATCCCACATTGGAAAAATAGAGAAATGAATGAGATGTTTAACCTATATAAAAAGGAGAAGAAGAGAAAGGAACACATAATTGCTTGGACAAGGGTTATGGGCCATAGTTCAATACTTTACAATGTCCACTCTAACATTTTATTTTTTTATAAATAAAAAGTAATATTTTGTAAAGTAAAAAAAACTAAAAAAAAAACTGGAACCGAACGGTTCAAATCGCCCGGTTCCGAAAAAATTAGAACCGGAACCGGAATCGAAACCAACCTCCCCCGATTTCGGTTACGATTCTTGAACCGATTCAGATTTCGGTTTCGATTTTTCTGATTCCGGTTCTGATCCGGTTCCGCGGTTGGAACTAAACCTTACCAGGTCTTACCTCTCTTATGTCTAATTAGTTATTTCCGTTTTTTTTTTTTTTTTTAATAAATTTGTCGACGAAACGACACCGTTTTGTAGTAATTTGTACCTTGTAGGCTTGTACGCTGAAAATGGCGCCGTAACTCCATTTTCGCCGAGCTCTGTTGCATCAAGTTATGGAATCTGGACTCTGGAGTCTCTTTGCGTCGTCTCTGGTACGCCTTTCATTTTCTTCTTCTTCTTTTTCGTCAATGTAATTGATTGAAAGTGATGTTGCTCATGCTTGATAAGTTTTACTGTGCTAATGATTGGTTTCTATTTTTGTGTTACAATGTTGCCCTACGATCTATGATTTTCAGTATTTTGTCTTTCTTACATTTCTCTATGCAAAAATTGATGCTTTGTGCAGAGAAATCTATGAAAATTGGGAGACAATTTATACAAAATGGATATTATGTTTATTTAATCTGAAGAATCTGGAATTAAATATCATACTATAAACTAATACGAAGCATTTAAGATTCACGAAAGCTAACACGTACAGTACTTGATCTTCCCAGTTAATTGGACTGTGTTTTGCTGCTTCAATTAATTGACTTTAATCTCCATACAATAACTTAATTTCCTCCCAAATGTTTCCCTTGCTCTTCTAGTAATTAGTAGTAGGTAACCAAAATCACAATTTCCAACTGTTTTTCTAGATTAGCATTTGATAACTACAGTTATTTGGATTACTACTGCTAAATAACACACTAACTGAGAAGGTCAAGACTGTGTTCGCTTTGGTGAATCTTAAATACTTCATATTAATTCCTCATATGATATGTTGAAGTTAAGCTTGTATTCTTGAGATTAAGCTTATTTGGCTATTTTCCTTCTCAAGTATAAAGTATAGTTATGATTTCTTGATGCCCACTTGGATATTTGTGGGACAGCTTCCTGTATTTTGGGTGATATGATTTGCCGCTGACTTGTGGGTTATTCGCAACATAAATTTAAGCTTCCGTGAGCATATAGTTTGCTTTACTTTTCACACTACCATTATTCACAAGTTAAAGAATCGGAAATTGGACATGAATTAATTATCGAGTCCACGGAACCTCCTCTTGAATTTCAGTAAAAGTTTTTGTTTATGCGTCCTTCGATATGAACTTTTATTGCTAGAATAAATGTTTCCTTGGTTAAATCTCGGTTTGAACATATGTTACCTTCTGCCTTCTGAATGGTAATAGAGAACATTGAAGGAGAGGTGGGGGGGTGTTTACCAATCCGTGCCTATGATACATATATATTTTTTGTATTTCTCTCTGTGATTTTCTTTCTTCATTTTTCAATTTTATATGAATGGTACAACATGTGCATGCTATAGTGTATAAGAAGAAGGTATTAACTCTGGCTTCTGAGATCATGTTATAATCTGAGTATACTTTTAAACCATTGAACAGAAGCTTTAGGAATCCTTGTCAGGTTATTCTTGTAGTCTACAAAGTAAAGTCCAAATCGAACAGAATAGCCCGAGTTCCATTCCCAATTGTCAAGCAAAGACCAGACAAAGTAACCACGTACATCACAGTTGTCTTGCCTGTATTGGTTTAATCCTCTGTTAGCTAGCTCGAACCGAAGGATCTAATTCTGAATTCAAAACTGTAGGAACCCAGGAAAATGCAGTGGATAATTGTCGTTACCTTATAGCAGCAGATAGGTTTGAGAGATAGTCTCTGTGGTATCTTATCCTCTTGTCATCCTGTAGAGCTTTGTCTAAAGATATAAACAGACTGTTTCGATCATCCATACCTGCAGTCATGAATCGAACCATGTAATTTCATGAAAGCTTGAGAATAAAGCTTTTGAGTCCAAGACTACTTACCGTTTTCTGTTATAATAACAGGAGGATTCCCATACTTATCTCTTACATATCTTGCCAATTCTCGAATCCCCCATGGGACAATGTGCAGCCAGCGGGAAGCTGCCTGGAGGAATGAAGATTATATCAGATGACTTTTATTTGCAACCTATAATTATATATATATATATATATATTCTAGATTCCAGTAAGGGGCAGGGACATACTCTTTCTCCTATTGCGACTCCACCTCGAATTGCTACAATTGAGAACATGTAAGAACATTATCAATTCCTTTCAGTTTATTTGATTATTTAGAATGTTTAAATATTAAATGTTTTTGGTTTGGCTTCTTACCGGTAGTGATAACACCAGCATCAGAATAAGCATCTTGCAGTATTAGTTTCTCAATTCGACTCCTGTCATTCCGGGCATATAATGTGGTATAATGATTTAAGCCAACAAAGTCCAGGGTCCCCACCAGGATTTTGGACATTTTTGATGAAATCACAGGTAGTCTCTCACCAACAAGAGTTTTCATTGAAGATGGATATTCTCCAAAGAAAAGTGGATCAAGGAACCTGATTCACATTCTTAGTATTAAACAGATTATTATATGCATGGAATTTGATTCCTTGTGAGATGTTACAAGATATATATTTTCACAAGTTATCAGTAGTACCATCCAATTCCAAAATCCATTGCTCTTTGTGCTGCATCTTTGTCCTCATCACTATCAGATATAGGTTCATACCATTTGGCATCCAATGCTATCCCAACTAGACCTCCTTGTTTTTCCTTGACAACCCAATAAATGAGTGAAAATGAAAAGGAAAAGCAGAATTGATTCATTTGCATTTTGATTTGACAGCGAAATCAAACTGATATGGTAAAATTCTTTTTGGAGAACAGGAGTACCTTGAAATTTATCTGGTAACTGTGGTAAGCAGCAGCATGTGACAACAGGATGCTGTGAGCTACAATATATGGTTCAACGGATGATTTTCCTTTCTTACAAAACACATGCCCAAGAATTGAACACCGTCCAGGGGCTTGCAGTCCTGTATCGTAACCTTGGAGAGCAAATCCATGAGGTTCGTTGAAGGTGATCCAGTGCTTCACTCTATCTCCAAATGCTTGGAAGCAGGTGAAGGCATAATGCTCAAAGTCTTTGCTGCAAGTAATTGAACATCATTCCTTACCTCTGTATTATCGAAAAATGTCACATGGTATGTTTTACTAAACTTACATTATTTGTCTACTCAGCCATCCTTCGTATTTGTCTTCGAGCACCTGTGGAAGATCCCAATGATATAGAGTTACGCAAGGCTGGATTCCTGATGAAAAAAAAACAACAAAAGCTTCAATCATGGTATATATACTTTCATGTAAAAGTAAATTTCAATTGATATTATTATTTCTGAGCAACCTTTTTCTAGTAAAGCATCTATGAAGCTGTTGTAGTAATTTATTCCTTCTGCATTAGGTTCACCTGTTCCATCTGTTAAAAAGAAATTCTAAAGCAGTTAGTGATAACCACAGATGATAAAGAACATGGAGAACAAATTCTGGAACAGATTTTTACTTACTCGGGAAGATTCTCGGCCAAGATATCGAAAATCGGTAAGCATCCATTCCCAAATCTTTCATCAAGTCTATATCACTCTGTAAAAATTGTGTTTTTTATCTTGGATTGGTTAGTAAGAGATGAAGTACAGTTTGTGATGTTCTTTTAAGTTTTAACTTTATGCTAATTGTCTTCTTTGAATACCTTTTCATCTGTTATAATATTATTTAAAATTTGGTGCTACATCAACATCATCGTTATCATCTTCTATTCTAATTACCATATATTAGTACCGTGTTTATCATGTGTTCATGTAATTGTGATGCTAAAAATTCTTATCCAAATGAATTATTTCTCCTCCTTTTTTTTTTTTTTTTTTTTTGTCGCTATTAGTTGATGAACATGCCTATTGTTAATTTGTTATGTTCAGATTTTAGGACTTTCTGCCTTTTGAAACATGCATAGAATTCTACCAATACAATTATGAAGTCAAAACTACAAAACATCTTTGATTTCACCTTAAACCGATGATATTGATCAACAGTTGTGTCTGCATTGCTGAAGTCCATAATCTTCCCTGTACCAACACATGAACAAGAAGAACTCAAATGTTCAAACAGTTTTTGCTATATTAATGTGTTTTCCGTCTAAATTCGTCTCTTACCTGGTTGCCTTGTAAACGTATCCCATATGCTTGCTCCTTTGTTTCCTTCATTTACAGCTCCTTCGAACTATAACACACACACACAACACAACCTCTCTATCATAAACCAAAATGCTCCTCCCTACAATTTTTTTTCTTTTTTCGATTGGTCGAAACTAGATATCATCACAAAAGAAAGAACCAGTACCTGGTAAGCTGAAGAAGCTGTTCCAAAGACAAACCCATCAGGAAAATCAGCTCTACTAATGGATTCCGATTTCACAAACAGACAAGTTAGAATATACAGGATAAAGCTGATTGTCATAGGTGGAGATCAAATACACACACACAAGAAATGATGAGTTTTTGAGGTGGTCAAGACAAGTAACTGGTGACTTTTTATTGTAAATAAAAAAACAAAGAGTTTTAGTTTATCTTTGTTGTCAAGTTGAAGAAAAAATGGGTAAAAGGAACTGCAAGTTTTCTCTTGCAGTGCAAGGTGTTCTTGAGGTGGATATTGGCTGTGAAGACATGTCTCTCTCCCCTTTGTGTGCACGTTATTATATAGAGAAATTTGAACAAAAATGTACATGAAACTTTAGGTTCCATATAGAAAATATTGATAAAAAATTGCATGGAAAATGAGATCAACATGTATGGGACAATGGAGGTATGTAATAGGAGAAAATCTTTCGATGCTGAGTGATGCACCCGACCACCGAAGATGTGACGATGTGACGTGTAACTGACACATTTATATGTTACATCTTCAATGGTCGAGTGCACCACTCAACAGTGCATCCGAAATATTGAAGATTTTCTCCTACGAAAGAAGTAGAACATGGATATCGTAAGGTAAGGAGACGACACATAACGTAAGAAGAGTGAAATAATTTCCATTTTCATTTTTCTTTTTGGGAATAACCGAAACTCCAAAAGTTCAGTTGATGTAGAAACTTTAGGTTCCATGTCAACTTGAAGGTTTTAGTTGGTAAGATGTGTGAGAACTAACAATATTCAATTTTTGGAATTCAATAATAGTTTACCAAAAAAGTGTTACTTTTAAACCTCAAATTGCTTGGATATTTATTGATTTTCTATTGATCTAATCATATAGTTTAAAGCAGTGAAAGTTGAATTAAATTAATTTGAATATAAAAAGGAACATAAAAAGGAACTTGACTTGATTCATTGATTGGATTAGAACAGTGTTGTAATTATCCATCTATAGTTAATTAGGCTCTGCTTACATTGCTTAACAACTTGATTTGTTTTAAAATAATTGCAAATGTATACAATTGTTTTATTTTTACTTTTTATAATTTATTATAAAGTCATGTTTAACAAATGCAATTAGAATTTTCAAGGCTTTAGTCTTGGTGTTAATATATTCAATTGAGCTATAGTTTTTATTTTATATATTTTTTTATTACTTAAATAAAATTTTCTATCACATGAAAAAAAGCATTATGTATTTTATGTATCAAAAGCATAAAGGACACCTACCATTGACCCACTCAATACCGTCTTATTTATTCTCTCTTATCCTAATTTTTTTAAAGAAAAATGTGCTACAAATATTCATTAAAAAAAAAAAAAAAAAAAAAAACCGACACCAAATGGTTAGGGTTTACCGAGACCTATTGGGTCCGTATATTTACTTATATAATCGAAAAATATATACTTATATAGTGAGACTTGAACTCTTTATAATTAACGTGGAAGAAAAAATACAAACCACTCGGAGACGTGCTTTATACAAATATTACTTACGATTTTAAATTGATCAAAATTTTGTCTTGTACTATCTATCAATTTCATGACGCATTTGACAAATCACATTCACACTCATGAGTCATGACAACATTTAACAAAGCATATCTTGACACATATGACAAATCATAAAATAAGGATTACACATGATTTGGATTCAATTTACACCTATTTATTTAGCTTAAGCTGAAAGTATGGGTAGTGATGCGGTGCTATCGATCTATTTATGGTAGTGATCTTTTTAAGTCCCACTTTTTTAATTATATAGTATTATCTTCTGTTTATCAAAATTATTTAAAGATATATGATTTAAAGAAAAAATTTTTTTTTTTTCTAAAAGTAAATCTATTAAAACCTTACATTTTTTTTTTTAAATCGTTTTTTGTAATCTGTTTCTTAAAAAAAAATTCTTAACTCTTAAATCATAAAATTTGCTTTTAATACATATACAAAATATTATGAAAAAGTCAAATAAAAATATTAAGCATATGGAAGAAAACGATATCAAACATCTATAAAAATTGTCTGAGATTGATTTTAAACATCTAGAAACAATTCATTTTCTAGAAGTAAGTTTGAAGTTTCATTTTTCTTTATAATGATATCAAGTTATCATTGTGTTGAAAACAATCCTTTTTTTTTTTTTTTCATCATGAAATAAGAAGAAGAAATAAAACTCCAAAATGGAGATGAGAAAAAGACGTATAGAGAGATCAGAGATGGGGTGTATTAAGTTTGAAAATAAGTAAAATCTGTAGTTTTGGGAATAAATCAAAAAAATCAATAAAAACATTAAATTTTATTTAATTAAATCAAAATTTTTAAAAGTAGGGTATATATAGATCGATAGGGGTGTGCCAATAGTATCACTTCATCTCAAAACACCTTTTCATGCATTGAAAATAAGAAAAGAAAAAGGCGTCGACTTTTTTGGAACAGGTAAAAAACAAAAACAAAAAGAAGTACCAGTGCTAATTACTCCCCATTATGATTTTTTTTTAAGCTCCGATTATGATTTTTACTGATGCTAAACAACCTAAAAATTTAGTTCAAATTTCAACCCAAATAATGTTTGTTGATGATAACAACTCATTTGTCATATTATTTGAGTTAATAATTTGGTTAATTGCACTAACTTACCCTTAATGCACTAACAAGATTTCAAAAAGATACCCTAAATTAATACAAATACACCTTACTATCAAGTCAAGCCGTTAATTTTAATGGTTGATTAACTTTGACTATTGAAAAACGAAATATACCCTGGTCACATCATCTTAAACATAAAATATTTATTTAATTAAAATTGAAAAATTAAAACAAAAAAAAAACAAGATAATCAATCGACGGTGGAGCTCCACCGCCAAAGAAAAAAAAATAGATCCTTGATGATATGTTACTTACCGGAAGAGATCTTCGCCGATCTTGGAGATCGACCTCCTGCAGTTCGTAGAGGAGACTCATTTGTGAATTGGGGATGTTTTCGTAGACGGTCGATATATTATCTTTTAAAAAAAAAAAATTATTTATCAATTTTTAATTAAAAGTATTTTATGTTTGGGATGATGTGGCAGAGGTATATTTGTTTTTCCATATGTCAAGATTAGTTAACCTTTAAAGTTAACAGATTGACTTAATGGTAAGGGGTGTTTGTGTTAATTTAGATCATCTTTTTGAAATCTTGCTAGATCAAATAAAGTAAGGGTAAGTTAGTGTAATTAACATAGCATTACTCTATGATTTTTAAGCACTAATCTTGTGAGTTAGAAGGTTATAGCATATATATATATATATATATATATATATATTTTACAATATCTATTAATTCGGGACCAAGTATTTTTTTGAAAGCTTTCGCTATTGGTAGGATTCGAGTTGCTGACTTGAGAGTTATTTACCTCCATACTCGTCCATCTAGCAGTTGAGCTACGCCCCTATTGGCGAAGGTTATAACATATTAAACTCGGAAAATACTTCAATCTGTATGGACATATAAACCGAATCCAATAATGTTGTACCATATTACTCTAATTAAACATGATTTTATGATGATTTCAGTGAAAGTGGTGCTATTGTCACCCCTTCGTTAACCTAACCTAATAATGTTGCTTTTTTAAATTTATTTAAAATTACTTAAGGAAACATACAATATCATAATTAACTTTATTACAAATTGAATTGTAACGAAGCATCACATCCATGTTATAATTTATTTTTTTTGACATATTACCTACGATGGCAACTCAAAAGTCAAAATAGAAAATATTACCAAACTGAATAAACGTTCTTCACCATCTTACCATATTAGTCGGTAGTCCACTTTAATTATAAGCTTGTTACTTCACAAAACTTCTTTTTAACATTGTAAACTTATTATTATTATTATTATTTTCAATGAATATTAATCTAAAATATATATTTTTTCTAAATATTAACATAATTTTGTTTCCTGAATTTTTTTTTTTTTACATTATAAACCCTAAATTCTTTGTTCTCAAAAAAATACTAATCTAAACCCCACGAAGGGTTGGCATAATGATCTTGCCTGTGGTTTGCTCCCATTGGATATGGGGATTGAATCCTTTCATAGTACCTACATAGATCGTAAGGTTTAGGCAGGTACCAACACACAGCACAACCTCTCTGTCGACTATCATCAACCAAAATGCTCCTCCCTACACTTTTTTTTTTACTTTTTCTGATTGGTCGAAACCAGATATCATGACAAAAGAAAGAAACAGTACCTGGTAAGCTGAAGAAGCTGTTCCAAAGACGAACCATCTGGAAAAATCAGCTCTACTAATGGAGTAATGGATTCCGATTTCACAAACAGACAAGTTAGAATATACAGGATAAAACGGATTGTCATAGGTGGAGATCAAATACACACATAAACACACAAGAAATGATGAGTTTTTGAGGTGGTCAAGACAAGTATCTGGTACGTGACTGTTTATTGCAAGGAAGCAAAACAAATAGTTTTCGTTTATCTTTGTTGTAAAGGTAAAAGTTGAAGAAAAAATGGGCAAAAGGGACTGCAAGTTTTCTCTTGCAGTGCAAGGTGTTATTGGGATAGGCTCAACTGGCGCCGGAGGTGGAGGTTGGCGGGTGTGAAGACATGTCTCTCTCCCCTTTGTGTGCACGTTATCATATAGAGAAATTTGAAAGAAAAAAAAAATGTACATGAAACTTTTGGTTCCATATTTGCATGGAAAATGAGATAACATGAATGGGAAAATGGAGATATTTGATAGGAGAAAATCTTCGGTGCACTATTGAATAGTGCATCTAACCTTGAAGGTGTGATATATAGTTGACACGTGTGTATATCACATCTTAAGTGGTTGGGTGTATCACTCAATGGTGCATCCGAAGCATTGAAGATTTTCTCCTATAATAGAAGTAGAATATGGATTTCATAAAGTAAGAAGACGATATATAACGTATGACGAGTGAAGTAATTTCATTTTTCTTTTTGGGGAATAGGCAAATTCAATTGGACGTAGAAACTTTAGGTTCCATGTCAACAAAAAGTTGGTAAGATGTGTGAGAACTAACAATATTCAAATTTTGGAATTCAATATTAGTTTACCAAAACAATGTTACTTTTAAACCTCAAATTACTTGGATATTTATTGATTTTCTATTGATCTAACCGTATAATTTAAAGTAGTGAAAGTTGAATTAATAAATCATTTGATTATAAAAAGGAATATGACTTGATTCCTTGATTGGATTAGAATTTTAATTATCTATCTATAGTTTATTAGGCTACGCTTACATGGCTCTACAACTTGATTTGTTTGTTTCCTAGAAAGAAAAAAACAACTTGATTTGTTTGAGAGTAAATGCAAATGTATACAATTGTTTGATTTTGACTTTTTATAATTTATCATAAAGTCACGTTTAACAAATGCAATTAGAATATTCAGGGCCTTCATCTGTGTGTTAATTTATTCAATTGAGCTAATTTTTTTAAAATAAATTAATCCTTCGCCAAGAAAAGGATTATGTTTTTTTATTTATTTATAAAAAAGCATACAGGACACATACCATTATATAACTCAAACTTAGTGGTGCCCACGGTTAGGTTCTGATTCGATTTCGGTTTGGAACCGCCGGTTACGGTTTTGTGGGAAGGCAAAACCATAACTATAACCGGCCTAGCTAGTTTGGTTTACGGTTTTTAAGCGCCAGTTAGGCAGTTCGGTTCCGGACCGGTTTTCCCTTTTTAAAAAATAGATTAAAATAAAAGAATAAAAATGATAAAACTGTGATTGTGTGAAGAAAAAATTAAAATAAAATAAAAAATTCTGCCTAATAACAAATAAAATTGAACAAAGTTTAAAATAAAAAAATAAAATAAAAAACATTTTCATTCGTAATATATTTCACTTAGAAATTCTAATGTATTTCATATAAAATACTCAATACAATTATCTAAATATACAATTAAACTATTTAACAATGTTTAAAAGAAAAGAAATTGACATTTATTAATAAATACAAATTTACAAATACAGAAAAACAAAAACAAAAAAAAAAACAAAAAAAAAAAAAAAAATAGAAATTGGCCTTGAGTTCAAATATACAATGTAACAAAGTTAAAATTACAAACAAAAAAAGAAAAAAAAAACGGTCTTGCACTTAATTTTAACCACAATTAAGTTATCTGCGTATCCTCCGCCAATGTAGAGGAATCAAAGGTCACGTAGTTTTTTACCTTTAATTAGATGCTTGATGTTGGAGGTTGGAAGTTGAAACGGAATCTATTCGTTGCCTTCCGTTCCCGTGGTTTGGTCATCTACGAAGAAATCATTCACTATCTCCGGTTGGAATTCTTGTTGTCTGTATTTTGCCTTTGTCCAATCATCAACGCACGCCTGAGCTTCAAGTGATTGTGGACATATAACAGACCGTCTTTGTTCCAAAATATTTCCATATGCACTAAATTCTTGTTCCACAGCAACGATAGAAACCAGAGTTCTTAGAAATTGTTTGGCAATAATAGCTAAAATTGGAAATTCATGTTCATGAACCTTCCACCAAACTTGGATACTAAATTTACCATTTTCTAAAAATTCATGATTGGCTTCTAAATATGGGTCAAGCTTAGAATTCGAGTCAAATGAATTTTTTGGCTTTTTGGGAAAACAATCGATCCCCTCAACCTTTTAATTTAAATGTTGAGGAAGTAGCAGTACCATCAGATGTGAGTTGGGGTTGTGAAACTGACATGTTCAAAGACGGACCATATATTCTAAGATATCCATCATATAATTTATAAAGCAAAAACGGAATTACAGCAACTAAGAACATCAACTTATAATCCTAAACTTTTATAATAATGAGTTAAATAATCCTACAAACATTATAATTTAAAGCGTGGATCAAAACATGATGCAAGCAAGTAAATAGTTAGAATCTCCTTATAATACTATAACTATTTTTTTTTCATAGCAGCAACACATTCACCAAATTTAACATTAAATTCACACTCACTGAATGCACCAGAAATAAATGAGTAGTGGGATAGTAAACATCAAATAAAGCATTGGTAGCATCATTAAAAACACGTAGCATCATTAAAAACACGTAGCAATTCAATAATTTTTATATATGTATCTCAATGGTTCAATTGAAGAGAAATTGAAGGAACGTTGTAATTAATAAAAAATAAAAAATAAAAACTAATAATTACTTATATTCAACACTTTCACTAAGCAACTTATAAGTAGGAATTCCAACGAGTAGTAATATCTTGAGAAAATTTAATGAGACTCATATTATTTTAAGAGCAAAATTTTAACCATAGTTTCTAGACTTTGTTATGCCTCCAGATATAATTAATACTATCTCTAATTGGTCTAATATAAACATAAAGAATTTGTAATCCCAGCTTGAACACACACATTTAAAATATGGCATGCACATCTTTGATGAAATAATTTACCTCCAAAATAGGGATTGCATAAATCCTATAACATAGGAATAGATGCGGTAATATTTGCAGCATTGTAAAAATTTTGTTTTGGATATAAAACTTTTGAAAAATTATTTTAAAGAGTCGAAAAATATTTTGAACTGAATGTGAGTTATCGAAAACATGAAATGCAATAATTCTTTTTTGTATGACCCAATCATTATCCATATAATGACATGTCACACTCATATATGAATGACTACCAAAATTGTCGCTACATATGTCGACACATACAGAAACGCGACCTTGAAATTGATAAAAAATAAAATAAAAATGATTTCAATTTGTTTGTTTTCTTTTTTGTAAATGGAAAGTGGTGCATGTGTAAGAGTAGATTTAAGAACATGTTGCATTGCAGGATTTAATACATTTTGACAATAATTAATAAAACCTACTTTCTCACCAAAACCAAAAGGTAAGTGTTCAATTGCAACCATTACTTATAATTTTTCCTTATTTTTTTCAAATGTATAATGAAATAATTGATTAGTAGAGGTTCCGTACCTGGAGATTTAGGCTTGGTTACTAGTCTTCACCGATTTGTACGGGTGTTTTTTTTTTAATATGGGCCTAGTATGTGCCATATTTGAAGGATTTATTGGTCTTGTATGTTTTGGGGCAGTATTTGCACTGGATTTCGATCGTTCCGTCATCTAACTGAATTGTTGTCATATGCAATTTGAAGAGATCGAACTTCAACGACTTTCTTCTTCACTTGCAAAAAATTCATCTGAAGGAGGTGAGGGTTTAAATAGATTTTCATTACTATCGGGGGCATTGGGATTGGGGTCGGGAATTATTAAAGAGGGATTGAGAATAGAAGGGGGATCATATCCCAATTGAGTTTGAAGGAACTCATGGTAAAGTCGGTCGTCGTAACCGACATCATCACCAACGTTTTCCAACAAATTTTGCATTAGACCTTTTCCTTTGTCCAAATTTCTTAAACCTTCTCCGCTACTTGCCATTGAAAAATTAATTATAAATTATAATAGTAAAATATATATATATATATATATATAGATTTGTGTAAAGAAAATATTGTTGGAATAATAGTGGTAACACTTAAAAAAAATAGATGATTGAAAAAAAAAATTGTTGGAATAATAGTGGTAACACTTAAAAAAATATATAATTGAAAAAAATATATTGTCGGAATAATAGTGATAACAATAAAATAAAAAAAAAAATTGATGATTGTAAATAAAAAAAATAGATGATTGTAAACAATAGAAGAAATAAATATTTATTAATTTATATGAGAAATGAGAATTAAAAAAATTCGTGGAATGTAGATAAAATTGAGAATTTGAGATTGAGAGAAGTTAAGAGTGGTGTGAAGGCAGATTTGTAATTAGAAAAAATTGAAGGAAAAAAAAAAAAAGAAATCATTGATGGCCGTTGGAGTCAAATGACTGTTCAACGGTCGAACGGTCATTTGACTCTAATGATCAGCTAAAAACAAATTTCAAAATTTTTACCACTTGGTAGCTTTTGATTAGCCTTAAAAAATTAATGAAAACTAGAGGTTTTTTTTTTTTTTTTTTTTTTTTTTTTTTTTTTTTAATTATTATTAACCGTAACCGAACTATGTAATATTCGGTTTGAAACCATCGATTTTTGTCACGGTTTCAGTTACGGTTTTGACCATACAGTTTCATTTCGAAACTGCCGATTTAACCGTACCGTGGATACCATTATTCAAACCCCAACATTAGCGTAAAAGGAAAAGTACATACCACCTTTTTTTTTTTTTTTTTTTTTTAGGATAAGTACATACCACCTAAACTAAGAAAGGATGCAATTATTATAGAATTTTAAAAGATTTTAAAATTAATTCGTCATAAATTTGTCCATGACATGTTAGTGTTCTATCGATCAATTTTTGGGTATAATCAATTTCATGACACATTTAACAAATCATTCTAATTGGACTATATTTAACTTAATTTTAAAGTATACGAAAAATTAATTGTATTAATTAAAAAAAAAATTGGGATAGAAAAGAACATAAAAAGGATTCCACGCAATGTTTTAGTAAGCGTTAGAGGCTAGTCAGACAGAGACTTAGCGTCTAGATTGATTAGTTGGTGATTAATCGGTTGATAAATTTATACCTATTTTTTTTTTATTTTCCTACATATAAATCCAATCACAAATAAATTTCAATTATAAATCCAAACAAAATTCTTTCCAAATCTACGAATAGCAAATTTCATAATATTTTGATTCGACTAAGAAATATAACTAGTCTTGATTCTTGATAATAAAAAGCAGATAGCAATTACATAGTTAAAATAACCGGATAAAAATGGTGACGAGGGATCAATAAAAATGATAAATAAAGTACTAAGTAAGCTAAAAGTCTAAAACAGATAATGAACAAGTCAAATAAAAAAAATAGTGATAAAATATCAAAAAATTTAAATATCCACCGAGAGCACACACAGCCACACAATTTACTTCTCTCTTTCTTACTTCTAGCTTCTTCTTCTTCGTTTCTCTCTCTTTCAAAAATTGAAGAAACAAACCCAACCTCTTTCTCTCTCTAGATCCATTTCTTCATCGATGTCTGTGGCGAACGGCTGCGAACTGGCGAGTGGCGACGGCGGCGACGAAGACGGCAGCTTTCGACGACTGAAGGCAGGCAATTGAAGCTTCTTTGGGCCGATTTGGTATTTTGAATTTTTGATTGAGTTTGGTACTCTGTTTGGTCGAAGAAGAGAATGGAAGAATGAAGTGAAAAATAAAATTTGGTTAAAACGGTGACGTTTTTTGCTCTTTAAAAAAAAAAAAAAAATTGGATAGGCGAGGTCAACTACTTTGACCCGCCTAGCCGATTAATCGGTGCCTTGCCCGATTTAGGCGGTCTAGCTGAATTGGTCCGATTAATCGGCCTAGGCGGCTGTGTTCTTGAACACTGATTCCACGTGCTTTGGATTCAATTTACATTTAGCTTAAGCAGAAAGTGTAGTGATGCACTGATGGCACCTCAAAACAGTATTGAAAAAAAAAAATGTTGACTTTTTCGGAATTGGAAGTGAGAGAAAAAGAATGCTAATTACACATTTACACCGCGATTATGTTTTTTAAAGCACTGATCTTGTCTTGTGCTTTGGACGTATTAGCCCAACCCAATAACGTCATACCATATAACAAAAAAAAAAATAACGTCATTTACTATCCTTAAAAATTGTATATACACTCTTTTTGTAAACAGAGGCAAATGTAATGTAAGGGAGGGTCCAAAGAAACTAAAGTTTGAGAGAAAAAAAAATGTATATATATGTAATTGTAACATAGTCTCCCATTTTATTAATAATATAAATTTATTCCATTTATTTTTTATCCAAAGCAAAATCAATCTATTTTAGTATTTTTTATTTCTCATAATTTCATACATTATTTCTTAATCTAGTATGTATATGAGTTTAGCTACTATATTAATGAGTTAATTTTTAATCATTGGATTTCAATCAGTTGAAAATTTAAAAGAAATTAAAACTAAAAAAAAATAAAATCCTCTTGTAATTACCCCGCAACTATACATGAACCGTATAATGCTAAAACCGTCTATATATGTATGTTATTTTTTTTTTTTATTAGGTATTCATTAGAACAAATTAAGACTTTCTTTACTATTTTACTATACAATATTCATCTTACTTTAAATATTTTATATAAATTATATATTTATTAATTATGAACTATTGAAAGAGATAGTGTATCTATACAACAAGATGAAAGATTATTTTCTCCCAAATTCTTTGATTATATATATTGAAACGGAAATCGCAAAGAAAATTAAATAAATTTGATTTTAGATGACTTTTGAGATACAAAATAAAGTCAATTTTCATTTTGATTCTCAAAATTATTGTAAATATACTATTATTATTATTATTATTTTGTATTACGTTTTTGTATATTAATATATTTTTATTGTGTGACCATTAATATCAGTTTTTTTCTTGGTCCCCCTAAGACTAAAATTCTGGCTTTACCCCTGCTCGTAAGTACATCTATTAAAAATTAATAGAAAAACTCTAGTTTGTAAATAAACTCCGCTTACCAATCTTTTAACAAATGTCTTTTTGGTTTGCACTTTTCAGCTCTGTTTGTTAGTTTGTAAATAAATTCCGCTTACCAATCGTCCAAGATGTTCATTTAAAGGCAATTCCCAAATGGAGCTAACGGCAGAAAGTGAAATGCCTAAAAAACATACATTTACATAAGCGTGTTTTGCTAGCTAGTTAACTCACAAATACATAATAATAAAAAATACAGAGGGGTAGAGTAAGAGAAAGGTAGAGAAAAATTAATATTGGTTTTTCTCTCTTCTTCATTGCAATATAACCCGTGGATGATTTCAATTTATATTTGAACTAGTATGTAGATGAGAAGTTAGGGTTTGAGAAAATGAAAAGGGTTTTATGATATAAATGAAAATAAAATAAAAATAAGGAACTAATTAGTAATTTTTGGTGTAATAACAAACCATTTGTCTTTATAGTCCAGGCTGATATTGGATTTATAAAAAGCTACTAATTGGCGGTGTATGTACCCTTTTTTGAAGGGTGCAAATATAGCCACTCTAACTCAAATTATGCCATATTAAACTACTAGTAATACCTCACTTTTTAAATTTATTTAATATTACATTTATATTATTTATCAAAATTACTTAAAGAAATTAACACTTTTTCGCTAAGTAGGCTTGGGTTGTTTTTGGGTTATAAAAAAATAAAAATATTAATCTAAAAAAACTTGTTTCTTCTACATATATACATAATATTATGGAAGGATCATAAAGGAAAAAAAAAAAAAAATGATAACTCCAATTCAAGTCGAAACATATAAAGAGAGGTGGAGAGGATTTTTATTTTTATTTTTTATTTTTTTTATTTTTTATTTTTTTTAAAGGCAAGAATAGAAATATAGAATACGATGACAGTGGCATTTTTGAACGTATCAAAGAATCTCTCTTAAAACTGACTGGCCTATTAGAAATATGTCAGGCCCATATGTTCTTCCGGCCCAATATCATTCTTCGGAAAAACCAGGGATGAAATAAATAAATAAAAAGGGTTTTAATTCTACCCTTACGAGACAATCCTACATTCCTACCCTTGCCTCATACACCTGATTCACCCTTATGTTAGGTTGGTCTGGAGGTAAAACCCCTTACACCTACACCACGAGGTTGCGGGTTCGAATAATCCCTCTCCCAAAAAAAACCTCGAATTTATGTAATAACGTAATATTAACAAAAAAAAAAAAAAAAAAAAAAGTTTCCGGCCGCAACCAATGAAGGCTACATATGTCATTTCATATACATATTGATCAAATAATTTAGGGTGGCTCTATTGCCACCCACAAAATAACTTCATACATCCATGTTTTAATAAAAAAAAATTTATTTCTACAATTCCCTTACATTTATATACTTAAAATACATGGCTTTATAATTAGAAATTAAATTTACTTCCTACACCTATAAGTTGAAGACCCAATTCTTTTATAAACCCTAATAATATATACTTAATTAAACCCAACATCAATCGAAAATTGATTTCATGGATTCCGAATACATTCATGTATGTTTTTTTTTAATTTTTATTATTATTTTGCGATTGAATAAAAAATTGTTACAGTTATAATCTTGTAGAACTATTTTTTTGTTTAAATCAGTTGTAGAACTCGATCAAGTCTACATGGTTTTCAAACACAACCCACTCACTTCAAATTAATTCAAATACAAAATCTTATTAATTTAATTGGTTTGTAAACCGAAAAACTTGGTGGATGGATTTTAAAAAAAAAAATTAAATGAAAAAAATTGATTTGTTTGGTGATTGAAAAAATATTTTTTTTTTTTTTTTTTTTTTTTAAGGGCAAAAAAGCTGCATATTGTTATTTGTTTAATTATTATTGTTATTTTTTTCTATGACGATGATTAAGAGGTCATTTGTTTTTTTGTCTGAAGATTGAATAGTCCTGAATTTTACTGAAGACCGAATAGTGACTGGAATCTGAATCTGAATGACATGTTTGTTTTTTTTTTTTTTTTGTCACATCTGAATGTACTGTCAACATGTTTGTTTTTTAAAATAAAATTGTCTGAAAAGAAGTAATTTTACATCTATACTCATGTTAAACAATTATACATATAATATAGAATAAAACAATCCAAAAATAATAATTATATGTGAACACATATGATCATGATCTTCTTCTTCGATTACAAACAAACTTTATTTTTAGTAAGAAAAGAAAATGTTTTTTTTTTATGTTAAAAAAATAAAATAAAATGGACAGCAGGAAAACTCACATAAAACACTCTAAAAATAATAATATATAAATACACCACCCTAATATCATAATATAGTATTGATATTAAACACCGATGTGAGAAGTGATTATGGTTCTTTTTTATTTTTAAAGCTATTTAAAATAAGTAATATATTAAAATAAAGATTTCTATACAATATATAATTATGATGAAATTGAAGATATATTATATATGGAGGATAGTATCGGAAGAAAAGATTTTGGATTGCATTTAATGCAATTCAATGATTTAAAATTAAGTGAAAAGTCATGATTTTTTACTTTTTATTTTAAGTTGTTTTTTGGTATTTTTAAGTTGTTTGACCATTTAAAAAAACAAACAAAACAACTTAATAATTATGATTCAGACCCATTAAGTTTAAAGTGGAAAAAACAAACGATTCTTAAGTGTGTAAACCATTATGATTTCATGATTTTTTTTAATTAATTCAACGCATTAATTCCGTAAGTACAAAAAAAATATAATTAGTTTTAGAGTTGAATTTGTATTTTATTTTTATCCAAATAAAATCTTAATTGTAGAGTTTTATTTGAATATGTTATATATTTTTTTTATCTGAGTAAATTTTATAATATTTGTTAAATAGAATGAAGAAAACATTTTTTTTTTTTTTTTTTTGTATATGTAAGGGTTTTTTTTTTTTTTTTTGTTTTCGCAATTGTGGAAGTAAAAGAAGAGAAATGGATGTAATGAGAGAAAAATATATGTTTAAAAAAAAAAAAAAAAACTTAAAGGGTAGTTTTGATATTTTAAAGGGTGTAGAAAGTAAAATCAATAATTTAATTTTTTTAATGAGTGATTTTTTTGAAGAAACATAATACAAGGAGCAAAAACCCCAGGAAAACACACAACAGAAAAAATGGAAAGAAAAAGAAAAGAGTAACAAAGCTTAACGAGGCCTATCAGCCAACAGTAAATCTCTAACAATATGAGGGAATTTCTCCTTCCAAAAAGTGTCTTCAACAATCTCTAAAGCATACTAAGCAAGCATCCATGCCACCCCATTAGCTTTTTTGGTAATATGCACAAAAACCGCATCTCTCATATTAGTGACCAAAGAATTGATGTCATCCAGCAACTTACCATTATCAAATAAATTGTGTTGACCATCAGTGATCCATCGATTTCAAAAGCGTAGGAAGCTAGACCGTAATCCATAGTACCACTAAGTGAGTTTAGAAGCTTTATAATCCAGATTAGTTACAATAGATTAAGCATAAGAAGCAAGAACATTTCCACCAAAATCACGGATAATCACGCCAATTCCAGTCCTACCACTAACCCTGTCAACAAAGATACCACAATTCACCTTGTAAAGTCCTTCCATTGGAGGTAGCCACCTATCCATACCCTTGACACACCTTGGAGTTCGCCTCTTGCCAGCCAGATGGTTAGTAGAGATGTAGTCTTCTAAAAAGGCCTTACTCCAACTATTCACATCAGCAATGTTACCTAACCTAGAGCCATGAGCAGAAGATTTGCGACAAAACCAAACTCTCCAAACAACAATACAAAACATGGCAACATCTTTTTTGTTCGCTTAGGAGAAACGATCCACCATAAGATTAAAAAAATTAGCATACCTTCCCCTCTGCTTACCTTGCAGATTAGGCCATTCTCTACGGATACTTTTAAATTTATTACACTCCTACAGGACATGGAGGGTAGTCTTATTACAAACCTTACAAGCTTCACAAGTACTGCTTGTTTGGACCTTTCTCCACACAATATTAAACTTGGTAGGAATCCAATCGTGGCAGGCTTTCCACACGAAAATCTTAACCTTCATTGGAATCTAGAGTTTCCAAGAAAAAATTCCACCGGGACATAACAGGGTTAGGGATCGAAGGACTGGGGCCAGATAAAAAATTTCGACCAATCCAGTAGCCACTCTTAACTAGGGATGTCAATGGGTTGGGTTCGGGTTCGGATCCGGGTCGGGTCCTACTGGACCCAGATCTAGACCCATGAAAATTTTTGGGTTCGGGTTCGGGTCTGGACCCATGGGTCTTAGGGAGACCCAGACCCGCCCCACACACCCGCGAAATGTCATGGGTCTGGGTCTGGACCCGTGAACCTGCAAACTCTTTTTTTTTTTTTTTTTTATATATTTTTATTCAATTTTTAACTATTAAAACCTATTCAAAAGTCATAAAACATTAAACATTCAATTTAAACAACATTAAACATTACCCAAATAGCATCCTTAAGTTACAACATTAAACATATATTACACAAATATCATCCTAAAACATTAAACAAATCCTTAAAATATATCAGACTGTCGTAGTAGAAATGTTTTGTGTTATAGAGAGTTTTGGTTGAAAGCCGTGGCAATCAGACAAATGAAGTTTCTCCTATACAAAAACTTCTGGTATAACTTAGCTCAATTTATGCTAGAAGTCTTAAATATTTTCTCTGTTGCATTTTATTCTTCCCTGGTTTGTTTTTGTCAATAAGCTTTATCGTAAAAAAAAATATAATTCAATGATTTGCATAGTAAAATATCAAGTAGGACATTTTTTTTAAAGTAATGTAACATTGCAATTGGAGCTGTGTCATTGAAGCCTTTGAGAAGTTGACTTTAGAAGTAAAATTTTCTACACACTGGGTCACCTTTGCAGATCATCAACAATTTATGTTTTCACTAATGTTGAGGACAGAACTAGATTGGGTTTGTTTGCCGCCAAACTGAAGGAGTTCTCTCCTAGTATAATCCCAACTCCACCAGATTCTTGTTTTGTTGGAGCAATTTCTTCAAGATCTGGAAGTATCACATAGCAACTATATAACATAAAAAAAATTATGATAGTTTTGGAAACTTCCTTGCACACACACTGAATGATGCTTTCTATATGGAATGTGTCAGGTCCACGGGTTCGGGTCCGGTTTTTTGACCAAACCCAGACCGGAGATAGGTCCTAAATCTTAGACCCAAACCCGACCCAAGACTCGAATACGAGGACCCAGACCCAACCCATTCGGTTCGAGTTCGGGTTCGGTTTGGTACTCACGGGTCCGGGTCCAATTGCTATCCCTACTCTTAACCGTATACAGACATTTATCATCGTAATGCCACACAATGTCATCCTTCTTATCTCTTTTGAGCAGTCTTGATGACATTATTAATATCACAAGAGGGGAAGTTATCTTTGAGCAGTTGAATATCCCATCCTTTAGAAGGTGTAATGAGTTGACAAACTTTAACATCCATGTTCAGTTTGGGTGGGGACATGATTTGGAAATTAGAGGATCTAGGAACCCATTTGTCCCTATAAACACATATGGACTCGTCATTCCCTACATGCCAACGAATACCAACCTTCAAAAGCTCATTACCCCAAACCAGGCTTCTCCAAATAATAGACGCATCAACATTGTTTTTGGCATCAAGAAAATTCTCATTCCTGAAATAGCAGCCTTTGAGAACCTTGGCAGCGAGAGAGTCTTTGTTCTTAAGAATCCTTCAGTATTGCTTGGCGAGGAAGGCTCTATTGGACGTTTCAAGATTGCAGAAGCCGAGGCCTCCATCACTTTTGGGTTTGCATAATTTTTCCTAGGTGCACCAATGAATTTTCCTCTTGTTTTCCTTAGTTCCCTACCAAAACCAGGCACAAAGCCTTTGCATTTCAGCAATTAAACATTTGGGAAAGCGAAACATGCTTATCGCGTACATAGGAATCACTTGGATTATGGCCTTGACAATGATCTCTTTACCACCAACAGAGAGTAATTTTTCACCCCATCCTTTGATTCTATTCCAAACCCGTTCCACAATGCTAGCAAACAAAACTCTCTTGTTTCTATCAGAGAAACATGTCAGCCCTAAGTAGCTTTCGTGCCACTTCACAAGCTTGATCCCAATTAAAAAGACAATTTCATCCCACTTCTTCAAAGAAAAAGAGGGACTAATACAAATGGTCGATTTACCGAAGTTCACGGTTTACCCCGAAGCCTTCTCTTTTTCATCCAAGATAGCCCTAATCGCCAAACAATTCTTGTCATTAGCCTTTGTGAATAGCAGACTGTCAACGGTAAAAAAGAGGTGAGTAATAACAGGGCCACCCCAACTACACCTAAAACCATAAATATCGCCACGATTTTGAGCCCTTTGAATTAAATTAGATAATCCCTCAACACAAAACAGAAAAAGGAAAGGGGAGAGGGGGTCTCCCTGCCTGAGTCCTCTTGTATGTTTAATATTGCCACAGACCTCCCCATTGATGACCAAAGGGTAAGACACAGAAAAAAAGCATCTCATAATTAAGCTAACCCATTTCTCTGAAAAGACAACTTTACGCATCATCCCCTCTAAGAAAATCCACTCCACCTTATCGTTGGCTTTGGCCATATCGACCTTGATAGCCATGGATCCACGTTTCCTCTTCCGCCTCTTTAGTCTTTGCATACATTCGAATCCGACAATTGTGTTATCCGAAATAAAGTGCCCAGGAACAAAAGCACACTGAGTCTTAGAAATGACCCCTCCCAAAACCTGCTTCAATCTGTTGGTCACAGCCTTTGCTATAGCCTTATAGATTACATTGCAAAGGCTGAAAGGTCTGTATTCAAAGATGAGTACCGGATTAGGAACTTTTGGAATGAGGGAGATAATAGTCATATTAATCCTAGTCATAGAGGCACCATTGTTCAACACATTTAAACAAGCATCCATCACATTCTTCTTAACCACATCCCAATATTTTTGGTAGAAGATAGCGGGAAGGCCATTACTATCAGGGCTTTGATGGGATTCATTTCAAAAACAACTCTTCTAACCTCTTCCTTAGTGAATTTAGAGTCTAGCCAATGAGAAGTGCTCATATCCAGCCGAGGTTGAATGCCATCCAAGATCTTACTGATATTCTGTAGTGTAGGGCAACTCGATTTAAAGATATTAGCGAAGTAACACTCATCAATCCTTTTTTGATTCCTTCCTTCCAACACCCCCTTCCCAATCCTCCATAAACCCTTAATTCTATTTCTACCCCTTCTACCGAAGCTTTTGAATGGAAAAAACGAGAATTTTGGTCTCCATTCTTGAGCCAATCCACTTTAGCTTTTTGCTTCCAATATCTTTCTTTAGAATCAAGAGCCTTATCAAGTTGAGCTTCAAGCCTATTCAAGTTAAGTTTTCTTGGTTGCGATTCTTGGTGTGTGTTTTTTCTTTTTCTTTGGAAGTTTCAAAATAAAATCTACAAAAAAATTGATACAAATCATAGAATGCATATAAGATCTGAAAGAAAATAAATCGAGAGAAAAAAAAAATAGCAAACATAGATCTAAAGTTTGAAAAGAAAAACAAAATAAACATGTGAAACAATAAAATCAAAAAATACTAAACATGGTAAACATGAGATCGAAATCTGAAAGAAAATATAAATAAAAATAGTAAATATTCAATGATTTGAAATATTCTATGTCATTAGGGTTTTGAAATAAGGAAAGTGTGAGTTTTATTAGTTTTATTTTGTACAGTATTTTCTTAATAAAAATTGTATGTCTTTTTAAGTAATTTGATAAAAAAAAAAAAAAAAAAAAAATAGTTTAAAAAGTGGGGTATAAATAGTTCAGCGGTGGGTGTCAATAGCATCACTCTTTGGTGTGGGAAGAAAAATAGGTGTACGGAGATATTTTGTGGGTGTCAATAGAGCCATCCAATAATTTAGTCCACCCAAGGTCAATTTGGTAAATTCACAAAAAATTTCTTTTTATAACCTTCTTTTGAAAAAAAAAAAATCCAATAATTTCAGTCTTTTCTGTTTACACTTGCAAAGGTGGGGGTTTTAGCTAAAACCCACAAAATGGCGTCTTTGAGATCGGTGGCGGCTCCACGCAGTTTGCGGCGGTTCTTCTCCACCACTAATTTTCCTGCTTTCAACACTCTGCCAAACGCGGCGGCGTCTGAGGCGGCTCAGCAGCATCCCAAGGCCGAGCCAAGTACCAACCTTCATATCACTGGTATACATCTCTTACGCCCCGTTTTGATTCATATTTGCTTATAATTTATTAGAGATTGATTGGGTATCAAAATTTGATTTTTCCTGTTAATACTGATTAAAGGTTGCGATGTATACAATTTACATCAACTGGGTGGGATCTTTATCATTCATGACAACTGATATATCTACAAACTCAAATAGTTAGGGATTTTAGTAGATGAATTCAAAAGCTTAGAATTTGATTGATTCGTGAAAACCCCTTTTCAACATGTTAATTCATTTACATTAAATACATTTTTTTTAAAGAAGAAAATTATTGCAACTCACACAACTAATCACAACTCACCACTGATTTGCAAAGGGTTGATAATTGCCCGTGTGAATCGAACAAGTAACAAGACCTTGAAGCTAAAGACCTGAAACCATGTGAGTAACTTGTAGTGTATGCAAAGAAGTGTATATATATATATATATCCTAATCTATCTACGATATTTTCTGTATTTCGGAGGTACCAATATCAAAGATATGAGATATCATTGAATATCCCCAATATTTTGAGGATATTGATGATATTTTCGATATTTCTACCAATGTTTCTATAAATTTGAACCCCGATATTTTCAACGAAACTGATGTTTACTTCCCTGAATGTATATATTATGAGTATTTTACTCAGTCGGAAATAAACCAGCTAGTAATTGGATTTAGATGATACCATAATTGATTGTCACTTTGTGGTTGAAAGGGAGTTATCTGGCTGTTTTCGATGCTTGATACAGAATGTTGTCTTTTTTTTGGGTTAAATAATATACATATGGGTGATTAAAAAAAGAAAGTTTGTTGGAGCTTGTGGCCTTGTGGGATGGTTCAAATGTGGCAATATTGTAGCTTGGTCCTCACATGTATCGAAGCCTTAACATGGAAATTGATTTTTATTTTTTATTGTTTTTATAAGAGAATATTTTGTAGCTTTTATCAATTTAGATATAAGCTGAATTGCTGGGTTGGTGAAAAGATGCCGGCTCAAGCATCAGCTTCTAGTTTTGTACATGTGAAACCTCTTATTTTAGTGGGAGTTTATTTGCAGTTACATGTTATTGATGAGGCTGACGTGTTTCTTCCCCTCTTTCTTCAGTTCTTTTCCCCCTTGTTATTATGTTTATGATAATATTTCTATCCAGCTTTAAGGTTATGTGCTGACTCGGGATGATAATGAAATATCAAATTCCTTCTCAGGGCTTAGTAAGCGCACAACTACTGAAAAGCTTAGAGAAAAGGCTTCTGAGTTTGGTGAAGTGATTAATGGTATGGTTTTCTTTAGTAATATCAATGTGTTTTTCTTTTGTAAAGTTCCTTAAATGTTGCCTCTGTGGACTACTAACTATTGGCCTTCTTATTCTTCACAGCTAGAGTAGTTACTGATCGAGTCACTGGCTATTCTAGGTGTTTTGGTTTTGTAAAGTATGCTACCCTAGAGGATGCAGCTAAAGGTATAACTGGCATGGATGGCCAGGTGAGTTGATTCTAGGCCTGATATTCAATCTATAGTAAATAAAAGTGTTTATTTAATTGATTCCATTCCTTTGTTATCGATGCTCTGATGATCTGTATCGGAAGAGATGGTGTATCCTTGGGCTTCAAGAGGCTCACTATTAATGATTATCTATATGCTATGAAAGAAAGCTTAATGCCTGAAATCTACGATGATCTCTAAAAAGATAATGCTTTTGTGGCTGAGACGGATTGCAAATTCCAAATTCCAAAGAGTTTTTAACATAAAAATTAAAGATTCTTTTGCTTTTCATTCATAAATATTGTTCTATAGTTTGCATTCGAATATTACAAAGAAAAACTTGGTGCAGCCTTTCATGAATCTTCTAAATTGCTTCTTAAGGAATCTGCACCAAGTTCAGAATATAACCCAACGATCCTGCCTCACAAAGTGGATATATGAGAGTTGGCTTGTAAAATTTTCATTCTCATGTGGATCATTTGTACACATTGATCCATCTTGGACTCTTTGTATCCCCTGCCTCCCAACCAGCGACATTAGGTTCTTCCATCCTTTCCACTCTTTCATATATCCGCAATCCAAACTAGGTACATACCCATTTAATCTCTACATCCCATTGTTGTTCCAACTTCTCACTTCCCAAGACAGTATTTTCATAGCTCCGGTGGATATTATAATACTGCCCTCTTAATTCTTGAAAAATATGTGGGAGAGGAGAGGAAACTGCTTCAGTAATGAACCCTTTTCATTGTCTTTCTTCCTTTCCCATGTTTCGGTAAGTTGACCTTGATAATTTAATAGTTGAATTTCGTTAAATTTTGATTTGAGGGATGTTGAAGATGCTTGCCAGAGTGAATTTGTCACTAAAAATGTTCATCTATGCATGTGTGCTGGCTTGGATACTTTGTAAAATAGCATTTCTTTTCCTGTCTATTCCCTGGAAACTTTTAATAGCATTTTTGTGTCAACAATGGGAGAACCATTGTGGATGTTGCAGTTTTTTTCTCTTTTTTTTTGCTTGTAATTTTTAGTCTCATTTTCTAGGAACTAATTCGTCTATTTCTATTTTGCAGTTTCTGGATGGTTGGGTTATATTTGCAGAGTATGCAAGACCTAGACTACCACGACCACCGCCACCTCAAAACACGTCTTCTCCATATGGCAACACGTTCCCTCCATATGGCCGTCAGTAACCTACACATTCAAGCTCACAAGCTTGCCGTCCTCCACAACTTTTCCTGACGGTCAGTAGCATTTATGAATGATTATGCTTTATTTATTTATCAAGTTTCCCGGAACCATATACCTGTGGAGGAGGACATGTGAACTGAAAATTATATGGAATTCAAACTGATCCATATTGAACTGTTATGTGCAAGATGTTTGCATTTGTTAACATTCTATTATTAAATTGTATTTTTTACTTTGTAAACTGAGTTGAGTCCTGTTCAAAGTTTTTGCTTCAATGGTTAAAGTAACCTTTTGCTTCAAAGATTGTTAAAAATAAAAAACAAAAAATACCTTGAAATTAAAAGTTCGATTATTGACTAACACATAAACTTTTACTAGTTTAGTATTACATTTCAAATAAGTTGAAATCAATTTATTTTATAAATTTTGTATTAAAAAAATGTTTGGTTAGACTTTTAAAAGTGATATCGGGCAATGTGATATGTTTTAACTATATCATGAGAAATAAATGAATGATTAGTTTTTAAAAGTTATTATGGCATTATTTATTATAATATTTATGAAATAGTTTAAAATATCCAAATTATTCTTATAAAACCAAATTAAGAATAACGAATTTTACTTGTAATTTTTATAATAACAAAATGTTACTTTTTAGTTTTATATTATTTTATTAAATTTAGATATGTGTATAGATATATATTATAATTAATTTTCACTAAATTTAATAAAAAAAAAAATTACCAAATAATTTAAATATTGATTAGATTTGTATTATAAAATAAAAAATGAAAGAAGTTAATGTTTTGTTAGTCATTTCGACTAATCACATATCTTTTACATTAAAATTATAAAACATTTATATACTAACTTTGAATTATACAATTAAACAAAAACTCGTCTACTTATTTTACAGCTGATTTTTTTTTAGCACATTTAATCGTAATTATTTTAAAAGCTACGAGTAATATTAAATCGACCTAAGTTGTTGCATTTTGATAATTTAGTGGCCAATGAGTGAAAAAGGAAAAAAACTGTTAAAAAAAATGATAAATCGCAAAAACATAAGGGCAAAAATGATATTTCTCAAATAATTTATAGTCAGCGGTCAGCGAGGTTAATTTCGTAAATTCACAGGAAGTTTCGTTTTATAACCTCGTCTTTGTTGGAAAAGACAAAAAATAAATAATTAAGTGGGGGTTTTACTTGTTTAGCTAAAACCCACAAAAATGGCTTTGAGAGCAGTGGCGGCTTCGCGCGGTTTGCGACGGTTTTTCTCCACTTCTACTCTTCCTGCTTTCAACCCTCTTCCAACCGCCGACGCGGCTCAGCAGAAACAGGATGCCGAGCCAAGCACCAACCTTTTTATCTCTGGTACGTACATCTTTCGCTTTCTCTGTTTTCCCAAAAAAAAAAACACCCCATCGTTTTATTTCCTATTTGCTTCTGCTTGCCTTTCTGATTACGACTAAAATTTGTGTTATTTACTTGGATCTTTTCATGTTTGTATTCAAGTTTGGATTTTTTTTTTGTTTTTTTTGTTTTGTGTTGTGGGGTTATGATTTAGTGGTTTTGATGTTGTGGAGCTATTCCATTTAACATGTTATTTATATTGATTTTTTTTGTTATGGATTGAGTTTCAATTTTTTGTTTTTTCCTGTTGATTTTTATTGAAGGTTGAGATATATACAATTTACATGAACTGGGTGAGATCTTTTATCACTCATGACAAATGACATGTAAAAACTCAAATAGATAGGGAGTTTAGATGAAATCAAGAACTTAGAATTGGATTCATCAGAGAAATCGAAATAAATTGGAGATTCATTAGCTTAAAAGCTCTCATATCATTCCCAGTTCATTCATCTACATTAATTAAAATTATTGCAATTTGGAACTCAACACTGATCCAACTAAAATCATATAACTAATGATATGCTAATGGGCGGTGATTGCCCGTTCAAATTGAGCAAAGTAAGAAGGCCATGGTACTAAAGACATGCAACTATGTGAGTAACATGTAGTGTATATGTCCTTTTCAAAAAAAAAAAATGTAGTGTATATATGAAGGTTGCACCCTTTTTGTAACTGTACTGGTCTTTGAAGTGAAATGAGTGATACCTTGGCATCCTTCATTTTCTATGGTTCCGAGAGGGTAGGAATGTTATGTGTTCATCCATACCCCCGCCACCAACCATTTATTAGTATAATGGCTCATACACATGTCAATGTGCATGGGCCTACCAGGTCAAGTTCAAGTTCGATTGTCTTTGGTTTTAGTTAGTGGAGATCTGGTTTTTAGTTGAGTTAGTGGTGAATTACTGTTTTATGTGGCGAGTTGTAGTGAAAAGTTGTGAGTTGGTTAACATCACCAATTCCATACATTGGCTATGCATGGAAATATACCTTTAATAGACCAGTCATATTCATAGTATTTAACACAGTTGGAAGTATACCAGTCTATCTAGTAATAAGTTTTGAATGATACCATAATAGATAGTCGCTTTATTGTTTTAAAAGGGAGTTTTCTGGCTGTTTTCTGTTCTTGATTTATAATTGGTATTGTTTTGGTTAAATAATATATAGATGGGTGATTTGGGCAGTTGAGATGTGGAACTATTGAGGCTTTGTCCTCACTATTGTACTGAAACCATAAAAAGGAGATTAATTTTATTTTTCTTAATCAGAAGATGTTTTATAACTTATCACAATTTGTATGTTAGTTGAATTGCTGGGTCGGTGAAAAGATATTGGCTCAAGCATTGGCTTCCATTTTTGTACATGTGAAATTTCTTATTTTACTCACAGTAGCATGTTGTTGATGAGGCTAATGTGTTTCTTCCCCTCTTTCTTCAGTTCTTTTCCCCCTCGTTATTTTTATGATAATATTTCTATCCAGCTTTAATTTTATATACTGACTTGGGATGATGATTACTGAAATAACAAATTCCTTCTCAGGGCTTAATAAGCGCACAACTACTACTGAAAATCTCAAGCAAAAGGCTTCTGAGTTTGGTGAAGTGGTTCATGGTGTGTTTTCTTTCTTCTGTGAAATTTCTTAAATGTTGCCTCAATGGACTACTAACTATTGGCCTTCTTATTCTTTTCAGCTAAAGTAGTGACTGATCGAGTATCTGGATACTCCAGGGGGTTTGGTTTTGTAGAATATGCTAACCTAGAAGATGCAGCAAAAGGTGTAGCCGGCATGGATGGCAAGGTGAGTTGACACTAGGCCCAATATTTCTTTCTTACAGTAGATAAAAGTGTTTATGTAGCTGAGTCCATTCCTTTGGGATCTATGCTCTGGTGAGCTGTATTGTTAAAGGTGTTGTATCCTTGGCTTCAAGAGGCTCACAACTTCTGATTATCTAGATGCTTTTTAATAGAGCTTAATGCCTGAAATGTATGATGAACTTTGAAAGTGGTAATGTCTTGGTGGCTTAGCTTTATTCCTAAGTCCAAAGAGTTTTTAAGAAGATAATTTAATTTAAGATTCTTTTGCTACTAATTCTCAAATAATGTTCCATAGTTTGCTTCCAAATATTGCGCAAAGAAAAACTTGGTGCAGCATTCCTCGAGTCTTCTGGGTTTTCTTAAGCATTACATTTGGAATCTGTACTAAGTTCAAAATATATCCCAAAGACCCTATGGCTCGAAGTGGTTAAATGAGAGTTGGTTAATAAAATTTTCAATTATCTTGTGGATCATTTGTACACAGTGATCCATCCTTGTCGCCCTTGCCTCCCAACCAGTGTGACTAGGTTTTTCCCTTCCTTTCCACTTGTACATATATCTAGTATCCACAATCAACCTTGGTATGTACCCATTGAATCTCTACATCGCATTGCTGCTCCTACCTCTCACTTCCGAAGACGCCTATCCCCCTTACGCCCTTCATAACACCCATGTATATGACAATGCTTTTCTCCCCTTAATTCTTGAAAAATATGTGGGAGAGGAGAAGTGCTTCAGCGAATGAAGTCTTTTCATTGTCTTCCTTCTTGTTTCCCATGTTTCGATAAGCTAGCTTTGAGAATTTAATAGTTTCCTTTTATTTTGATTTGAGGGATGTTGAAGATGCTTATTAGAGTAAATATGTTGGCATAATGTTAATCTATTCATGTGTGCTACAGTGCTAGCTTGGATACTTTGTAAAATAATATTTCTTTTCTAGTCTATTCCCCCAGAAACTTTTAATACATTTTTGAATGAACAATGGTTCAACCGTTGTTGATGTTGAAGTTACTTTTCCGTTTTTCTTTTCTTTTAATTTCTTGCTTTATATTCCTGTATTTCTATTTTGCAGTATCTGGATGGTTGGGTTATATTTGCAGAGTATGCAAAACCTAGATCAACACAAACACCGCCATCTTCGAACGTGTCTTCTCCATATGGCAACAGGTATCCTCCATATGGCCGTCAGTAACCTACATATTTGAGCTCACAATCTTGCTGTCATCCACAATCTTTTCCTGTCAGTAGCATTTATGAATGATTCTCATGTATTCTTTCCGGAGAGATTTATCAAGCTTACATTATCCGTGACCATATACTTGTGGAGTACATCGTCTTTATACGTGAACTGAGAAATATATGGATTTCAAACTGATTCATATCGGACTCTTATGTGCAAGAGTGTTTGCATTTGTTAACATTTTAATTATTAAATTGTAATTTGTACTGTGTAAACTGAGTTGAAACTTGTTTAAGGTTTTGCTCAACTTATTGATTATTTAGAGGTCATTTTGAAATTCTAATATTTTTTCTTTGAAAGTGTATCAAAATGTTGGTTCCTCACTTCTTGCAGGAAAAGTCATCTGGGTTCCAGTGAGAATTTTTTTCAAGTACCCTATACACACACACAAAAATTCTTTGCTCCTGATGGTCCTGAAATTTTTCATGCAGATTCCAATCGGCAACGGTGCAATATGCAAATTTATTATACATGAAAAATTTCAGGACTGTCTTGAGCAGTAAAGGACCTATATGTGTGTGAGGACGACTCATTATAATAATAATGATTCAGGATTTAAACCCATAATCTTATGGTGTAGGTGTGAAGACAGACCGGACCTAACCACCGGACACAAATTGATTGAAAACAAATCGCTGATTATACATAACTTAAAAGGTTCTTTCGATTCATTTAGTAGATTATGCTTTTTGAGCTTGATTAGTCAATTTATACAACGTGGATTAAATCTAGAACCACCACCTTATCTTTTCTTTCAACTGCAAGTCAACAATTTCTGCATCTACACCAATAACCTATTAAAATTCATAATCCAAAATCTTTACCTAAACAAATCTACTCATCAGAAAAAAAAAAAAGAAAAAAAAAAAAACATAAATCATTTTCCTGGTAATACTTGTCATCAAATAATGCTGAAACAATCCTGCCTGGACCATGCAATTTTCAATTTCCATTTCCACTTCTGCTTCAAAAATGACTAGCAATTAAGCATTATTTAAATATATAAATTGACACTCTGCTTTGCACTTTTCTACACGACACAAACTGTCCAGGTTAATTATAGCGACCCACAACATTACATTTTCATCACAAATAACCACTTCAATTCCTTTACATTAATTGATTGCTACAAACAACAGGTGGCCTGAAACACACCAAATTAAAATCCTGGACACCATTTTCCTGAACAGACCACTGATATCAAGGCACTTGCCTTGCCCGGTAAGCAACTTATTATAGCTTGGTTTCTGCTGAAAGTAATTTGACATCTTGATATTTTTATATGCAGGGCCCTCATATTTCCGGGACCGAAGATGACCATAGAAAATAAGACTTTTGATATTCTATATATGTTTATTTGATTATTATTTTTTTCTCTAGTAAATACTCATAAAAATCAATTTAATAACTCAAACTCATTACTATAAAACAACAAAGTAGTAAATAAAAAATTACTAAATAAAGTTTTTATAATTGCGTCAAAGAATATATCATTTAAACTTAACTCGTCTTACATTTTTAACAGTGAAAGTACTAATTAAGCTTATATAATTCAAAAGAGAAAAAAAAATGTATTGATTTAATTACTTTCGAAACAATGACTTCTGAATTTTTGTATCAAATGAGTTTTTAGTTTTTTATTTTTATTTTGGAGAGATATAAAAGAGGATTATTTGTGATAAATACGAGTGTTATTAGGATTCAATGTCCTAATAACACTCTAGACGGTCATCTTACTGGGCTCTCCCTGGGGTCGGGTCTGTATATACATATACAATGTCCTGTATGTATCAAGACAAACAGATCGTCTTCCGGGATGAGATTATTCATGGGGAAACCAGATAGTGATGAAATTTAATGCGTCTTCGTTTCTTAGCGTTCACATTTTTGTACTAGACAAAACTTAATTTTGGTTTTTGATCTGTCAAATTCAGAAGTTTTTGTTAGGTTCTTGATTGGTTGTTTTCATGATAAAATAGTTGAAGAATTTTCCAGAGAAAATTAAATAGTGTGTCGGTTACATCTCTGGGGAGAATCTAAGAAACAAAATTGAGGTATTTTGTAATAAGAATTAAGTTGTTGCATGGATAAACTTAATTTTCTAATAATTATATAGGATTATGGAATTTTTAGAAAAACCCTTTTTGCCAAAGTTGACATTAAGGGTGAAGATCAACAGATAAAGATATTGTATCTAGGGATGACCATTGGGGAAATAGAGATGGATATAGGTCCTCCCATTCCCATTCCCATCCCCATTTTCTAAACCTCCCTTATAATGGGGATGGGGTAATTTGAGGGGAGGTCCCCCATCCCCATCCCTATTTCCCTGTTTTCCCCATTTTTCCTTGTTTCCATGTTTCCCGGTCTTCCCCGTTTCTCCATCTTCCACATTTCCCTATTTTCCCGTAAAAATTGAGTACTTAGTAAAATAGAAAGAATAAAAATATTAAGAATATATATATATATATATATATTAATTTATTATATATAAGGTTTGGGGTAAATGGGAAAATAGGGATAGAGGCACCTACCTCTATCCCCATCCTCATTTCCATAAAATTGTGTGGAAAATGGGGAAATGGGGATCCCTCCATCACCATTCCCATTTCAATTTGGGGATAAAAATTGAAAGATTAATGGATGGTGTATGTGATAGCTTGATGGTGTGAGCTAGAATGATATCTTTTGACACGATAATATTATCATGACTTTTGCGTGATAAAAGATTAACGGATTTAATTAAATTTAATTGTATTCATATCATATTCATGATAATTTGTTTAACGTATTGTAGGAATTAGGGTCCAACTGTGTGACACGAAATTAACGGATTTAATTAAATTACTTACATAGTTTATATACGAATAAATTAAACACTACATTGTAGTTGATTTTGTCATGAATATTAACTTATTTATCCAAATAAGTTAAAAGGTACGAGATGTATTTTATCATATAATTGACATAATATATTTATTAAATAAAATTATGTGAATTTGTAATTCAAGAACGTGGGTGTCTAATCAATAGAGGCGTAACTCAGCTGGTAGATGGACGAGCCCTGGAATTTGGGTAAATGACTCTCAGGTTAGTGACTCGAATCCTACTAATAACGAAAGCTGAAAAAAAAAAAAAAAATATCAGATCCCGAATTAATAAATATTATCAACAAATAAAAAAAAAAAAAAAAAACATGGGCCGCTATGTACTATTTACGTTGGCAGTGTAATTTGTCACAAATCATATGCTTTTACAAAAAGAATTATAATCAGTAGCTATACATTCAATTAGTTAAACAAGGAAATAGAATTATATTCATTTGGTGAAAATTAATTATTTTTTAACATGAATTTTCAAAATTTTAAACTGATTATGAGTCATGCTAATAATAGTGATCTTTTAATTTCTAAGTATGTTTTATTATGTATGGCTTTTTTTTTTTTTTTTTTTTCTTTTTCTTTTTTAAGTAAATCCAATTTTAAACTTTTGTTTGATTAACAATTATGATTGGTAGGATCTTGCAACCTTTTTCTTGCGAGATTCTAACTTTACAATATTATAAAGTTCACTCTGTAAAAGAGTTGAGATGAATTGAGATTCTGACTTTATAGGATTAGTAATTTTTTTTAATTTTTTTTTTTAATTTTTTTTTTTAGAAAGCACTATACTTCACTCTATTATCGCTTATATAAGCATTTAAAAAGTTTTTTTTTTTTTTTTATTTATTGTTTTTTTCATTAAAAAATAAAATTAAGAAACAATTTAAGTACTGTGTGGAGTGTTACTTATCCCAAAAAAAGGTTTTTGTTCATTCTATAATCTATATAATTGGTAATAAAGTAATTAAAAAAACTTTAATTAAAAAAATATATGTTAAATGAAATTTGGAAAAGAAAATAGAAAACATTTTTTTTTTTTTTTTTGAAGAACATTTTATCTTTGTTTGATGAAGTCATAAATGTTAATTAAATAAGAACTGTCCCACATGTTAGTGTTACACCTATTATTCTTAATTTAATATGATATTTATTTATTTTTATTTATTTATTTTTAAAGATTTTTAGTTGTTTATCATTATTTTAAGATTCGGGGAAAGATATACCACTTCAACCTATAATTTTTATAGCGTAAGTCAAATACAGTATTAAATATTATCTAGTTTTACCTAATCAAATGTTTGGATATTTACATTTTTTATTTATTTAATTTTTTGTCTTATTCTCCAAATCTTTCAAATTTGAAGAAATTGATTTTACCCAATTTTACCGCTACGTAGATGTGAGGGATAATCAAGTCATATTTTCTTTTTAATAAAATATTTGTTATAATTTTAATATCTTTGTGGTTGAGAGTGAGTAGATTGTCCATAAAATAAATAAATAAAAATAAAGTCAATCCCATTTTAATATACTTTCATTTGGCAACAGCTCGACAACCCACCTTATTATATACATAATTAATTAATAATTTAATATATAACAAATTTTAAATAAAAAGATTATACATAAAGTCATCAAGGAAGTGAAGATCTTTCTAATGATCGTAACTCTTACCATAAAAATAATATAGAATTAAGCAAATCCCATATAGTACTGTAGTTAAAAAAAATAAAAATAAAAATAAAATAAAAATAGAAGAAGCTAATTAAAATGATAATAATCTAATACAAAATTTCAAATAAATTAGGTATTTATTGAATTTTAATAATAATTAAAAAATGAAATACAGCAACATAAGAATTCTTAAAATCTATAGCAAATTTGGAATTATAATAAAAGTTCTTATAAATACAACAATTGCATTAAATTGAGATATAATATTTACATTTCATCTAACGTTTACTTATTTTACTTATTAATAGTTTATTCAGTTTATATTAAATAAATTTTTTTTTTTAACTATTAATAATTAATTCGGAATAAAAGGAAAGGTGGTGATGGCCAACCTTATACTGAAATTTAATGGCTTTGACAAAAGCCTATATGTTAATTATGTATTAGAGTTTTAATAAGTCCCCAACAAACATATATAATAGACATAATTAATTTAATTAACATATTTAAGTATTGGATTAGATTACTAGGATTCGAGGAAGGGAAGAGAAGAGAAGATGTGAGATAAATATCCAAATCCTTCACTATTTCAAAGAGAATTCTGAGAGATATCTTCTTTCTATATATGTAATTATAGATAGATTTTTTTTTTTCTTTTAAAGTATTACACTACGATATAAATTTATGATTTTTTTAATAGAGGAGGATTCGAACCCATAACCTCGTAATACAGGTACGAGAGATTTTATGAACGACCAACCTTATATTTTTCTGTAGTTAATGTTTGTATAGGTTATTAAGTTGTCCTCTCTAGACACTTGTCAGTAAAATTAGTTTTCTTTTTAAAGTAAACCTTCCAAAACATGTGGAGTGGAAAATAGAGAAGCAGTAGTTGCCGATCAAATCATCAACCCACCTTAAAATAATAATAATAATCACAAAATGGTAAGAATCCAAAAAAGCATGGGAAATATTATCAACATAAAAAAAATAAAAATAATAAGTCTATAAATAAATGACAACTGAACAATGACTTCCAACTACCATTAACCACAAATACCATAACCAACTTCAACAATTTTCAACATCAATCTCGGCTCTCTCTCTCTGCTTTCTCTTCTCTTTTTCTCTAAAACACAAAAAATAAGAGAAAAAGAAAAGAAAAAAGCATATCTCCGATACCCAGACACGGACACGGAACTTCAAACGAACTCATGAGGTTTTTGTTGGAGTTCGTGTCGTGTTGTGGGTGTCGGGAATCGTCGAGAGGCGTTCGGCCGGAGGAGGAGCCGTCGAAGACGGAGGAGACGAAGACGCTGGTGTCGTCCATCAAGCGGAACTACCGACGGAGGAGGCGGGGGAGGTTCGGCGGAGGAGTTCAGTCGGAGCCTGCCGAGTGGAAGCCGTCTCTTTTCGCGATTATGGAGGACAACGTTGTCATGGAGTTGGAGAAGAAGAAAAGTGAAACAGAGAGAGTCACCAAAAGGAAGAGCGGTGTGTCCCACAAATCCAGACCTCGTGTTCGTAACTATGGCTTTGAATTCGGGTAATTTTTCCCTTTTTTTAAAAAAAATTCTCCAAGGTTTCTGATAATAATTTGAGATTTGGAAAAAGGACAACATCATTTCCGTTCCCTCATTGAAATCTTGGTTTTATTCTTTAGAGACTCTAAGAAGAAAAGCAGGATAGTTATTTATTATTATTTTTTTTCATTTTCATTTTGCTTGTTTTATGTGTTATTTATTTATTTAAATTTTTTTTTTTTTCAGGGGAAGTTCATTGGCACCAGTTTTTCCAGCATTTTCTGCAACTCCATTCATGTTTTGATCATGGCATTCTAATCTCAGTCAAAAGCCTCTTGACTGGATTTAAATGTCAATTAATGTACAAAGTATATAAATATAATATAGAGTTGTTTTAGGCAAAATAATCAGCTTCATATATGACAATCATCAAACAGAGCAACTTAGTATCATATTATGTAATCTTAAAGTCAATGATCTTTCAAAGGGTCTTTGATTTTTGTGATTAAAGTTGCCTATATATATATTGTATGTTAGAGGTTTTCTACAAGATGTAAATTGCTTTTTTGTTTCAAAGATGATATATTGAAACCTTCAAATTTGATTGCTTGTAACTTCTTGTTGATTATCAGGAAATTCCCCAGAATTTCAGATATTTTAAGTCTGAAAGTTGGAGATCAGGTTCAGGATTTTTAGGTTTTCAGATCTTTATGTTCTTTTGGTGCTCAAATCTTAAACACTGCTTATATCTTGAAATATTTACATTACATTGATGAAAAAAAACAAAAACAAAAAAAACAAGAAAAGACTCGAGCCTGAAAAATGTGAAGTAGTTGAATTGGAATCTAAACAACACTTCCAAGGCTTCCAACACCTCTCTAAACACCTTCACCTTTACCTTCGCCTTCACCTTCACCTTCCTCCATTCCGGTAAGTGTGTCATACATCGGTTTATTAAGTGTTTCCGGTAGGTAAAACCCGAACACTCCTCCCACAATTCCACACACTGCAAACACCGCAAATGGCAGAGTACCGCCCAATACCACCACAAACGGTGCCAATATCGCTCCCATTTGTGCTGCCTGTGTTGCGCACCCAAGCGCTGCATTTCTCACCACCGTAGGGAACAACTCTGTAGTGTATATAAACAGCAAATTGTAAGTTCCAGCCATACCGAATATCCCCAAAATCCCGCAAACCATCCTCACCGTGTTCCATATCCCACCGCCTCTCACCAATGCACCCAAGAAGCAAAATGTTCCGCTGAACCAAATTGTACCTATTGCTAATGGTTTCCTTCCGAATCTATCCAACAAAAGTGCTGTTATTAGGAAAGCTGGCATTTCCGCCACTGCATTGAGGGCGACGTTGAAGTAAATGTTGGTATCGAGGTTGACAACGTTTAAGCTGAGGCCGTAGTAAACAACTGAGCATAAGAAGTTAATGGTTACTGCTAAAAACAAGCGTATCCTAGTGACTGGTGACGTAATCACATCTATGATAGAACCTGTTATCGCTTCCTTCTGTTCCAATTCTTCCTTGTAATCCTGCTTACCATTTGATTCGTAACTTTCTTCTTCATCGAGTGCAAGGACAACCCCGTTGGGGAGGTGTTTTCCATTGTACTTTGCGATACTACACATGAGTTTCGTGGCTTCATTCACTTTTCCGCGAACCAGGTACCATCTAGGGGATTCAGAGAGAAAAGGAAGAACTAATACAACAAACAAAATCGAGGGGATTGAGGAAGCGATATAGAGTGTATGCCATGAACGAAAAAAGTAAGCGATGCCTGATAGTATGACTATTCCTGTCGAGAAGAAGTAGAATGTAGACATGCCTGCAGCACCGCGCTTCGTTGGACCTATGGGTTCAGTGGCGAGAACGAAGGCGCAAAGGCCAACGCCTCCAGTGCTGAAGCCAGTAAGCACTCTAAGCAGGAGATAGGTTAAGTAGTTTGGTGAAAATGCTGTTGAGCAACCAAAGATGGCATTCAAGATGCAAACTATTGTTAAAGAGCCTTTTCTTCCTAGTTTTGAGTCTGATAGATGGCCAAAGACTCCTGCACCTGGAAAATGAAAATTCACCCAAACAACTTCAGTTTTATACACCTTAGAATGAAGACATTGTATTTTCACTACAATTCCATAAATCCAAACAGAGTTGGAAGTTGGCATCGTTTACTAATCAGAAATGAAAATGAAATGTATTCAAGTTTCATAAAGAAAGGGAATCAGAAAAAGATACATAATTCCTTATTTGTTTATAAGATTCCTGATTAGTAAATATATCCTTACAGTTTCATCTAATTACATGTTTAAGTTGGTTATTAAAATCTTAAGTATGCTTTACATAGAGGTTTCAAATAGCATGATCCAACCAATCTAGTTTATTCTCAATTTAATGGCCAGGCCTGACTCATAGCCCATCCAGGCCACTAATATATAAAACATGTAAAATTCTGTGTAAAAACCTGACAATCTAGAATCCACTTCAAATAATTGATGTTTCTTGAGAAAAACCTGAAAATCTAGAATCCACTTCAAATAATTTGTAATGATAAAAGTGGAGCACGTGTAAACTCATCATTGAAAAACTTTATATACACATTTAACAGTGCATGAACTAGGAACATTTTGGTGGATAACACATCATTGCTCTGCAAAAAGATGAAGACTACTTGAGAGAACTGAAAAAAGAAACTATAAAAATATCAACAGCTGACTAGCCCTGGACCAAATAAAGCCTTGTCTAGAAATTATTTCCATGCAGCTTTCTAGGAAGTGATCCTCATGTGACCCTACTGCTAACTGCCTACTTGCACCGCTTCAACTATGTAGATATTTGACGTCGCTTCAAGCACGATCCAGAAAACAACTTCCCACCATACGAAAGACGTCTCCCCTCATACTTTCTAATTTTATAAATAAAAGATGGACTCGAAACCCTACCACGGATGTGAAGAGTTAATGCACAGTCACTTGAATGTGAATTTGTTGACTATAAGTGCAGTTTTATATAGTAATGTTTTAGATTTGTTTGGGTTTATTCAATGTACTGACACTTGATAGGAATAAAATTAGTAAAAAAGGAGAGAGTGAGGAGAAAAACACTACATATAAGCACGAGAAATAGACTTTTGTGGACAAAGAAGTTGGACCAATTCAAAATGACAGAGCATATACTCCGGTTCCTAATAGCATCTAAATACAAAGTTGAATCCATCTATAATATCCCTCTCCAGTCTTTGAAAGTGGACAAAACACTATGGTTCTAATAAGATCCGTATTAGAAGATCTAATCAAAGAGATAATGATAAGATTTGTATACCGATTTTAAAGATAATTAATTAATCATTTCCATGAAATTATTATTGTGGGATCCCACGTGTTTTTTTCCTAAAAGATTGGACACTTAAAGTTACTATAGGTTTGGTTTTGTAGTAAAATTCATTCAGTATAAGGCATGAAATCACGTAACTAAAAGTTATCTTATACAATTTGCAACTATGAAGGCCTTATATGTATTAGAATCCTTTTAAAAATAATATTATTAATAGAGTTTTTCTTCGATAAACATATAACTGTGATCATGGATCAAATAATACTTGCATAACAAAAAGTGACGAGATGGATAAGTGTTCTATAAATATAATTATGTCTACCGGAGACAAACTCATCATTAATAGAACGAAAAATCACTTTTGAATCCACAACCACCCCGTTAGCTATTTATGGTTCTTAATCTAATTTCTGATTACATTATTGCTAATTAATTAATGGCATCACTAATAAATCTCCAAGAGATAGGCACACAACACTGCCAAGATTCTTGGCTGTGTCAACTTGTCTTCATATCCATAGATTACAATATACCAAAAAAGAAAAAAAATTAAAATACTATTAGACCACTGACCACGCACCTCATTTGATATTAAAGAATATTAATTTTGTCGATTTGGATTACATGAACCATCTATGCCTATCATGTATATCTTATAAAATATTAATTCCAGCCAAACTGTTCAATTGATTAAGATAGTTTTCTTTTTAAACTGAAATAAATAAATTGCGGGTGTACGTACAAGATAATAAACAAATTGATAGGATCGAAATTCGAAAACTCACCGATCATGCAGCCAAAGAAAAACATAGCCTGAACGAGACCAACTTTGTACTTATTTTCACAAACGAGACCCCACTGGGACACGATGGAGGAATCTGCACCACCAATCCAGGTCCATGAACCCGGTTCGAACCCGCAGACGTTCTTGGCTTGTGGGTCGCAGCCTGGCCCGAGACAGGTCCAGTCCGGTTCACGGTCGGAGAAGATCATGACCATCGTGTGGAAACCCTCCAGAGCCCAGGCGAGGCTTGTGAGCACGAAATGGCAGCGCTGCCAAGGACCGAACTCGCCGCAGTATCTCTGGAGCATGTCGTCTATCAGGAGCTTCTCCGGAGCGGAATCGGATTCGGGTATTTTGGGTGGTGGTGGTGGAGGGAGAAGGAGCGGTGACAGGAGAGAGGTGCCGTTCTCCGTACCGGAAGCTGACGTGGACGTTGTCATGTGTTTTTTTGTTTGTTTGTTTGTTTGTGTTTTCGAAATTTTTCCCTGTTTCGAGAGACCTCACATTAAATAAAGGTGGTGGCAGATGTCTGATAATTGAATTTAAATGAGAGAGAGAGAGAGAAGTTTATATAGATTAAATGAGGGTATTAATGTCAATGTGAAAAATTATAGGGTACGTGAGACAGAAGTTTATATAGATTATAGGGTTTCTAATCTCAGTCAAAAGCCTCTTGACTGGATTTAAATGTCAATTAATGTACAAAGTATATAAATATAATATAGAGCTGTTTTAGGCAAAATAATCAGCTTCATATATGACCACGGCGGGCCCTAAGGCTGGATCACAGGGGCGGCCGCCCAAAACCCCTCATTTAGGGAGGGCCTTTATTTACATAACACATTTATACTCCTTAGGCCTAATAAACTAGTCCAATGAACGATTGGGTCTGATTGTGGTCCAATGAAGGCCTAATAAACTAGTCCAATTAAATATAGTAAGGGAATTGTTGTACGGTATTCAAGGAATAAAATATCGGTATCGGTATCGATATCGATATCGGGCTTCTAAATTTATGGATATATCGGGTATATTATCGATATTGGTAGATATTCGGTAAAAAAAAATTAAAAAAAATGATGGATATTTAGGTCTAAAGTTAGAATTTTTTTGTGAAACTTTAGGACAAATTTAAACAAGTAATTATACATCAAATGAATCATATTTTAATGATAAATTAGCATAGTTATGAGTTTATTATAGATTATAGCGCATAGATAGAGTTTGTATATAATTTTTAAAATCGAGTATTTAATAGAATAATAATTTGTTTCACTTTTACAATATTATATACAATATAAAGAGATTAAATATTTAATAAACAAAATTATCATTAAAATATATATATATATATATATATAGTTCCATACTTCCAAGATTCTATCATAAATCATAATTCATACTTCATACATGATAATATATTGCATGTCTGAAATTTAAAACCAAAATGAATTCCTTGCTGGTTCAAATACATAAGATACATTTCTATCTTGATTCAAACAATAATTTTCCCAAGAAAACGTGGTAGCATAGTTTTCAAGGTAGTTATTAATATGCCACACATATGTTGTTTGATCTCTTCCAACTGATCCATGAATTGGGTAGTTTGGATTTATCCAACTTGGTGGATATTATTGATCTGCATGCATAGGTATTGCATATGACATTTGTGGAGAAGAATAATCAAATATACTACAGCCATCATAACTACCATAATATGGTACATGAGAACTGACCTTTTTTGCGAATCACCCAAAGAACTATTTTGTGTCCATACTCATTGAGGAGAGAGTCATATTCAAAGAATCTTCATCAATTTGACATGTTCCCTCATGTTGTCTATCACAATTTTGATCAAAATTACTTACATGAGCATCTCAACCTGTCGCACTAGCTAGCATTTCAACCTGTTGCACTAGCATCCCAACCTCTTGCACCAGAATCCCAACCTCATCCATCATCTCCATCATCTTTCCTCCATTATTTCCATCAAAGGTATGTTGGTCATCGGAAGAACTGCTAACAGTAACTCTACGATCTACATCAACTTCTTCTTTAATCACTTGTTCAACATTTATTCCCATGTCTCGAGCATGACAAGCAATTTGTGGATCATGATTTCCCTCATCATCATCCAAATAGGCATGTCTAACCCAGTAAAAAAAAAAGATTCTCATTATCCTCCCCTGCTTCAATAGGTACTTGAAGTAGATCCATAAAATCAGTTTCATCTACTTTATCTTTTTCAGCTGCCATATCCCTAAGTTTCAACTTCATATTATAATAACAATAAACAAGTTGTTCAAGTTTAGAATATGCAAGATGGTTTCTTTGATTTGTGTGGATTAAAGCAAATGTAGACCAATTTCTTTCACTGGCAAAAGATGATGTTGTTTGTGATAGTATGTGAACTGCTATTACTTGCAATGATGGAGCACAATTTCCATACATTACCCATCAATCAGCTGCAATAAAAGTTATTAAGTATTATAAGTATGAATATCATTTCAATGATATTATTATTTATTATTATTACATAGATTTCTGTAATAAAACTTATATACCCAGTTGCATTTTGCTTCTAGCTGCCATGGCTGATCGTTCACCAAAACTTTTCTTTCCATCCTTAAAGTATATGAGCTATATTCATGACTCATGAGATCAGTATGTAAATAATATATATAAATATGAGTATATGACACAATACTCCCATGCAAAGAAGTTATAATATTGGAATTATAAAATTGATTGTAAGTTGTAACTTTTTACCTCATTTCCAAAATTAGTAATCCCTGCAGCTTTAGGGTCTAATTGCGTATAGACAATATGTACTGTTTTCAAAATATCTAAATTATCCCCAAAATTGTCTCCATATTGATACTTTGGGTTCAAATAGTAAGCTAGAATAATAAAAAATATTAATTGAGGTACTTTTTGTTTTTTTGTATTAATTTTTTTAATAAAAATTATGGGTTTTACACGTTTTATATAAATAAATCAGATTACTTTCACAATCTTTGCCCAATTCTACTTCAGTAATTATACTATTGACTATTGTATTGGAAAATTTTATAAATTTGTTAATGCTTTTTTAAAAATAATTTTCAATTTAGATTATTTGAACAATAATTTAAGTGTTTAAGATTAATTTTAAAAAAAATTTTGTAAAATATCCCTGGATTTAGGGATAAAATTCATAATATTTCGGGAATATCGGGAGATTTTTATGGATAATTCGAAATCGACCGGATATTTACTAGACATGGGATATTACCCCTATTTCGATATCGGTCCCTCCAAAATATGGATATATTGGTGGATATATCGATTTTAAGTTCCTTGACTATATTTATAGGCTAATTGGCACAAATGCCCCATGAACCCTTCAAAATGTTGCACTGTGCTCCTTATACTTTTTTTTTTTTTTTCAGGAGGCAGATTCCTTCAGCGATTGCCAATTTATGAGAGTTCAGGGGTTTAATGGTAAAAAAAAAAAAGTATAGGAGGTAAATGTACAAATTCGGCCATAGTTCAAGGGGCATCAGTACCAATTAACCTTATTTATAACCTAATATCACTACTTCCTTGACTAGTTCTCTCGATGTGGGATCGTAAGTCATAAAATGCTTTCTGTAGTGTATGGTGTTGGCTGTCGAGAATCAACACTAACCCTTCTAGAAGCTTGCAAATGGATCAAGTGATTGTTGGAGAATTCTAGAGATTTGATGCAGCACCACATTCTGGTGCGACCGACTCAAGTGCTCTATAAATACTGTTTTGTAGAGTAGAGAAGAAAGCAAGAAGCTATAGACACTTGAGTGAAGAGAGTTAAGTGAAGCTCTCAAGTGTGTGTATAAACACTAGAGTAGTGTGTAAGTGAATGTAAGTGGTAGATAAGTGTATGAAGTGTATGCAAGTGTTGTGTCGTAGCATAGCGAGTTTTTTAGTTGGCAAGTACTCTGTTTACACTTGAGGGGTGGCCGTAGTTTTTGGCATGAAATGCAATTGTTCATTTAACTCTATCTGAATTAAAGTTTCCACCGTTTAAAAATCTATGTTTGCACCGGATAATTCGATGAATAATGAATTGAGGAGAGAATCATTACATATATAAATATTTTATTTCACAATTTTAAAATATAAAAAATGGTTCAACAATTCCCTATGAATTAATGGCTTTTGCTATTTAAAATACCAATCTTGAAATCAGTGGAAAATTTCTTATTATATTTAATCTTTTATTTTTTTTTATTAATTTGTTGGTTTGGGGGCGGGATTTTTCTTCAAACTTGCATCCAAACCCGTTGTGGATTCAAGTTTCAGATTTGTACATATCCGTCGGTCATACAATTCTAGGGTTTGATACTTTGATTCGGATGGATGCCTACAAATATGGGGCCCATTTTTAAGATTCGCCTCGAGCCTTTAATATGTCAGGGGCGGCCCTGTATAAGACAATCATCAAACAGAGCAACTTAGTGTCATATTATGTAATCTTAAAGTCAATGATCTTTCAAAGGGTCTTTGATTTTTGTGATTAAAGTTGCCTATATATATATTGTATGTTAGAGGTTTTCTACAAGATGTAAATTACTTTTTTTTGTTTCAAAGATAATATATTGAAACCTTCAAATTTGATTGCTTGTAACTTCTTGTTGATTATCAGGAAATTCCCCAGAATTTCAGATATTTTAAGTCTGAAAGATGGAGATCCGGTTCAGGATTTTTAGGTTTTCAGATCTTTATGTTCTTTTGGTGCTCTAGTCTTAAACACTGCTTATATCTTGAAATATTTACATTACATTGATGAAAAAAAAAACAAAAACAAAAAAAAACAAGAAAAGACTCGAGCCTGAAAAATGTGAAGTAGTTGAATCGGAATCTAAACAACACTTCCAAGGCTTCCAACACCTCTCTAAACACCATCACCTTCACCTTCGCCTTCACCTTCCTCCATTCCGGTAAGTGTGTCATACATCGGTTTATTAAGTGTTTCCGGTAGGTAAAATCCGAACACTCCTCCCACAATTCCACACACTGCGAACACCGCAAATGGCAGAGTACCACCCAATACCACCACAACCGGTGCCAATATCGCTCCCATTTGTGCTGCCTGTGTTGCGCACCCAAGCGCTGCATTTCTCACCACCGTAGGGAACAACTCTGTAGTGTATATAAACAGTAAATTGTAAGTTCCAGACATACCGAATATCCCCAAAATCCCGCAAACCATCCTCACCGTGTTCCATATCCCACCGCCTCTCACCAATGCACCCATCAAGCAAAATGTACCGCTGAACCAAATTGTACCTATTGCTAATGGCTTCCTTCCGAATCTATCCAACAAAAGTGCTGTTATTAGGAAAGCTGGCATTTCCGCCACTGCATTGAGGGCGACGTTGAAGTAAATGTTGGTATCGAGGTTGACAACGTTTAAGCTGAGGCCGTAGTAAACAACTGAGCATAAGAAGTTAATGGTTACTGCTAAAAACAAGCGTATCCTAGTGACTGGTGACTTAATCACATCTACGATAGAACCTGTTATCGCTTCCTTCAGTTCCAATTCTTCCTTGTAATCCTGCTTACCATTTGATTCTTCTTCATCGAGTATAAGGACAACCCCGTCGGGGAGGTGTTTTCCATTGTACTTTGCGATACTACGCATGATTTTCATGGCTTCATTCACTTTTCCGCGAACCAGATACCATCTAGGGGACTCGGAGAGAAAAGGAAGAACTAATACAACAAACAAAATCGAGGGGATTGAGGAAGCGATATAGAGTGTATGCCACGAACGAAAACAATAAGCGATGCCAGATATTATGACTATTCCTGTCGAGAAGAAGTAGAATGTAGACATGCCTGCAGCACCGCGCTTCGATGGACCAACGGGTTCAGTGGCCAGAACGAAAGCGCAAAGGCCAACGCCGCCGGTGCTGAAGCCAGTAAGCACTCTAAGCAGGAGATAGGTTAAGTAGTTTGGTGAAAATGCTGTTAAGCAACCAAAGATGGCATTCAAGATGCAAACTATTGTTAAAGAGCCTTTTCTTCCTAGTTTCGAGTCTGATAGATGGCCAAACACTCCCGCACCTGAAAAATGAAAATTCACCCAAACAACTTCAGTTTTATACACATTAGAATGAAGACTTTAAATTTTATCACAAATCCAAATAGAGTTGGAAGTTGGTGTCATTTACCGATCAGAAATGAAAATAAAACGGATTCAAGTTTCATAAAAAAAAAGGGAATAAAAAAAAAGATATATAATTCCTGATTAGTAAACACATCCTTACATTTTCATCAAATTACATGTTTAAGTTGGTTATTGAAATCTCTAAGTATGTTTTACATAGAGGTTTCAAATAGCATGATCCAACCGATCTAGTTTATTCTCAATTTAATGGCCTGGCATGAGTGCCTGACTCAGCCCACATGCTGGTCCAGGCCACTAATGTATAAAACATGTAAAATTCTGTGTAAGAACCAATACTAATAATTGATGTTTCATGAGAAAAACCTGACAATCTAGAATCCACTTCAACTAATTTGTAATGATAAAAAGTGGAGCATGTGTAAACTCATCCTTGAAAAACTTTATATACACGTTTAACATGGCATGAAGTAGGGAACATTTGGTGGATTACACATCATTGCTTTGCAAAAAGAAGACTTGAGAGAACTGAAAAAAGAAACTATTAAAGTCTTATATAGAAATTATTTCGATGCATCTTTTCTAGGAAGTGATCCTCATGTGATGTGACCCTATTGCTAACTCCCTACTTGCACCGCTTCAGGTCTTCAACTATGTTAGATATCCGATGTCACTACAAGATTGATTCAAAAAACAGACTCTTTTTCTATATCACTCCTCGTACTTTCTAATTTTATAAAGATTTATCAGCACTAAACCCCCCAAATTGTACCCCTGAATGTTTTTTTAAGACATTAAAATCCCTTTGAACTCTCATTTTTTTGCACTATTATTACGTAGATACCCCCTCCCCAGGGAGCAATAAAACAAACTGGTGCAAAGAAAAGGAGTGTTCAGAGGACTTAACATCTAAAAAAGAACATTTAAAAGACACATTATAAATTAACATACAATTTAGGACGGTCAAGCGTCAATCAGACTTTTATAAATAAAGATGAGACTCGAAAACCTATCATAGTCACTTGAGCTGTATATGCCGGTGAATGTGAATTTGTAGGTATATTTAAGTAAGGGATTTGTTGACTATAAGTAATAAGTGTAGTTTTATATGTTAATGTTTTAGATTTGTTTGGATTGATTCAGTGTACTTACATGATGTATCTCTTTTTTTTTTTTTTTAAATAAACATACATGACACTTATAGGAATAAAAATTAGTAAAAAAGGAGAGAGTGAGAAGAAAAACACTGCATATAATAAGCAAGAGAAATAGACTTTTGTGAACAAAGAGGTTGGACCAATTCAAAATGACAGAGCATATACTCCAGTTCTCAATAGCATCTCAATACAAAGTTGAATCAGTCCATATATAATATCTCTCTAGGTCTTCGAAAGTCGACAAAACATTATGGTGCTAATAAGATCCGTATAAAAAGATCTAATCGAAGAGATAATGATAAGATTTGATTACCAATTTTAAAGATAATTAATTACTAATTTGAATAAAATTATCATGCGCGGGATCTCGTATCCCACATGTCTTTTTCTTAAGAGATTTGACGTTTGAAGTTACTATAGGTTTGACTTTATAGCGTTACTTAGTTCATTTAATATCATTATGAAGACAAACCTGAACCCTTACGATTTGCAACTAAAAGTTATCTTAGCCAAACTATCTATTACAATTTGCAACTATTTAGGCCTCTTATATGTATTAGAATCCTTTTAAAAATAGTATCATAAATAGAACAAAAAATCACTTTTGAATCCACTACCACCCCATTAGCTATTTATGGTTCTTAATCTAATTTCTGAATACTATTATAGCTAATTAATTAATTTCATCACTAATAAATCTCCAAAACATAGGCACACAACACTACCGAGATTCTTGGCTGTGTCAGCTTGTTTTCATATCCATAAATTACAATATACCAAAAGAAGAAAAAAAAAAAAATACTAAAATACTATTAGACCACTCACCACGCATGACGCACCTCATGTGATTTTAAAGAACATTAATTTTGTCGATTTGGATTACATGAACCATCAGCCAAACTGTTTAATTGATTAAGAAAGTTTTCTTTTTAAACCGAAATAAATAAAGTGCGAGTGTACGTACAAGATAATAAAGAAATTGATAGGATCGAAATTCGAAAACTCACCGATCATGCAGCCAAAGAAAAACATAGCCTGAACGAGACCAACTTTGTACTTATTTTCACAAACGAGACCCCACTGGGACACGATGGAGGAATCTGCACCACCAATCCAGGTCCATGAACCCGTTTCGAACCTGCAGACGTTCTTGGCTTGTGGGTCGCAGCCTGGCCCGAGACAGGTCCAGTCCGGTTCACGGTCGGAGAAGATCATGACCATCGTGTGGAAACCCTCCAGAGCCCAGGCGAGGTTTGTGAGCACGAAATGGCGGAGCTGCCACGGACCGAACTCGCCACAGTATCTCTGGAGCATGTCGTCTATAAGGAGCTTCTCCGGAGCGGAATCGGATTCGGGTATTTTGGGTAGTGGTGGAGGGAGGAGGAACGGTGACCGGAGAGAGCTGCCGTTCTCCGTACCGGAAGCTGACGTGGACGTTGTCATGTTTTTTGTGCTTTCGAAATTTTTTCCTGTTTCGAGAGACCTCACATGAATTAAAGGTGGTGGCGGATGTCTGATAATTAAATTTAAATAAGAGAGAGAGACAGAAGTTTATATAGATTAAATGAGGGTATTAATGTCAATGTGAAAAATTATAGGGTACGTGAGACACGTGGAGGGTCATGAGCCCTTGATTTTGGTACCTACGCAGCCAATTTGGAAAGGAAAAAAAAAAGACGAAGGGGACGTTCGACAATGTTCTTAAACCTGTTTTCTTGTTTTTCATTCTTAAAAGAAGTAATTAACGTAAACCTATACGAGGTGTGTAAATTAACACTCAAAAACAACTTCATCGATGATAATTGATATTCACTTCCTTCACTAAAAGTGTTTGATAAACTTTGAGCTTCGATATTCAAAGGGTGATACCATCTTTTTAACATTTACTCTTATTTTAATAAAACAATTGATCTCCACCGTCCATCTCAACAGACAGACAGTGGAGATCTATTAATTTTAAAAAGTTAACCATTATTCAATCAAACTTGAATAACTTAGGCAACAGAGGACTTCGGCGCCATTGCGGTGGAAGACTCTGAGAGACGGAGGTTGAGGTGGGAAAGGGCAGTGTCGGCAGTTTGATAGTTTTTCATGTTTTATTAGTGTTTATTTTGTATTTGCAGAGATAGTTTTTTATTTAAAAATAATAATAATATTGTAGTTGTTGCCTTGCTGGGTATGTTTTTGTTGGATATTTTTCATCACAGTTTGTTGTATGCATAATTTTCTGAGAATGATGTGATCTCAGAAACTCAGTGTTTCCTTATTGGAATGACAACATATTATAATTTTTCTGAAATTGAAAACAAATTTTGTTTCGCTGCATTTTTCAATTAGTGTATTCAAAATTTTCAATTGACAGATGGACTAGATCTCCACCTCTTCTTTTCTTTTTCTTTTTCTATTTAATATTTTTAAATTAGTTTGTTTTTTATATTTATTTATAAGTTTCAGGGATAGTTTCATCGTTTTAGTTTTTTAAAAAAGTTAACAGTTAAACATATCGGCCAACAATAATAACAGTAGAAAAAATGAATGTTAATTATTAATAAAGCTATTTTTAAACGTCAATTACTTAATCTCATATAGATTCCTGGTAATTACTTCTTAAAATTACCATAAAACTTGTTCGGGAGTTCTCGAAAAGCAAAAAGTCAAAACACGAAGAACGAGAGAAACCACTTTTATTCATTAATTGTTCAAAACACAGAGAACATCATAATGGTGTTTTTACTATTTTCTGCTCACCATTTTTATAGGCCCCACATTCGTACCATTACTCTTTGATCACTTCTGATTATTTTCTTCTGATTCAACAGAGAAATACATATGTCGGGGTTTATGTCTAAAATCATGTAATTTGTAAATATGAAAGAAACATTAATAAAAGAAATAATTTATTCATTTTTTAAATTTGTCTTATTTATATTATATGTATTTAACATTTAAGATTATCGAATATAATCTTCAGCTGAGTATATGAGTGTCATATAAAAAAAGAATTCAGTTTGAGATGAACAATCTAAAGAGTCCGTATATAACAAATAGAACTGGGTACTTTATTTGTGGTTAATCTACCGATGATGTTCATTTCGTAATGTACGGTGGTCTTATATTAGACTATTCATATGGTGATATGAGAATAGAGGTATCTTGTATGATGTGATTATATAGAATTTGACCACGATCTATATGAATCTTTCACCAAGATCCGTTACAATATGAGATTCATATATATCAACAAATTATGAATATATATAAGTGATCTTAATCCTAAGTGTTTTATCGACTCCTTCAGGTCAGATCGTGGTTTTTGATATAACATGGGTGGGATCGGAGTTGCATTCCCAGTCAATAACTCCGTATGTTGGAATCGCGGTTTGGCTTGTGACTGGGAAGGTCTGTACACAATAGTGGAATCCACTCATTCCTGTGAGAAGTAGATAGTAGTTCCCTTAAGGGTTGATTCAGGGCTTTATCAATATGAGCTCTCTCCTTCTTTCATAAGGAAGTTAGGATTTATTATTTATTAGAGAATCAATGGTACTTAAATGAAAAGATATAATTAGAGGGGTATAATGGACTTTATGACCTAGCTCTAATTATGAGCTACTTGTGGAGGATCATGTCGTATGTAATAACTATATCGATGAACAATTGTAATTTCGGTTTGTGTAATACATCTAAAGTTGGGAGTAGGGGTGGGCGCAGTTCAGTTCAGTTTAGTTCGGTTCGATTTTGGGAAAAACCGAATTGAACTGAAATATTTTTGATTCACCCAAAATTGAACCAGTTTAAACAGAATAAAAAATGGTAACCGAACTGAACTGAACTGGTTTTAATCGATTCGGTTCATTTCGGTTTTGGGCCTGATGGGCCAAATGAGCTTAATGGGTATTTTGACTGTTTTTATGTTAAATGCTTATTTATATAGGTTTTTATTTATTTATTTATTTATTTTTTATATTACAACAATTACCGGGACCCAACGAAATGAGTCTTTGGAAGCACGGCCTAGAATACAACTCCCACAGTTGGGGAGAGGGCACACTCACTTGGAAGGAAGGCCAAGGAGGGACAAGTAATATATATGTAAATATATGTACAAAATCGGCTTTGAAACGTGGTGGTGGGGGTACCGAGGGAATAGCCCCACCACATTAGCAAGAGGTCCGATGTTATATAGGTTTGTTGAATTGCTAATTTTGTATGGTATAATAATACAACTTTAATTTAACTTAAGTATATAACAAATTAACAATATTCATTCATAACAAAATTCAAGAAAGGAAAACCTGTATTTGATGATTAATAAACATAATGATAATTGAAAATTATTCATTCTTCAGAAACTACAGCAAATCAACAAGTTATGAGTTCTTAAACAGTTTACTTGGGAAAATATCTAAATAAGCAATTAAATGATCTACATTGAATAAGGAGACAAAAGTGAAAGAAACCCAGGAAACCAAAACACAGTGTTAATTGAGTCAAACATATGTAAAATTATTTTCAAAGTAATTGGATTTTTTTTTTTCGACAATAAGATCTATAACTACATTTCAATATCTAATTTTATTTTTTATTTGGTGACACATGACAAACAAACCCAGCAATCAAAACGACAATTGATCAAAAAAGAGAGCCCAAATTGCAACAGCAACAATCAAGTAACATAGATGATAAAAATCCATACCAAAAACCACCACCATACAAACCCTACGATCTAACTCCTCCAGCTACGTTATGAGGCACTGCTGCCCCTGGAGTATCTAGATCTACCATCTACACTGAAATAACCAAAAAAAAAAAAATATGGATTAGATAAAAAAATATCCAGATCTGATGAAAAAACAATGAAAAACAGGAAAATAATAGAATAATAAATCAATCGGAATCTTCGACTTTGATTAAAAAGATGAAGATGGATGCACCGCCGATGGGTGATTAGTAATAAAATAGAGAGAGAAAACAGTTATATAGAAGACCTAAAATCACAGGAAAAAAATGTTTAAATCCCATAAAAAATTAATAAGATGAAAGACATAGAAGACAAACCTTTTATTGAAGCGACAGAGATTGGAGATGGTGCGGCTATGAGATTTAGAGAAACCAGAGAGATTTAGAGAGACTCTGAGAGAGAAAAAAATGAAAACTAGAAAGGGTTAGGATATAGGGAATAGGAAATTAGGTTTTATTTTTTTATTTTTTTATTTTTTATTTTTTTAAACACATATATATAGTCGGTTTATTTGGTTCAAACCGGTTTTGGCTTTCCAAAACCTGATTGAACCGAAATCTTTTTGGTTTTTACATTTTTGAACCGGTTTAAACCAAATTTAATATATGAGCTGAACTGAACCCCATTTTTTCGGTTTGGTTCGCATCGGTTCGGTTCGGTTCCGAACTTCGTGCCCACCCCTAATTAGGAGAGTGCAACCTCGGGTTTTTAGTGGAATAACTCCGAAGTTAATAATCATGAAATATTAAGTAAATAGTTTAATTAATTATTTCTAAGTATTATTGGAACTCAAAACTGTGGGTCCATTAGGTCCTTTTACTAGCCCGATTGATTAAAGGTAACAAGGGTTACGGTTAATTAATTGTTGTTACCTTTAATTAATTAGATTGTCTAATTAATTGTGTTACGAAAGTGACACGTATTTATTCAAGGATTAATTGAATAATGAAATTATTTAATTAATATATTACTAATTAAATTAATTAAATAATTAGATTGACTAATTAATTAATTATTAATTATTAATTATTAATTATTAATTGATTATTAAATGGAGGTTGCAAGTTCAAATCAAGACAGAGACATAAAATAATTAGATTATTTTATTTTTAGTTAGGTATAGCATTTAAGTTTAAGTCAACTAGGGTTATGTGGAAGTTAGAATCCTACTCTACCTAGAACACTTAAATACTGATTATCTTTTGAATATACGGAGATATGTTGAGAAAGAGATAATGATTTAGTTTGAAAAATATATAGAGATATATTTTTAAATAGCTAAACAATAATAAAACTGAAAAAGCAATCAATGTAATAATTATTGAACCTAATTCACGCAACTAAGACTATGTTTGGTAGGAGGGAGGGAGAGTATGAGGGATGGATGAATTAAGAAAGAGAGAGAGAGAGAGAGAGAGAGAGAGAGAGAGAGAGTAGGAGGGATGGAGAGGATAACATCAATCATCTATGTTGTTTGGTATTGAAAGGGGGTTGGATGGATGGATTGATATAGAATTTGTAAAATTACAATATTACCCTTTAAAAAATTAGAGGGTAGTATAAAAAGGGAGGGCATTTTTGTCTTTGCCTCCCATCACTCTCCCTCCTTTCTCTCATCCGCCCAAATTGGGGGGATTGAATTTTATGGGCCCAGAGAGAGAAGCTCTCCCTCCTCTCCTCTTCTCCCTTCACTTCTCCCTCCAACCAAAAAAAGGATTTGCTCTCCCTCCCTTCTCCTCTCCTTCCCTCCATCTTTCACTCATACCAAACAAAGGGTAGAGAAAAAGCAAAAAAGAAACACATCAGGGGTGCGCCCAACTCAAGAAAAGAAAGAGATTTTTTTTTTCTTCAAGAGAGTGGCCGAACTTCACCATACAAGGCAAAAGGGTTGTTTTCATGTGTCTTTTCTACCTCCATTCAAGTTCCTTGAAGATCGTGACACGCCCACACGTAGTTACCAGATCACGGGACACAGCGAGAAGGACGTAGTGGTTCAAAACGAAATAAAGATTAAAGAAATGAAGAAGTTGGTCTACAAGGGTATGATATAATCTCTTTATATACTCATATATATTGTATACGGTTTACAAGTTGCATAAAAATTTTAAAACCTATTTTCCGCTGCACAACGTAAATCTGGGTTCCTACAAAAAATATATATATATATATATATATATATATGTTTAAGTTAGTGCGCACTGATATAACTTTATCAGTGTGTTGGATATAGACCATTAGATTTACATACTTTGACTTAAAGTGTATGCACTTGTCAAAACTTTTCTATAATCAGTGGTCCACATGCATTGGTACTACATCAGTACGTACTGATGTGAACGTGATCATATATATATGTTTAATCATTTAAAAAATTATTTATTAAATATTGAAATGAAATAAAAAAGACTTTATTTCTTCATTAACATTTAATCACATGATACAATAATTAAAAATATTAAAATAATTAATTATTATGTATTTATTTTTAATTATACATTGAAAAAAAATATTTTGTCATGTTTAAATTTATCTTTAATTGTCATGTTTAAATTTTATCTCAGACTTTTTATTCTAGTTATATGATATTTAATTATTTGAATTTAACAACAATTGGATTAGAGGTGTAAATATATATATATATATATATATATATATATATGTTAGAATCTACTAAGATAAAAAATATAATAACGATTAAAACTTTAATCTTGTATTTTTATTTTATTTTTTATTACACAATAACAACTGCCGGGACTGACGAGACTGAGCTCTACAAACTCAGCCCGGACTGCAACTCCCACAAGAGGGGAGAGAGCACCCACATATTAGTAGGACAACACCTACACTAGTTGTGGGAAAATTTGTACAAATCCATACATACACTAAGTCTTGAACCTTGGTGGTGGGGGTTCCCATAGGAAAAGCCCACCACATTGTCAAGGAACCATGTACTTTAATCTCGTATTTTGTTAAATACGTATGGTACGTTTTGAATTCCCACTACCAGATAAAAAGCAAATGTACAATATATGATCTTTTTTAAATACAAGGTAAAATCTCATCAGTTGCATATCAATTTAATCTCCGGTACTTTTACATTACTTGTCTAATAAGAGTAACTCCAACCCGAATAGTGGATTTGGTGCAACTTCTTCACTAAAATAGCTCAACAGTCACACCATTTCATTATTCTATCTCTAATGCACTGTACTAAATTTTACTCTATAAATAATATTCTTTTTCTTTTACTTTTTTTTATTATCATTGTCAACAAAAACTAATATACAACCGATTAAAATCCAATTTTCAATTTAAACAAAAAAAAAAAAAACAAAAACAAAAAAGTACAAATTTTATAGATAAACAGTGTTGCTTGTTGTCGCCTAATATATTGTGTGACACTGGTCACTCACGCAACACTGTTTACAAATGGCGTAGGAGATACCACTGGATGAGAGGAATTTGGCTGAAAAATAGAGATGGCATAGAGATAGCTTAGGGTTGGAGAAGCTCTAACACAAACAAACAAATAAAGAAGGTTGAAAAGGCACTTTGATTTTGCCTTCTCGAGCCTCTGATGGAGTACTGTTACATATACAGCAATACTATAGGAGTGATAGGCCTAAAGGAATACTATATAAAGCTGGCTAGAGTCTGAGGGAATAAACCTCATCTTTGTGACCTTCGATAAGTCTAATACGCCATCAGACTCTGAATCTGACCCCTCTGACTCTTCTTCTTTTTTTTTAATTTTTTTTTTTATATATAATAAAGTTGGTCGGTTAAGCCCATCATATCCACACAACTCGAAACTCCATTCTTTCAAATCCAAACATTATAATAATATTTTTTAAAAACCAAAAAACAAAAAAAAATTTATTTTTTAAAATATTACAGCCCACAAGGCCATAACCTTGAGACGAACGTGTAAAGAGTATATTATTAAACCAATCTCATCTCGTCATTTAATATCTTATTTTAATAAATAGTACCAAAAAAAGAAGAAGTATTTTTAACAAAAATACCGTTACGCAGACATAAACACAACATTCATTTATCAAGTCTCACAATTTTTTTTTTAAAGCCTTTAATCAAAATTTATTTATTTATAATTTTTTTTATTTAAAGTTAAGTTATTAAGTTTGTGACAAGCTCAAACTCACACACAAAAGTGAGATTCTTAAAGTGACAGAGAAAATCACAACTTTCAAAGATTAAACTTACGGGTGACGTCAAGAAATACATTGTTATATTTGCTTGATAGTTAATGCACCGAAGCAATAGACCATTGGTTAATGGTCTAAGGTTAATGGTCTATTGCCAATACGTCGTGATTCTTTAAAATGAGATTCCACCGCCACAGTTCAAAGCTCAAAATATACATATATATATATATATAAATATATATTTATTATCTCACCTTAAGTGTGGGTGTCATCTCTCCTTAATTGTGGGAGTAAAAAAAGAAAAAGAAAGAAAGAAACAATAGACCATTAATTATTACTGTACGATCCAATATCTGATCTCCATAGATATTGATTTGTAAACTTGGAAAACCATATCTTGAGTCTTGACAATCAGGGGTTTACCTAGGATTCTTTGTTAAGGTGGATTAAATAATAAATATATAAGATGAAACTGGATTGACGAAAAAGCATCACGTACGTTGAAAAACTTCATACATAACCATATATAGATAAATAAAAAAGAAACAAAATAAAAAAAACAAGAGAGAGAAAATAAAAGTGAAAGTAGAGGGACGTATATACCTTAAAACAATAAACTAAATAAACATGCATATCTCAATGGAAGTCAAGGAAATACATACATTAAGAGTTTTACCTTTAAAAATATATACATTAAACAAAGTAAAATTATTATCATAAAATTCAATCCAAATAATATAATAAATGAATAGTCATTACTACATAAATTATGAGATGATATAGTTAATGTATAAATGATTTTTTATATCATTTGTGTTAATTTTTATATTAATAATTATTAAAAGAGAGTGAATTCCGATGAGAGAGAGAGACAGAGAAAGAAAAAGAATCGAAACGCGACTGGCGAGAGAGAATTGGGATGTGAGAGAATGGATTTTGATGTTAGAGAAATAAGATGACCTGTGTCTGATATAATGATATATTGCAATATTGGGAGAAGAGAAATAATCACTCTCATAGCTCTACTCTATTCTAAACAATAAAAATAAAAATAATGTAATATAATAATATATATATATATATTTTTAGATTACATTAACAATTGCTGAGACCGACAAGATGAGACTCTGTTAGTTCAGTCCGGAACTAGATTCTTATAAAGGGGAGAGAGACCCACACCAAGGTGGGACATAACCCTTACAAATGGAGGGAAAATCCACCAAAATACACATCTTAGATCAGATGTTGAACTTTGGTGGCGAGAGAGTCTGGAAAGACTCTGGATCACCAAGTTACGGCCCGTGTGTATTATGTAATATAATATAATATATATTTTTTCTTGCAAAAGCTGCCCTCTATCTAGTCCGCCTCTTATTGACAATTGAAAGGCAATCAGCCTTACTAGAAACAACAGACTATTGGCACCACCCAAGATGTAAATTAATTGGATTTTTATTTATTTTAAAAACTATTACAATTAATTCATCATTATATACCGTTAGATATGTTTCGAACACACGGTCTGAATGGTGACTTACTCTCACCGGTCATGCTGCTTAGTTTCCTTCTAGTATTGTACTTTTAAGTTGTAACATGTTGAAATCTAATTTTGCAAACTTTAGAAGTGTTTGAATATTCTACGAGGCCTCGTTTTTTTTTTTTTTTTTTTTTTTCAATAAATATTGAATGTTGTTGAAATATTTATTTTATATATAAAAATATTATTTATTAAAAAGAATTTCAATTAAACTAAATATTTATTGATTTTTTATATAAAAATGTTTATTGATTTATTCATAGTAAGGATATTTAAATTAATTATTAACTATTTTTTAAAAAATATTATATTTTTTAATATAATTTTTTTTTTCAATAAAGTCATAGTAATAACTTAATACGATATATTACAGTACATAACCAAACATAAATTTGTATTAATTATAATACAGTGTAAAACAATACAATACAATTCAATACAGTCCAATACAATCCAATACGGTGTGCCAAACGAACCCTGAATCATCTCGAGTAGGAGAAAAACTTGGGTGCATCATATGCACCAAACTGAAATATGATGGTGGTGCATTTGATGCGATCATTAAATGACATTTGTCATTTAAAAAATAATTTCAACCACCTTATCTCTCCTCTATCTTTCAGACTCTCTCTCTCTCTCTCTCTCTCTCTCTCTCTCAGACTCGCTTACACATCTTCGCCCGCCGACAGTCGGAGAAGTGAGTCGACACCACCCACACCAGAAGGTGCGGGAAGTACCGAACTTGCAATCTCTCAAAAGTTCTGTCGCCAAACGAAATCTTCTTCGTGGTCAAACCCTCGTTCAAATTTTGACGAAGGTGCCGCCACTGATCACTGGAGATTTGATTGACAAAACCACCGGGAAATCGTTCATCGGTTGCTAACCGTTGTAACGCAAGTGTTCGTTTTTAGATTAGAGCTTTTGTGAGAGAGGAACAAACGAAACCGGAACCGTCGTTAAACCTTCATCGTTAGATCTACATCGGTCAGTCGAGAATCCGATCACTCCCACAAACTCAGCATCATTCGATCTTCTAGATCCAACAATTGCCGGAGTCAACCAGTGCCGTTGAAGAAGTGCCGGTGCCATTGAATGAGTCTGATCTGAAAGAGAGAGAGAGAGAGGAGAGAGAGAGTCTAAAAGATAGAGAAGATGAATGAAGGAGATGAGGTGGCTGAGAATTTTTTTTTAAAGGACACGTGTCACTCAATGATTACATCCGATGCACCACCATCAGATTCCAATATGGTGCATCAGATGCACCCAAGTTTTTCTTCTCGAGTAGATATCGATGTAATATCTGCCATGCACATCACAATCACATATATATTATTTGTTAGGTAGCTCTTGATGAAATTGAAGTGAAGTAGGTTAAATATTCTCTATATGTACATAATCAAGTACTAAGTAATATATACATAATTTTTTTTTTTGTTTTTGTTTGGAAAACTAAGTGAATATCTTGATCAGGTGCAAATGTCTTGCACAATAATTTGGATTCAACAATTGAGGATTGATATTTGGATATGAATTCTTAGGGACACTGGAGGTTTACCCGGCTGTTAACTTCAGGGCCTCGTAAGATTAATCAAGATGTGCGTAAGCTGGTCCAGACACCCATGGATACAAACAAAATAAATAAATAAATAAATAAGATATTTGAATATGAAAGGGAAAATAATTGGTGTATTAATTTCGGTATATATTTTATGTATAACAATATGCAAGCCTATTTATTTATAGGTTTTACAGGGGAATAATCATAATAATATATAGGGTGAAATCCATTTTAATCCCTCTAGTTTGACCTATTATACAAAATGGTACCTCTAATTCCAGTATTGTCTTGACAGGTCCAAACATTTCAAAATAATATTTTATTTGGTCCCTACTGTTAGATTCCGTTAGGGTTTTCAAAGATTCCGTTAACCTTATGAGGTTAAAAGCGTAAAATTACTCTACCGGCTTCTAGAAACCCTTTTGATGAAGGGTAAGAATGTAAATTGACCTATTACTAATTAAATAATTAAAATTAACAGAAATAAAAAAAAAAAAAATCAAATCCTAATCCCTTCTTTTCTTTCTCCCGGATCTTTTCTTCTCAACACCAAACCCATACAATCAAACACCAACCCAGTAATCAATTATAATCATCTTCTTCAACATAAAAACCCAGCCATCAAACATCATCTATCTCTTTGTCTCTCTCACTCATTCAAACCTCTCACCACCGAATCTCAACCTTATCTCTCTCAACCACCGAATCTCAACCTTTGCCTAATCTACCATTTCTCAAACCTTAGCCGCAACCGAATCTCAATCGCAAAAAACAACAATGAGAATCGACAAGATTCCCAACTTCAAATGAATAGATGCCATATACCTTATACTATGAGCACTACAAATTGGTTTATCACCAAAACCAAAAGACCCTTTAAGGAAATCACCACTGAACAAGGTTCTCTCCACTGCTTTGAGCTTGTCACTATAAACACAGTGAACAACTAAATGCACAGAAGAAGCCATGGAAGCAACCATTTCTTGAAGCTGGACACATAGAGAGAAAAAGAGAGAGCAGACCCGTCCAGATGAGGCAAAATACTAGAGAGAAGTAGAAGTGAAAACAGAGAGCGTCAAGTAGTTGAAGAAGAAAAAGAAGAAGGTGAAGAAAGTAGAGATGGGTTGGAGAGTTGTTGTAATATCCGCCATTAAAAGAGAAAAAAAAGAGTGTTTTTATCTTCTCTCTATCAACCCAATCCTTTGCATTTATCTCAACACATCCATTCTTCACACCTCATGAATATTTCTTTTTTCAAAATTAAAATTTTTTTTTTAAGTCTTTAAAAGAGAATATAATTTAATCTTAACATGAATTGATTTTTTTTTTTCCAGACAGGAACTGATTAGGTTGTATTTGTTGTTGATGATGTTTGATGATGAAGTTTTGGTTTCCAATGGTGGTGGTGGCTGTGGTGGTTGTGTTTTTATTTTTTGGATTTTTTTTTCTTTTCAACAACGAATTAACAATTTTGAATCTGGTGTTGATGGTGTTGATGATGTTGGGTGATGAGGTTTCTGGGTTTCTTTTTCTAGTGGTGGAATCATTTGCATGGCTAATATGAAGTATGAACAATTTTCTTTCAAGAATATTTAAACTATAGTGAGAGAATCTTTCTTGAATGGGATGCAATAACACAATTTGCTCAATCTGATTCTTGGCTTCAAGGATGTATACTGGAAATGGATACAAGAAGATCTAAGCAAGATTGTTTTTGACTTTTGATATGATTTTGTATCACTTATGGGTGATTGGATTTAGGCTAGTCTTAGGTAAAAAAAAAAAAAAAAACCATACAACTGAGATATGGTTGAAGTTAAATTTTTTTTTTTTTTTTTATTATTATTTTTATAGGTAATTGAACTAGATAATTGAGATCTGGTGATCCAATTTTCTTTTCTTTCTTTCCTTTATTTTTTATTTTTAAGATTTTGTTCTTTTCATTGTTTATTTATTTATTTATTTTTCTTTTAAAAAAATTGTTCTTTAAAGGGCAAAAATGTCCTTCAAGCAATCTCATCAACTTTAAGAGACAACAATGTCATTTGACCCTTTTTCCATGTCAGAAATCACTTTTTCAATGGAAATCGCAACAGAAGGACTAAAGGAGACAATATTGGAACTAGAGGAACCGGTTTGTGTAATAGGTCAAACTAGAGGGACTAAAATGGATTTCACCATAATATATAACTTATACATAAAAACTAAGAATATATTTGTTTTCAGACATACATTGAAACAAAGGATATATAACAAATCACATTAAACAATATATGGTAGTATTAACCTGTGCCCTAAGAGCATCTCCAATAGTCTCCCTTGAAGACCCCCCTTAGCTTAATTAAGGGTGAAACTGTATTTTTGTAGCTCCAACATATCTCTTAAAGGCTATCTTAAATATTTTTTGGTGGCACTCACCCCTATAATTAAGGGGTGGCTTCAACCACCCTTAAGTGAGCTCTACATATTTTAATTTATTTTATTTTTTGAAAAACATCAGATATTTAACTTTTGAATCTCAATTCCCAACCGTTCTTTTGTTATCCAATGAGTAATTTGTTTTACAATAATAGTTACAATGTAAAACATCAAGATAATAATAAAAAAATATTAAATGAGTCATTTAAGGGAGTATTGTAGGAACACATACTCCTTTAATGGTCTCTTACAACACCATCCACCCTTATTTAAAGGGTCTTTAAGGGAGACGGTTGGAGATAATTTAAGGACACATAATAATAACTACTTTATTTCTATAAAATGAAATAAAAATAGTATTTATTGTAATAAGACATTAAATACAATAATAAATGCTGTCTTTTATTTCCCTTTATAGAAATAAATTAGTTATTATCTCATGCTATAAGGGCACATGTTAACACTACCCATATGTAATTTAGAATTATGAGTTCTTACTCACAAATCCTAATGTAGCTTGATAATAAAAAGACGTTCGTTCAACCTAAAAATGTCTGGAGTTCGAATCACATACCGTATGTGTTATATCAAAAAAGAAAAACAAATCCGCGGAAATAAGAGTATGTCCAAACCATATTTGTAACGTGACATCTAAAGCTGGTTAATTTCGAGTTCGGTTAATTCATGGATCTCAGTAAATCTATCATGAAACTGGGCTTCACAAAGGCCCCTCTTTCTATTCCGACAAGTACTTTAAAATTGATCAGAATCATTAAAAAAATGTATACTTTAAAATTGAACACATATATATATATATATAGCAACAATCTTACAAATCCAATCTTATACGGTATGCAGGGCTTCAGATCAAGTTCGTTCCTAGGGATTTGAATTCCTGGGCCGATGGCCTGGCAAAATCCGGCTCTCGTGCGTGTGGCGATATATTGGAGTGGAGTGTTTTCTGATTTTTGTTTTGTTTTGTTTTGTCTTTGTCTGTCGGTTCAGCTGGTTGCTTGGGGCTCTTGTTGTGTTGCCTCGTTGCGTCTTCTCTTTCTGTTTCTTCTGCTTGCCCTCTTTTTCTTGGTGTTTGGTGTTCTTTCCTTTGTGTTGCTGTTTTTTGTGCTTTGGTTGTTTGCTTTGGGGGCCTTTTCCCTTTTAATAAATTTGCTGTTTCAAAAAATATATATATATAGAAAATTTTACAAAATAGAAATACTTAGAGAAGAACAGGATTTAGGAGAACCGAGGAGATATGATCTTTGAGAATATAAGTTGGTGTAGCCATCATTGTCCTTGCATATGACATCCATTGCACAAAGATTTAGAATACACACAAGGAGAGGCATTGGAACAGCTGCTGTTGGTTTTAAGCACTATAGATTAATATCTTTCCATGCACTCGAAATTTCTTTCCTAAACAATTTTATTACTTCTTTAGAAATTCTGTGCTGCTTCATATAGCATTCCACACTCGAGGCCACATGTTCTCTCTCCTGTTCAACCTTCAAACTACATAAATATGTTTTTATATATTATTATTATATATGAGTTTATTTTAAATTATATAAATATGAGTTTATTATTATTATATATAAATTTATTTTAAATTATGTTTTTATATATTATTATTATATATGAATTTATTTTAAATTATATAAATATGAGTTTATTATTATTATATATAAGTTTATTTTAAATTATGTTTTTATATATTATTATTATATATGAATTTTTTTTCCCTTTTCAATTTATAGGCTTTGATTTTCTGGGTTTTGTTTTTTTATTAAATTGAAATAATATATTTTTTGAAAAGAAAAAAAATCCAAAAAAAGAAAGAAAAAAAATACTGGCTTTGATTTTAAATTATATAAACAGTTTTAAATTAGTTTCAACAAATTATATAACTATATACATTTAAATCAACAAACATTCAACAATGAGCTAGAGTAGCTCAGCTGGTTAAAACTTTTGGCTTTTAACCTTAAAGTTGAATGTTCGATCCTTGATAGAAGTGTTTTAATTTTTTTTTTTTCTAGGGTTGGCCAACTATTATTGAAACTAGAAGAAAAAATTAAAAATAACAATAAAGGGTAAAATTGTATTTTTACACATTCTGTTATAGTTGACCGTTAGTTTTTTGGTCAAATGGACTAAAGTGATGTATTTTGAAAAAACAAGGAACTAAAGTGACTAATATGGTAAAGACGTTTAAATATGTGATAATTCATGAAAAAAATAGGGACTTTAGTGATAATACCCCGTTTTTTTTCTCTAAAAAAATATTCTGTTTTTTTTTTTTTTTATATATATAATTAAATCTGTTTTTTATTTTGAAAAAATCTGTTTTTTACTTTTTAATTTGTTTAATAATTTTAAGTCAAAGTTACCATATTACCCTTAGAAGATAACGACCAACAAGAGATTTTAACGGAAAAGTTAACGGAAGGGGGAATATGACGAATATGTTTAGTTTCAAGGGGCATACTGATTATTAAGGAAAATGTAGGGGGTAGATTTACTAATATGTCTTTCGGACGCTGCCTCTCATATTGAAGTCACTTTCATGCATGCATGTCTATATCCATGTATCTTCCACATAGTAAAATAAATGGATATTATCATTTGAGTCACTATGTTTTTTTTTTTTGAATTATTTATTTTTTTACTCACTTATTCATTTTTTACTGGATTGATCCTTATGTTTTCAAAAACCACTCAATTTGGTCTTTCTGTGAGTCGGTCGTTAGTCTAACTTAACGGAAAGAGGGCTATTTTCATAATTTCTCGATTGCGTGACAGTAGTGTGCCATGTACGTGTAATGATGATAAAATAAGGAAATAAGGAAATAAGAAAATAAAATATAAAATATAATATATATATATATAAAGGAACTGGTGTGAAATGGAAAAGTCACCCTTACCCTTGAATCCCTAGCAACAAAATTCATCATCATCATCATCCACATTCAACCAACATTACATTCAACAAAAACCCTATCATCATCATCATCATCAAACAAAAACAAAACGAACACCTACCCAAAAACCCAGAACACCAAGAAACCATCATCACTACCACACTAACACCCATGAACAACCTCAAAACCACCACTAAACACAGAACCGAGAATCCATAAATTCACATCACTAACACCAAACCAAACCTAGAACCCAAAAATCTACTTTCAAAAAATAAAAAAGAACCCAGAAATCTCTCTAACCAAACAACCATCTCTCTCACTTTCTCACACACATAGCTGGGTTCGACCTGGAATATTTTTCAGCCACCATCCACCTCCTTTAATCAGACCATAACTGGATTTCTCACCACCATTTGCCACCATATCAAATTCGCAAATCACACAAAACCCCCAAATTCGCAAATCACACAAAACCCCAAAATTCGCAAATCAAGCATTAACTTTCGAATTGCCTCTAAGTACTGCATAGAAACGCCATTGGTGTGTGACTAGAGAAGGATAGAGGGTAGTGTTGGGTCGGAGCCAGACCATTTGAGAAGAAGGAGAGGTTTGTTTTTAGCAAGCTCGATTGTTTGGTGGTGGTGGAGAGAGAGAGGGTTTGATTTTGGTGTGGAATGAGTTTGATTGTCTAGGTTTGATTTTTTTTTTTCCGATTGTTGTTGATTGTGGGAGACATAAAAAGGGGAGAGAGAGAGAGAGAGAGAGAGAGAGAGAGAGAGAGAGAGAGAGAGAGAGAGAGAGAGAGAGAGTTAGGGTTTGATTTAATTTTTTTTGGTTCTTTGGGTGTGGTGGGGATCCAGATTGGATCTCCACTTTTTGTTAAAAAAAAGATTTTTTTTTTATTAAATTAAAAAGAGAGATGGATCTCAACCGCCCATCTCTGAAATGGAAGGAGGAAATTCATCTCCCTTTTTTTTTAAAAAAAAATTCTGGATTTTGTAGTTATTTTTTTAAAATTTAAAAATTTAAAATTTTTAATGAAGGGTAAAATGGTAAATTTTTTAATGCATTACTTTTCCCTGTAAAATTGTAAAACTCCATGTTAATAAGAGCATTTCTGTCTTAACAGTATGTGGTAAATTTATAATTGTCGAATTTTTAAAGGATAGAATGGTACATTTCGGTTGTGAAACTGAATCCATGGGCAAATTAGTCATTTTGTATTTTCTTTGATGGTTGACCGTCAAAATTATGGTCAGAGAGACCAAATTGAGTGGTTTTTGAACACATAGGGACTAAACTAGTGAAAAAAGAATAAGTAAGTAAAAAACAGATAATTCAAAACAATATAGGGACTCAAATGATAATATCCCTAAAATAAATAGAATAACAATCCACATAATTTTTTTATTTTATATACTTCTTGCGGGTGACGATGACTCCAACTTGAATTCCAACATGAAATATTAATAGGCTGAATGAGTGTTCTTACCACCATACCACATTGTACGGTAATTATATAAAATATTCAACCCAAACATTATTCATGAAACCTCTTCCGATCTTGGAGAAAATCTTGGCTGGGACGGTCCCATACACGTGGATATGAGACCGTCCAATAAGAGTTTGCCACATATACATTGGAGAATATGTGGTACACTTGTAACAGACTTGTGGATCATTTGTGATAAACTCTTATTAGACGGTCCCATATCAACGTGTATGGGACCATCCCAGCCAAGATTTTCTCCCAATCTTGATGTACAAAGTATACAAAATAACAGAGCTTCTCAGATTGGGGATAACATTTTTTTTTTCAACAGCAAAAATTATTAAAAGGCCGAAAAACGGCAAAACAAGCAACAAAAAGGAGCAAGGGACAACCCCAACATGGCAATCCCCAGGGGCGGAGACAGCCCAAAACAAAACCCAAAACAAAAACACCCCACAGACCTAACAAGAACAGCAAACCCAGGCAGCAACTGCAAACACAACCCCAACCAGAAAACAAAAAACCAAAGCGCAAGACAAAGCTGAAAAGAAACAAGCCACAAAGGAAGCAGAACTACAGCACGCCATCAAACATGAAAACTAGCAGCGACCAGACATAGGAAAACAGAACAAGACCACCACCAACCCGACGAAGAAGACCACATCACGTATCCCCCCATTCAACGATATCACCTTCATCCAAAGAGGCCCTCTTGGCGAGCATATCCACAAAGGAATTGGAGGCTCTCGAGTTAAACACAACCACTGAATTGCCCATGCAACTTAGCTTCCTGCGAATATCGAAAATAATATCTATATGCTTCAGACTAAAATTTATCCCTGACATAAGCACTATATGTCAAGGATATCGGATTCACAAAATAGAACTACTTAGAGAAGAACAGGATTCAAGAGAACTGAGGAGATATGATCTTTGAGAATATGAGAGTTGGTGTAGCCATCATCGTCCTTGTATATGACATCCATTGCACGTGAAAGATTTAGAATACACACAAGGAGAGGCATTGGAACAGCTGCTGTTGGTTTTAAGCACTCTTGATTAATATCTTTCCATGCATTCGAAATTTCTTTCCTAAACAGTTTTATTACTTCTTCTTTAGAAATTCTATGCTGCTTCATATAGCATTCCACACTCGAGGCCACGTGTTCTCTCTCCTGTTCAAACTACATATACGAAGGAAAAAAATCAATTAATAGATATTTTGAAATTAATTAGATTTGTTTGTATTTTAACGTAGCATAGGTGATTCATGAATTATGACGATCATATATACCTCGTGAGAGACGATATCATCCATAAGTCTAGCAATAATTGCTGAAGCTTTAATAATCTTAGGGTCATTAGATATCCAATCAAAGGCTTGCTGATTTGCAAAATCTCCCATTGAAAGAAAACAAGTTGTGGCCAGCATTGGATAGCCACTACTCACAAGTGAATTCTGCATGCACTCCTCTACCTTTGGTACATATCCATCTTTGCACCACTTTGCTTCCACAAAGTAGGCTTGGACCAGTCTCTTCATCTGTTACACATAATAATAATAATAATAATAATAATAATAATAACGATGATGAACACTCAATATTGGAAAGTTGATAATTAATGGGTCATACGACTGTAACGATACATTTTTTAATATGTTCCACAAAAATGGCTTACAGCTTCTATTGCATAAGGCATATAATATGATCTTCCTAGTTCCTTTGAGATCATCTCTTCCTCAGTTTCTCTGTAAACGTCTATGAGTGCCCGATAGAGATATTTCATGTATTCGGGAAGTCCATCCATGACGCTAATATCCCACCTGAACATCAAGTGATCCCCAAGCATCTTATCAAACATTGAGCTAATTAAAAAAATACTATCAAGATGGATTAATATTCAAAAAAGTGTTTTGAAATCAACCTTTGGATAGCGTCTGTAAGTAGCTTAAGTTCTTCATATGTACCAAAGGCATCGTATGTGTCATCTAAAACAGACGCTATGGCTATTACTTTGGTCAGAGTTATTCTTGTAAAGGAGTATTGGGGCTCAGAGCACATTCCCATTATCCAAAAATAACACTCCACCACTCTGTCTCTAGCATACGGCAGCTTTGTTGCAAAGTCTAAAATTTTCCACCACCTGAAATGCAAGTAAACGTGTTAAATTTTCTTATTCTTAATCCAATAAGAAAATTAAATCTTATGAACTTGAATCAACTTACTCAGTGATGTTGCTGAGCTCCTTCTGGTGCTGTACTTGTAACACATTGAAATCTAGTTTTGCAAAGTTTAGTAGTATTTGATTATGTGACTCGTCTCCTGAGTAGATATTGATGTAATACCTTGCCTCCAACCTTGGTAAACCTTTTCGGATTGGTCGATTCATGGCATGATTTATCTCTTCCACAAGATGATGATGATGATAATGATGAGGAGGATGATGATGATCATGACTAATTACTTGATCATCAGTAACCATCAATTCAAGGTGAGAGGTAGTGAAAGCTATGGCTTCATCCAGGATATCTTCTTCAGGTATGCCAAGATATGCAGCCTCATACAAACATAGCATGCCAGCCACATCATCAATTAAAGAGGCTTTGAACTTTCCTTGGTCATCTTTGAATTGTTCAAACACATCTGCCTCGTCACAATTGAACAATATGTATAATTTGTCAGATCTGATCACTTGATAATTAATAATGATTAAATTTAAATTAGTTAATTTAGTACATATGACTTATATATATATTTACCACATGGAACATTATATCCTTGTTGTCTAAGCAACCGAAATCGAAGAGCGGCAGTGTGTAGATTGTTGTCATCATCATCGCAACCATTATAAATTTTATCTAAAGCGTCTCCTATTTCTCTCTCGAAATGGTAAGCCACACCTAAGCGTTGGACAGCATCGATCAAGCGCAACTTCTCGGAAATCTCATCCGACGTGGTTGAGATTAACATCCTCCTCACTTCATGTTTTAGTTCTTTGTATTCTTCTTGAGTTGTAGCATCAATTGGCTAGCGAAAAATTTGGCAGAAACAAGAAATTAATGATATGATGCATTTTTTTTATACAATAAAATGTGAACTTTAATTGACTAGATATAAACATATATTATTGAAGACGATGTAGAGATTATATACCAAAGAATGAGAAGCATATTTGAGGAAATGATCTCCCCAAATACTAGGATGATAAGTAGTCGTGTGACGTTTAACACTTTGTGTCGAAGCTGAAGCAATATCTGAAACTTGCAAAGACATTTTCTTCTACTTTTTCAAATTTGTTTGATTCCCTTTGTGTGGTTGAAGGGTTTGTGTTATCGATAAAGAGACTTGTGGTATTTATTGGGAAATTGTACACGGTGAAGTAGCAGCTGCTGAGACTTGAGGAGAAAAGTCAGCAACTCAGCAATATAACACGTTTTCTTTCTTTTATTTATTATTTTGTATAATATTCTTTTTTATGTGTATTATTGTCATCTTCTACTTTCCTTCCTCTAGCTAAATAACACTGCACTGCTCTCTCCGTTCTCACTTTATTCATCAACCCTGCTTTCACACTTTCTCCTTCTCTCTCTCTCTCTCTCTCTCTCTCTCTCTCTCTCTCTCTCTCTCTCTTGGGGCTTTAATAATTTCTGTATCACCAAAAAAAATTACCAGACGTGATTACAAGAATTACTGCATGTATTGTATATTTGTATAGTACTATTGAATTTGTATCGGATTAGATAGAGTTGAATTGTATGTGATTGGATTTTATTATTTTTATATAATCCCGTGTTAAGTGATATTTTATAGTAGACTGTATTAAGTTATATAACGTTTGGATGTGATTTTTGTTTATAAATATTTTGTTAAATAAAGAATCTATATATTTTTTGAATCAAAATGATATTATAAAATATATATTTATTATATTATATTACTTAAAATAATTTTTAATATTTTTTAAAAATAAATCATAATCCACGTAACCAATTTTAAGAATATTTAATAATTTTTTATAGTGGATTTAGATTAATTTATTTTTAGATTTATACTATTGTAATAACATTTTGTTTTTATTTAGCGTTTTAATTATTTAATTTATTTTAAAATATAACATAAAAATAATATTTATATTGTTTTTGTATTATATTTAAAATTATTATTATATTAAAGCTTTTTATTATTTCTCCTCTTTTTTTTTTCTTTTTTTTTTAAATACTCTTCATTTTATATTAGCTAATACCATAAACATCAAATTAAACCAATTAAAATATATTAGTTAATACTTAATACTAATACAAAACAAGTCAAAACTTTATATTGTATTATAATAATGTATTTTAAACCCCTAATAGAATGAAATACACGCACTGAACGAACCCTTAACAAATAACCATAACTATAAGCATCATTTACTAGACCGTTTTTGGCCTTAAAATTATTTTTCGATTCTAAATTTATCTTTCTCCATAATTTTTATCAACTTTGGTTATGCGGTAATCAAAATACCCCTCTTATTGAAATATTATGAAGTTATTTGATCTAAAGCAATTTGTGTTTGTTAAAATGAAAAGCAATGTAAGAGAAATTTCAGGGATAATTCCGCGACTCCATTAATGGAAAGAAGGTCATAAAAGTAGGATGTTGGCCTCCTACTTTTCAGGTGCCCGTCATGGTCGTCCTTCATATGAACAAAGAAGAAGGTCAATGTATGCACGGCCTCTGTAGAGAGAAGGCTCGATTGAACACTTTGTATGATTTAATATGGTCTAAGACCAAAAATCAATATTACTATATAAATTAGTTCAATATTGTATAATACAATCCAGTCTGATCATTTTCCGGGGCAATCTTGAGCCTCTAACAGCTGCATCAAGTTTGATAAGGTTTGAGTAATATATTAAATAATTGGGACCAAACTGTGCAAGACAAGAAGCCTTTTTCAAGTTCAAATTAACAAAATTAGACCTAGATTACAAGAAATATATGTTTAAGTAGGAAAAAAAAAAAAATTCTGTGCACATGATCACACTCCAAATCAATAGCCACATATTTTCTCAACCGATCTGTCTAGGATCACACACAAATCCATAGCCACATATTTTTATGATGTGAAATATATTAGACCTAAATTAGACCTAGATTACAAGAAATATATGTTCACATCATAAAAATACGTGGCAATGGATTTGTGTGTGATCACAAACAGATCAGGTGAGAAAATATGTGGTTACTAATTGGAGTGTGATCCGGGACAGTTTTAATGTTGATTTTGATTTTTGAGCAATACTAAGGGGTCGTTTGTTTTTTCCACTTAAGACTTAATGAGTCTGAATTGAACTCATCAAGTTGTTCTGTTTGTTTTTTTAAGTGGTCAAACGACTTTAAAATATCAAAAAACAACTTGAAAAAAAAAAAAAAGTAAGAAGAAGCAAAATTAGACCTAGATTACAAGAAATATACGTTCACATCTTAAAAATATGTGGCTATGGATTTGTGTGTGATCTCAGACAGTTTTAGTGTTGATTTTGATTTTTGAGCAAAACTAACTTCCTATGCATATTAGCACATGCCAGCCCTCAAATACTGTTAGGTTTTAGTATTTAACTTGTTTATATATATATATATATATATATATATATATATTAGAATTGATTTAAATGATGGACGTGTTCACTAATTAATTAGGAATCCTAAAGGGAGCTTATAGGTTTTTTATTTTTATTTATTTATTTTTTTTTAGTCTTAAGTACTTAATAAGTCTTAATCGTTAAGGTAGGTAACATTTTCTTTTTTCATTTTCTGTTTTTTGCATGCGCAATTCTAATTGAAAATGAGAAATTGAATTCTATATTTAATGATAAGAAAACATGTCTGGTAACAATTATTGAAAACATTATTCCGAAATGGAAAACATTAAAAACACTACTTGTATCATATTGTAAAGTGAAAAAAAAAAAAATATATATATATATATATCATAATAACTGGCCAATCAAAATATATAAGTACGTTATTTTAACTTAATTTAAAATATAAGTTAAAAAAAAAAAAAAAAAACAATAATAATACACTTAATTTAATCTTTAAGACTTAAAACGGTGAAAATACAAACGGTATAATTTTTCATTTGTAATTACAATATTTAAAAGCAATTGATAATCAAGTTACCTGAGTATCACACAAAAATTATGTATTAAGATCCTAACAAGTGAAAGGAATCTTGGTTTTTGATTTATAATTACAATAATTTACTAAAAACTATAAGCAAATTACGTGCGCTGCACATAAAAATTATGAATTAAATTCATCCAAATAATGTTACAATATTAAAGACTAATACATTAATTGGTTTATGAACTATATTTATTTTTATTTGGATGAATAAATTTTTGTATGAATTTTTAATGGTTATTAATGATTCAAAAGAGTATTAAAATATATATTATTAACCTTCTTCTTTTTTAAATTCAGAAATATATTAAATATGTGAAACACATAGTAGAATAAAACCTACACAAGAAGAAGAAGAAAGTTATAACATGTTTTTCTTTCTTTGAACACTTTGCATTCTATTTTATGTGTATTGTCATTTTCTACTCCATTTTCTAGATAAATATTAGTACTGCATTCTCTCTCTCCCTCTGCTATGAAAGGCCATTAGAACGAGAGTTTATGCTCTCTCTCTGTATTGTCACACTAGGTGAATGTGTCCACACAATATTATTTACGTCATTCAAAATGTATTTTAAAGACAAATAAGTTTAGTTGCTTAAAGTTTGATAGCAGTTTTTGAGTGGCCATCGTTCCCTGGTACTCCAATGGCCTTTGACGTTGAGAATCATGAAGAATAACAAATACCATTAATTATTGGTACAACTGTAAGATTGAAAGGTATCAGTGCATGCTTGTGTACCCTTGTTTTATACACAGCACATGGAGAGAGGCAGAGAGACTTTTCACTGAAAGAGACGATAATTTTTATGGGGGGTCAGTGCATGCATTAGTATTCATGTTTTGTAATATGAATTAACTAAATTGCCCCCATATGAAAATCTAGCCCTATCATTGTTGGGGTTATAGAGAAAGAACATAGAAGAAGAGAGAGGAGAAGTTATTTCACGTTGGGCCGGCCAAGTCAAGCAAAAGGAGTGGTTTTGTAATTGTTTAGTTATGTGGTTTGGCGGTAAAGAACACTTATTTAGCCCGACGATATCTCATGTTCGAATCGTTATACCTGCATGTGATATATTAAAAAAATCAAAAAAACTAGGAAAAAATATTCATGTTAATTTAGTTATGTTGTTAGGGGTTTTCTCCCACATCTATTGAAATCAAGATTAGTCTATGTATAAAATAAAAGGCTAGCCTTAACCCTACGACTACGAGACCCCCTTTTAGGGACAAAACCATAAGGCTCAATAAGCCAAAGTGAATAATACATTGTAAGTTGCAGTCCCACAGGTAACATTTTCATTTCCCATTTTCTATTTTATGCCTGTGCAATTCAAATTGAAAATGAGAAATTGAATTCTATATTTAACGATAAGAAAACATGTCTGTTAACAATTATTGAAAATATTATTCTGAAATGGAAAACATTAAAAACACTACTTGTATCATATTCTAAAGTGAAAAAAAAAAAAAATTAAAAAAAAAAAAACCCAAAGAGAAATATCATAATAACCAATCAAAATGTATAAGTTATTTTTAACTTAATTTAAGATATAAGTTAAAAAAAAAAACACTTAATTTAATCTTTAAGACTTAAATTGGTGAAAATACAAACAGTATAATTTTTCATTTGTGATTATAATATTTAAAAGCTATGGGTAATCAAGTTACGTGAGTACCACATAAAAATTATGTATTAAGATCCTAACGAGTGAAAGGAATCTTGGTTGCTGATTTATAATTATAAAGTTTACTGAAAACTATAAGCAAATTACGTATGCCGTACACAAAAATTATGAATTAAATTCATCCAAATAATGTTACAACATTAAAGACTAATACTTTAATCGGTTTAAGAACTATATTTATTTTTATTTTGAATGGTTTTAATTTGGATGAATTTTTTTTTTGAAAAGCAAACTTTAATTTTATGAATTTTTAAAGGTTATTAATGATTCAAATTAGAGTATTAAAATATATATTATTAACCTTCTTCATTTTCAGTTGTGTGAGTCAGATATATCAGCGTGTTCTTACTCAGGTAAATATTTACAAGCATGATCATGTAGCTTTGAAAATTCAGAAATATATTATGTGAAACACATAGTAGAATAAAACCCTACACAAGAAGAAGAAGAACGTTATAACATGTTTTTCTTTCTTTGCATTCTATTTTATGTCATTTTCTAGAAACATTTTCTAGAAGAAAGTTATTGTCATTTTCTACTCCTATTTCTAGATAAATAATTGTACTGCATGCTCTCTCTCTCTCTATTCATCCTTTGGTGACGGTTTATATATGTTGTAACACTAGGTGAATTAATGAGTCCACACAACATTGTTTACGTCATTCAAAATGTATTCTAAAGACAAATAAGTTTAGTTGTTTAAAGTTTGATGTACGGGATTGTACAGAATTATTTTATAAAACCGAACTAAATTAATATTATATTGTATTTGAAAAAAACGTAGAATTGAACTGAATTGATACTATATTTAAATATGTATCAGACTATATATAATAGGTTGAAATTATAATTAGCCAAAAAATTTATGGATTTATTGTTTTTAGCCACGGATTTATTTTTTATTGTTTTCGTCAGTTTTGACCAGTTTTGGATGAAAATGCCCCTAAATTTGAGAAAAAAAAAAAAAAAAGATGCCAGTGGTGGTGAAAAAAACGAGGTATTTTTTTTTTAGGGTTGTAAAAAACGATCAAAAGTAAAAAAGAAGAAAGAGAGAGAAGGGAAGAGAAGAAAGAGATCGAAGTCGCCTCCAGTCGCCGCCGCTCGCCGTCGCTGCTGAGAGAGAAAGGAACAGAAGAGACAACCGTCCGCTGCTGCTCGCCGTTTCAGAAGCTAGGTAAAGGTAATTTTTCTAACTCTACCATATGAACAAGGGTGGGTCTCGACAAATCTGACCACAAATTAGATAACTTTTCGGGTAGATGAGTATATGATAAATGAACTCTTTCAAAGAATTTTCGATATTATATTTTGTTTATTAGGTCTTTGATGTTACAATAATAGCTGAATTTTGGCACCTTGATCATTATGTGATCCCTAATCATCTTTTTTGTTTGTTGCATTTCCATTGATTCCCCATTTCTGTTTTCAATTCTAATCTTCCTGCAGTTAAATGGCTCAACAACCAGATGAGCAGGTAATCTCCATCTTTTCTTTTTGCACTTTGTACTGATATTCTTGTTTTTCCTTGCAGCTAATCTCCATAGTATTTTAGGTTGTTATTGGAGAAGAAATAGACCACGTGAGGTTTATCACCTTGAATCAGCCTCTTCGATTGAATGTCTTCCTGCAGTTAAATGGCTCAACAACCAGATGAGCAGGTAATCTGTCTTTTCTTTTTGAACTTGTACTGATATTTATGCAGTTAAATGCTAACAAAGTTTGCTCAACAGAAGATACAAAAGAATCAATTTTTGTTTTTGTTTGTTGAATCGGGTAATGTTTTTATACAAGTGTGATTTGTAGTTATAATTTTTTATTCAATGTGTGTGGGGTGGGTATGGGGGTTTTGTTTAGATTTAAACCGCATAAAGTCTTAATAGGAATCTATTCATTTGTATAATTCAGTTGAAAAGATTTGACCGAATAGATCTCAGAATTTTACATTTAAGCATACTAAAGTATCTTTTTTGTAATGGTATGTAAGTTATCTGTTGTATAGGCATGTAATTTATTTTACTGGCATGTAACTTCACTGTCATGTAACTAATGTTATATTCATGTGATTTTGCAGATGGAAAATATTAATTATGAGGATTTCCTCATAAAACCGAAGGATATCTGGATTAAAAAATCAACCACAATAGTGTACCAGCAGAATGATAGCTTTGTTTGTGCTTCATCTTTGTTTTTGAAGTTTATAAACTTTCATGTACATGAAATGATTATAACAAACAACTGGAATGTATGACGTTCGGTACTTTTTGAAGTTTATTCTACTGGAATGTTTAGTTTTCAACTGACATATTTATTACGGTTGACAATCTCATCATTGTATATTTCTATTAATTTAGTTCCCGTTATTGTTTTAATTTATTTTTTAAATTAGTCGTTAATAATCAGATTTTATTTTTTGATCTTTTAAGTTTCTTTCAAGTAGGGAAACAAGAATATCTTGGTATGTAACTTCAAAATATACTGGCATGTAAATTCAGAATCAACTGGCATGTAACTTGTTAACAAACCTTGACATGTAACATTACTGGAATTTTATCTTTTAACTTAGGTTTGTCAAATATTTATTGGCATGTAACTTTAAAAAGCACTAGCATTTAAATTTAGATCACACGGGCATGTAACAATTTAGCATAACTTGAAATTAAATTAGCATGTAACTTAAAAATCAATTGGCATGTAACTTGAAAATCAACCAGTATGTGACTATAAAATCAACTGACATGTAACTTAAAAATCAACTGACATGTAATTTGAAAATCAACTGGCATGTGACTTGAAAATCAACTGGCATGTGACTTGAAAATCAACTAGTATGTAATTTAAAAATCATTTGACATGCATCTTCTTATTTATAATTTGCAACTGCTGGCAAGTGTAATAAGAGATTCATTTACAAATAATTATTCTTCTATTCGTTTCACTTTCCTATAACTTGTCTCTTTAACCTGTTTCCTCTGTTCGAATACAACTGACATGTAACTTGGAACGCAACAAGCATGTAACTTGAAAGGCATTTAACTCTGAATAGTTGGTACTTAACTTGCTTGTAACTTGAAATTAAATTAGTATGTATCTTGAAAATCAATTGACATATAACTTGAAAATCAACTAGCATGTGACTTGAAAATCAACAGGCATGTAACTTGAAAATCATTTGACATGTATCTTCAAAATTAATTGATATGTAACTTGAAATTTAAATGGCATATAACTTCAAAATTAATTTGCATGTAACTTGAACTTCACCTGGCATTTAACTTGGAATACACCTTCAAACATGTAACTTGGAATAAAACTGGCATGTAACTTTAAATCCAATTGACATGTAAATTTCAAACAACAAACATGTAAATTTCAATTCAAATAATCGAATAGACTTAAATTCTAACATTATTAGTTATGAAATGGTAACTTGTAATTCAACGTAATTAGTCTTGAAATACAAATAACACAATAAAAAAAACTTATCAATGACAACTTGCTACATTGTGACCTTCTCCTCCACATTTCTTGTACTTGCTACATTGGATGTGCTTTATCTTGTTATTGTGAATAGCAAGAACCCGGTGTCCAAATTGTCATAAGGTGTCCATAACCGCTCCTCCGTGAGAGGGATAGAAACATATCCTTGAGAGAGCTATTTTCTGGGCTCTAAAGGCTCTGAAAGGTTGTAGTATAACAAACAGATAAATCAAAGAAAGAAAAAAAAAAATGACCACCATAAGCAGGGAAGGCAAATTGAACAGAATACTTCTTGTGATGCTTACCATTTACTCACACGAGGAGTCAATGTCCAGCAACCTAAAAGCAACATCGAAATTATAACAAATTATCACCACAACATTATCAAACCTCATCCATTATCAGAGGCTACAAGCAACTGTATTTTAAAATATAAATGTATAATCAACAACGGAATAACACATTAACCACCATGTAATGTGTTCTAAAATAAATGGTCAAGACTAATATGTTTGCATAAAGGTGATACCAAGAATAGTAGTACTGTTATAGTGCAGTTTAGAAGTAGTGCTAAGGAAATAAAAAAAACAATCACAATATTGGCAAGACTCAAGAGTTAAGTGTAAGATTATTAAAATTACTTGTATCAACTTCATCACCTCCCAAGTTACTCATATAACCAACCATGCCACAAATTAAATTTTGAATGGAAGGTACATATTGTTGGTGGAATGGAAATGTTTGGGGTCACTAGTAGTGCACCTCTGAGAGAGATACGATACTAAAAAAAAAAACAGAGAAGCTTAAACTTTATTTCTCTCTAAGATTTTCTTACACCACTCTACTGCTTTTACAACACACTATGAGTCTCTTTATATAGGGAACTGAGATGAGATTAAAGACAAACAAAATAAATGCACAACCAGCAAATTCAAACTGAAGTTATCTGGTGGCAGTTGGGAAGAAGGAGTTGGGAGATGGTTGTTGATGAGTTTGGACGGTGGAGGTGGTCAATAATATTGGCTTCTAGAAGTCAGTTGAAGCTGCTGGAAAGTGGTTAGCTGGCAAGTTTAAACTTTCAACATCCTTCCTTAAACTTGACTCTCCGTGTTTCATCATACCAAGCATTGTCTTTAGTCTTGAAAACACATCATGTTTGAGCGGCTTGGTGAAAATATCAGCAGCTTGATCATATGTCCTGCAAGAGACTAGTTCCACCTCTTTATTTTTCACATGCTCTCTGATGAAATGATACCGCGTATCAATATGTTTGCTTCTTTCATGGAATACTGGATTCTTTGATAGCGCAATCGCTGACCGATTGTCGATGTAAACCTCTGTGGGATTAACTTGTGGAAATCCTAGATACTGCAACACATTCCTGATCCAGATACCATGACAAACAGCTGAGCAAGCAGCAACATACTCAGCTTCAAATGATGACAATGTCACAATGGCTTGCTTTTTGGATGACCATGTGAACACTGTTTCTCCCATAAAAAACGTAAAACCTGTCGTGCTTTTACGTTCATCCAGATCTCTTCCCCAATCACTATCTGAATAGCCAATCAATCTGCAATCTTCACATTTGGTATATAAAATACCGTTATTAATAGTACCTTTTTTGTACCTGAGTATCCTCTTTGCTGCATTCAGGTGAGACTGGTCAGGAGTCTCTATGTATCTGCTGACTAGTCCAATTCCATAGAGTATATCTGGCCTGGTACACGTCAAGTATCTCAGGCTTCCAACCAAGCTCTTGAAATAGGTTGGATCAACATCTCCCTTTTCATTCTTTTTTAACTCTAATCCTGTTTCTACTGGAGTTGTGAAAGGATTGTATTTTTCCATACCAAATCTTTTCAGAATTTCTTTTGCATAGATACTCTGAATGATAAAGATACCTTTTTCGCTTTGCACAACTTCAATACTGAGAAAATGAGCCATTAGACCAATGTCAATCATCTCAAATTCTTTCACCATCCTCTTTTTGAAATCTTCAAACATGGCTGGATTGTTGCCAGTGAAGATACAAGTCATCAACGTATAGGCATGCAAAAAACAAGCTTCCGTCAGTCTCCTTCTTCATATATAGTGCATGCTCATACGGGCATTTTTCAAATCTGTTCTTTTAGAAGTAATCATCAATCCTCATATTCCATGCACAAGGCGTTTGCTTCAAACAATATAAGGCTTTTTTCAGTCTGCACATTTTATCTTCTTTGCCTTTCTTCACATATCAAGGTGGTTGTTCCACATAGATTTCTTCTTTAAGAAAGCCATTCAGGAATGCTGACTTTACGTCAAGTTGGTAAATTTTCCAACTTTTTTGGGCTGCTAATAATATTAGCAATCTGATGGTCTTTAGTCTGGCAACCGGGGCAAGGACTTCTCCATAGTCAACTCCTTCCTTTTGCTTATATCCTTTTGCTACAAGTCTTGTCTTGTATCTCTGGACTTCTCCTTTCGCATTCCTTTTGGTTTTGTAGACTTATTTCACTACGATAGCTTTCTTGCCTTTTGGGAGATTAGTCAACTCCCACGTCTTGTTCTTCTCAATGGATCAAATCTCATCATCCATTGCACTTCTCCATTTTCCTTCTTGGTTAGCCTCTTCAAAGCTAACTGGATCATTTGTCATCAGCAGACAATACAGAGTAAGATCTTCTTCCACCTATTCTGTATATTCATACAGATCTTCTAGATTGCGTGTTCTTCTAGGCCTCATATCTAAGAAATCACAATCAATTGGTAATAGAGTATCATACCTTTGTAATGAAGAGGAACCGCGTTGAGGTGTTTGCTGATCTCTGGGTCTTTGTGGCTCTGTAGCCACTTATCTTGTCTCTTCTTCAGGTATCAACTCTGCGATTCTGGAAGCTTTAGTCTGATCCCAATTCCAGGATTCATTTTCTTCAAAAATGATATCTTTGCTGAAGATTACTTTCTTGGTGATGGGGTTATATAGCCGGTAACCCATAGTTCTGTCACCGTATCCAACAAGGATACACTTCTCTCCTTTATCTTCAAGCTTGGTTCTTCTTGCTTTTGGGACTTTGATGTAGGCAATAGAGCCAAAAACTCTAAAGTGGTTGACACTTGGTTTGTGAGTGCTCCATGCTTCGTGCGGTGTCTTTCTATCAAGACTCTTCGAAGGATATCTGTTTTGTAGATATACCGCACACAAGACTGTTTCAGCCCAAAAACTTTTAGGCATGTTTTTATCCTTCAAAATGCTTCTGGCCATGTTAAGGATTGTTCGATTCTTCCTTTCAGCTACACCGTTTAACTGAGGAGTATAAGCCGGTGTAAACTGATGTCTGATTTCTTATTGCTTAGGGAATTCTTAGAAAGCATCTGCAATGTATTCTCCACCTTGATCTGATCTCAGTGTTTTGATATAGTAGCCACTTTGCTTCTCCACAAAAGTTTTGAACTCTTTGAAATAACCAAATACTTCAGTCTTCCATTTTAGGAAAAAGACTCAAGTCTTACTGCTGTAGTCATCAATGAAGGTAAGGAAGTATTGATTCTGTCCATTTGATACTGGCGTCAATGGACCACACAAATCTGTGTGAACGAGCTCAAGTGGCATGGTTGCTCTCTAATTTGCCTCCTTTTCGAAGTTATTTCTGTGTTGTTTGCTAAGAACGCAACTTTAACGCAGCTTTCACACATCTCATTTGGGTGATGGATGTTTGGCAATCCTTTCACCATCTTCTTACTTCCCAGTTGCTTTAAACTTTCAAAATTGAGATGTCCATACCTGAGATGCCACAACCAGTCTTTGTTGCCGATGATGGCTGTCAGACACTTTGGCGTATCATGTTGAATTGCGAGAGGAAGCATCCTGTTCTTCGTCATTTAAACTCAAGTAACCAGCTTTCCTCGAGCATCTGTGATGGTGAGTTGCATATTTTGAAGGCTAATGTGATAGCTTTTCTCCGAGAGTTGTCTGAGACTTAGGATGTTTGTCTTCATGTCTGGAACATAATAAACATTGGAGATGAAATCATGGTGTCCATTCTTCTACTTTATCATGACATCTCCTCTTCCTTGGACAGAGATTTTAGAGAGATCGCCAAATGAGATTTCTCCATGAACTTTCTCATCAAGTTCAGTGAACAAGTCTTTTCTGCCAGTCATATGGTTGCTGGCTCCAGAATCAAGAAACCACACATCTTGATTTTGATAGGTTGAGTTGTTTGCCATTAGCATCAACGATTCTCCTTCAACCTACTCTTTCTCTGCAAAGTTAGAACTTTCATTTACTTCATTTGGGATACCTCTGCACTCGTTGCTATAGTGCCCATATTTGTGGCAATTATAGCCTTTAACGTTTCTTTTGTCAACGTTCAAATGGTAGTTGTAACCGCCTCTTCTTCCTCGTCCTCGTCCTCGTGAGACATAGTTCTATTGTCCACGTCCTCCTCTACTTGCGTCTCTTCCTCCTCTGCCTCTACCTTTGGTTTCAGCATTTCCAGAACCTCTTCCACGAGATCCTCTACCTCGTTCTCTTCCTTGTTGTAAGGTCCCCCTTGCTCGTATATTTTTTCATGAAGGGATAGCTTTGACTAGAGAGCTTGCTCCAATACTCTGTCGTCACTTCTTCTCATGACTTTCTGCTCATGGGCTTGTAATGAACCCACCAGTACTTCTACAGACATTGTCTCTAGATCTTTTATTTCTTCCAGAGCACAATTATAAATTCAAACTTTGGATCCAATGATCGTAAAATTTTCTCTGAAATTCTCATGTCTACGAGAGTTTCTCCATTTCTTCTTAGCTGATTTGCAACAACCATAACTCGTGTATAGAACTCTACAATGGATTCATTAGATTTCATTCGTAAAAATTCGAACTCACCTCGTAAAGTTTGAAGACGGATCCTTTTCACTTTGTCAACACCTTTGTAGGTCTTGTGAAGAGTGTCCCAGAGTTCTTTTGACGACTTGGAGGAAGCTATGAGCTCGAACGTGGGTTCGTCTAGTCCTTGATAGATTATGGACTTGCTTTACAATCCTTCTTTCGATCGGCTTTGAGAGTTGTTGTCTAAGCTTCTGTCATGGTTCCTTCAGCTTCTTTGGATGCGGGTTCTGTGTATCCATCTTCCATAATGTCCATAACATCTTGATAACCTAGTAGGGCTTTCATTTGTATGCACAAATTGTCATAGTTGTCGTTGGTGAGTTTTAGGATGACAACTTGCGCGTTTCCGTTGGCCATCGAGCTTGAACTACTTAGAACACTGATCTGGACTCTAAATTTACAAAAACTGAGTGCACGGTTGCGTCCAGAATGGTCTAAAACCTTGAAAACCAGTCCAGGTTTGTCAAAAAACGAGTTCGGAAGCATTCAAAACGGGCGGTCAAACTTTTTGACAAAAGTCAACCAAGATAACGGAATATTCCTTTTATGACAGAATATTCCAGACGGTCTAACGGCATTAGTGACGTCAGCGTCATGTCACGGGTCGGGTCAGACACTAGTTCGATGACTTGGAACGGTTGGTGGATCGAACTTTGGGTCGGATCACGGGTCGGACCCCAGCAATCGGGCGAGAAAGATGACCGGCGCGTGTGCGTGACGTTCCGGACGACTGGGCTGCTCGTGGCGGCGCGTGTAATCACGCTCCAAATTCTGGTGACGCGTGCGACCTCTCTTGTACTTCTATTTCGATGAAATTTTCACCGATACACTCCTTGAGACGAGCAGAACACACTGGTATGATCAAATTTATATTTTGAGCACTTTGATTTCTAGGCCAATTTGGTTTTGGCATCTGTTCTTCAAATTTCTGACGCTCCAAAAAACAAGCTTCCGTCAGTCTCCTTCTTCATATATAGTGCATGCTCATACGGGCATTTTTCAAATCTGTTCTTTTAGAAGTAATCATCAATCCTCATATTCCATGCACAAGGCGTTTGCTTCAAACAATATAAGGCTTTCTTCAGTCTGCACATTTTATCTTCTTTGCCTTTCTTCACATATCCAGGTGGTTGTTCCACATAGATTTCTTCTTTAAGAAAGCCATTCAGGAATGCTGACTTTACGTCAAGTTAGTAAATTTTTCAACTTTTCTGGGCTGCTAATGATAATAGCAATCTGATGGTCTCTAGTCTAGCAACAGGCGCAAAGACTTCTCCGTAGTCAACTCCTTCCTTTTGTTTATAGCCTTTTGCTACAAGTCTTGCCTTGTATCTCTGGACTTCTCCTTTCGCATTCCTTTTGGTTTTGTAGACCTATTTCACTCCGATAGCTTTCTCGCCTTTTGGGGGATTAGTCAACTCCCACGTCTTGTTCTTCTCAATGGATCGAATCCCATCATTCATTGTTCTTCTCCATTTTCCTTCTTGGTTAGTCTCTTCAAAGCCAACTGGATCACTTGTCATCAGCAGACAATACAGAGTAAGATCTTCTTCCACCTGTTATGTATATCCATACAGATCTTCTAGATTGCGTGTTCCTCTAGGCCTCATATCTAAGAAATCACGATCAATTGGTAATAGAGTATCATACCTTTGTGGTGAAGAGGAACCACGTTGAGGTGTTTGCTGATCTCTGGGTCTTTATGGCTCTGGAGCCACTTTTCGTCTCTTCTTCAGGTATCAACTCTGCGATTCTGGAAGCTTTAGTCTGATCCCAATTCCAGGATTCATTTTCTTTAAAAATGATATCTTTGCTGAAGATTACTTTCTTGGTGATGGGGTTATATAGCCGGTAACCCATAGTTCTGTCACCGTATCCAACAAGGATACACTTCTCTCATTTATCTTCAAGCTTGATTCTTCTTGCTTCTGGGACTTTGATGTAGGCAATAGAGCCAAAAACTCTAAGGTGGCTGACACTTGGTTTGTGAGTGCTCCATGCTTCGTGCGGTGTCTTTGTATCAAGACTCTTCGTAGGACATCTGTTTTGTAAATATACCGCACACAAGACTGCTTCAGCCTAAAAACTTTTAGGCATGTTTTTATCCTTTAACATGCTTCTGGCCATGTTAAGGATTGTTCGATTCTTCCTTTCAGCTACACAGTTTAACTGAGGAGTATAAGCCGGTGTAAACTGATGTCTGATTCGTTGTTGCTTAAGGAATTCCTAAAAAGCACTTGCAGTGTATTCTCCACCTTAATTTGATCTCAGTGTTTTGATATAGTAGCCACTTTGCTTCTCCACAAAAGTTTTGAACTCTTTGAAATAACCAAATACTTCAGACTTCCTTTTTAGGAAAAAGACCCAAGTCTTTCTACTGTAGTCATCAATGAAGGTAAGGAAGTATTTATTATGTCCATTTGATACTGGCGTCAATGGACCACACACATCTGTGTGAACGAGCTCAAGTGGCATGGTTACTCTCCAATTTACCTCCTTTCCGAAGCTATATCTGTGTTGTTTGCTAAGAACACAACTTTCACACATCTCATTTGGGTGATGGATGTTTTGCAATCCTTTCACCATCTTCTTACTCCCAGTTGCTTTAAACTTTGAAAATTGAGATGTCCATACCTGAGATGCCACAACCAGTCTTTGTTGTCGATGATGGTTGTCAAACACTTTGGCGTATCATGTTGAATTGCGAGAGGAAACATCCTGTTCTTCGTCATCTGGACTCGAGTAACCAGCTTTCCTCGAGCATCTGTGATGATGAGTTGCATATTTTGAAGGCTAATGTGATAGCCATTTTCTAAGAGTTGTCCGAGACTTAGGATGTTTGTCTTCATGTCTGGAACATAATAAACATTGAAGATGAAAGCATGATCTCCAATCTTCTGCTTTATCATGACATCTCCTTTTCCTTGGACAGAGATTTTAGAGAGGTCGCCCAATGAGATTTCTCCATGAACTTTCTCATCAAGTTCAGTGAACAAGTCTTTTCTGCCAGTCATATGGTTGCTGGCTCCAGAATCAAGAAACCACACATCTTGATTTTGATAGGTTGAGTTGTGTGCCATTAGCATCAACGATTCTCCTTCAACCTGCTCTTTCTCTGCAAAGTTAGAACTTTCATTTACTTCATTTGGGATACCTCTGCACTTGTTGCTATAGTGCCCATATTTGTGGCAATTATAGCATTGAACGTTTCTTTTGTCAACGTTCGGACGGTAATTGTAACCGCCTCGTTTTCCTCGTCCTCGTCCTGGTAAGACATAGTTCTGTTGTCCACGTCCTCTTCTACTTGCGTCTCTTCCTCCTCTGCCTCTACCTTTGGCTTCAGTATTTCCAGAACCTCTTCCACGAGATCCTCAACCTCGTTCTCTTCCTTGTTGTGAGGTCCCCCCTTGCTCCTATCTTTTTTCATTGAGGGATAGCTTTGACTGGAGAGCTTGCTCCAATACTCTATCGTCACTTTTTCTTGTGACTTTCTGCTCATGGGCTTGCAATGAACCCATCAGTTCTTCTACAGACATCGTCTCCAGCAGAGCTTTTATTTCTTCCAGGGCCACAACTATAAAGTCAAACTTTGGATCTAATGATCATAAAATTTTCTCTGAAATTCTCATGTCTACGAGAGTTTCTCCATTTCTTCTTAGCTGATTTGCAACAACCATGACTCATGTATAGAACTCTGTTATGGATTCATTAGATTTCATTCGTAAAGATTCGAACTCACCTCGTAAAGTTTGAAGACGGATCCTTTTCACTTTGTTAGCACCTTTGTAGGTCTTGTGAAGAGTGTCCTAGACTTCTTTCGACTACTTGGAGGAAGATATGAGCTCGAACGTGGGTTCGTTTAGTCCTTGATAGATTATGGACTTTGCTTTACAATCCTTCTTTCGATCGGCTTTAAGAGTTGTTGTCCGAGCTTCAGTCATGGTTCCTTCAGCTTCTTTGGATGCGGGTTCTGTGTATCCATCTTCCACAATGTCCATAATATCTTGAGAACCTAGTAAGGCTCTCATTTGTATGCACCAATTGTCATAGTTGTCTTTGGTGAGTTTCGGGTAATGCTGGCAAGGTTCCGGTTCGGTTCGGTTCGGTTCCGGTTCAGGAACCGCCGGTTCCGATTTCGATTTCGGTTTCGGTTTCTGTTCCTGTTTCGGTTCCGGTTCCTGTTCCAGAGGAACCAGCGGTTTTGAACAGGAATTTTTTTTTTTTTTAATTTAAAAAAAAAAACTTCTAAATTGTAAACTACTAAACTTGTAATAATGTAATTTTAAATAATAAAATAAAATAAAATATATAAATGACAATTTACAAAATAAACAAATAACAAAATACAAATTACAAAAGAAAATTAAAATAAAATAAACAAAATGTCAAATTACAAATTACATATTACATTTCATTGGATATTTGGGAATTAGGTCATCCGAAGTTCGAAAATAACATAAAATAAATAAATGATAAATTATAAAATTAAATTAAAATAAAACAAAAAAAAATGTAAAATTATTAGCCTTGCACTTAATTTTCACTACAATTAAATTGCCTACGTATCCTCTTGGGGGGTTTAGAGGAATCAAATGCCACGTAGTTCTCTTACCTTTTATTGCAGGTTTGTTGATGACATGGACTTGTGATGACGTGAATACGTGATCCACATCTTCTATTCCGGGCCCGTTGCACTTGTCTCTCCACTTTCATGTTCGTCATCTTTGAAGAAATCGTATGTTATGTCATGTTCGATTTCTTGTTGTCTATATTGAGCCTTTGTCCAATCATCCACACAAACCTGTATCTGGAGTGCTTTCGGAGTCAAGCATGAACGTCTTTCATCCAAGATATTCCCCCGGGACACTGAACTCTTGTTCCACCGCCACTGTAGAAACCGGTGTTGAAAAAATATTTTTGGCTATGATAGCCATGATTGAATAGTACTTTGCGTACTCTTTCCAATATTGTAATATATCAAATTGTCTGTCTGACGTGAATTCTATAAACTCATAAGAATCATTTAGATAAGATTCAAGCTCAGAATACTTGTCAATGCTTGATGAAGAAGAAGATCTAGGTTTTTTTGTTTTTTTTTTATAATAGAGTATATCCTAAATTCAAAAATCCGGAGGATGATGATGTGAGATGTGCAGTTTGTGTTCGTGTAACATCTAAGTTGAGTGAGGATCTATAAACTAAAAGATATTCATCATATAAATAATACAATAATTTCTTAATTCTATCATAACATGCATTAACATCATATTCTATGTTTAAACCTTGGATGCCATAATAACCATTGAGATAATAACAAAAATTTTGTAATTTACAACGTGAATCAAAAATCATGGCAATTAAATAAATATCTGACAACTCATGATAATAATGTAACCATTTTTCCTTCATAGCATTAACGGCTTCCCCTATTTCTATGTCGGATTCACAATAAGCAAATGCACCAGCAATATTTAGACTTTCAATAATAAATAAATGAGTTGTAAGATAATAAATACCAGATAAATTTCTTGTAGCAGTATGAAAAACTTTTAACAAATTGAAAACGTTATAACAAGCATCCCAATGAGATTTATAAAGTTGAATGTCAATAACATGAAATTGAATAAAAGAAACTAATAGATCTCTATACTCGTTACTTTGAGCAAGCAATTTATAAGTAGAATTCCAACGTGTTGGAACATCACGAGGAAATCTAACGGCACGTCTACCATTTTGTTTACAATATTTTACCCATGCATTCATTACAGAAGAATGTTTCCATAAAAATTGAAGGGCTTGTTTAATAGGTAGAATAAAATGATCAAGAGTTTCTAATCCTTTTTGAACACATAAATTTAAAACATTGCACGCACATCTTTGATGAAAAAATACACCACCAACAAATGGTTTGCATAAATTAATTAAAGATGGAATAGCAGCAGTATTGCTAGAAGCATTATCAAAACCAATTGCAAAAATTTTGTTCTCAATTTTATACTCTGAAAAAATAATTCTAAGCATTCTAACAATATTTTGAGCAGTATGTGAATCATCAAAAACTCTAAATGCAAGAATTCTTTTTTAGATATTCCATGCATCATCCATAAAATGGTAAGTGACACCCAAGTATGAATGTGATCGCCAATGGTCAGCCCATATGTCGGCACATACGAAAACATGACCGTTATATTTTTCAAAAAATCTCTCTAACTTTTTTTTTTTTTTCTTTTCTTTTACATAAATCTTTTCAAGTGTATATACAAGAGTGGATCTAGGAACACGACATGTAGCAGAGTTTAATGCTCGTCGACAATAATTAATAAAACCAACCTTTTCACCAAAACCGAATGATAAGTGTACTACTTCTACCATTCTAGCTAATTCTTCCCTATTTTGTTCATTAGTATAACGAAGTTACGAGTATCGTACCTGAGAATTTGTGTTTGTGACCTCGATCTGGTCTGAATATGCTTCTGGATGTTTGGTTTGAATATGCTTCCAATAAGTGCCATATCCTCCGGATTTGGACCATACTTTATTGCAATAATTGCAAGCCGCTACATAGCTTCCATCTTCTTGCCTAACTTTTTTCATATGTTTGACGAATAGATCAGATTTGCTCTGCTTCGGATCCGGTTCATCCTCATCTGCTTCTGGTGGATCAAAATCATAATCCGGAGGTATATCAATACCAGGCATATTTTCTGAATGGCTTGTCAAATTAAGGCCGGGGGGTGGCATTATGATCGAGTTCTGAAATTATTAAAGGGGGGGTAGGAATATTTAGGCCTAGGTCTTCAGCATAGGCCCGGCGTTGCAAATAATCGTGATAGGTGGTGTCGTTATGACCGAGATTATCGACCATCTGACCCTTACCTTTCATCGAAATCGAACGCCTAGGATCGTCACGGCCGTGACCCCTTCCATTTCCACCACTTGCCATTGGATTGGACGGAATAAATTTGGGACTAGAGAAATACTGAAAATCTGAAATAGATAATTAAAAACTTAGAACTTAGAAGAATAATACTATAAAACATAAATCTATATTTTATAATAATATAATACTTTAATAGTAGAATAGTAGATTAGTAGTAACTAGTAAGTACTAAGAACTATTATAGTAAGTACTAAGTAATAACTAGAAATAAGATAAATTGCAAATAAATGAAATTGGAAACTTAGTATTTAGTAAATACTAAATAGTAATTGGTTATTCGGAAATTAAATAAATTATAAATAAGATAAATTGTAAATAAAATTAATTGCAAATAAAATATATTGGATATAAAATATATTGTAAATAAAATTAATTGCAAATAAAATTAATTGGAAATAAAATATATTGTAAATAAAATTAATTGGAAATAAATTAATTGCAAATAAAATATATTGGAAATAAAATATATTGTAAATAAAATTAATTGGAAATAAAATTAATAGCAGATAAAATTAATTGGAAATAAAATTAATTGCAAATAAATGATAAATTGCAAAATTAAATAAATAATAAAAACCTTGGAAACTTGGAGTCTTTAGTCTTGGACTCTTAGAGAATTGGAGAGTGTTGGAGACTTGAGAGTTGAGTATTGAAACAATGAAACTTAAAATAAAAATTAGAAATTTAGAATTAGAGATTTAGAGAATTGAGAATAGAGAGAATTGAGATTTTAGAGAAATAGAGAATGAGAGGAAAATAAAAAATTAGTGTGAGATTGTGAGAAAAAATGAAAGGGGAGGGGTAATTACAGAAAAAAAAAAAAATTTAAAAGGGTTAACCGTTGAGGCCAACGGTCTGCTGACGTCAACATGACGTTGGGCCCAACGGCATGCTGACGTCATCAACCAAGATGTCACGCCGCGCCACGCGCCACACCGCCGGGGACTCGTCCAAAAAAAAAAAAAAAAAAAAAAAAAACCGGTCGGTTTGAACCGAACCGGAATCGCCGGTTCGGTCACGGTTCGAACCAGTCGGTTTGTTAAATGTTCGAACCGAAACCGGAACCGAAACCGGATACCACTGGTTCCGGTTCAGGTTCCGGTTTTTTCGGTTCTGGTTCCACGGTTGGAACCGGACCCTTGTCAGGTCTAGTTTCGGGATGACAACTTGCACATTTTCGTTGGCCATCGAGCTTGAACTACTTAGAACACCAATCTGGAGTCCGAATTTGCAAAAACTGAGTGCACGATTGCGTCCGGAATGGTCTAAAACTCGGTTTGTCAAAAAACGAGTTCGGAAGCGTCCGAAATGGGCGGCTAAACTTTTTGACAAAAGTCAATCAAGATAACGGAATATTCCTTTTCTGACGGAATATTCCAGACGGTCTAACGGCATTAGTGACGTCAGCGTCGTGTAACGGGTCGGGTCAGATACCGGGTAGATGACTTGGACCAGGTTGGTGGATCGGACTTTGGGTCGGATCACGGTTCGGACCCCTGCAATCGGGCGAGGAAGATGACCGGCACTTGTGCATGACGCTCCGGACGACTGGGCTGCACGTGGAATAACGCTCCAAATTCTGGTGGCGCGTGCGGCCTCTCTTGTACTTCGATTTCGATGAAATTTTCACCGATGCACTCCTTGAGACGAGTAGAACACACTGGTATGCTCAAATTTATATTTTGAGCACTTTGATTTCTTGGCTAATTTGGTTTTGGCCTCTGTTCTTCAAATTTCTAGCTCTCCTGGGCTCTGGTACCACTGTTGGTGGAATGGAAATGTTTGAGGTCACTGGTGGTGCACCTCTGAGAGAGATTCGATACTAAAAAAAAAACGGAGAAGCTTAAACTTTATTTCTCTCTAAGATTTTCTTACACCACTCCACTGCTTTTACAACACACTATGAGTCCCTTTATATAGGGAACTAAGATGAGATTAAAGACAAACAAAATAAATGCAAAACCAGCAAATTCAAACTGAAGTTATCTGGTGGCAGTTGGGAAGAAGGAGTTGGGAGATGGTTGTTGATGAGTTTGGACGGTGGAGGTGGTCAATAATATTGGCTTCTAGAAATCAGTTGAAGCTGCTGGAAAGTGGTTAGCTGGCAAGTTTAAACTTTCAACACATATGTCTTTGTCATAACTCATAAAGAAAAACTGCTGTGAAAAAGACATGTGAAGATTACCAAGAGAGAGCATGTCCTGGAACATCTAACTCAGCTAATACATTAATTCCTCGTCTCTGAGCATATCTGCAAAAAGCTTATAATACATATATTATAGCTATGAAACTCAAGCAGTATATGGAGCAGAGATCACTTGCCAAACTTCAGCAGCATCAGCCATTATATATCGTTCTTGAATTGAATAAGCACCGTCCCACAGTTTTGGATATGAAGGTATCCCTAGAGGGAAAGACTGTGTCTACAATGTGCCAGTGAAACACATTCTGCATAAATATTAAATCACCATATCAGAAATTCTACTTTTATAAAACAATAGAAAATGGAGTGTTCTATATCTAAAACCGTAATATAAATTCCCGATACCAAGTTTATGGGTTCTGAATCACATACCAGCTTTTCATAGGCCATAGAGTCAATAACTTTCTTAAGCGTCCGCAATGGCTGATAGTGTCGAGATGTATCTGCAACAATTTCATTTAAATCAAAGTTAATAATGTGCTAAAAATCTCTTAAAAAAGCCATATCTGGAGTGTAAACATTTCTCACCAATTAAAAGCCCACGAAAAGAGAATCTTGGCTGATCAGTAATGGTCGAGTTAGTCTTAGAGACTTCAATTACCCTGGAGCTGAAGTTGAACTGGCACAGTTGGCTGAATGTCTGCAATGTTGAATAAATAAAATTATTTTGAAAACTTCATATTTTGGTAGTAATGTGAAACCACCATTGATACGCAATCACAAATGATAGCACCTAACCTGAAGACCATGTAAAAGCCCCATATACTGTCTTTGCCTGCACAGTTTCCATACAATCAGAATCGATCAGCCAAAAACGTAATACAAACTCCAGACTATGAAATGTATCTGCATTTTATACAATATCATGATGGTGAAGAAGTATTAAAAAGGACCGGTCATGCATACCTCAAGATGTGCAAGAGCAGGATTCTGAGGAGAAGGAATCAATAACTTGTATGACTCATCGACGCCATATTGTAACTGCAAACAACATAAAATTTTTCAGAGAAAAGATGTTGGTACTAGTTTACTAAAGCAAATCCAGAAGTCTGTGAAAAGAGGCAAATTTAAGCCAAAATTGAATCAAAGCAATATAAAAATCCAGAAGTCTTATTGAGTGCAGCTGAGAAAAGCAAAACATAAAGGTCTCTCGTTTCTTTGCATTATAAAACAAAATCAAATTTTGTTTAATTAAGAAAACAATTAATCACCCTAATCATAATCAAGAATTGATAAAGCCCCAAATTATGAAGGAAAAAAAAAGACATACAGACCTCATCATCTTGAGAGGAAATGACTACATCGAGCCCCTGGAGAATGGTGGAGGCATTAAACTTGGAGAAATCACCCTCAATAACATGAGCCAAGCTGACAACATCAAGAAGATAAAAGACTTATAACCCAAAAAATTACCAGAAAACAACGAAAATGAAAAGAAAACAAACAAACAAAAAAACAAATTAAATCAAAGAAGCATAAAGTGAAATCACCTGTAAGCGTGAGAAGAAGAAGACGGTCGATGGGTTTGAGACTTTGAGTTGAAGAGAGAGACTTTGAAGAAGAAGAAGAAGACGGTCGCTGGAGAAAGACGTATTCCGTGAACTGAGGAGATTTTGAGACTTCGTCACTGGGTTTCGGTTGAGAAGAGACGAAGATAGAGACGCCGATGGACGAGGGTCGTCGTAGAGAAAGAGAGATTTCTGATTTTGAAATTATGAGAGAGAGAGATTTTTGATTTTGAAATACGGGTATCAGACTATCAGAAGTCAGGACCAAAGAGAGGGGAATTTTGGACGGGAAATTTTGGAACAAAAAGAAAACCAAATGAATGGCATCGGTAATTCAAGTGAAAAGATGAGAAGTATAATAAAAAATAAATTTTTGGTTAAAAACAATAAAAAATAAATTTTTAATTAAAAATAATAAATTTATAAATTTTTTTTATTATTTCTTACAATTTCCTTTATATAATAATATTTTATTTGTAATGTTTTTGATGAAATAAATAGTTTAATCATATATTATTTAATTGGTATATAATATATATTATTTTATTAATAAAATCCAAATTTTTTTTAAAATTATTATTTTATATATACTTTTTAATTAAATATATTAAATTACTTTTAAATTTATTTATTAATAAAATAAAATAAAATAAATTAAACATAGGTCTCACTCCAAACATTAGAGATATTGTAAATAATACAGTCCCCTAGTCGGGTGCACCAAATGCATCCTAAAAGTTTTAATAATACTTTCAAAGTTAAATTAAATGCATACTCAAATGCATGCATGGAGTAGAATAAGAGGAAAGTTAAATATAACATGTTTTTCTTTCTTTTATCTCTTTGTATTCTGTTGTCAGGGACTCTCTCTCTCTCTCTCTATGTCTTCGTCAACCCTGCTTTCATCAACATAAACCAGACTCCTCCTCTGAAAGCTTATTATGGTATTGAACTACTCAAATAAAAACGTTTGTTTTGTGGTTGGTGTAAAATAAATATTCAATTCTGTAAAAATTTTGTCCACGCCATCCAAGAGGTATTGTTATACGACTTGAATTAACAATTTCACGGGATTAATATAAGGGACATCTTATTGGACCAACTCCATCTTCTCATCGCAATGGTTTTACTGTTTTAGTTATAAAAAATTTCAGATATAAATAATGTTACAAAATTAATTGTCATATATAATGTAAGAGTAATGAAATATATCGTAATTAAAATCACAACTATTCAAACACAACACATGTGGTACGTGAGGTGTCAATTGGTGAGCGGATACATAGATAGGTGAAATAAATCATTATTAATGTGTATCCACTCACCAATTGACACCTCATATCACGTGTCACATGTTGTGTTGAAGTAGTTATAATATTAATTGTGATATATAGCATTACAAGCATACCTGTTGATTAATGGACACGTTTTCCACTTCTTGTCTGTTTTGCGAAATTTGTACGGTGATGAAAATTTCCCCATGTTGCCCTCAATAAATAGATATTATTATTTTTTATCTGTATGTACTGACAGCAAAAAGATCACATGTTTTTGTAATGCTTGCATAGAATTTCTTGTGTTCACACTTCAGATTGGTGGACGGTGGTGATCGGGTATGATCGCATAAAAACATTCTAAAAACTTTCCTCTTAAATAATGTTGGTACGTGAGGCATCAACATTACATTACTCATAATATAATATCATGATTTACAAGATATTGACATCTCACATGTCAACATCATTTGAAAAAAAAATTGGGAAATATTTTGGAAAGCCTAGCACAATGTTATATATAGTATACATTATGTTTAGCTAGTAGATAGATGAACTTGGAGTTTGGACAGATGACTCCCATGTCAGTGACTTGAATCCTACCAATAATAAAAACTTTCAAAAAAAAATATGTGGTCCCGAATTAATAGATATTGTCAACTATATATATATATATATATAGTATGTGCATCTGTATATTTATAATCTTGTTGCATATTTAATTTAAATTTCCTTTTAAAATAATTGAGTTATAAAAATTTTAATATAATTATGTAAGATTGATTAAAAAAAAAAAAAAAAAAAAGAGAGAGAGAGAGAGAGAAAAGAGAATAAAAATAATTATATTATGAAACCTTTGAATGAACCGATCAATTTCATATAAATTATGAAATTAACCAAAAAATGAAACATTTTAAGTTCTAGCACGAGAATAAAAACTTTTATTTTCTGGAAATATAAATTATTATAAAGGTTTTCTTTATTTTAAGTTTTCAATTATCAAAGTCATTGTTATAATTGCAATAAAACTTTTGAGGGTTAGAGCTTGATGAATATAAATATCATATGTGGTGTTCAGTGGCGTACGCATGATTTTTTGTTAGGATGAGCTAAAACAAAACTATATATATAAACTTTCAATAAGAAAACATATTCCACACTCATTTGATGAAGATAAACAAAACACAAGACTCTAACTTATTAATTAGAAAGAAAAAAAAAATTGTAACGAAGAAAAATACATGAATTAAAATAACAAAATATAAATAATAGATTAAGAGTAATTTTATAAAACCCTAATAATTAATCCAAAATTCAACCCAAATTATGTTTCAATTGAGTTCCAAAATTCGAATTATTATACCCGCATGTGATATGTTAAAAAAATATCAAGAAAACTAGGAAAAAAAATTCATGTTTAGTTATGTTGTTAGAGGTTTTCTCCCACATCCATTGAAGTCAAGATTAGTTTGTGTATAAAATAAAAGGCTAGTTTTAACCGTACGGCTACGAGACCCCCTTTTAGGGACAAAACTATAAGGCTTGATAAGTCAAAGTGAACTATATATCGTAAGTTGCAGCCCCATACAGGGTGAAATTTTGGTATCAAAAGGTATTTATTTTAGAGGAAATATGGCCTTTTAGTCAAAAATTATGGGGTCTTATTGTTTTTGTCAACAATTATTATTTTTATTGTTTGTGTCAACAAAATGGTTGTGAAGACAAAATTGCCCCTATTTTTTTTCAAAACCTCTTCTCTCTCATTTTCACCAGAATTTTTTTTCCTCTTTCTCTCTCTCTCCTTTTCTCATGCCTTCTTCTTCTTCTTCTTCTCTTTCTCTTTCTCTTTTTTTCCAGATTTTTTAAAAAATTTCAGATTTTTTTAAAACAAAAAATTTCAGATTTGGTGGTTTATCGATCATCGGTCGTCCGATCTTCTCTCCTTCTTCTTATTTTTTTTTCTCTCCTCTCTTATCTTTCTCTTTCACATTTTTTCCATATATTTTTTTAAAATTTCAGTTTTTTTTTTTATTTTGAAAAAAATTTCGGGTTTTTTTTTATTTTGAAAAAATTCCAGATTTTTTCAAAAAAATTTAGATTATATTTGTCAAAAAAAATTCCAAATTTTTTAATTTTTTTTATAGATTATTTAAAAAAATCAATTTTTTTTTTTTGAAATATTTTCAAATTTTAAAAAGGTTTAGATTTGAGTGTTAGTTGTTGATTTGAAGGGTGTTTGTGATTATGAATGTGATTGTAGTTGATTTTATGGTGGTTGTGGTTATGAATATTTGGATTTGAGTGTTGGTTGGATTTGAATGTTTAAAAAAATTTTCAGATCTTGTTTTGTTTAAAAATTCCAGATTTTTTTAAAAAGAATTCAGATCATGTTTGTTAATTTTTTTTTCCCCAGATTTTGTTCAATTAAACACATCAGACCATTGATTAAACACACCACTACACCAGGCTACCAATTAAACATACCAGGGCTGACCAATTAAACACACCAGTTGTAATCAATTAAACACATCAGGCCACCAATTAAACACATCACGGCAACCCAATTAAACACACCAGAGCTGACCAATTAAACACACCAGTTGTAATCAATTAAACATATCAGACTAATTAAACACACCAGGCCACCGATTAAATACATCAGTTGTAATCACTTAAACATACCAGACTACCAATTAAACACACCACAACAACCCAATTAATAACACTAGGGCTGACCAATTCAACACACCAGGGTTGACCAATTCAACACACCAGACTAATTAAACACATCAGGCCACTGATTAAACATATCAGGCCACCGACCACTAATTAAACACACCATAGCAACCCAATTAAACACACTAGTCGTAATCAATTAATCACACTAGTCGTAATCAATTAAACACACCAAATGTAAATCAATTAAACACATATGGGATGAAGAACAAGAAGATAGTCTGGGAAGAAGAAGAAGAAGAAGAAGAAGAAGAAGAAGAAGAAGAAGAAAATAGAGGAAAAAAAGTTTTTTTTTTTTCAGGATGAAAAAGAAAAAGATCAAAAAAAGATAAAAAAAAAAATTTATAAAGAAGGGCAATATTGTCACAAAAGTGGAAATTTTTACAAAAACAGTAAAAATAATAATATTGGACAAAAATAATAAAACCACTAATTTTTTGGCTAGTTATAAAATTCTCCCCTTATTTTATTTTATTCACATACTAATAGAAGAGAAACACAGGCCTATATTTTATTTTATTTGATAAACCTTCAACATACAAACTTAAATATAGCGTTAATGGAACCTATGCTTGCTTCTATATAAAAGACGTACAGATATCATTTATACAAATCCAGTACTGCTTCTGTAGAACCCATGCTTATATGGCACATGATTGGTGAGAAGCGAAGCAACAAAGTCCTTGAGAAATCCTCCAGCATGTGTGTAGCAATCTTCATCCTTGTAGATGACATCTATAACGCGAGTAAGATTGAGAATTCGGGTAAGGAGAGGCATTGGCACCACGGTTAGGAGGAGGCACTCCTCGTTTATATCCTTCCAAGCGCAGAACGATTCTAACTTGTTTCTGAAATTCGTTACAGGTTTCCTCTTATGTTGCCCCATGTTGATTCATGAAACATTCAACACTTGAAGCCACATTCTCTCTCTTTTGCTCAAACTGCAGATATAAAACTTACATGTCAAGAATAAAATTGTAGAAACCACCACTCAATGTGGTTTAATGGTGAAGTACACTCATTCAACCAAACAATAGTTCAGGTTTAAGTCGCCATAGTAGGTGGTATATATACATATATAAAAGTAGTACCTTGTGAGAAACCATGTCATCCATAAGTCTACAAATAAGTGAGTCATCCATGGCAATGGACATGAATTCATTGTAAGAATATGATATTATCTGTATTCAGGTCTATTCTGTACATGATTTTATTCAAGGATTTTCACGTAAAGATATAGTAACGTAAATATTTTTCGCTTCAAATTGTATGCATACATGGAATATTATATGCCAATTAAACTAGAAACTTTTTAAGATGAGAATTATTACCAAAGAGTCACCACTAGCATAATAAACGAAATAATCCCCCCAAATGCTAGGATGAAAATTTGTTGTGCGGCGATTGCAGTCTTCATTTTGGACTGAAGAAGCAGTTGCTAAGACTGGAAGAGACATTGTTTTTTATGTAGTTGGAGAGTTGTATATTATAAGGAAAAAAAAAAAGTAGTCGATGGCAAATCATCAAGAGCACTAATAAAAACATCATGGATCCTTCGAAAGTCTGCCCTTGGGGATTCCTTGCTCCTCTGTATGACTCTCTTTCTTCTTTTTCGGCTGTTGTTAATGAGCCTCCTCCTAAATCCAAGACCTTTACTTTAACCAAATCTCCTTCCAACACTGGTGGTTCGTGGAGATCTTACGTGCATAAGAATCAGTCAAAAATACGTCCAGGCCAGATTGGACTATTGTCGGACGAATCTTTTCAGTCGGCTCTTGTTGCCGAAGGGTTCTAAGCCAATTAAGCCAGAAGATCTGAAAAGTCTTTTGCAGTCGATGTGGCAACTCCCCCACCCTTGGAAGCGCATGCCATTTTCTAAAGGGTACTTTGATATTAATTTTACCAATGAAGAAGATTTGAAAAGGGTGTGGAGAGACGGTTCTTGTTCCATCCCAAACGGTATTTTCTGGCTCTTTAGGTGGCAATCAGATTTTAACCTAAACTCTCAACAGTTGACTCATGCACAAGTATGGGTTCGTTTTTATGGTCTTTATTCAGAATACTGGCATCCAGGTACTATAATGGAGATCGCTCGTGGCAATGGCATTCCCTTGTAGTTGGATCAAGCAACACGGGATGGGGTCTATGGTCTTTATACTCGTGTCCTGGTGGATGTTGATTTATCAGCTAATCTTCCTCCTTCACTGATGGTTGAGAGAGACGATCATCATGGCTTTGTAGTGGATTTTGTTTACGAAAATCTTCCTAGTCGTTGTGCTAGATGCAACGTTTTTGGTCATGATGTGGCCAAGTGTGATGGAATGTGGTAGGTCTGACACACGAAACTCAAATCGGACTAATTAGTCTTTACGTCATACTAATAGTAAGGTTGGTCCATCTAGGACTGACCTTGATAATGCTATCTCATAACCTGCAGTTCTCGGGTCGAATGACCATGCTTTAAAGTCATAACGATTGTTGAAAATAGTGGTCTTGATCAGGGGAAAGATTCTGTTTGATCAGAAGAACAAGTTTTTGAAACAACTCTTGTGGATCCTATTGAAGCAGCACACAATGAGAACATGGTGGAAAAGGGGTATCAGGCTCACAGTCGTAGTGATAATGGTTTTGGGTTCTTTCCGATGGATCGTGATGTTCTTTCTCCGGTTGTGGATGGTGATACCGATTTAGAAAGTAATTCTCGAGATTTGGGGGAGCAATTATCTCCAATTCAAAATGGTTCAGATTTAATGATGGTCAACTCTTCTAATTCTGTTGGCAAGGGTGTAAGTTTGGTAGAGAATATTTCCTTTCCTATAATGAATCCATCTTTGAATAATAAAGATTCTCTAGGAGATTTGAATACAGTTGATGATGTAGCGGAAGCTCTGTCGAGAAAAACCTGTAAGAAACAAATTAGAAACAACCTACTAAAGTTCCGTTGATTTGCTCACGAATACATGAATATTAGGCTTCACGTTCGTTAATTCACTATGAATACCGAAATTGGGAGATAATAGAGAAAACTCTAAATTTTATAAATAAAAAACTCCGTTGCCTTTCGGCTTACAACACTATTTAAAGCAAACAACTCCTAACCCTAATCGTAATCCTTGCAGAACAGGAAAACGAGTCTAAATACGAAAAAACCCAAAAATTACCCAAAATGGCAAAATTGAGATTATTGCAAAAACTAATTCTATGGAGAATCCTAAGAAGACCGGAATTGACGGAAGTCGATTCGGACTCAGAAATTTCAATTTATTGCAAAAACGAAACTTTCCAAAAACGGCAAAAATGGCCTTTTCGGGCCCTAAACGATGGAATTTGGCTAAAAAGGGGTATGCCACACTAGCAAAACGCTTGTGATTATTGAAGATCTCACCGAAACACATCAACTGACCAAGTTTCACGTCATTCTGACTATATCGCCCGGACTAGTAGGATTGAATTGGCCTTTTTTCTTGGTCTTTTTCCTATCCCACCCCTCCATACACTCCAATGCCATATGTTCCATTGCTGCTGCATCATTCTCCCTAGGTTGGAGAAAATTCGTCCTCGAATTTCCGACAACATCATCATCATCAGAAGAATTGCCAAGAATAGGAATCAAATGCTTGACATTAAACACATCATGGGTACGAATGTGGCTTGGAAGCTTCAAGCGATATGCATTTGGGTTAATTTTCTCCAGAATTTCGAGTGGCCCTATCTTCTTAGCAGCCAGTTTGTTATATTCCCCCATCGCAAAACTGTCCTTTGTGAGGATTGCCCATACGAAATCGCCCACGTTAAACTCCAAATGACGCCGCTTTTTGTCAGCAGCCAACTTGTATTTCTCGCCTGACTGTAACAGATTTTTTTGCACCTGTTGATGAATCTCCTGTAACCTGTGAACAAAATCTTCAGCCTTTCCATGCACTCAAGTCCTGCTAGGCAGAAGCAACAAATCCAGTGGGCTGCGAGGAACCAATGTGTAAACCACCTAAAAAGGACTGAACCCAGAACTTCTGTTGATAGCATAATTGTGTGCAAATTTCGCTTGGCTAAGTTTCAGATCCCATGACTGAACATTGTCCCCTACCAAACATCTCAACAAATCTCCCAGAGCGCTGTTCACCACCTCAGTCTGCCCATCCGTTTGTGGGTGGTATGCACTACTGAAATCCAACCTCGTATTGACCATTTTCCAAAGGCTCCACCAGAAGTGACTGAGGAAACGAGTGTCCCTGTCAGACACGATTGACGTAGGTAACCCATGAAGACGAAATACCTTCTGAAAGAATAATTGGGCAACTTGAACAGCATCAGTAGTCTTTTTGCACGGAATAAAGTGAACCATCTTCGAAAACCGATCAACAACTACATAGATGGAATCAGAACCCTGCTGAGTTCTTGGTAACCCCAAGACAAAATCCATACTCAAATCCGTCCGTGGTTGAGTAAGAACGGGCAATGGCATGTATAGACCTGCGTTCGTTGCTTTCCCTTTGGACACTTGACAGATCCTACAACGCTCGACATATCTCTCTACTTCCTTCTCGATTGTTGGCCAAAAATAGGACGCCTTGACTAACTGAAGAGTACGGTCCCTGCCTACATGGCCCTCTCTATGTAACTCCTTAATAATTTGCAGGCGCAGACTACAATCTGGAACACAGAGTTGATTTCCCCGAAATAGAAAGTCATCCACCATCAAAAGATTTTTCCTTCGCTCGTACAGCAGTCATCACTTCAGAAAAGTATGTATCAGAGTCAAATAAATCACGAAAGGAATCAAAACCTAGTACCTGAACAGTCATTGTTGACAGCAAATTGACTCTCTGACTCAGAGCATCAGCCACCCGGTTTGAAACTCCCGCCTTATGCTTTAGAACGAATGTAAACTGTTGTAGGTAGGCGGACCATGCAGCATGTCGGGCAGAAATCTTATCTTGGCTATGGAGGTGCCGTAATGAGTCATGGTCAGTGTACAAAATGAATTCACGGTGGAATAAATAATGTCGTCAGTGTTTCACCGCTTGGACCACATCATAGAATTCTATGTCATACATACTGTAATGAACTCGAGACCCTGTCAGTTTCTCACTAAAATACGCCATTGGCTTCCCGGCTTGACTCAAAACAGCTCCGATGCCTACCTTAGAGGCGTCACTATGCAACTCGAATGGTTGAGAAAAATAAGGTAAGACTAGTATAGGGGCTGTTGTTAATTGCTCATTTCTCATTTATTTTCTGAAACCCTTTTTCTGCTTCGGGTGTCCACTGAAACTTGACTCCCTTCATACATTCTGTGATAGGGGCCATGATGCTACTGAAGTGTGGAATGAACCGGCGATAGAATAAAGCCAATCCATGAAAACTATGAACCTCAGTAATTGTTTTCGATTGGGGCCATTGCCTCACTACCTCGATCTTGGACTTATCCACTTGTAGGCCCTCTCCAGAAATAATATAACCCAAAAATAGCACCTTTGGCGTCATAAAAACACATTTTTTTTGCTGCTGCAACAAATTTTTCCCTGCGTAGAATACACAATACTTCCTGAATGTGCTGAATGTGCAGCTCGGAGTTTGCACTGTAAATCAAGATATCATCAAAATAAACAACGACGAACTTACCAATGAAGGGTCGAAGGGCTTGATTCATTACTCTCATGAAGGTGCTAGGTGCGTTTGATAACCCAAAAGGCATGACTAGCCATTCATATAAACCCTCTCGCGTTTTAAACGCTGTTTTCCATTCGTCCCCAGGCCGAATACGAATTTGATGGTATCCACTCTTCAGGTCCAGTTTGGTAAACACAATTGCCCCACTGAGCTGGTCCAATAAATCATCCAGTATCGGAATTGAAAAACGATACCTCACAGTGATCTTGTTAATAGCGCGGCTATCGACACACATCTTCCACGTTCCATTTTTTTTTGGAATCAAAAGGGCGGGTACAGCACACGGGCTAAGACTCTCACGAATATGCCTCTTTGAATGTAATTCTTCAACCTGCCTCTGTAATTCCTCATGTTCTGTAGGACTCATACGATAATGTGGCTTGTTTGGTAACATCGCCCCTGGTTCTAGATCGATATGATGTTGAATATCTCGTAGGGGTGGAAATCCTTCTGGTAACTCTTCCGGAAACACATCACCAAATTCTGAAATCAGAGGAGCTGTAGCTTCAGGAACCTCCAATTCAGCACTTGTTTCTTTTCCAACCAACACATACACCATCTCAGATTCCTCCAGTTCCAACTCAAACTTCGCATAGGTCAGTAGGTTCGCATTATCTCCAAGCAACTTTGATTTTTTAGCTGGTTTGCTCGGCAATAGCACAATCTTGGTTCCATTAAAATTGAATGAATAGGTGTTTTTAAACCCATCATGATGTACCTTTCTATCATGTTGCCACGACCTCTCTAACAATAGGTGGCACGCATCCATATTCACCACATCACACCATATCTCATCTTTGTAGTTAGAACCCATAGAAAACAAGATTAATGCCCGCTGCGACACCGTTACCTCTCCGCCTTTTTACAGCCACGCTAACCGATACGGTCTTGGATGTTTTTCTGTCTTCACCCCTAATTTTCGCACCGCTTCAGCTGACACGATATTCTCACAGCTTCCCCCATCTATGACGAATCTGCACACCTTACCCAGAATGGTACAAGTCGACTGGAATATGTTATTCCGAAGCCAATTTTCTTCGTCAGTTCTTGGTGCTAAACATGAACGACGCACCATTAACAAGGTTCCTGTGTCGCCGTCGACCAGTTCTTCGTTCACCACGTCCTCCTCTTCTATTTGCGGATCAACACCTATTTCCACATCATCTTCATTGAATTCTGCTGGATCAATAAATAAAACCTTCTTAGCTGGTCTCTTGCATTCAGATAATCGATGACCAGTCTCGCCACAACCGAAACATAGAAAACCACCCGTTGTCCTAGAAGGCTGAGTTGGATTCGTAGAATTTCGTTATGTGGGATTAGAACTGCCACTGGCTCCCCATCGGTTCCCTGCGTTAGTACCACCACTGCTGTTCCCACTTGTTGTCCCGCTTCGACTGTTAGGACCTCCTTCGAAATTCGAAAACGTCATAATACTAGGTTTTTGAGATAAACTTTTCTCCAACTGTAAAGCTCTCTGATGTGCCTCTGTCACTGTCACTATCACCGGATCAAAGAGATTAATCATGTGAAGGATTTGTGTTCGCAATCCGCCACAGTAGCGCGACACCAATTGATCTTATGTCTTTTGAATGTCGTTCCGCACCAGTAGTTGATAGAACTCTATGGTATACCCATCAACGGATTTCATCCCCTGTCGTAAATTCTATAGCCTCTGGTACATCAACATTTGAAAATTATGGGGTAAAAACTTAGCACGCAACTTCCCTTTCATCTTCTCCCAATCGAAAATCTTAGGTTTCCCCGAACGATTTCGAGTAAGTTTGAGTTGTTGCCACCATGCCGTGGCTCTTCCCCGAAGTCTGGTAGACACCAATGCTACCTTCTATCTCTCAGGAACTTTCTTGAATTCTAGGATCTCTTCAACAATTCCGACCTATTCAAGGAACTCTTCTGGCTGCAGACTACCCTGAAATTCTAGCACCTCTGTCCGCATCCCTGATTCCCAACGCATGTTGTGATCAGCCTCTGGCACCCTTCGCCTGCGTTGCGGAATCTCGTCCTCTTTGTCGCTCTCTTCCTCTTCCTCTTCCTCTTCCTCTTCCTCTTCATCACTGTCACCACCCATTTCAGGATTTAGGTTCTGAAAAGGGTTTTGGTTTTGGTTGGCCCTCATCGTCACAAGCTGCTCCGTTAATTGCACAACCTGTTGTTCCAACTGTAACACGCGGTCACGTTCGATGGCTTCTTCTACGGTAACATGTGGACGTCTTCTCGGCGGCATGTTGATGTCGTCCCGAACGAACCAGGCTCTGATACCAAACTGATGTAGCGGAAGCTCTGTCGAGAAAAACCTGCAAGAAACAAATTAGAAACAACCTACTAAAGTTCCGTTGATTCACTCACGAATACCGGAATATCAGGCTTCAAATTCGTTGATTCACTATGAATACCGAAATTGGGAGATAATAGAGAAAACTCTAAATTTTATAAATCAAAAACTCCATTGCCTTTCGACTTACAACACTATTTAAAGCAAACAACTCCTAACCCTAATCGTAATCCTTGCAGAACAAGAAAACGAGTCTAAATACGAAAAAACCCAAAAATTACCCAAAATGGCAAAATTGAGATTATTGCAAAAACTAATTCTATAGAGAATCCTAAGAAGACCGGAATTGACGGAAGTCGATTCGGACTCAGAAATCTCAATTTATTGCAAAAACGAAACTTTCCCAAAACGGCAAAAACGGCAAAAACGGTATTTTCGGGCCCTAAACGATGGAATTCGGCTAAAACAGGGTATGCCTCACGAGCTAAATGCTTGTGACTATTGAAGATCTCGCCGAAACACATCAACTGACCAAGTTTCACATCATTCTGACTCTATCGCCCGGACTAGTAGGATTGAATTGGCCTTTTTTCTTGGTCTTTTTGCTATCCCACCCCTCCATATACTCCAATGCCATATGTTCCAATTCTGCTGCATCAGTGGACCCCCAATGTTTCTAAAAGTCTCCATCTAGCAGCTTTTTCCTCTTCCCCGTAGTAACAGGCAAATCTAATCCGGAGAATGAAATTCAACATATTTTGGAGGGTGATGATTTTATTCAAGTGGTTTCAAAAGTCCGTAAGAAGACTCTACAACAATGAATCATCATCATCGCAGTCGCATAATCCAGAGCTGCAAGTTTGGTAACTTTCTCGAGTTGAAACCCGAATCTGAATCTGATGAATCCGACTTTTTAAACTTTGATCTGTCCTTGTTCGACCCATCTGATCGCTTTCACCTCTCCCGGTTTGCAGCGGTGATTATAGTGTATAGATATAGGTTCCAAGAGGAAAATGAGAACAATGAAAATGGAGATTCATGGAGATCTCCGTGGATCTCCACCTCTCACCCTTTTTGTAAAATAAATATATATATATATATATATATATATATATATATGAGATCCATTTTTTAAAAAAAATATAAATTATTTTCTATTTTTTAATTAATTTGTATTTTTAATAATTTTGTTTAATTTTTAATAGCTATTTTTAAATGTTTGAAATGACAAAAAGACCCCTATTTTTGACAGTCAAACATAGTCGATAGTTAAGTTTAACCAAATTTGACTAATGCAAGAGGGTGTGAGTATCAATTTATGGAACATACAATTTATTTGATTTGATTTGATAAACCTTTAAAATACAAACTTAAATATAGCATTAATGGAACCTATACTTGCTTCTGTATAAAAGACGTACATATATCAATTATACAAATCTAGTGCTGCTTCTATAGAACCCATGTTTATATTGGCACAGGATTGGTGAGAAGAGAAGCAACAAAATCCTTGAGAAATCCTCCAGCATGTGTGTAGCCATCTTCATCCTTGTATATGACATCTATAACGCGGGCAAGATTGAGAATTCGGGTAAGGAGAGGCATTGGCACCACGGTTGGGAGGAGGCACTCCTCATTTATATCCTTCCAAGCGCTTCTAACTTGTTTCCAGAACTCATTATAGGTTTCCTCTTCTGTTGCCCCATGCTGATTCATGAAACATTCAACACTTGAAGCCACATGCCCTCTCTTTTGCTCAAACTGCATATATAAAACTTATATGTTAACCACCACTCATTGTGGTTTAGTGGTGAAGTACACTCATTCAACTAAACAATAGTTCAGGTTTAAGTCGTCATAGTAGGTGGTATATATATATATATATATATACGGAAATTTTCCTATGAGGATGCCCTGATAGAATTATGTAAGGACATTGATTGTGAGCCTACTCATTGTGGTTTAGTGGTGAAGTACACTCATTCAACTAAACAATAGTTCAGGTTTAAGTCGTCATAGTAGGTGGTATATATATACATAAATTTTCCTATGAGGATGCCCTGATAAAATTATGTAAACACATTGATTGTGAGCCACTCGTTTTACATACTTTGACTTGGTATGTATGTACTTATCGAATCACTTTCATAAATGAGTGGCTCACATTCAATATCATGATAAAGTTATATAAGGATGTCCTGATAGGAACATGACCGTGTATATATATATATATATAAGCAGTACCTTGTGAGAAACCATGTCATTAATGAGTCTACCAATAAGTGAGGAAGCTTGAACCATCTTGTTAGGGTTGGTGAACAACCATTCAAAGGCTTGTTTGGTTACAATATCTCCCATTCCTACAAAAGAAGCGGTGGCCAACATTTTGTAGGCAGATGTTGTTAATGCAACAGGCATGTACTCCTCCATTGTTGGTACATGTTGTTCGTGACACCATTTCGCTTCCCAGAAGTAATTTCTAACTAAATCTTTCATCTGATAATTATATAAACCAAATTAAAATCAAAATCATTTTTTGGTATACTGAAATTAATTCAATGATTGAATATTGATGGAAACTCACTGCTTCTTTTGCGAAATCAAGGCGGTATAGTTTTCCTTCACAGGCAAAATCATTTTCATTTTCACTGTAAACATCAAGCAGGGCCTCATAACAATATTTCATATACTCAGGAAGTTGATCCATGGCACTGATATCCCACCTGAAAAAACAAATTAAAAATTACTCAAACATGCATGAGATACTAATTGTTCTAACAAATTGTAATGGATATATTGTCTGCTTCAGACTTGAAGGGTGCTGCTCTCAGTTGTTTTGGTTGCTGGCGTTTTTGTCTTGTTCGGCTCTTCTTAGTTTCGTTTTTGCCTTTTGTCTTTTGGATGTTCTCTTTGTAGTGTTTCTAGTTGTTCCTCTGTTTTCCTTTTGGGTTCCCCTGCCTAGTTGTTGGTTTTCCTCGGTTGGCTTTGTTAGCTTGTTGGCTTGGCTGTGAGGTCTCCCCTTGCATGCTCTCAATAAACTTTGCTGTTCAAAAAAAAAATAATTGATTTCTGATGTAATAATAATTATTACCTCTCAATTGCTGAGGTAAAAATCTCAAGTTCTTCAATTGTACCATAAACATCATAGATGTCATCGATAACGGAAGTCATGGCAATCACTTTGGTTAATATTCTTCTAGCCAAGATATATTCTGGTTCAAAATACACTCCCAATATCCAGAAATAGCACTCCACCACTCTGTCTCGCGAAAGGAAGCTTATGCGAAAAGTCTAAATTTTTCCACCACTTAAATGACATTATACATATGAAGAAGAAGAACCCGTACGTTAATTGGAAAGCTATAAACTGAAATCATTATATATATATATATATATATATATGTACCTTGATATGTCACTGAGTTCCTTCTGGTGTAGTTTCTGTAATATGTTGAAATCTTGCTTTGCAAAGGTCAGTAAAACTTTGTTGTGCAAAGGGTCTTCTTGATAGATAGACATGTAATGTCTTGCATCTAGCCTTTGTAAGCCTCTGCGTATCGGTCGATTTAAGGCACCATTAACTTGCTCTGCAAGTGGTGGAGAATTGATCAACTGGGATGCTGCCATTGATTCAAGGTGACTGGTAGTGAAAGCAAGGGCTTCTTCAAGTATATCTTCTCCATGCACCCTGAGATGTGTAGCTTCATACAAGCTTAGCATTCCTTTAATGTCTGTTGCACAAGATTCCCTGAAGTTTCCTTTGCTGTTTTTGAACTTGTTGAACACATCTGATTGATTTAGCACAAACACATTATAATCAAAATGATATTTTATGTTACAATATTTACTAAAATCAGTAGGGAATCAAACTATGTGCGTCCGATAATTAAATTCCCTTTTATTTTTATTCACAATTAGTCTCAAAAGACCAAGTTCTTGGAATAAATTAAAATACCGCAGGAGATTTTATGACCATGTTGCCTGAGCAAACGAAATTGAAGAGAAATGGAATGGAGGAGGTCATCAACTTTACTGTCATCAATGAGACCAGAGACATGGTGGTCTTTGTGTATTGTTTCTAAGATTTCATCAATCTCGGTTTCGAAATGGTAAGATATGCCCAAGCGTTGGACGGCATCAATCAAGTCCAGTTTCTGTAAAGGCTTGTTGCTGACATCAACCACCATTAGCATTCTTTTAATTTCTTCCTTCAATTCCAGAAGTTTCACATTCACATTATTCACATCAGCTTCCTGAACAACCAAATCGAAGCAATAGAGCAAATTAGTAAATAGTAATGACATGTGACTAGAATATATTAAAATTTTGCAAAAGCCTATATTGCTATGGACATGAATTCATGTTGTAAAAACATTTTTATGTAAAATATGATATTACCTGTATTCAGATCTATTCTGTACACGATTTTATTCAAAAATTTTCACGTGAAGATATAGTAACGTGAATATTTTTAACTTCAAATTGTATGCATGGATGGAATATTATATGTCAATTATACTAGAATCTTTTTAAGATGAGAGTTTTTACCGAGTCACCACTAGCATAAGAGAGGAAATAATCACCCCAAATGCTAGAATGAAAATTTGCCGAGCGGCGATTGCAGTCTTCATTTGGGACCGAAGTAGCAGCTGCTGAGCCTTGAGGAGACATTGTTTTTTATGTAGTTGGAGAGTGTATATATATTATAAGTAGCTTCTTCGATCTTATGGGCTTTGATTTTGGCTTGTGTTTGTGTGAGTCATATAGTGTGTTGTTGCTCAGGTATTTATAGGCATCATGTAGCTTTCTCTGATCTGCTCTCACTTTATTCATCAACCCTGCTTTCACACTTTCTCCTTCTCTCTCTCTCTCTTGGGTCATTAATAATTTCTGTATCACAAAAAAATTACCAGACTCCTTCTCATGATCTTGACTGAATGTCTGCATCTCCAATCTTTTTTATGGCATTGAGCTACTCCAATAATTAAAAGCACATTTGTGATCGGTATGGACATATCCACGATTTTTTGTTTGGGTGGGCTAAAACTCACACATATTTATATATATATAATCCCAATCTGGTCAGCGCATCTTAATATAACTTTATTATGATATTGAATGTGAGCCACAAATTTTGACAAGTGCATACATATTTGAGTCAAAGTATGTAAAATTAGTGGCTCACATTCAATATTCTCATAAAATTATATCATGATGCATTAATTTGAAAATTTATGTATATATATTGCAATAAGATAACATTATTTTTATTCCATTAAGATGAAGAAGATAAACTTAAACCCCCGTCCATGGTATTATATGGAGAACTTAATTCTCTCCCACTAGAGAATAGATTTTTTTTTCTCCCTAAAATATGTTGTTTAACATTATAACCTACTATTATCAAACAAAAATTTTGAATAAGAAAAATATCTAAATCGAATAACCAACTATGAATATTTTTTATATTAAATTTTGCAACCAAAAATTTTAAGGGATGAAAATAATTATTGATTGGGAATAGAGGGAGAGAATTGGGATTTGGGAAGTGCAAGAGAGAGAGAATTTGGATTTGGGTCTTGCTGTCTTGGGACGTGAGAGAGACAAATAAAGAAAGGAGAGTGGAAGTTGGGAGTTGGTAGATGGGATTTGGGAGAGAATAAATGGAGAGGTGAGAGGTGAGAGGACGTGAGTGAGTGAGAGTGGAAGTTGAGGTGTGAGTTGAGAGGCTGTGATGTGCGTTGGGAGTTAGGATTTAGAACACATCTAATCCAATACACCAAATATTACATCTATTTATTATTAAAAAAAAATCATTTTTTTATATTAAATATATTTTTTTTAATCCAATATATCCAAACTAAAAGAACATCTTTAAAAAATATTCTCTTAATACATATTTACAAAATAATTATTAATTTTTATTAATTAACTTATACAATAATAATTAATTTTTTTGGCATAAAAATATTATTCTTAAATAATTTCTCATATAATGTCAATAAAATAAAATAATTACTATATTTGTTAAATGTATTAATTAATAATTAAATTTAATAAATTAAATATGTATATCAATATTGGCATCATTTTAAAGATTTCAATAAGATCTTTCCAATAGTATATTTTTAGAAATACATATTGTTATAATTAAACATGAGAGTGTTAAATTAGTAATTTTAACAAATCATAAATGTTGATGTGATATTTAACCAAAAAAAAAAGGGATTTGGTGTAGCTACATTACACACCAGATTTGATGAGCACTGTAGCTCCACTAAATTTAATTGGTGTGTTGGTTGAAGAAGATTTTTTGATGCATTTGGTGTGAATGGTGTGTTGGTTGGAGATGCTCTTTAGCAGAGACGGACCCAGGAAATATTTGCAACCTGAGCTAAGTTAAATATATATATATATATATATATAAATATAATTTTGTACACACTGATATTATAAAGCCAATTCCTTAATTATCAATAATTAAATTTCACTATTTTTATTTAGTCAATATATTTTAATGTTTAATTATTTTTTTAAAGTATTACAAGAATTCGGGATTTTAGGAGAGGGGGGCACACTTAAATCCACAATCTCATGATGTAGGTGTAAGGGGGCAAACAACTGGGTCAACCTCTCATTGTCTAATCTAATACTTAATTTAATTAATGACTTACAAACTCTCACATTGAATTGTTTAGTCAATATATATATATATATATATATATCATGTTTAAAAATGGATTCTATAGACAACATGAGGTTGTCCAGTGATTTTCCTGTCACTTGTGCACATGAAATTGTGGGTTCGAGAACAAAATGAGGTGAATCTAAATTATATAATCAAACGATCAAAATAAAATCAATGAAATATTATATGTATGTAAAACAAGCATAAAATAATACTTTTATCAACTATAATTGATTATTTGTAATTTTTATTATTGTCTTTTGATTTTAAGTTAGAATAAATTAATGAAATAAATTATATTATCAAAAACTATTTTCAAATTTTTATAAAAGTTATCTATAATTTTTTTTTCTTAAAAAAAAAAGACAATTATCTACAACTTTATAAGTAAAAGAATAAAGATTAATATATATATATATAGATATATATATATATATTTTAGAGGGCTGCCCAGGCTATGGCTCGGCGCAGCCCTCCCAATAGTCTACCATTGTTCTTTATGATAAATTTAATAGTTGGGAGTTGGGAGTTGGAAATTGGGAGTTTAGAGGGAATAGATTTTGAGGTGAGAGGTGAGAGGTGAGAGGACGTGAGAGACAAAGGAAGTTAACGTGAGGATGTGATGTGTTGGGCTTTGATTTCTTAGGACTTAGGAATTGATGTAATAGTTGTGAATCAAAGAATAATAGATGAACAAAGGAAGTTAACGTGAGGATGTGATGTGTTGGGCTTTGATTTCTTAGGACTTAGGAATTGATGTAATAGTTGTGAATCAAAGAATAATAGATGAACAATAAATAATTGAAGAAGAGATGAAATAAATAATAAATAGAAGAATAGATGAGAGAAAGAGATACGAGAGAGAGTGAATAAGAGCAGAGAAAATATATGAGCTTTGTTATTCATATTTCAGATAGAGCATCAGCTTGATCCTACAACAATGCAAAGCCTATTTATAGGCAAACACATACAATAAAATGAGGAGACACAAAAGGGTGCGTGTCACAAAGAATGAAGCCCACATATTTCTTCACATGCAAAGTGTGTTGTGGAAGATTTGAGTATTGGTGGAAAGCCACCGATTAATTACAACACCCCCCTCTTGGATTTCTACCATTTGTATTTTAGTTTGCTAGGAAAAATCTAGTAGAACAAAAACCTTAGTAAAAATATATACAATGATCTTCTGGATCAAGTGGTGTAGATGTGTTCAGAACTGCCTCATTAAAACCTTTCCAGTAAAATCCAGTGGGACAAAATCCGTTAGAAGGAAAAAGAGTATAGTACACATATGTCCATTAAAAAATTTGCTCCCTCTGATTGGACGCTCCCCCTGAATGAAACTTCAAATATCAATACTGTAATTTACAAAGTCAATGCATGCTAATTCCATATACTAGTTTTTCAAAAGTTGATATAGGCAATGCTTTGGTAAATAGATCCACCAGATTATTTGTAGATCGTATTTGTTTAACATCAATTGGTTGGCTCTATTGAAGTTCACGAGTATAGAAGAATTTAGGAGAAATATGTTTGGTTCTATCTCCTTTGATATAGCCTCCTCTAATTTGAGTAATATAAGCCGCAGTATCTTCAAATATTGGTGTCGATATTCCTGTAGATAATGAAAATCCACATGTATTTTGAATATAAATAACTGACCTTAACCACACACATTCTCAACCACATTCTCAACTTGTTTCATGAAGTGCAAGGATCTTAGAATGATTATAGGATGTAGCAACAAGAGTTTGGGCTAGGAGATTGCTGTGCCATAAGAAAACTTTCCTTGACAGTTAAAAAACTATCAAGGATGCTAATGTCAAGAAAAGTCATCACAGTATATGGTTTATTAAAAAAAAAAAAATTTCTGGCCACCCCCTCATAATAATGACAATTAAATTGACATTATTAGGAATCGAAACTGAGATCTCAAGTTCAAGAGTTGTAAGCCTTTACCACTTGACTACAACATTTGATATGTTAATAATTGAACAATATTTATATATAACCTATATGAGTTGTTAGAAATAAATAAATAAATAAATTTATTGGATAAATTTAAATTTATTCAACTAATCAAAATTCTAATTTCTACGACAAACATATATTAAAAAATATTTATTTAAACTTTTAATAAAATTATATTTTTTAATACATATATAGTCGAGTTATTGATCTATACTCAACGGTCACGTTTGGTTACATGGTGGAATGATAATCAGAATAGTAATGAGAATGAGAACGAGAATGAGAATGAGAATGGAAAGGATAGAAAACCTAAGTTTTTTGTTTGGTTGGAACTTTAGAACATGTTTCTGAATCAGAATTATTTTGTATGGTTAACAACGGAATGAAATGGAGTTAACTGTATTTTGACCAAAATACCTCTAATCATAAAACATTCATAATAACATGATATATTATGGATAATAATAATAAAATTTAAAAGTATATTATATATATAATTATATATTATTTAATATAATAATATATATAATATATAATACATATATATATATATATATATATATATGTATTAAACCCTAAACCCTCTCATGACTCTCTAAATTCTCTCCTTCTCCTTAAATATTTCTCTAAGAGATGATTAGCAGTCTGTAATGATCTAAGTATGCTCTGTACCTGCCTCTATTTGAGGATCATGCACATCAGAAAAAGGATTTTGATTTTTTGGCTTAAAGTCCTTGTCTCTAGTTGATGATCCTCAACTAGAGGCAAGCAGAGGATCCTCAACTAGAGGCAAGCACAGAGCATATATGGATCATAGCAAACGAGTGTGTCTTATTGTGTCTGTAGCTGTACTATTATGTCGGTCCTCTTATCAGTGCACTGTTCTTCTTTATCTTGTATGCCACGAGTTTGGCATTTCACTGTAAGCTAATTTGGATGTTTTCCATCATCTCTCCTATAAAAGGAGATGATCTCTCTTTGTAAAATCATCAGAAAATTAGAAATAAAATCAGTGTGTTTCAAAAATCATGAATTTCTAAGTATTGTCTCCTTCTCTTCAATATTTCTTTATGAGATAATAAGTAGTATGTAATAGTCTTAGTATGCTCTATGCTTGCCTCTACTTGAGGATCCTGCACATCAGAAATGAGATTTTGATTCTTTGGCTTAAGGTCCTTAACCGTCTTAGGAAAGTTGCTTTGTGAGTACCCTGTTAAGACCATGAGAAGGTCGCCAAGTGGGGAAAACATTAAGACTAGAATAAGACGGATCAAGGCTCCCTGCCACCGCCATGGTATCAGAGCCTCGATTCCTGGAGTCCAGGAAAAGAGTTAGGCTGTTTTGAATCGAATATAGGAAATATTGAAGGAAGGTATTCTCATCTTATGGCAAATACAATAAGACACACTCGTGATACATATGTACACAATAAAGCACACTTGTGATACATATGTAATTATTACACATAGGAAAATAAGACACCCAAGTTATACATGCATAATTATAGAGCAAAGACAGAGTCATGGGCTGGACAGGTTGCAAGTGGTATGGTATTCGTCATTTTTTGCTCCACAAATGTGACAAGGCCATGTGTCACGCTCTATGGGGTTTTGTAGGTGGACAGAAACAGAGTCTTGGAGTGGATGCCAGCTTAGAACAGGGTCTCTAATGACATTAGGGAAAATATAACACTGATGAGGTGGAACTCCATTAACGTCGCAAAGGAAATTGAGCAATGAGATCTGGAGATTCTGAGGGTACAGCTTAGGATGATCATATGTGGTGTGCCATTCATAGCAAACATTTGACGTCCAAAAAAGTCTCTTGTGAGGGTTGAAACGATAAGGACGATGGAATATCCAAATGCAAGAAACTGCCGAGGTAGATTCCTGATCAAGTTTCCATAGATTATGATAACCCATGAGTTTGGTGAGTTCTGACTACCAATAGAAAGGGAATTGAACCAGGTTAAGAAAGTTATGAGGAGAGAATCTTTCTGGGAAGGATCATGGACAAAACCATATAAGGCTTGGAGGGGGAAAACGACGGCATGATGGTGGAGTATAGACATGCACCATAGAAACCATAAAACTTGAGGGGTGAAAAGCAAAATGGAGGCATTAGGAAAGGGTCTAGGAATGGTCTGATATTGTTAGAAAATTCATGTCGAATTCCTTGGCTCTGAATCTGGGCCAAATAGGTCCACAAATGGGAGTGAGCAAATTCCTGGATGTGGGTAAGAGAAGGTTGTGTGTCTAGAGGAATCATTTCCAGCAGCTCTGGTGGATAAGACTTTGGTGTAGGATTTGGGAATGAAGATGATGATGCTGATGTAGCCATGAGGATGAAAGGTATAAGGCCGCAAGAAGTGATGAGATGAATAGCTGATGGTCGAGAGAGCATATCAGCTATTATATTGTGTTGGCCTTTCACGTGTCGAATAGTGAAATCATATCTGGAAAACCAATCTTTTAATCTCAACAATTGAGGATTAGGAGGATCTTATTTCGAAATTCGAGGACCTTTGGAAAGGACAAGTTGTCCATTTCAACAATAAAGTTTTTTTTCCTAAGGTGAAAATCAAATTTCTGGATTCCATTTTTGACAGCGAGAATCTCCTTGTAGATCGTGTGACAGTGCTGTTGGGCATCTTTGAATTAGCCGCTAGCATGCCCACAATAACTTTTTTGTCCTTGCTTTTCTTATAACTTTTTTGTCCTTCCTTTTCTTCAATGAGAATGGCCCCAAAACATATGTCACTAGCATCGGTTCGGTATAAGATGAGTTGGCATGTGGATGGAATAGTGAGGGCCGGAGGAGATTGGGCAATCTCCTTGAGCTTAATAATAGCATCTGTGTGACATCTGTTCTAAAAATGGGGATTTTTCTTTAGGAGAGTAGAAAGGACTGAAGTATATCTCGTCACTTGGGGCAGGAAATCTCTGATAAAGTTGACTATACCAAGAAATTGTTGAACTTGCTTTGTAGTCAAATTGGAATTAGGGAATTCTAATAGTTGGCTAACTAGGTGAGGGCATGGGTGGTATTTTCCATTTGAAATGTGCATGCCTAGGAAATCGATATCTGTTTGTCCTATTAAACTCTTTTTTTCAGAGAGCATGATGCCGTATTGGTTGATCAGACCATAGAATTGATGAAGGAGATGGTTATGAGAATCTTCATCAAAGGAGAACAATAAGATATTATCGATGTAAATCAGGGCAGAGTGGAGAATAGGATGAAAGATCCTAGTGATGGCCTTCTGGAATAATGAAGGGGCAGTTTTGAGGCCAAATGGTAAACTTGTCCATTGATACTGGGCGTTAGGAAGACAAAACACGGTTTTGTACCTGTCATCTGGATGAATACCAATTTGCCAGAAAGCTCCTTTGAGATCAAACTTGGAGAAGATAGTAGCACCAGGGAGTTGAGAAAATAAAGTATTGGTCATGGGAATTGGAACTTTGTCATCTCTAAGAAAGAGATTGAGGGGTTTGTAATCAATGACTAATCTCTTTTTTCCCTGAAGTTGTTCAGCTCGTTTGTCAACATAAAAAGCTTGGCATGCCCAAGGCGAAGAGGTAGGTTCAATGAGTTCTTGCTTGAGTAGTTCACCACATTCAGCATTGGCCATATGAAGGTCGAAAGGAGACATTCCAGAGTGAGAGGCTTTTATCGGGTTGACATCTTCATTGAGCTTAAAAGGAAACTTAATAAAGAAATCTGGATTTTTCCATGAAGGATTTGGATGATGGAAATCAACATGACTGTTGGTACAGAATTGTAAGAGCTTCTGTTGGATAGTCTGGAAAGAGGGTTTGATGTCAAATAAGGGAAAGATCTTTGGAATACTAGAGAATGCTTTGAAGTTTCTTTTGTATCTGATTCCAGTGGAGAGGATCCGAAGAGACTTGAATTGACAATAAACATCCCAACCAATGAGGATATCTTTGTCAGGAAGTGGGATTCCAATAACACGTGTCTAAAGGGTATATGATGGGAATATCTTGAGACCAATCTTAGCTTTTGTAATCAAATTAGTCTTGAATATCTTTCCATCAGCAGCCTTAAAATATCGGACATGAGATTTCCAAACATCAGGAGGAAGAACCTTAGGATTCATCATGGTTGTGATAGAACCAGTGTCAATGTAGGCAATGACATCAACATGATTGGCATATTTGTCAATAAGTATTTGGATTGAGACTTGAGGTCCTGGTTGTGCATCGAAGTGCGTTGCTTGGTGGGAGACTAGGGTTGCCCGGTAAGAGACTGGAAGAGAATCAGTCTTAGAAAGACTCGAATATTCTGAGTCGAAAATGGTGAAGACGAAATCTGCAGCTTGTAGCACAAAGGCTGTATTGTCATCAGCATGATCTTGTTCGGAGAAGATGGATTCAATATCGGCGTCAGATGGAACATCATCTGCTAGCTGTTGGATTAGCTTATCAGACTTAGCCTTTTTATTAGGACATTTTTTTTGGCATAATGTCTCTTTTGTTAGCAGATAAAACATTTCTGAGACTTATTCCATGCACGTTGAGATTTCTTCTTGAAGAATTTGAACTTCTTCTTGCCTTTTCACTTAGTAGAACAAAAATGCTTGTCTTTCTTGGTCTTGCAAGTGCATTGCTCTGAGGACTTGCATTTGATCTGGTACGAAGGTTGTTTGCATTGGGCTTGGTACTGTTTTCCTTCTTTGAGCATCTTGGAGAAATCCTTTTGAGTGGCACAAAGTTTCTCCAAAGCACTTAGGGTGAACATATGTATTTCACCTAGTGTGATGTCAGTGAAAGGTCTGCCAGAGGAATCTATCTTTCTGTGTTATTCATCTTGGAGCTCGGCAGGGAGAGAATTCACATAAACATTCTTAAGACTTTGGTCATTGATACATTCAAGGATGTGATATCTACTAGACATGTGTTTGTAATGAAAATCGATGTCTTTCTTTCTGAGTGAGCAGCAACGCATCTCGAAGAACTCTTGCCTAGCTTGCTTATAGAATTGGTCAAGATCTCCAAGAAATTCTCTAAAAATGATGCCAATAACTGCAGAGGTTGAGGCTACTCGGACAATTTGTAATTGTCGATATTCTCCAAGGGCTTGATACCAATCTCGAAGAGAACCGGTGAATCTGGAAACAAATTCTCTGAGGATTGCTTCTTGATTGTGTTATAATTTGTCCATTTGGAGGTCAAGCCAGACACTCATTTCTGAGATCTTTTTACACCATGAGTCTGGGTTTGAATCTCTGAGATCAAACCAAAGAACCATTAGTAGGTCTAGATCCATAAGGCTGTCCGCGGACATGATGCTCTGGTGGTTCTTCAATAATAGGTGGAGGTTTAGTTGAGGATTCGTTAGGAGAATCATAAGTCTGGGTGGACGGTTGTGGATCTGTTCGAGAAGCCATAAAAGCCCGTGTGAGATTAGCAACTTCAGCTGAATCAGAATACTGTGAGGTGGTTGTGGCAATAACGTCAGAGGAGTACTGGGAGGAGTACTGGGAAGTGAATACTATGAGGTGGTTGTGGCAACAACGTTAGAGGAGTACTGGGAGGAGTACTAGGAAGAGGTGTTTGACGAGGTGTCAATATCTGATTCATCTGATGGAAGGGATCTGTTGGAAGTATGGAGGGGATGCTGAGAAGTATACAGTATTGGGTCAATTGGTGGAGCAGGCTGTATGTCTCTCTATCGGGAAAAAGAGGGCTTGGAAGTAGATTTCCGAAGTGGAGAAGATAACGGAAGATACTTGCGAAATAATTCACCAATGGATTTGAAATACTGAGAAGTGTCCGGAGGTTTGAAGGGAGGAAAGTATGGAGGAGATGTAGGAAAGAACAAAGACTGAGAAAAAGAGTAAGGTTTTGGCACGAATTTGGAAGTAGTGGAGAATAAGTGGTCTCTATTTATTTGTTCTAATTGATCTTTGAGACGTTTGATTTCTCTTTCTTTTTTGTCAAATTCTGGACCGAAATATCCATGGTTGATATAACAGTGAAGATCAGCGTCGAGTTTGGCGATCCGGGTTTGAAGATCAGAAAAGATGTCACGGAAGACTGTATCGAGACTTTGGAGTTGATTCTCATGTCGGGAGACATGGTGTGTGACCCGGTCGATCTTCTGATCAATAGAGTTGAGGACTCTATTTTGCACTTTGGCATTGTGAGTTTGCCAATTAAGAACTTATTCTGCTTGGGTAGGTTGTTTGAGGGAACCATCAGGCAAGACTTCAGAAGTTTGAACATAAGGTCTGGAAAACCGATTCCTTTCAGGGTTTGAAGTGGGTTCCAGAGGAGGGAAGTCTTAGTCATAGTTAGAAGCCATAAAGCAGGGTATAGGTGGAGTAACATTGGTAGGTAAAGGTAAAAGACCTTCTGATCGAAGGATTTGTAAAGCTCTATCATAAATTGGAAGGGCTTTCCTTTGATAGGTTTCAAACCTATCCATGGGCTTTCTGGATCATCTGGTTTGTATAGTTTGCCCGCAGTTTTACATGGAGTGAGATCTGGTAAACAGTCACGACAGGTGTAGTCAACATCGCACATGTTGGGATCGTCGTCCCAAATGAAATGACTATTGATTTTGTTAGTGTAGATCGGAGATCTATTGGCTTTAAAGCTATGGATCGGGATGTCATCTTCAGTAGTGCCTGGTTGGATCATTAGTGCCTGAAACACAGGAAGAGCGCTAGGATTGGAGCTGGAAGGAAAACCTGTGTTGGAGAGAGGTTCATAAACCGTCTTAATAAAGCCATCATCTTCCTTGATGTATTTGGTGTCAGAAGCAACAAAAGGAGTTGTGTTCTGAAAAGCCTTCTCATAGTTTGTGATCCATTCGAGAGGCATGATTTCTTTAAGTTTGTTTCTAGGCAGTTGTTTTGGAATCTAGATGATGGTGGGAACTTCATCTTCACGTTCAGCCTTGATGAAGATAGTGTCACCATTATGGCCAGGAATGGGGAGATCAACGGCATGATCTTGAAGCCGATAAGCGATCTGAAGGTCTTTTACCTTTACCTACCAATGTTACTCCACCTAGACCCTTTCCTAATGCCGATGAATCATAAATGTTTTAACATGATTTTGTAGCTGGATCCAGCTTTATTTCCTTGTCCCATCGATTGTGTATTTGCTCAAGCATATCTCATCTATGAACAGTATTCTTTTGCATCTTAATATGTTGTTTTTACTGTTGTTGTCTCACATATCCGATGAATTTCTTAAAATTTGTTAGCAATAATAATAATAAATAAAAAAGTTCTACATTGTTGCTTTGACTTCAATGATAAATTTCAATTCCTAGATCCTCAAAATGAGTAGGCTATATGCTTTCTCTTTCTCTAATTTTTGGTGTGCTACATTAGTTTGTACATTTAGCAATGCATTGCATTATATGTTCACATGGTTGCATGTGGTATGCAAATGAGTTGATTGTATGCAGACCAATGTGCAGGACTGGCAGTGTTTCCACTAAAAAATGGAGCACTGTCTTGCCATATATAGAGAATAGATTAGGGAATCTTCGCAGATATGGAATGGAGCGAGGAGCACCAGGATGAATTAGATGACATGAGGGAGACACTATCAAAAATGGTTATGGCACAAGCCAACTGCTGATGTTACTGGGATTCACATTCCTAAGAACAATCTTTGGAGCAGCTGAATTTGGCACATAATTTGATGAGTGGTGTTTTGCCTGATGGTGTTTGTTGTTTGCCTAATTTGGTCAACTTCACATTCTCTTGTAACTTCTTCTGTGAAGAGGAGGGGATTTGCAAGAACTTGTCTTCGAAAGGGGTTGCTTTCTATGATTGCCGGAACTGTTTGCTGGATAAGCCATTCCAGAGGAGTAACAAAGTATGTCAGCCTGTGCTCGAATCGAACACCCCGTGGAGTGTTCCGAGAAACACTGTAACAGTTGCACACACTCCATGGGAAACATTGTAACAGTTGCAGCGTTGGTGGTGGTGCATTTGCTTCGATTCCAAGTGCAATGCCAGCAGCAGCTCCTCTGTTATTACCTTCTAATGCTCCCAGTTACACGTAAATATATAAGTGTATGTGTATGAGATTGTTAATGTAATTGTGAAACCAAAATAAGATCCAAATTTGGGCTTGTACATGCATAAGCATAATATAATGTTTTTTATTTTATTTGAAGTTTGTAGATAAATGTAATTGTGAAACCGGTATAAGATCCAAGTTTGAAGTTTGTACAAGATTGTTGATGTTTTTAAATATTTTTTTTTTATATAAGATATAACATAAAATATGAAGTTAGTAAGTGAGAAAATGAAATTAATTAATGATAAGTAGAAGGATTTTTTTTTTTTTTTAAATCATTCTACTTTGAATTTTCGGTTTGGATAATATGGATTTTTCTTACCAAAAAAATGAGGAAATTGTCAAAAATAATCCTATAAAATTATTAATTAAGAATAATTTTTAATCACAATATTATTATTTTTGTTAAATATGATGTATAAATATATTTATTTAACAAAATCAAGTAAATATTGACTTGTCCTGTACAATAGGGGTACTTTGGTCATTTGAACCTCTTGTACCGTCCTGTCCCAGTCATACCAAACGTATAACGGTTAAATAGGGTATTTCCTCTCTCTCTCTCTCTCTCTCTCTCTCTCTCTCTCTCTCTCTCTCTCTCTCTCTCTATATATATATATATATATATATCTGTTATTTTTTTCTCTAAAAAAATATTCTGTTTTTTTTTTTAATATATTATTGAACCTGTTTTATTTTCATTATAATATATATAAATCTGTTTTTTTTTCTCTAAAAACATATTCTGTTTTTTATTTTATTTTTATGGAAGTAATCTGTTATATATATATATATATATATAATTAAATATGTTTTTTATTTTGAAAAAAATCTGTTTTTTAATTTTTAATTCGTTTAATGATTTTAAGTTAAAGTTACCATATTACCCTTAGAAGATAACGGTCAACAAGACATGTTAATAGAAAAGTTAACGGAAGGTCGAATATGACGAATATGTTTGGTTTCAGGGAGCAGACTGACCATTAAGGAAAATATAGGGGATAGATTTACTAATAGGCTATAATATAGGGGGAAAATAATACTTTCCTTATTATTTATTAGGAAATTGTTTAGGTACTAACCAGTCAATACCCAAAGTACTGACCAGTCCATATGGTTTTTTTCTTTTAACTTTTTACATTTATCTCCTTGCATTTTTCATATGGGCCACATAGCAAAGCCCCATTGGTTGGTCAGTATATTGGATATTGACCAATCAGTACCCAAGTGTTGTCTTATTTAGGGTTCAAAAATTAAATAGCACTTTTTGGGGGAGGGCTTGTGCAAATAGTACCACATCAATAACTTTTGTTTTAATAGCACAAAAAATGGAATTTGGACAAAAATACCCTCCCCCCCCCCCCCCCCCGTTCTTTTCTTTTCTCTTATGAGTCATTTACTTTCTTTCTCCTTCTTTTTTCAAAAACATCCATTGATGGAGCTTCAATGGATGTGCCACCGCCAACCAGCGAGTTGACCGGCAAAACCACCGGGAAAACGCTCGTCAAGTGCCAATCGTTGTAACTGAAGTGTTCGTTTACATTTTTGAGCTGTATTGAGAGAGAAACAAAGCCGAACCCAAACCGTCATTGAATCTTCATCATCCGATCTATGATGATCCGTCGAGAATCTGACGAAACTGATGGTGCCAACGAACTCGGCGTCGTTCGATCTTCCAGATCCAACTATCTCCGGAGTCAACCGGCGCCGTCGTCGGCTCGTCACTTTCACCATGGATGGATAGAATAAGTCTTCAACAAACATGAATTAAGTCTAGAAACGCATTAATAAGTCTCGAAAACTCATGAATAAGTTTCGGGTATTCATAAAATAAGTCTCGAAAATGGAGCAAATAAGTTTTCATAAATTAAGTTTTGAATAAGTGTAATAAGTCTCGGATATTCATAAATTAAGTCTCGAATAAGTGTAACAAGTCCCGAGTATTCATAAATAAGTCTCGAAATGGAACAATTAAGTTTCGAATAAGCGTAAAAAATCTCAACTTCGGCTACTGTTCATTTTCTCCGATTTAACAAACTCAAACCCAGCCCAGTTCGTTCGTCGAATCGTCAACCCAGTCCGTCGAAGTGTTCGTTCTTCAGACAACGGAAGAGGAGAGAGAGAGAGAGAGAGAGAGAGAGAGAGAGAGAGAGAGAGAGAGAGAGAGAGAATGTGAAGAAAGATAGAAAAATTTGCTAGTGGGGGCATTTTGGTCTCATCACCTACTTTGGTGCTAATGAAACATGATTTATTAAAGTGATTATAGTTACACAAATCTATTTTCAAAAAGTGTTATATACCCTTATTTCCTCTCCTATTTATTATGTCTTCCGGTGCCTCTCATATTGAAGTCACTTTCATGCATGCATGTTTACATCCATATATCTTCCACATAGTAAAATAAATAGAATAATAATCAACATAAATTTTTTATTTTATTTTTATATACTACTTGCGGGTGAAGGTGATTCCAACCTGAATTCGAACCTAAAATATTAGTAGGTTGAATGAGTATTTTTACCATCAAGCCACATTGAACGGTGGTTATATAAAAGATATAACCCAAACATTATTCATGAAACCTCTTCCAATCTTGATGTGCAAAGTACACAAAATAACAGATCTTCTCAGATTGGGGATAACATTTTTTTTTTCAACAGCAAAATCTATTAAAAGGCCGATGCTTAGCTTGTGATAGATGTCAATGCACTGGGATGAGCAAAATCTATTGACGTAGTAAAAATGTTTACTTTCAATTTACATTTAAGTTCGTTCACTGGGATCGGTGATTCAAATGGTTGGAATCTGATTAGCCTAGGAAAAAAAAAATCTAATCTAAGTGCATAAAAATTAAATTGTATAATGCTTTTTGGTTGAAAAAATGGTTTGATTTCTTGCAAATAATTAAAGGTGCAATCTTGTAACTAAAAATGTAAACTTTAACATTAAAAATGCAAACTTGAGAAATAAAAATGCAATCTTGGGACTAAAAACTAGGCTAGCACAACAAATACACACACAAGTAGTGAAAGTATGGAGGAAAACACTAGGGGATCGATGCAACCTTCTTAGAACACTCAATGTTCTCACTTAATCTCATTAAATATTTCAATCCATTTTAGGGCTTGTTTTAAAATAAATCCATTAAGTTCTAGGTCTTTCTCATTACTTACACAAGGTCATGTATCAAGCAATGGTTAATCCCTTTATTTAACTTTAAAACTCTATGCCAAGTTGGTCTAGCATGGCCATGCATAAACCAACCTTCCCAATTACTAATCTTGTGAGAGCATTAGATGGAATGACCACCCACACCTAAGCTCAACACCTTAAATAAGCTAATTCTCACATTCATGTCTCTTGTGTCCACAATAAAACATAAATAGAGAAATTAGAGCAATTAATCCAATAATTGAAACTAAAATCGAATTGAATTAGAAAAATAGACTAATTGATCACATTGAGTAGTCCAATATGGTTACATCAATCCCCTAGCTAAGAAACTAGTTACACATCAATGGAAAAAGATAAGAGAGAACAAAAGAGTAGAGAAAACCCATATGGAACATGAGAGCTTCCTCTTGAGAATCCTTGTTCTTCTTGCTTCCAAAACTTCCAAAGATGGATGGAAATGGTTATGTATAAGAGAATATGTGGGATGGATGATGGAAGAATGTAAAAGGTAGGAACTTGGGTGATTTTGGTATGTGAGAGGATGATGTATGGGAGAGAAATGCTGCTGGGTGTGTTCTCTGATTCTGGAATCAGCTAAAGATGCATTTAAATAGGTAGGGCACGAGCTGGACGTGAAAAGACGGTTTTACCCCTGATTTGATGTGAGGCAAGTGAGTGTGGTGAGTGAATCACTCGCCATAACTGGTTGCCACACGTGCTGGGGATCTAGCTGAAGTTCAGGCGAGAGGTTGTGGCGAGTGTGTCACTCGCCATAGCTAGTCGCCATGCACGCTGAGGGACTGAGGTGAGAGGGTTCACTCGCCTTGGCTAGTCACCTTGAAATTTTGAAATTTGCCAGCCTATGAGGCGACTGAATGAGGTGACCAAGGCCAGTTGCCATGATTGCTCGCCATACACATTGGGAAAATTTCCCAAATCACCACTTTTGCTCGATTTTCAGCCTTTAATCCACACCTTAAGCTCCATTGGGCTACAAAAACCTAAATACCTGAAATTGCTACAAAAGAAACATTAAATTCCGGATTTTAATCGGAAAACGATCAAAGGAAAAGGAAATGGGAGCTAAAATCCGGTATTTAATTGCTTCGATCAGTCAAAAAACGGCACAACAAAAACGAGCAAGGGATAGCCCCAACATGGCAATCCAAGGGCGGAGACAGCCCAAAACAAAACCCAAAACAACAAACGCCCCACAGACCTAACAAGAACAACAAACTCAGGCAGCAACTGCAAACACAACCCCAGCCAGAAAACCGAAAAACAAAGCACAAGACAAAGCTGAAAAGAAGCAAGCCACCAAGGAAGCAAAACTGCAGCACGCCATCAAACAGGAAAACCAGCGGCGACTAGACAGAGGAAAAAAGAACAAGACTACCACCAACCCGACGAAGAAGACCACATCACGTATCCCCCCATTCCACGATATCACCTTCATCCAAAGAGGGGTCCTCTTGGCGAGCATATCCGCAAAGGAGTTGGACTGTTGGAGGCTCTCGAGTTAAACACAACCACTGAATTGTCCATGCAACTTAGCTTGCTGCAAATATCGAAAATAATATCTATATGCTTTAGACTAAACGTTATCCTTGACATAAGTGCTATATGTCCAGGATCTCGGATTCTAGAAATTTTTTACAAAATAGAACTACTTAGAGAAGAACAGGATTCAGAAGAACTGAGGAGATATGATCTTTAAGAATATGAGAGTTGGTGTAGCCATCATCGTCCTTGTATATGACATCCATTGCACGTGAAAGATTTAGAATACACACAAGGAGAGGCATTGGAACAGCTGCTGTTGGTTTTAAGCACTCTTGATTAATATCTTTCCATGCATTCGAAATTTCTTTCCTAAACAATTTTATTACTTCTTCTTTAGAAATTCTGTGCTGCTTCATATAACATTCCACACTCGAGGCCACATGTTCTCTCTCTTGTTCAAACTACATATACGAAGGAAAAAAAATCAATTAATAGATATTTGAAATTAATTAGATTTGTTTGTATTTTAACGTAGCACAAGTGGTTCCTGAATTTTGACGATCATATATACCTCGTGAGAAACGATATCATCCATAAGTCTAGCAATAATTGCTGAAGCTTTAATAATATCAGGGTCATTAGATATCCAATCAAAGGCTTGTCGATTTGCAATATTTCCCATTGAAAGAAAACAAGTTGTGACCAGCATTAGATAGCCACTACTCACAAGTGAATTCTGCATGTACTCATCTACCTTTGGTACTATCCATCTTCGCACCACTTTGCTTCCACAAAGTAGGCTTGGACCAGTCTCTTCATCTGTTACACATAATAATCATAATAATAATGAACACTCAATATTGGAAAGTTAATAATTAATGGGTCATATGACTATACTGGACCAGTAACAATACAGGTTTTTTAATATGTACCACAAAAATGGCTTACAGCTTCTATTGCATAAGGCATATAATATGATCTTCCTAGTTCCTTTGAGATCATCTCTTCCTGAGCTTCTCTGTAAACGTCTATGAGTGCCCGATAGAGATATTTCATGTATTCGGGAAGTCCATCCATGACGCTAATATCCCACCTGAACATCAAGTGATCCCCATGCATCTTATCAAACATTGAGCTAATTAAAAAAATACTATCGAGATAATATTCAAAAAAGTGTTTTGAAATCAACCTTTGGATAGCGTCTGTAAGTAGCTCAAGTTCTTCATATGTACCAAAGGCATCGTAGGTGTCATCTAAAACGGACGCCATAGCTATTACTTTGGTCAGAGTTATTCTTGTAAAGGAGTATTGGGGCTCAGAGCACATTCCCATTATCCAAAAATAACACTCCACCACTCTGTCTCTAGCATACGGCAGCTTTGTTGCAAAGTCTAAAATTTTCCACCACCTGAAATGCAAGTAAACGTGTTAAATTTTCTTAGTCTTAATCCAATAAGAAAATTAAATCTTATGAACTTGAATCAACTTACTCAGCGATGTTGCTGAGCTCCTTCTGGTGTTGTACTTGTAACACATTGAAATCTAGTTTTGCAAAGTTTAGTAGTATTTGATTATGTGACTCGTCTCCTGAGTAGATATTGATGTAATACCTTGCCTCCAACTTTGGTAAACCTTTTCGGATTGGTCGATTCATGGCATGATTTGTCTCTTCCACAAGATGATGATGATGAGGATGATGATGATCATGACTAATTACTTGATCATCAGTAACCATCAATTCAAGGTGAGAGGTAGTGAAAGCTATGGCTTCATCCAGGATATCTTCTTCAGGTATGCCAAGATATGCAGCCTCATACAAACATAGCATGCCAGCTACATCATCAATTAAAGAGGCCTTGAACTTTCCTTGGTCATCTTTGAATTGTTCAAACACATCTGCCTCGTCACAATTGAACAATATGTATAATTTGTCAGATCTGATCACTAGATAATTAATAATGATAAATTTAAATTAGTTAATTTAGTACATATGACTTATATATATATATTTACCACATGGAACATTATATCCTTGTTGTCTAAGCAACCGAAATCGAAGAGCGACAGTGTGAGATTGTTGTCATCATCATCATCGCAACCATTATAAATTTTATCTAAAGCGTCTCCTATTTCTCTCTCGAAATGGTAAGCCACACCTAAGCGTTGGACAGCATCGATCAAGCGCAACTTCTCGGAAATCTCATCCGACGTGGTTGAGATTAACATCCTCCTCACTTCATGTTTTAGTTCTTTGTATTCTTCTTGAGTTGTAGCATCAATTGGCTAGAGAAAAATTTGGCAGAAACAAGAAATTAATGATATGATGCATTTTTTTTATACAATAAAATGTGAACTTTAATTGACTAGATATAAACATATATTATTGAAGACGATGTAGAGATTATATACCAAAGAATGAGAAGCATATTTGAGGAAATGATCTCCCCAAATACTAGGATGATAAGTAGTCGTGTGACGTTTAACACTTTGTGTCGAAGCTGAAGCAATATCTGAAACTTGCAAAGACATTTTCTTCTACTTTTTCAAATTTGTTTGATTCCCTTGGTGTGGTTGAAGGGTTTGTGTTATCGATCAAGAGACTTCTGCTTCGGTATTTATAGGGAAATTGTACACGGTGAAGTAGCAGCTGCTGAGACTTGAGGAGACAATGTAGAATTAATAAAACCCTACGAACAAGAAAAGTCAGCAACTCAGCTATATAACACGTTTTTCTTTCTTATAATTATTATTGCATCTTTTTTATGTGTATTATTGCATCTTCTACTTTCCTTCCTCTGCACTGCTTTCACACTTTCTCCTTCTCTTCTCTCTCTCTCTTGGGGCTTTAATAATTTCTGTATCAACAAAAAAATTACCAGACGTGATTACAAGAATTACTGCATGTATTGTATATTTGTATAGTACTATTGAATTTGTATCGGATTAGATAGAGTTGAATTGTATTTGATTGGACTTTATTATTTTTATATAATCTCGTGTTAAGTGATATTTTGTACTTGAATGTATTAAGTTATATAACATTTTGATATGATTTTTGTTTATAAATATTTTGTTAAATAAAGAATCTATATATTTTTTGAATCAAAATGATATTATAAAATATATATTTATTATATTATATTACTTAAAATAATTTTTAATATTTTTTTTAAAATAAATCATAATCCACGTAACCAATTTTAAGAATATTTAATAATTTTTTATAGTGGATTTAGATTAATTTATTTTTAGATTTATACTATTGTAATAACATTTTGTTTTTATTTAGCATTTTAATTATTTAATTTATTTTAAAATATAACATTAAAATAATATTTATATATTTTTTTGTATTATATTTAAAATTATTATTATATTAAAGCTTATTATTATTTCTCCTTTTGTTTATTTATTTATTTATTTATTTATTTATATACTCTTCACTTTATATTAGCTAATACCATATACATCAAATTAAACCAATTAAAATGTATTAGTTAATACTTAATACTAGTGCAAGACAAGTCAAAACTTTATATTGTATTATAATAATGTATTTTAAACCCCTAATATAATGTAATACACGCACTGAACGAACCCTTAACAAATAACCATAACTATAAGCATCATTTACTAGACCCTTCTTGGCCTTAAAATTATTTTCGATTCTAAATTTATCTTTCTCCATAATTTATATCAACTTTGGTTATGCGGTAATCAAAATACCCCTCTTATTGAAATATTATGAAGTTATTTGATCTAAAACAATTTGTGTTTGTTAAAATGAAAAGCAATGTAAGAGAAATTCCAGGGATAATTCCGTGACTCCATTAATGGAAAGAAGGTCATAAAAGTAGGATGTTGGCCTCCTACTTTTCAGGTGCCCGTCATGGTCGTCCTCCATATGAACAAAGAAGAAGGTCAATGTATGCACGGCCTCTATAGAGAGAAGGCTCGATTGAACACTTTGTATGATTTAATATGGTCTAAGAACAGAAATCAATATTACTATTTAAATTAGTTCAATATTGTATAATACAATCCAGTCTGATCATTTTCCGGGGCAATCTTGAGCCTCTAACAGCTACATCAAGTTTGATAAGGTTTGAGTAATATATTAAATAATTGGGACCAAACTGTACAAGACAAGAAGCCTTTTTCAAGTTCAAATTAACAAAATTAGACCTAGATTACAAGAAATATATGTTCGAGAAGAGAAAAAAAAAAAAAAAAAAAACTACTGTGGACATGATCATACTCCAAATCAATAACCACATATTTTCTCAACCGATCTGTCTAGGATCACACACAAATCCATAGCCACATATTTTTATGATGTGAACATATATTTCTTGTAATCTAGGTCTAATTTAGTGCTTTTTTTTTACCCTTCTGTGTCATGTCCAGAAATATGTTGTGAATAAGCATCCAGTATCTGTTTTTGTTCTTTTGGAGCTCTGTTTTTCTCCTTTTGGTTCTCTGTTTTTGTTCTGTTTCTGGGCTGTTCTTTGTGCGTTCTTTGGGGGTTCTCTGTTGTATTTTTTTGGTCTGGCGTTGGGTTGTTTTGCTTTGTTTCTTTGGCTTCTTGTGCCTTGGTTTGTAGCTCTGTTTTTGCTGGTTAACCAGCCTTTTCCAATAAAAACTGCTGTTCAAAAAAAAAAATAAAAAATAAAAAAAAAAATTAAGAATCCAGTATCAATGCTTATTACCATTTAGTTTGTCCTCGCATATTAAAACTTTTGTTCTCGCATATTATCTTCCATGCTCATCACTTGTTTTCGATATGTTTTGGAAGTTAGTCTACTTAGCTTGAAATTTTAGTTGGAAACTTTAGTCAGATTTTGTTTTTCTAGCAACACGAATCAACCCAACTTAAACCCTCTCTGTGGTGACCCCCTTTGAGCATTTATCAGTTCAGTTTTGATCATCCTAAGTTGGATGAAGAAATGTCTGGGCTATCCGAAGTTGGTCAGTCCTTGCTCTTTATCATGATGATGATTTACAGAAATATTCATATGTAAAAATATCTAAAATTAGATTTGATTCATACCTTTCACGTGTATGCACAATTCACGTTTGTCTCACTTTATAATCTCAAGTGTAGAATGTAGATGATAGTGACATGGTGTTCTCTATTGATTTGAAAGCTTGGTTCATTGACGCAGAACGGAAGTTCTAGGGTTTACCAGCGTAAGCCCTAAATCATATAAAACTGGAATCCACCAGTAATTTAATTTGAAACTAAAATATAATACTATCCAATCTCCTGAAACTGAAAATAAAAGAGCTTTAAATAGACTCTGGAAACTCTGGAAACCCTAATTTAAGCAAAACGATCAAAAAGGCCATCTACTAAACAAAAGAAAACTAAAAAACAAGAAAATAATTAAAACACTAAAAACAGTCCTACATCAGTACTTCCCACTTGTTAAGAACTCGACCTCGAGTTATAACCCGGATAAAGTATAACCTGATCACCTTCAGCAGCAAAAAATTTCCTACGCTTCTTGACATATGCCGCAACTTTATTTTTCACATTAATTTCTTCCAGCTTCTGTCGCACCTTTGCTTGCAGCACTACACCAGCCTGATTACCCACGTTTTCTGCAGCAATACTAACACTTGAACCCTTAGGTAATTCCTCTGAGGTAATGCATGTGAATTGTTCTAGCTGCAACGGCTGTATTTTCTCAGGACCACTACCGCTAGTGTTTTCTCCTCTTCTGCCACAAGATGTTTAACCACCAAGACGTGAGTATCCGTTGCACCTTTCACATTTGTCACGACTTCTGTCACAACTTCTGTCGCAACTTCTGTCACATCTTCTGTTACATTTTCTGTCACATCTGTCACAACTTCTGTCACATCTTCCGTCACAGTTAGAGAAGACTGCTTCTCCACTTTAGAAGGCTTGTTAGGAACCGTCAGCTTAGACCGCTCCTCAATATGATATGCTACAGTTTTGTTACCCTGTACACAATTCTGATAATTCTGAAAAATAAAATGTTCATAATTTGGAGGTAAAAACCTGTTCATCGTAAGTTGTTTCATTCGCCTCCAGGATCGTACAAGAACCTTGCCTTGATGTCGTCTATCCATCTGCAACCTCTCCCACCAAACAGTAGCCCCGCTTCTCAACTTATACGCTACCAAATTGACTAGTCGTTCCTTTGTAATTTCAGTAAACTTAAAGAATCTCTCAACCTTAGAAATCCAGTCCAAAAACTCTTCAATTTGCAGTTTCCCATAGAACAATGGTATGTCTACACGGATTCTATAGTCAGGTTGATTTCGATTTCGTTGACAATTCCTTAGGTAACCCGCAAAGTCCTCATTAGAATCTCCATCACTGAAATCTTCAAACTGCACGTGTCTCGCTGCTCTAGGTGGACGTCTACCTCCAGGGCGGCCAAGGGCAACTCCCTTGACTCCATCTCTGCTGGCAGGGGCAGGGGCGTTAGCGTCGCCAACAGGGGTGTTGAGATTAGGCAGCTGCTCCATCATTTGCTGAAACACGGCCTCCAACCTCTCTATTGACTGTTGCCGCTCGTCAATCGCTGCCCATAAATTGATATCCCTATGACCAGCGTCGCCAGGGTTAACTCTTCCGGCTTTGTTGTTGGCCATCGAACAAGGTAAAATCCTTGGCTCTGATACCACTTGACGCAGAACGGAAGCCCTAAATCACACAAAACTGGAATCCACAAGTAATTTAATTTGAAACCAAAATATAATATTATCCAATCTCTTGAAACTGAAAACAAAAGAGCCTTAAATAGACTCTGGAAACCCTGGAAACCATAATTTAAGCTAAAAGACCAAAAAGGCCATATACTAAACAAAAGAAAACTAAAAAACAAGAAAATAATTAAAACACTAAAAACCGTCATACATCATTCATTGAATAAGGATTTTGTTGTCCAGACACGTTTTTTTTATTCAAATCACAGAATGTGCTATGGTGATTTGAATATATGTTTCAAAATGGACTAAGATGGCCTGAGCATTGAGACCCGGCTTGTGTACAAACCTAACAAAAAACTCTTTACCTTGAACCGCACCTGGCCTCAAGTCCTATTGGACCTAAATAGAAAATCTTCGGCCATTGAAAGAGCGGTAACTCAAACTTGAAATATTATCGAATTAAAGCAGCGTTTCTTTATTAACAACTTGAACTTGAATGGACCATCCTTGGCCGTTGAATCGACAACTCAACTTGAAATATTATTGGATTAAAAGTAGCGCACCTAAACGGAGGCTTCTGAAAAAGGCTAAAAAGAAGAAGAAGCAAAATTAGACCTAGATTACAAGAAATATACGTTCACATCATAAAAATATGTGGCTATGGATTTGTGTGTGATCCCAGACAGTTTTAGTGTTGATTTTGATTTTTGAGCAAAACTAACTTCCTATGCATACTAGCACATGCCATCCCTCAATACTGTTAGGTTTTAATATTTAACTTGTTTATATATATATTTCAGAATTGATTTATATATTAATGATGGACGTGTTCACTAATTAATTAGGAATCCTAACAAGAGAAAGGGAACTTATAGGTTCTATTTGTTTTTTTAAAAAAAACTTATATTTTAATAGTCTTAAGTACTTAATAAGTCTTAATCGTTAAGGTAGGTAACATTTTCATTTTTCATTTTCTATTTTATGCATGCGCAATTCAAATTGAAAAAGAGAAATTGAATTCTTTATTTAATGATAAGAAAACATGTCTGTTAACAATTATTGAAAATATTATTCTGAAATGAAAAACATTAAAAACACTACTTGTATTATATTCTAAAGTGTAGAAAAAAATAAAAAATAAAAACCAAAGAGAAATATCATAATAACCAATCAAAATGTATAAGTTATTTTTAACTTAATTTAAGATATAAGTTAAAACAAAAAAACACTTAATTTAATCTTTAAGACTTAAATTGGTGAAAATACAAACGGTATAATTTTTCATTTGTGATTACAATATTTAAAAGCTATGGGTAATCAAGTTACATGAGTACCACATAAAAATTATGTATTAAGATCCTAACGAGTGAAAGGAATCTTGGTTGCTGATTTATAATTATAAAGTTTACTAAAAACTATAAGCAAATTACGTACGCCGTACACAAAAATTATGAATTAAATTCATCCAAATAATGTTACAACATTAAAGACTAATACATTAATCGGTTTAAGAACTATATTTATTTTTATTTTGAATGGTTTTTATTTGGAAGAATTATTTTTTATTTTATGAATTTTTAAAGGTTATTAATGATTCAAAAGAGTATTAAAATATATATTATTAACCTTCTTCATTTTCAGTTGTGTGAGTCATATATATCAGCATGATCATGTAGCTTTGAAAATTCAGAAATATATTAAATATAACATGTTTTTCTTTCTTTTATCACTTTGTATTCTGTTGTCAGGGACTCCCTCTCTCTCTGTCTTCGTCAACCCTGCTTTCATCAACATAAAGCCAGACTCCTCCTCTCCAAGCTTATTATGGTATTGAACTACTCAAATAAAAACGTTTGTTTTGTGGTTGGTGTACGATAAATATTCGATTCTGTAAAAAATTTGTCCATGTATGTAAGAGGACGCCATCCAAGAGGTATTGTCATACGACTTGAATTAACAATTTCACGATATTAATATAAGGGACATCTTATTGGACCAACTCCATCTCCTCATTGCAATGATTTTACTGTTTTAGTTATAAAAATTTCAGATATAAATAATGTTTCAAAATTAATTGTCACATATAATGTAAGTGTAATACAAGATATCATAACTAAAATCACAGCTATTCTAATACGACACATATTGTACATGAGGTGTTAATTGATGAGTAGATATATAGTTAATTGATGAAATAAACATTATTAATGATGTTATGTTGAAATAGTTATCATTTTAATTGTGACACATAATCTCGTGATGTAAACATACCTATAAATTAAGAAGAGTACGTCCCTGTTAATTAATATACAACGTTTTCCACTTCTTGTCTGTTTTGCGAAATTTGTGATGAAAATTTCCCCACGTTGCCCTCAATAAATAGATAATATTATTTTTTATCTGTTTACACTGACAGCAAAAAGATCACATGTTTATGTAATGCCTGCATAGAATTTCTTGTGTTCACACTTCAGATTGGTGGACGCTGGTGATCATGTATGATCGCATAAATACAAGAATAATGCTGTGCTTTCCAAAAAATTTCCCTAAATTCTTTCTTAAACTATATTGACATGTGAGGTGTCAACATTACATTACTCACAATATAATATCATGATTTATAAAATGTTGACGCCTCATATACTAATATCATTTGAAAAAAAAATTTAGAAATATTTTGGAAAGCCTAGCATAATGTTATATATAGTATACATTATGTTTTATCTAAAAATAATAAAACATAATGTATACTATATAGTCAATAGGGACATAACTCAACTAGTAGATAGATGAATTTGAGGTTTGGATAAATGACTCTCATGTCAGTGACTTGAATCCTACCAATGACAAAAACTTTCAAAAAAATAAAAATATGGTCCCGAATTAATAGATATTGTCAATATATATATATATATATATATAGTATGTGCATCTGTATTTTATTATCTTGTTGCATATTTAATTTAAATTTCCTTTTAAAATAATTGAGTTATAAAAATTTTAATATAATTATGTGAGGTTGATTCAAAAAAAAAAAAAAAAAAAAAAAGAATAAAAATAATTATATTATGAAACCTTTGAATGAACCGATCAATTCCATATAAGTGTCTTGTTAACATTTACCCATGAGACAAAAATTTAAAAAAAAAAATGAAACATTTTAAGTTCTAGCGCGAGAATAAAGCTTTTATTTTCTGGAAATATAAATTATTGTAAAGTTTTTCAATTATCAAAGTCATTGTTATAATTGCAATAAATTTTATACTCATCAGTCCTAAATCTGTGTAAAGTTTGTCTTTATTTCAAGACTTACCCACATGCATTACCACACACATATATTGTGTACCAAAGTTATAATAAATTTTCTAGCATTTACCTTTCTACTATTTTTATGAAATATTTCAAAATCACTAATTTTTATAATAAGTAGTGGTCCGTGGTTGGGAATGGTATAGCAGAGTAGTATTTGATTTATAATTGGTGGTTGGGAAGGGAAGTGGAGTTCTCTACAAAATAAGGTTGAAAGAAAAATAATAAAAGTTGTGGTGCGTTCTAACTTAATTATATGCATGCATCATGTAGCTATCTTAATCCTCCATAATGACATTAATTATTTGAAGAAAAATTATAAATTTTTTTTTTTTTTTTCTTCACACCTATTATTATAGGGGCAGATCCACCTTAAGATCAGGTGGGATCCATACCCTACATTAATTTTTTTTAAAAAATTTAATAGCATTCGTAAAGATTTTCTGGTTTTAGAAAGTTATTTGATAGCATTTTTGAGTGGCCATCGTTCCCTAGTACTCCCATATGAAAACCTAGCCCTATCACTGACGGGGTTAGAGAGAAAGAACATACAGGAATTTTACATGGGCCGGCCAAGTCAAGCCAAAGGGGTGGTTTTGTAATTGTTTAGTTATGTAGTTTGTCGGTACAAAACACTCATTTAGTCCGATAATATCTTAGGTTCGAATCGTTATACCTACATGTGATATATTAAAAAAATATCAAGAAAATTAGGAAAAAAAATTCATGTTTAGTTATGTTGTTAGGGGTTTTCTACCACATCCAAAGATTAATTTTGTATAAAATAGGATCAGGATCCTCTACTCATTTCATTTTTGCTCTTCTTTTGAAGATTTGTTGACATATGACACCTAAACAAATTAATAACTGAGATCAATTTACTTAATGAAAAAACGACATTTGAGAAAAATAAAAAAGCAAATGAAAAAACGACATTTGAGAACGTGGACTATATAAATATACATACAAACTAATGGTGGAGCCCACGTAAATACAAACAAACTAATGGTGGAGCCCATGTAAATACACAAACAAACTAAGAGCATCTCCAATACAAATATACATTTTTAAGATTCTAAGTAGTGCCACATCAGCATTTCTATTTATTATTGGCGAGTTGCCGAGTTGCCGAGTTGGTTTAGGGGTGAACAACTATTAGATCAACTTCTGTAATAAATTAGATCAACTTCGTATTATTATTATTTTTAAAAAAAAAATCAGATTTCACAAGACGAGATACCTAAGAAAAAAGTATAAGTATAGCCATTACAAATTGAAACATACCTTCCAAGTTCTAATTCTGACAAAAGGGTGACTCTTATTATATGTATAAAAGATGTAACTTAATATCCATATTTGACGCAAACCATTGAATTTAAGTATCATTTATTTTTTGGCCATACGAAAAGATATGAATCAATAAAGCTTTAACATTTTGTTTATCATTTCTTATGTTTTAATTGAAACTTTTGAAAAAAGGTCCCATTCAGACTTCACATCAAAAAAGGTCCTTGGAACACATGATAAAATTTAAATTCTCAAAAGACTTTCCATTAGTAATCTTATCAATCCCGCCGACCACCTTCTTTTTTTTTTTCTTTTAATCATTTATTCAGTAAATGTACAAGTTATACAAACATACTACTACTACTACTACAAATCTTATCAATCCCGCCGACCACCTTCTTTTTTTTTTTTTTTTTCTTTTAATCATTTATTCAGTAAATGTACAAGTTATACAAACATACTACTACAAAAAAAAAAAAAAAAAAAAAAAAAAAACAAACTTGATTTAAACATAAATTATTAAATACATGCAGTGTACCTTGAAATATTTTTAAATATAACATGTGAGTGCCATGTTACAGCTGAAACCAATGGAAATGGATCTCCCAAGGATTGTAAACCTTCAATGAATTCATTACTGCTGACTTTTGGTGCCAGATTGTAGACCTAACTGAACTTTGCTTTGGAAGTGGGCTTCCAGCCTGCAAAATATATTTTTCTAGTTTAGGTTGGAAATCAGATGGCAGAAAATGAAGCATATAAGCAGAGAATTATTTGGGTATACATGCCTGCTTGAACATTTATAATAAATGGTTTCAGGAGAGTTATAGGTGCGTGCGTTTGCAAACATCCTCTTCGCATCCGCAACAAACATCTCAAATGTTACATAATATTGCTCTGACTCCACCCTTTTTGACATTGTCCTCAGATCTGTAGCTCAATGAAATGGGTCATCAGATTTAATTATGGTGAACAATAAACTGTTAAGGTGGAACTCCTTACCCATGGGATCTTTGATGATGTCATAGTAGTCAGGGACATCACGGGCATCGACCGGTTCCTTGAATGGCCAAGAATCAACATGGTCATGCAGTGACTATTCAAACAAAATCCACTTGGTAAGAATCCAACAAGGAAAAAAACAATCACATGTTGGCATAGTAGTGACTAATACAAAATGTAAAGGTGACAAAACTAATCTTGTACTAAATAATTGGATTGATTCCAAGGGTGTCTGCAATTCTAAAAATGGAAAAAAAAAAAAAAATTATCAAATGTGACCTACAATCCTATGACTCCACTGAATAATATACATAATATTACGTGAAGTTTCAGACCCCTAAAACCACTGAAATTTGGTTGATTCAAGACCCATTTAACGGATCACTAAAGCATCATCTTCAAAGTATGTCTCATTTTAAGTTGGGCGGGGTTTGACAATGTGTAAAAATAGTTCTGACACCTAATAGTCCCTCATCCTGATGAGGTGTTGTCACTATCACATTAAAAGGATATCCTATCAAAAAAAAAATAAAAAAATTGAGAATCGCAGCTTAGTAGCAGATTTACAGGAAGACGACTGTTAAAAACAGGCATGCAAGTGAAAATAAAAACCCCAGGGTGAAGAACATAGACTTTCACTCCCAAAGAATTTTTATATTGGTTAAATCTAACAACATTGTTTAATAAGTTGGAGAGAGAAAATATAAAGTAAATTGATCTCAGTCATTCACTTGTTTGGGTGTCATATGTCAATAGATCTTTAAAAGATTAGCAAAAATAGGATGAGCCGTAAAATAAAAGGCTAGCTTTAACCTTACGACTATAAAACCCCCTTTCATGGATAAAACCATAAGACTTAAAACAGAAAACACATGATAAGTTGCAGTCCAATAGGGCAAAATTTTGGTATCAAAAGGTATTTATTTTATTTTATTCCCATACTAATAGAAGAGAAACACAGACCTTTATTTTATTTTATTTGATAAACCTTGAGCATAAAAACTTAAATATAGCATTAATGGAACCTATGCTTACTTCTGTATAAAAGACGTACAGATATCAATTATACAAATCCAGTACTGCTTCTGTAGAACCCATGCTTATATTGGCACAGGATTGATGAGAAGAGAAGCAACAAAATCCTTGAGAATTACTCCAGCATGTGTATAGCCATCTTCATCCTTGTAGACGACATCTATAACCCGAGCAAGATTGAGAACTCGGGTAAGGAGAGGCATTGGCACCACGGTTGGGAGGAGGCACTCCTCGTTTATATCCTTCCAAGCACCTCTAACTTGTTTCCGAAATTCGTTACAGGTTTCCTCCTCCGTTGCCCCATGCTGATTCATGAAACATTCAACACTTGAAGCCACATGCCCTCTCTTTTGCTCAAACTGCATATATAAAACTTTTATGTCAAAAATAAAAGTGTAGTAACCACCGTTCAATGCGGCTTTGTAGTGAATGACACTCATTTAACAAAACAATATTTCAGGTTCAAGTCGTCATAGTAGATGGTACCTTGTGAGAAACCATGTCATCCATGAGTCTACAAATAAGTGAGGAAGCTTGAACCATCTTGTTGGGTTCGGTGAACAACCACTCAAAGTCTTGTTTGGTTACAATATCTCCCATTCCTACAAAAGAAGTGGTGGCCAACATTTTGTAGGCAGAGGTAGTTAATGCAACAGGCATGTACTCCTCCATTGTTGGTACATGTTGTTCGTGACACCATTTCGCTTCCCAGAAGTAATTTCTAACTATATCCTTCATCTGATAATTATATAAACCAAATTAAAATCAAAATCATTTTTTGGTAAGCTGAAATTATTTAAACGATTGATTAATATTGATGGAAACTCACTGCTTCTTTTGCATAATCAAGGCGGTATAGTTTCCCTTCACAGGCAAAATCCTTTTCATTTTCACCGTAAACATCAAGCAGGGCCTGATAACAACATTTCATATACTCAGGAAGTTGATCTATGGCACTAATATCCCACCTGAAAAACAAAATACTCAAACATGAGATACTGATTATCCATTAATGTAACAAATTGTAATAATGGATTGGTTTCTGAATAATAATAATTTACCTCTCAACTGCTGAGGTAAAAATCTCAAGTTCTTCAATTGTACCATAAACATCATAGATGTCATCGATAACGGAAGTCATGGCAATCACTTTGGTTAATATTCTTCTAGCCAAGATATATTCTGGTTCAAAATACACTCCCAATATCCAGAAATAGCACTCCACCACTCTGTCTCTAGCGAAAGGCAGCTTGCGCGAAAAGTCTAAATTTTTCCACCACCTAATAATGACATCATATATGGAGAAGAAGAACCCATTAATTGTATTGTAGAGATTAAAAATTCTTTCTAAAAAATGGCCTGAAATCATTTTACATACCTTGATATGTCACTGAGTTCCTTCTGGTGCTGTTTCTGTAATATGTTGAAATCTTGCTTTGCAAAGGTCAGTAAAACTTTGTTGTGCAAAGGGTCTTCTTGATAGACAGACATGTAATGTCTTGCATCTAGCCTTTGTAAGCCTCTGCGTATCGGTCGATTTAAGGCACTATTAACTTGCTCTGAAAGTGGTGGAGAATTGATCAACTGGGATGCTGCCATTGATTCAAGGTGACTGGTAGTGAAAGCAAGTGCTTCTTCAAGTATATCTTCTCCATGCACCCTGAGATGTGTAGCTTCATACAAGCTTAGCATTCCTTTAATATCTGTCACAAGAGATTCCTTGAAGTTTCCATTGCTGTCTTTGAACTTGTTGAACACATCTGATTGATTTAGCACAAACACATTTAACTCAAAATGACATTTAATTTTATGTTACAATATTTACTAAAAATCATTACGGAACCAAATTATGCGGGTCCCATTATCAAATTCCCTTTTAGTTTATGACTCTAATTACAATTAGTAATCGTCTTTTTTAAAAGACCAAGTTCTTGGAAGAAATTAGCATACCGCAGGAGATTTTATGACCATGTTGCCTGAGCAAACGAAATTGAAGAGAAATGGAATGGAGGTGGTCATCAACATTATTGTCATCAATGAGACCAGAGACATGGTGGTATTTGTGTATTGTTTCTAAGATTTCATCAATCTCGGTTTCGAAATGGTAAGATATACCCAAGCGTTGGATGGCATCAATCAAGTACAGTTTCTGTAAAGGCTTGTTGTTGACATCATCAGCAACCATTAACATTCTTTTGATTTCTTCCTTCAATTCCAGAAGGTTCACATTCACATTATTCACATCAGCTTCCTGAACAACCAAATTGAGGCAATAGATCGAGCAAATTAGTAAATAGTAATGACATGTGACTAGAACATCTTAAAATTTTGCAAAAGCCTATATTGCCATGGACATGAATTCATGTTGTAAAAACGTTTTTACGTAAAATATGATATTATCTGTATTTGGATCTATTCCGTATACAATTTTATTCACAGATTTTCATGTGAAGATATAGCAAGTAAATATTTTTCGCCTCAAATTGTATGCATACATGGAATATTATATGTCAATTAAACTAGAAACTTTTTAAGATGAAAATTATTACCAAAGAGTCACCACTAGCATAAGAGAGGAAATAATCCCCCCAAATGCTAGGATGAAAATTTGCCGAGCGGCGGTTGCAGTCTTCATTTTGGACCGAAGTAGCAGCTGCTGAGACTTGAGGAGACATTGTTTTTTTTTTATTTTTATGTAGCTTCTTCAATCTTGTGATTTGCTTTTGGCTTGTGTTTGTGTGAGTCATATAGTGTGTTGTTGCTCAGGTATTTATAGGCATCAATATTAGTGTGTTGTTGCTCAGCTTTGTAACGTCAGCAATATTAATGTGAAACACATTGTAGAATTAATAAAACCTTACGTACAAGAAAAGGAAAGTTATAACATATTTTTCTTTCTTTTATTATTGTCATCTTTTACTCTCCCTCCTCTAGCTAAAACCCTACTCTCATTACATGTCATTGTGCATAGAGGTGGATCCAGAAATTTAAGATCGGGGTATTATATAAAATAAAGTAAAATAATTAAGGGGTTAAAGTGAAAAAGGTTTAAAATTTATTTATAATTTTTTATGAGTGATTTTAAATATATATATATATATTTTTTAGGGAAAGGGGGAAATCGATCTCGGTCATATCAGAGTGGAAAGAATTTTAGTTTATACTAGTTGTGATATACAACGGCACGTTCTATTTTAACAGGAACTATTTATTTATTTTTATTTGGATGAATAAAAAATTTATGAATATTTTAAGGTTTTAAATGATTCAAAAGGGTATGTTATTTCTTCTTCTAATAAAATTGTGAATTGGATTTACGGAACAAGAAATAGCAGCCACCAATTAACGTTGATGTGCCAAATGCCAATGATAGATATATTATGAACAAATTAAACCTGAATGATAAATATATTATGAACAAATTAAACCTGAACATTGTCATCTTCTTCTCTCCTTCCTCTAGAATAAATTTATAACACTGCTCTCTCTCTCTGCTCTCACTTTATTCATCAAACCCTGCTTTCACACTTCGTCCTTCTCTTTCTCTCTTTCTCGTGATCGTGACTGAATGTCTGCATTAACCCTGCTTTTTTATGGCATTGAGGCATTGAGCTACCCCAATAGTTAAAAGCGCGTTTGTGGTCGGTGTAAAAACAATATTCAATTGAATAATTAAGAAATCAATGAGATCAAACATTCCATCTTTGTATCGATCTCAACCTACAGAGTCTAATCATAAGCTTAAGATCAAGGTGAAATGTTATGACTTGTTTGGTACACGGTATTAGTGTTTGTATAATACTATTGAATTTGTATTGGATTAGATAGAGTTGGATTAGATTTGATTGGACTTTATTATTTTTATACAATCCGTGTTAAGTCATATTTTATATTGGGTTGTATTAAGTTATACAATGTTTGGATATGATTTTTGTTCATAAATATTTTGTTAAATAAAGAATCGATATATTTTTAGAATCAAAATGATATTATAAAATATATATTTATTATATTATATTACTTAAAATAATTTTTACTATTTTTTTAAAAATAAACCATAATTCAAATAACCAATTTCAAGAATATTTAATAAATTTTTATAGTGGATTTATATTAGTTTATTTTTAGATTTATACTATTGTTATTACATTTTGTTTTTATTTAGCATTTTAATTATTTAATTTATTTTAAAATATAACATTAAAATAATATTTATATTGTTTTGTATTATATTTAAAATTATTATTATATTAAAGCTTATTATTATTTCTCCCTCTTTGTTTTTTTTTTTTTTTCAAAAATACTCTTCACTTTATATTACCTAATACCGTATGGTCCATATACATCAAATTACACCAATTAAAATGTATTAGTTTTTTTATTTTTTTTGAAATACAACTACTGCTGGGACCTGGTGAGATTAAGCAGACTCTACAAGAACGATCTAGAATACTACTCTCACTATTGGGGAGAGGTTATATATGGACTACAACTCTCATAATCGGAGAGAGGGCTGCTCCTACAAACCGGGAGAAAACTCCTCGCATATGCTTAGAAAATGCGTATGGTGGGACTTGAACCTCTGACCACTAGGTATGGAAGGGAGGTGCACAACCATCTCTACTAAGAGATGAGGTGCAATGTATTAGTTAATACGAGTGCAGAACAAGTCAAACATTATATTATATTATTCTAATATATTTTAAACCCCTAATATGATGCAAAACAAGCACCGAACAAATAACCGTAACTATAAGCATCATTTACTGGAGTTGGCATTCGGATTGTTGTTTTTGGCCTTAAAATTATTTTCGATTCCAAAATTTATCTATCTCCATAATTTTATTGTTTTTTATCAACTTTGGTTATGCGGTAATCAAAATACCCCTCTTATTGAAAGATTATGAAGGTATTTGATCTAAAGCAATAAGTGTTTGATAAAATGAAAAGCAAAATGTAAGAGAAATTCTAGAGATATTTTGTGACTCCGTTAATGGAAAGAAGGTCTTAAAAGATTAAAAGTAGGAGGTTGGCCTCCTACTTCTTAGGTGGCCGTCATCGTCGTCCTCCATGAACAAAGAACAAGGTCAATGTACGGCCTCTATAAAGAGAAGGCTTGATCGAACACTTTATATGATTTAATTTGGTCTAAGACCAAAAATCAATGTTACTATTTAAATTAGTTCAATATTGTATAATACAATCCAGTCCGATCATTTTCCGGGGCAATCTAACAGCTACATCAAGTTTGATAAGGTTTAAGTGAATATATTAAATAATTGGGACCAAACTGAACAAGACAAGAAGCCTTTTTCAAGTTCAAATTAACTAGCTAGGAATCTACCCAGTACGTACGAAGATATATGAATAGGACATGACACCGAAGGGTTAAAAAAAAGCACAAAATTAGGCCTAGATTACAAGAAATATATGTTCACATCATGAAAATATGTGGCAATGGATTTGTGTGTGATCCCAGACAGTTTTAGTGTTGATTTTAATTTTTGAGCAAAACTAACTACCTATGCATATTAGCACATGCCATCCCTCAAATACTGTTAGGTTTTAATATTTAACTTGTTTATATATATATATATATATATATATATTTCAGAATTGATTTATATATTAATGATGGACGTGTTCACTAATTAATTAGGAATCCTAACAAGAGAAATGGAACTTATAGGTTCTGTTTGTTTTTTTTTTTTAAAACTTATATTTTAATAGTCTTAAGTACTTAATAAGTCTTAATCGTTAAGGTAGGTAACATTTTCATTTTTCATTTTCTGTTTTATGCATGCGCAATTCTAATTGAAAATGAGAAATTGAATTCTATATTTAATGATAAGAAAACATGTCTGGTAACAATTATTGAAAACATTATTCCGAAATGGAAAACATTAAAAACACTACTTGTATCATATTGTAAAGTGAAAAAAAAAATATATATATCATAATAACTGGCCAATCAAAATATTTAAGTACGTTATTTTAACTTAATTTAAAATATAAGTTAAAAATAAAAACACACAATAATAATACACTTAATTTAATCTTTAAGACTTAAAACGGTGAAAATACAAACGGCATAATTTTTCACTTGTAATTACAATATTTAAAAGCAATTGGTAATCAAGTTACGTGAGTATCACACAAAAATTATGTATTAAGATCCTAACAAGTGAAAGGAATCTTGGTTTCTGATTTATAATTACAATAATTTACTAAAAACTATAAACAAATTACGTGCGCCACACATAAAAATTATGAATTAAATTCATCCAAATAACGTTACAATATTAAAGACTAATACATTAATTGGTTTAAGAACTATATTTATTTTTATTTGGATGAATAAATTTTTGTATGAATTTTTAATGGTTATTAATGATTCAAAAGAGTATTAAAATATATATTATTAACCTTCTTCTTTTTTAAATTCAGAAATATATTAAATATGTGAAACACATAGTAGAATAAAACCTACACAAGAAGAAGAAGAAAGTTGTAACATGTTTTTCTTTCTTTGAACACTTTGCATTCTATTTTATGTGTATTGTCATTTTCTACTCCATTTTCTAGATAAATATTAGTACTGCATTCTCTCTCTCCCTCTGCTATGAAAGGCCATTAGAACGAGAGTCTATTCTCTCTCTCTCTCTCTCTCTCTCTCTCTCTGTATATGTTGTCACACTTGGTGAATGTGTCTACGCAATATTGTTTACGTCATTCAAAATGTATTCTAAAGACAAATAAGTTTAGTTGCTTAAAGTTTGACAGCAGTTTTTGAGTGGCCTTCGTTCCCTAGTACTCCAATGGCCTTTGACGTTGAGAATCATGAAGATTAACAAATACCATTAATTATTGGTACAACTGTAAGATTGAAAGGTGTCAGTGCATGCATATGTACCCTTGTTTTATACACAGCACATGGAGAGAGGCAGAGAGACATTTCACTGAAAGAGACGATAATTTTTATGGGGTGTCAGTGCATGCATTAGTATTCATGTTTTGTAATATGAAATAACCAAATTGCCCCCATATGAAAATCTAGCCCTATCATTGTTGGGGTTATAGAGAAAGAACATAGAGGAAGAGAGAGGAGAAGTTATTTCACATTGGGCCGGCCAAGTCAAGCCGAAGGAGTGGTTTTGTAATTGTTTAGTTATGTGGTTTGGCGGTAGAGAACATTTATTTAGCCCGACGATATCTCAGGTTCAAATCGTTATACCCGCATGTGAAATATAAAAAAAAAAAAATATCAAGAAAACTAGGAAAAAATATTCATGTTAATTTAGTTATGTTGTTAGGGGTTTTCTCCCACATCTATTGAAATCAAGATTAGTCTATGTATAAAATAAAAGGCTAGCCTTAACCCTACAACTACAAGACCCCCCTTTAGGGACAAAACCATAAGGGATTGTAAGTTGCAGTTCCATAGGTAACATTTTCATTTTTCATTTTCTATTTTATGCATGCGAATTCAAATTGAAAATGAGAAATTGAATTCTATATTTAACGATAAGAAAACATGTCTGTTAACAATTATTGAAAATATTATTTTGAAATGGTAAACATTAAAAACACTACTTGTATCATATTCTAAAGTGAAAAAAAAAAAAAATTAAAAAAAAAAAAACCCAAAGAGAAATATCATAATAACCAATCAAAATGTATAAGTTATTTTTAACTTAATTTAAGATATAAGTTTTTTTTTAAAAAAACACTTAATTTAATCTTTAAGACTTAAATTGGTGAAAATACAAACGATATAATTTTTCATTTGTGATTACAATATTTAAAAGCTATGGGTAATCAAGTTACGTGAGTACCACATAAAAATTATGTATTAAGATCCTAATGAGTGAAAGGAATCTTTGTTGCTGATTTATAATTATAAAGTTTACTAAAAACTATAAGCAAATTACGTACGCCGTACACAAAAATTATGAATTAAATTCATCCAAATTATGTTACAACATTAAAGACTAATACATTAATCGGTTTAAGAACTATATTTATTTTTATTTTGAATGGTTTTGATTTGGAAGAATTATTTTTTATTTTATGAATTTTTAAAGGTTATTAATGATTCAAAAGAGTATTAAAATATATATTATTAACCTTCTTCATTTTCAGTTGTGTGAGTCATATATATCAGCGTGTTCTTACTCAGGTATATATTTACAAGCATGATCATGTAGCTTTGAAAATTCAGAAATATATTAAATATAACATGTTTTTCTTTCTTTTATCACTTTGTATTCTGTTGTCAGGGACTCCCTCTCTCTCTGTCTTCGTCAACCCTGCTTTCATCAACATAAAGCCAGACTCCTCCTCTCCAAGCTTATTATGGTATTGAACTACTCAAATAAAAACGTTTGTTTTGTGGTTGGTGTACGATAAATATTCGATTCTGTAGAAAATTTGTCCATGTATGTAAGAGGTCGCCATCCAAGAGGTATTGTCATACGACTTAAATTAACAATTTCACGATATTAATATAAGGGACATCTTATTGGACCAACTCCATCTCCTCATTGCAATGGTTTTACTGTTTTAGTTATAAAAAATTTCAGATATAAATAATGTTACAAAATTAATTGTCACATGCAATGTAAGTGTAATGCAAGATATCATAACTAAAATCACAACTATTCTAATACAACACATGTTGTATATGAGGTGTCAATTGGTGAATGAATATATAGTTAATTAATGAAATAAATCATTATTAATGATGCTATGTTGAAATAGTTATAATTTTAATTGTAACACGTAATCTCGTAATATAAGCATACCTATAAATTAAGAAGAGTACGTCCCTGTTAATTAATGGACACGTTTTCCACTGTAAATTAAGAAGAGTACGTCCCTGTTAATTAATGGACACGTTTTCCACTGTAAATTAAGAAGAGTACGTCCCTGTTAATTAATATACAACGTTTTCCACTTCTTGTCTGTTTTGCGAAATTTGTGATGAAAATTTCCCCACGTTGCCCTCAATAAATAGATAATATTATTTTTTATCTGTTTACACTGACAGCAAAAAGATCACATGTTTATGTAATGCCTGCATAGAATTTCTTGTGTTCACACTTCAGATTGGTGGACGCTGGTGATCAGGTATGATCGCATAAATACAAGAATAATGCTGTGCTTTTCAAAAAATTTCCCTAAATTCTTTCTTAAACTATATTGATATACGAGGCGTCTAACATTACATTACCCACAACATAATATCATGATTTATAAAATGTTGACGCCTCATATACCAATATCATTTGAAAAAAAAATTGAGAAATATTTTGGAAAGCCTAGCATAATGTTATATATAGTATACATTATGTTTTATCTAAAAATAATAAAACATAATGTATACTATATAGTCAATAGGGGTATAACTCAGCTAGTAGATAGATGAACTTGGGGTTTGGATAAATGACTCTCATGACAGTGACTTGAATCCTACTAATGACAAAAACTTTCAAAAAAAAAAAAATATGGTCCCGAATTAATAGATATTGTCAATATATATATATATATATAGTATGTGCATCTGTATTTTATAATCTTGTTGCATATTTAATTTAAATTTCCTTTTAAAATAATTGAGTTATAAAAATTTTAATATAATTATGTGAGGTTGATTCAAAAAAAAAAAAAAAAAAAGAATAAAAATATTTATATTATGAAACCTTTGAATGAACCGATCAATTCCATATAAGTGTCTTGTTAACATTTACCCATGAGACAAAAATTAAAAAAAATATATGAAACATTTTAAGTTCTAGCGCGAGAATAAAGCTTTTATTTTCTGGAAATATAAATTATTGTAAAGTTTTTCAATTATCAAAGTCATTGTTATAATTGCAATAAATTTTATACTCATCAGTCCTAAATCTGTGTAAAGTTTGTCTTTATTTCAAGACTTACCCACATGCATTACCACACACATATATTTTGTACCAAAGTTATAATAAATTTTCTAGCATTTACCTTTCTACTATTTTTATGAAATATTTCAAAATCACTAATTTTTATAATAAGTAGTGGTCCGTGGTTGGGAATGGTATAGCAGAGTAGTATTTGATTTATAATTGGTGGTTGGGAAGGGAAGTGAAGTTCTCTACAAAATAAGGTTGAAAGAAAAATAATAAAAGTTGTGGTGCGTTCTAACTTAATTATATGCATGCATCATGTAGCTTTCTTAATCCTTCATAATGACATTAATTATGTGAGATTCCGTCTAATTAACTTCCTTGCAAACATTTGAAATTATGATGAGGTTAATTGGTCTTAGACTCTTAGGCCATCTATAGATAAAATATTCCTCACATCTACAATTCAATAAAAGTTTGTACTACTGCATTATATATTTTTGAAGAAAAATAAAAAATAAAAAAAGCAAATGAAAAAACGACGTTTGAGAACGTGGACTACATAAATATACAAACAAACTAATGGTGGAGCCCAAGTTCTTTTACAGTAACCCAAAACATAAATCCATAGTCCAGACCTAGACGAGAAGCACTTCGCCGCTGCTACTCGCCAAGCAGTCAAGCAATTTTCTTCTTCCGATAGGCTGACGCCTTGGCTCACTGTGTATATATTTTTGGTTATCGAGTTTCGTCGATGGATAAACCGAGTTCCGCCACCGATTCCGCTGACTCCGCAACGTACAACACGGTTCACTGTCTCTGATGTTAGTAATAATTTCTGAACTAAGTGGTCAATCTTGAAATCTGATTAGAACAGAATGATTTATACAAATTTGAATACTTTGTATTTTATTAATACTAGGATTTCTAGTTGTAGAAAATTTCAATAAGCATTCAAAGTGTAAAAGGTCTGTGAAGAGACAGAGTTGGGGATGCTGCACGAATAGGATGGACATGGAGGGGTCTCTTCTGCTTCCTCTTCTATGTCGAGCAGCATAAAGAGGATGATGACCAGAGGGATTCTAAAAGTGTAGTGTTTAGAGATTTTAAACGACATCGTTTAATAAGTTGGAGAGGGAAAATATAAAGTAAATTGATCTCAGTCATTCATTTGTTTGGATGCCATATGTCAACGAATCTTTAAAAGATTAGTAAAAATGGGATGAGCCGGGATCCTGATGCATAAAATAAAAGGCTACTTATGTGCTTTATTTTGTGAATGTTTGAACAATGGATTAATATTTACTTTCGATTGTATTTTTTTATGGGATTATTTGTGAATGATTAGATTTTACTATATTATTAAAAAAAGAAAATGAAAAAAACAACCTTTAATTATTTGATTATTTTTAAATTTCAAATCAAACAAATATGATAAACGATATCAAATAAGGATTGAGGTAAATAGAGGAAGTGTACCTGCCTCTAAACGCTCCCAACCCCATCTCCCCCAAACAGGTGATAGGGAAAAGGCCATAGAATAAGGGCGGGGAAACCTCCTGTCCCCATTTGATCCATTGACATCCCTATCCATATACAATAAAAAAAAATGATTGGCCCCTGAAAGCTCTTGATCTCAAATACAGCACAAAGAAGCCGACATGACCATAACCAGTTCTCCATTCTTGAGGCCAAAAAGCTAATCATGTTTTTGCTTTAAGCCCCTATAGTAAATGAGTTCATACTTTATTTCCGAGTGAACTCCAATCAACCAAACAACTCATTTGGCGCTGACTCTAAACTTCTTCGGTAACTTGCACCACCCACTTATTGAAACCAATCAAATGAATTGGTTTGTTGTGCCGGAATCTTGTATGAAAAACTCTACGGATTATGCTATGTAGCGTTACAATCTTACGGTACCAAAAAAAAAAATCTAGGAGAATACATACATTATTTCTATGACCAGCTACCTTTGTATGAATATATATATATATATATATATATACACGCAGAGGCAAATGGGGGGGGACATTATTTCTATGACCAGCTACCTTTGTATGAATATATATATATATACACACACACATAGGCAAATGGGGGGGGGGGGGGGGGGGGGGGGGTAGCGTTACAATCTTACGGAACCAAAAAAAAAATCTAGGGGGGGTGGGATTATGCACAATCTTACGGTACCAAAAAAAAATCTAGGAGAATACATACATGGGGGGGGTGGGCAACCAATAAAAAAAATAATTCTTATATATAAAATTAAAATGTAAACTAATAAATAAAAAACATTTGTACAAAAAATGTGAAATATATATACAAATCAGGTGATAATATTATTTTGTTCCTTTATTATTTTAATAATATAAACTAACTAATAATTTTTGTTTTCATAATTCTATTGACCATGAAAATAGAAAACAAAATCAATCCATATAATATTTAATTTCTTATTATTTCATACATTATTACCTAATCTAGTGTATATTATATATATAAAAAAATATTTTTTTTTTTAGATTTCACTAAAACAAACTAAGTAAATATTGAATTCTTATAATGACTACCTACATTATTTATTTTGTTAGATTAATTATTAATATAATTTTGATAAATTTATTTTATTAGTTTATTATTTAAATTTTGTTCAAAATTATTATAAGTTAATTTGGTTTGGCATGAATATTATAAATTAAGTTACAAGTATTTAAATAATTGTGATTTAAATATATCAATGGTATAATGATATTTTAATTAAGTTATTGAAATTTATATTTTATAAGTTAGGAACTATTAAAATATTATTTTCAGTTATGCATACTGTTAAGAATAGGCATAGGTTTTACAACAAAATAAAAGATGTTTTCTCATACATTCTTTAATTATGTAATTGAAATGAAAATTAGAAAGAAAATTAGATTGATTTGATTATAAATAATTTTCTAGATATAAAATAGACGTGTTACATTTTAATTAGTTAATGTCTATTTTATTTATTTATCTGTATCATTACTTTTAACATTGAACGGTATCACATTTTATTGAAAAGTATCAGGTGCGGGGTTCCATACTTTTTCTTGTACGAGATTCCTACTGATATTATTTGAAGATTGTGTGACCTACATTATTAATTTTTGTCTTTGCCCCCCAAAGCCAAAATCCTGGCTTCGCCCCTGTATATACGGTCCCGTTCTGGTAAGTTCGCACTGATATAACTATATTCGTACCAATGCATGTGGACCACTAATTATAAAGAATTTTGACAAGTGCATACACTTTAAGTTAAAATATGTAAATCTAATGGTCCACATCTAACGCACTGATGAAGTTACATCAGTACGTACTGACTTGAATATTTCTATTTGTATATATATAATAAGTACCTCTCAATGTCAAGCAGAAGCTGATTTCATGCCCTTATCTTTGTAGCCCAACAACATATATAGCTCCATCTTTTTCCACCAGTTTATAGTGTTTCGAGTAGACCTGGCAATTTATGTTCACGGATCGGGTTGGACCAAATCCGACACGACCCATTTATTTTTTCATTCAATCTGACACTTATTTATTAAATGGGTATGCCTCTCAAACCCAATACTATTCATTTATTAAACATGTACACAACACGACCCATTTAATAAACAGGCATGTCAAACACTCAAACATTCCGGGTGCCGACTCGTTTCAGTTTTTGTAATGCTTGCACAGGATTTATTGTATTCATACTTGAGATTGATGCAGTGGTGAAGGAATGTGGAAAGCCCAGGCTATCTTTTTCAATAAATTAAAAAAAAAAAAAAAAAAATTATTTTCAAGTCTGTAAAGTTTGTCTTTTATTTCAAGTCATCAGATTATGGCCGTTTTTAAGAGGAGACTTGCACACAAACGCAATGAGTTCTGAAGTTAAATTGGGTTAAAAATAGATTAATTTTTCTACATTGTTTAGAAATATCCAAAATCACTAATGTTTATTGTTGAGCACTTCAATGCCACTTTTGACCAAATTGCCTTATAATTTGTTTTCCTTCCAAACCTTGAAAACCAACAACAACAAAAAAAAAACTTAGGAAGAAAGAGAAAGCATATTTGGACCAAAGTAACCAAAAGATGGATTGGCAGATCCTGGTGGTAATATGATGTAAAACGACTATAATAGTGACAAGACGAGGTTAGTTCAGTGGTAAGCCTCTCATACCTACATTCAAGAGGTTGTGGGTTCGAATCATGCCATCTTCCCTGATTATGAAAAATTGTAATAGTTCCAAAAAAAAAAACTCGACTATAATTATAGCATCTTGAGATTATACTTTTTTTTTTTTTTTTTTAGAAGGAGAGATTATACGAGCTGATTCAAATTTCATAATTCCTTTTTTTTTTTTTTTGAAGAACAAATTTCATAATTCTTGATCACTATAAAAAGAGAATTAGATTAGACAACATCAATCACGACAAAGCATTTTGGGCCGTAACCAGTCCACTCACTATTGGAAACATCAACGGCCCAAACATTTGCACACACAAAACACTTGAAATTATTATTTTTGCAAACTTCTATCGACTTAAAATTTTGACTTTAATGGTCATAAAATTCACAATTTTAGCTAATTCAATGGATTAATATATATATATATATATATATATATTTTATGAGATTATTTATTGAATGATTAAATTTTACTATATTATTAAAAGGAAGGGAAAAAAATTAATTTATCTGATTATTTTTAAATTTCAAGTTTCAAGTCAAATGGATATAAAGAATTGAGATCAAATGGGGATTATGAGAAACGTGGTAAATGAGGGTGGGGATACCTATCCAAAAATGTCCCCACCCCATTTTCTCCCAAACGGGGATGGGAGTGTGGGAGGTTCTTCCTCCCCATTTGACCCATTGATATCCCTAACCATATACAGCAGCGCACTAAACTAAATAGATGATAAAGTATCGGAAATTTTCCTATGAGGATGCCCTGATAGAATTATATAAGGAAATTGAATGTGAGTCACTTATTTTACTTACTTTGACTTTGTATGTATGCACTTGTCAAATCACTTTTATAAATGAGTGGCTCACATTCAATATCCTGATAAAGTTATATAAGGATGCCCTGATAGGAACAGGACCGAACAAAGAATATATTGATATTCAATATTTGAGTTGAAGTGTCGTTTTGAAGACCTATAATTCCAACATGATCTTTATTCTTCAAAAAGAAAGAAAGAAAGAAAAATAAAATAAATAAAAATAAAATAAAATAAAAAAGTAGTGATTACCCCCTGAAAAAGCCCTTGATCTCAAATACAAAACAAAGCAGCCGACATGACCATAACCAGTTCTCCATTCTAGAGACCAAAAAGCTACTCATGTTTTTGCTTTTAGCCCCATATAGTAAATGAATTCATAATTCATTTCCACTCAACCAAACAACACATGTGGCGCTGACTCTAAAACTTTCTTCAATAATTTGCACCACCCACTTGTAGAAATCATTCAGATGAATACGTTTCATGTGCAGATTCTCACATGAAAAAAAAAAAAAAAAACTCTACAAAGTGCGCTCTGCAACATTACAGATCGAGTTGATACTGCATGAAAAAATGTATGGGAATCCTACACCTGGAACCTATTGTATGTGTAAACTCATCAAACTACCTTTGTAGTTTAGTACAATATTGAATCATCTAAGAGTGTGAGATCCACCTACAAGACTTAAAGAAAAAGATTAAAAGATCAAATCGAATTTGAAACTTACAACTTATTTTCAAGCTTATGTTAACGCCAATGAAAATGATAAGTTTGGTGTAAAATATTTTTTCTCTTAAGCCACCTATTTATAAGTTTAGAAAAGAATAGTTTGTTTTCTCATAGGGCACAAGAATCACAAATCTTATTTTTGATTTAGTATGTCTAATCTTATTAGAAGTTATTTCCATTTCCTTTTATTTTATTTTATTTATTTTTCCATCAAAATCCTTTTTTGATTTATTTTTCATTCCTAATGGGAATAAAATAAAAAGTAAGAAGGGCTTTTGTCTTGGAACCTAACATTTGAGCCCAATATATTCATTTTAGATGTTCCAATTTAACTTATGAAGTTTAAGGATTCACAATTCATTTTACTTACAAGTTCTAATATATTTGATCAAAGTACCAATTAACTTTTAATTAATTAAGCATAAATATACTAATTTCAGTTTAGTCTACTAAAAAATTGAAATCGTAATCTTGAATTAAAATAAAATATCTAAGACAAACCGATAAATCAGTTTCATGTAGTCAGGAAGAACATCTATAGTGCTGATATCCCACCTGAAAAATGCAAGTGAAAACTTCATTCAAATAGCATTATTCAATTAGGAGGTCTTGATTAATCAAAGCCAAAAATAATAAAATATCGTCTATCTGAAGAATGATGAGGGTTCATTTTCTGCGAATCGACCATCGATAGCATTAGTAAACTGCTTGAGTTCTTCAAGTGTACCATGAGCATCATAGGTATCATCTATAATGGATGCCATAGCAGTTACTTTGGTCATTAATCTTCTTGAAAAGGAGTATTTGCCCTCAAAAAGCACTCCTATTGTCCAAAAATATACCTCAACCACTGTTTCTAGCATATGGCAAGTTTGTTTCAACGTCTATTTGGAAGTCGATGATGTGGATGCGATCCTCATTTCTGCACGCTTCAGCAATGGCTCCATTGGCTGCCATATAACCAAACTTCAAGTAGGGGCAGATTTCATATAGGATGTGCATGTAAGACAGTAAGTCCTTTCCTTCAGGCTCCCTGCAGCGAAGGGCACGGTATATATTAGAGCCTGATTTCTCCTTCCTTGCAACTAAACCTTCAACCAAGTAAGCACCAAGACGCTGAATTGGTTCTCCACTAATAGACACGGCACCTCTAGCCTTTTCAATCAAATTATCGAAATCATTGATGTTGTTTTCGTTCAGAGATTTAGCACATGCAATCAATAGCCGCTTCAGATTGCCTTAAGGAGAATCCTGCAAAGGCAGTTCCTCCATTGCCTTCTGACGGTTTCAATTTGAGCACCTTCACCTGACTTCCTATGCCTAGAAATAGTGGAAGGATGCGACTGAATCACATGTGTAACCTGGCGTCCCTCGACCCATGCTCTAGGTCTCTCGCCAGGTGCCTGCACCCTAGTATTTGTTGCTGAAGTAATCGGAGTGGTCACTTCTTCATCTTCCATCATTCCCCATTAGCTCAATCTCCAATTCTCGTACGGGAAGGAGACATTCTCGTATGGAGCTTGTAGTTTTGTCTGGCTAGTGGTTTTTTGTTTCTGTTTTCTGGGCTTGTTGGCTGTTTAGTTTTCTGTTTTGGGGTGGCTTTGCTTTCCGGTGTTTTGGCCTATGTTTAAGTTATTGTTATTATTATTATTATTATTATTATTATTATTTATTTATTTTTTATTATTATTATTATTTTTTTTTGGGGGGGGGGGGGGGGGGGGGGGGGTGGGGGGTTGTGTTAGTAGATAATAATAGAAGTGTATATTTATTTATCTAATGTGAATACTCTATAGTGCTATTGATTCTGAATTCATAATTGACAAGTTTGATCATTTAAAAACTCATATGATACAGCTTAATTAATATATGATTGTAGTATTTACATTTCATGTTTATTTTATAATTTGTTTTGACTTTATTTTTTTTATTAATTTTGTTAACGTATTTATTTAGAATATATATAGATTTTCTTCTTGACTAGATTTATCTTTATTTTTAATTAAAAAAATTTCTCGTATTGTTAATGATCAATAAAAAAAAAAAAAAAAAAAAATTATTCTAGCATACCCTAGTGTTTAATCCTAGTTACATCTTTGCCTATAGAGGAGCATGTTTGACGCAGAACGGAAGTTCTAGGGCTACCAGCGTAACCCTAAAATAACATAAACTGGAATCCACCAGCAAACCAATTGGAATCCATCAGCAAAATTAATAGAAAACCAAAATATAATATTATTCAATGACGAAACTAATAACAAAAGAGTCTTTAAATAGAGTCTCTGAAACCCTAATAGTTTCTGAAACCCTAATTGAAGCAAAAAGACTGAAATAACCCTTCACTAAACAAAATATAATTTAAAAACGAAAAAACAAATAAATCATTAAAAACTTCAATAGCCCGAAAGCCTGCCTAAAATAGCTCCGTTGAGGATGAAAACATCATCAACCAGGTAACCCAGGTTGACATAATGTAGAGCACGAAAAACCCTTTCTGAAAACATATTATAATAGACATTCTGACAACCGAGCCAGAAGTTATGCCCGTTTCTTAGGAACAGCTCTTTAGCCAATTTCTGTCCTACATAAGTTCTTCCCACCTGTGAAGAACTCGACCTCGAGTGATAATCCGGATAAAGTATAACCTGATCACCTCCAGCAGCAAACAATTTCCTATGCCTCTTGACATCGGCCGCAACTTTATATTTCGCATTAATTTCTTCCAGCTTCTGTCGCACCTTTGCTTGCAGCACCGCACCAGCCTGATTACCCACATTTTTTGTAGCAATACTAACACTCGGACCCTTAGGTAATTCCTCTGAGGTAATGCATGTGAATTTTTCTAGCTGCAACGACTATATTTTCTAAGGAACCACTACCGCTGGTGTTTTCTCCTCTTCTGCCACAAGACCTTTAACCACCAAGACGTAAGTATCCATTGCACCTTTTACTTTTGTCACAACTTTTGTCGCAACTTCTGTCGCAACTTCTGTTACATCTTCTGTCACATATTCTGTCACTTCTGTCATATCTTCTGTCACATATTTCGTCACAGTTAGAAAAGACTGTTTCTCCATTTCATAAGGCTTGTTAGGAATTGTCAGCTTAGACCACTCCTCAATATGATATGCCACAGCTTTGTTACCATGCACACAATTCTGATAATTTTGAAAAATAAAATGTTCATAATTTGGAGGTAAAAACCTGTTCATCATAAGTTGTTTCATTTGCCTCTAGGATCGTACAGGAACCTTGCCTTGACGTCGTCTATCCATCTGCAACCTCTCCCACCAAACAGTAGCTCTGCTTCTCAACTTATGCGCTACCAAATTGACTAGTTGTTCCTTTGTAATTTCAATAAACTCAAAGAATCTCTCAACCTTAGAAATCCAGTCCAGGAACTCTTCAATTTGCGGTTTCCCATAGAACAACGGTATGTCTACATGGATTCTATAGTCATGTTGATTTCGATTTCGTTGACGATTCTTTTGGTAACCCACAAAGTCCTTATTAGAATCTTCATCACTGAAATCTTCAAACTGCACATGTCTCGTTGCTCTAGGCAGACGTCTACCTCCAGGGCGGCCAAGGGCAACTCCCTTGACTTTATCTCTGTTGGCAGGGGCAGGGGCAGGGGCGTTAGCGTTGCCAACAGGGGTGTTGGGATTAGGCAGCCACTCCATCATTTGCTGAAACATGGCCTCCAACCTCTCTATCGACTGTCACTGCTTGTCAATCACTGCCCGTAAATCGATATCCCTACGACCAACGTCGCCAGGGTTAACTCTTCCGACTTCGTTGTTAGCCATCGAACAAGGCAAAATCCTTGGCTCTGATACCACTTGATGCAGAATGGAAGTTCTAAGGCTACCAGCGTAAATCTTAAAATAACATAAACTGGAATCCACCAGCAAACCAACTGGAATCCACCAGCAAAATTAATCGAAAACCAAAATATAATATTATTCAATGACGAAACTGATAACAAAAGAGTCTTTAAATAGAGTCTATGAAACCCTAATAGTCTCTGAAACCCTAATTGAAGCAAAAAGACCGAAATAACCCTTCACTAAACAAAATACAATTTAAAAACGAAAAAACAAATAAATCATTAAAAACTTCAACAGCCCGACAGCCCGCCAAAAACAGCTTCGTTAAGGATGAAAACGTCATCGACCGGGGAACCTGGGTTGCCACAGTGTAGAGCATGAAAACCCTTTTCCGAAAACATATTATAATAGACATTCTGACAACCGAGCAAGAAGTTATGCCCGTTTCTTAGGAACAGCTCTTTAGCCAATTTCTATCCTACATCAATGTTGTATAGAAAAAGGAAAGTTTTTCATATTCAACATGAATAAAGTAGCTCAGTTCCTCCATTTCCATCAAAATAGAAGTAGGTAGATCGCTAGAGAGATTTACATCAATCAGCACTCATGCAAAGTGGTTGAGCTCACCCTCTATTGTGGTCTTATCAAATTTCAATGGAATGCCAATTGAATGAGCCAAATCTGAGAGTACCTTAGGATGTCAATACTCCCAGCACAAATCATGAAAACGGACCCAAATTTGAGAATTGGTAGTTTTTTGTAGTTTTGGGTTAAAGTCTTTAACCCAAGGTTGGAGACAAAGAATACCTGGTTTTAAGATCATTGGTCTCATGCCCTAAATCTTTGATTTATCTTCATCATAGTTGATGAGAATTTGATAGTATCCCCGACCTAAGGAGATGAGTTTCCAACTAGCTTTTAGGCTTTCAAATCTATTGCAATCTGACCTTTAGTTCATCATGTTTCCAAGGTATATCACCCTTGGAGAGAATAAGATGACTAATAAGAGAATGTTAGCACAAAGAAAGTCTATAATTGTATGCAGCAGCATCAATTTGAACCACAATATAGCTTCCCTTTTTCGAATGCATCGCTGTTTCAGATGAGGGAATCGAGGCAGCTGGAGAAAACTTAAGAGTGTCAGCAAAAGACTTAGTAAAAACGCCATTAACATCCTTTATAACATCATTCAGAAGAGAACTAAGAGCTTCAGGAAAAAAAAACGATGACGAGCAAACAGACCAACCTTAATAGAACCATTCAAACCTTGAACATCTGCCACATCTTTAGAAATCCCATGATTCTGTTCCAGAACACTAAGCACCGAATAGAGAGCTTCCAACAATTTATTTTTTGAGAACTAGGGAAAGCATTCAAGGCATTATTCAACAACAACCTTTCTTTATGACTAGCAACATTACCATCTGTAGGAGGATGAAGTAACTCACCAGAAGTGTTCAAAGAGGGTTGAGAAGGCATCCTAGCACTACAAGAAAATCGGTCAATTACTACGGGCGATGCCCGTAGTGGACACCTATCGACTATGGCAATCGCTCTTTACAACGCTCGCCATATACGACCCTGTGATGGATAATGATGCATTTTGACTACAGAGCCTGCCCATGATAAATATATTCAACTACAACGGGCATCGCCCGTAGTGAATCGCGTTTCGAATACGAAGTCTGTCTGTGATAATGGGGCATTTCGACTACGGAGTCTACGTAGTGAATCGCTATATGTGGCCCTGTGATAGATAATGGCGCATTTTGACTATGGAGCCTGTCCGTGTTAAATAGATTCAACTACAACAAACATCGCCCGTAGTGAATCGTGTTTCAAATACACAGTCTGTCTGTGATAAATAGGCTCAACTACAAAATGCATCCACCGTAGTTAATTGCGTTTTGACTATGGATTATGTCTGTGATAAATAGGCTCAACTACAACGTGCGTCGTCCGTAGTAGATTATTGTTTTTTTAATATATATATATATATATATATATATATAATTTGCCACCTATTGATTTTGGTTTACAATAGTAATTTGATTTTTTTGGAATTGGGGGATTCAAATTTTGTCCATCCAAAACTTCCAGAATTTCTTATGATTTTTTTTTTTTAGATTGAAATTTAAATAATTCTTGAATCCATAATTTCTTCACCCAAACTTTCTCTAAATATTCCATATTATGAATTATTTTTTTTTTTTTTTGGCAGAAATCTTGTTTGGTACCTAAACAAAAAACAAATATCTAAAAAAAAGGAAAGAAATTATCATTATTACAACCATAAAAAATCAACTAAAACCAAAAGTGAAACAAAAAATGAAAGTTACATAATTGAAACAAAATGATAAATATACAAACTAAGAATTATGAATAAAATTAAAATAAGATAATCATAATAGAAATTATATATAAAACAAATAAATTTACCTTATAAATAAAAATAACAAGAAAAAAACAAAATCTCTTTTTAATTAAGCAAACATATCTTAAACATCAAATTATAAAAACCATACATTTTAAATCTTCAAAACCATAACATTCTCTTAAAAAAAAAAAAAAACATAAAATAAAGTTTAAGACATAAAGGAGAAGATGAATATAAAAAATAAAAAATAAAAAATAAAAAAAATTAAAAATTAAAAAAAAAACTAATTACAACACAACTAGAAAGTTAAAAACTAGAAATATGGATTAGAAACAAATTTTGGAGAGAATGTAGAGAAATGATGAAATGAGAGAGACAAAGGTGTGGCCACTTAGGTTTTGTGAAAGAGTTTTCACTAATAGTGTTTAGAGAATGGAAAAGTATAAATGAAAGATTTTTTTGTTATTAGTGGGAGATAAAATTTTCGAAATTTTTTTCCCTCCATTTACCTTTACTACGGTCCTTTATATGCCCGTTATAGAAACAATATAAATGAAATAAATAAATAAAATCTCTTTTTTACTTCTAGAGGGAAACGAAAATTTTAAATTATTTTCCCTCCAACTATCTTTAACAACGGATATTGTCTTTAGTAATCTATAAAAATCTATAACGGGCTATGTCCGTAGTAAATAATCATTTATCATAACAAGCTTTTAATGTATGTAGTTAATATTTATAATCCCTTCACCAATAAAATGCCTTTCTACTACGGACTTTGCCCGTAATGAAAAACTCTATGGACAACGAACAAAGCCTGTAATACGTATATTATCTACAATAGACCCATTTTCACTCGTAATAATTGTTCATTACCATCACGGGCAATAAAGGCCCATTGAAAAATGATTTCACAAGCTTAACTCAACTACGGGCTTTTAAAGGCTTGTAGTGAAAAATGGTTTTCCATCCCAGATATTCCATGCCCGTAATGAATGCCCTGTACTAAATAGACATTTTTCTTGTCTATTTAGGCTTGTAGTGTAGAATGAGAGAAAAGAGCCGCATGGCTCTCATGGCAGTCACTAGCCATGATAGAATCGGAGACCCTAGAAAAAAAACAAGCCAAAACAGAAATCTTGAAAGGGACGTAAATCAGTGTCGAAAACCCCAAATCACGACTTTCTTGATTCCTAGTTGCATAAGAAATCATGACCTACAAACTTTATGAAGGACAGAACAACAAAAACTTACTGGAAGAGGGCCAAAATATCAAAACGGCGGAGTTACCCTAATTTAAAAGATAAACCATAACAATAAAATTGAAACTGATGAAACTGTATGCTAACAACTCCAAATCATGAGATTCTTGTTTCAGTTTGTATGAAATTTCATGATCTACAACTTTAATGAAGAACATAAGATCAAAATCGAACCGAAAAAGGCTCGAAATTGCAAAATGGCATCACCCTGCAAGGAAAATATGTATCCATCGTAAAGACTTGGTTACCTGAATTATCACATATATATGGACAATCTATAGAACACCGATGTACACGTATATTATGTACAAAATATTGCGATCAAAGGTTGGATTACACTTTTTCAAATTACGATCACAATATTTCTTATACGGTGTATAGGTACACCAGTGTTCTATAGCTTGACCTATATATATATATATATATTTATTTATAATAGATAACATTGTTGACATCATGAAAATTTATGGCTATTGATTGGTTTGTGATCCCTGAGGGTGCGTTTGGTACTAAGACGGGACATGACGGGACGGGACGGGACATGACAGTGCGGGACGGGACAATTGTTCTGTATTGTGTTTGAAATGTTTGGAACAGAACAGTTAATTATACTATTAAGCGTTTAGTATGATTGAGACATGACGGGACAAGAGATTCAAATAACTAGAGTGCTCCTATTAATTTTAGAGACTTTAAAAATTAAAAAAAATGAAAAACAATATTCTAATTTTGGTTTTCTGGGGTGGGGAAGATTTGGGAACCAAATCACATCAGTCATCATCATCAAATGAACGAATTTTTTAAAAAGAATTAATTGTCATAAAGAAAAACAATATAGAATAAAAAATAAAAAAAAATTTTGGGAGAAAGGAACTTGATAATCATCATGAATTGAAAAACGAGAAAATTAAGAAAAAATAATGAGTTTTTTTTTGGAGGTGGTGGTCAAACTTTTATTATATAATTTTTATTATTTTTTTAGAATTCAGATCTCAATTTTCTTTTTCTTCAATCATTTTTTTTTTTTTTTTTTTTTTTTTTTTTTTTAAAGCAAGAGTTTATTAAAGAGGCCAAGTAAGGCCAACGCACAAAGGCCACGCCACACAACAAAGACAAAGGCCAGCAAAGGCATAAAAACACCTAACAAAATCCTACAGAAATAGCAGCCAAGAAGCCAAACCACAGAAGCCACACCCAAAGCACAACTAGACAACAGAAAAAACCACAAGGCAACACCCGCAAACGAAGCAAGCAGACCAAAAACAACTCCAAACAAAACATCAACACCTTAAAGCCAAAGATAGAACACAATCACTAAAACAAAGCTAACCTCAACACCAAAACAACAACAAAAAACAAAAGAAAAAAATAAGGAAGCTCAACTCCCATAGCCTTGTTTTTGAGCACCAATCTTCTCACCAAATCCCGGAACCTATTATCGTTCACCTCATCCCTCTTAAAGATAATGTCCAGCAACTCCTTCTTTCTCCCATTGAAGTTAAGAAAATTGTTGGTCCTGATTCCTCAAGATCATCAGATGCCCGTTAAAATTAAAGTTGATATGAATGAGCTTTCCTTTCATGTGAAGTTGAAAGAAGAACCGCCGCAGGTCAACAACTCCTGGTTAAAGGTTTTTCTGGGCTTGAAGGATAACCTTTCTTCATTATGCTTGAGTTCTTCGTGTTTGAATTATTTGCCTGAAATGGAAATGGTGGATTTTTTACGTAGGAAGAAGTGGTGGTCAGAAGATGCAGAGCTCTATTGTCAAGGAGAAGGGTTCTTAAAGGGTGTCAAAAATGCTAGACATCTCAATCAAGATGTCAAAAAGGTGAGAATAGGTTCTGATGTGCACCAATGTAGCCTTTTTCAATACAAAAATGAGTGTGTAGGGGAGGGATGCCTAGTTCAGAACTTTTCTGAAAAAGATAATGAAGGTTGGGTTCACAGATCAAGAGGGAATCTTGGCAAGTTGAAGTCTGAAAAAGGTAGGTGTTATGCTATGGGTAAGGTGTAGAGATGGTGACACCCTTTCGTCTTTTTCAGAAACAGAGGGAGTAAGGGGATCCTTCCAAATTTCTGAATCTCAGAAGGATTAAGATTCTTCAAAGGCTGGGCCTAGTGGGCTTCAGTAGGAAGATGGGTCTGGTCTTTCTCAAATGACGGGCTTTAAGGGGCCTAATAATTCTCAGAAGTTTTAGATGTTAGAAGGCCTAAATGGAGAAATTAAGGCGAGACTTGTGGGAAGTCTGGGTTTTGGTACTCTTAAGGTCTCTTCGGGCCGTGGTTTAGATTATGATGATCCATGTATCAATGGCAGTGAAAGAGTGGAGCTACCAATTTTGGCTCCTAGTTCAGTTGGTGTTCTAGAAAATGGCTCACCCCCGATGAGAATTAGAAGCTCCAAGGTGCCGATCAAAAAGGTTGTGGACAGAAAGAGGCTGGTTCGAAAAGATAAGTCCATGCCAGAGGTTTATCGTTGGTTTCTTCCGGTATTTCAAAGAATAAAAGAGGGAGGCATGACACGATTTTGATGAAAAAACACATCATGACTCTAAGGAGTTTCAACGTCTGCTCTAATTCAAAGAAGCAGAATTCTGAGTTAATTTCCAAAGAGTTTTGGAACTCAGAGGATGAAGTCACGAAGGTTTTGGAAAAAGGTTTTCTTCGATCATCATCATCATTTTTTCACTCAATCAACAGCTACATCTTCTTCTTCTTTTTCTTTTTGCTTTAAGCACGGGTATCCAGAAGCCCACTGGCTCTGACTAATCCGGGTCGAGCCAGGTCAGCCCACTAAGGGGTAAAGCTCTCCCAACGCAGGTTTTCTTCATTCACAAGACTCGAACTCGAGACCTTACTTTAGGGGAATGAGTGCCGAACCACTATAATCAACATGTGTTGGTTCTTCTTTTTCTTCATTCTTAAACAAAAACACAAAAACACAAAATCCGCATTCAATCAAAACCATCCATCCAAACCAAAACTATTAATATTCAAACCAGGGAAAGTTTTTTATCTTTCACTATTCCTTTTATGTCTCTCTAGGAAACCCATATATTCTCACAAGTCCTTCCAGGGCTCACTATCACATCACTTGCTAAAAATTCTACGAGACCCACCTTCAATTCCTTATCTATGCATACGTGTTGTGTGTCTTCATCAAAATATATTCCTACGCATGTCACCTGAAATAGTTGCCCCATACTCACTCCAATTTCATATGGTTTTGGTTTGGATAGGTTTTGAAGATTTAATTATTATTATTATTATTTTACAGGGAAAGTTTGATTTTCGCTAGATTTGGATTTAGGTTTTATGTAAATAGAAACAGTGTCATGGAGAGGTAGATTTGGATTTGATTTTGATTTGAATTGGCTTTGAGCTGGATTTTGAAACCAGATGAACGAGAGACAGAGAGAGATGAGTTGTGTATTGGTGGTTGTAATTTTTGGAAATTTTAAGGGTATAAAAAAATAAAAAAAATCAAACTTGTCCCATAGCATGGGACAACTTGTCCCACCTTTTTGAGTGAGACAAGTTTTGGTGTTTTTTGTCTCACCAAGTTCCATTATATCTCACATTTAAAACACACCAAACATAAGACAAAAGGAAATTATCTTACATTGTCCCGTCTCGTCTTATGTACCAAACGCCATATTGCCCTTCCCGTAGCTTTTCCGTTAAAATGTTTCGTTGACTGTTATTCTCTCTTTGACCGAAAGGGTAATATGGTAACTTTATAAAGGAACTTGAAATTCAATTAATTTGAGAGGGTAAAAATGTAAAATCAATACATAATACGCATTTATGATTTTAAAAAATGAAATTAATAAGTGGTTGGGATGGATACACCTCACCTGCAGTCTGACCAGATGCAAATTTATAATATTTAATATAAGAAAATTTAAAAATTAAAAGCTAAATTTTAAAAAAAAAATTAAAACTAAAACATAATTTGGCAATAACACGATCTGGAATTCATCATCACCATATCATATTCCTCTCTCTCTCTCTCTCTCTCTCACACATGCATCCCCTCATCTCTCTCTAAAGTCTAAACCCTCTCTCGAGAATCCGTTGGTGGAAGTCAAATCCCATTCTCTAAACGATGTTTGGTGGTGGTTGAAGGAGATTGGCGAATGGTCGCACGGCCTTGGATGAGATCGTCACAAACTATCGCGTGTTTTGGACAATCGCGAGTTCTGGATTGATGGCTTTGGGGTTTATGATTTGGGGGCGGTTGTGGTGTATTTCTGGGTTGATGGTGGGAGTCATTGATGGTGGGAAGGTTCTAGATTGATAAGTTTTGATTTTTTTAATTTTCTGGGTTGATGGTGGGGGTGGTGGTGTGGTGTGTTTTTGGATGGATGGTTGGTGATTGTTGTTTAATATTGATTTTTTCTTTTTATCAATTTTAATTTTAATTTTTAAAATTGATTGTGGAGGATTCTATATTGATATTGAATGTGGATGATAGATGATGATGGGTGGATGGATGGATGATGTTGTTGAATGTGGATGTTGATGAATCTAGAATCCTGGATTGATGTTGTTGGATCTGGATTGATGGTGAAGGAAAAATAAATTATTGAGATAAAAATTGTAATCAAATCTGGTTTTCCTAGAAAAACCATATTGAGAATTTTTTTTTTTTTTTTTTTTTGAAAGCAATGATTGATGGTTAATGGATGATGATTGAGGATTTTGTTTTCAATTATTTAGTTAATTTTTATCAAGTTACCTATTTATCCTTATGTTATTTGATTGTTTTTAAGGGCAAATATGTCGTTGTCTTCCCTTTTTTTAAAGGACAAAAATTATTTTATAAAACCTTGAGGGTTAAATGGTCATTTATATATTATATTGAAGAGTAAGACGGTCATTTAATACGAGGATTAACTTTTTTTAACTGAAAAACTAACTTGATTTGTATGTTAAACTTTAAAGAGCTAGTTCTGTAACATGTTTTTTTTTAACAGAAGGATAATTCATATGGGGGCAATTAATCACAAACATGGTTTGGTCATAATCTCATATCTAGCGGGTTTGTTATATAAAAAGCCCAATGATCACAAACAAAATACTATTGGTTTCATGCCAATAAAGCTGAGATCAGGTTGTTGTTTTATGTGCTAATTCGCCTGTTATGGTTGGAAAAGAAATAACCATCATTAGCGAATCTAAGGCGGCTGTGTCATGGGTCAACGGAGGTCATCTTCAATCCTAGATCCACCAATTGTTTTGTTGACTCTTTGGAGAAGAGAGGTTCTAATTCAGATGGGGATTTTATTTCGTGGGAGGTGCACTGATTTTTAGTTTTGGTTGTGCCCCTGTGCTGTTTTGCTGTGCCTCTACGCAGTTTTGGGGCTGCTGTTTTTCGGTTTTATTTTGCCCTGCTTCGTGTGTTTTGTGCTGTTTTCTTCTGCGAAGTTTTGGTTGGGCACTTTGTGTGTTTGTTGCCTTGGTTGGGGCCTTTGTTTTGTGCTTGCCTTTTGGCAGCAATAAATCAGCTTTTCAAAAAAAAAAGGGTGAATTGCATAAACTCCTTTGAGATTTGATAAAATTGCATGAATATGGCAGTTTTGGATATATATACACAAACTTCCCTCAACATTTGAAAATTGTTGCACAAACATCTCCTACGGTTAGATGGATCCATTAGTCAACGGTCAAACGTGTAAAAAGTCCAAAATATCATATATTTTTATTTTAAACAAAATTCAAAATTCAAAAATAAGATAAAAAATTATTAAAAAATCTTTTAAAAAATATGAATGTATCTTAAATCAAAAAGCTGGAAAAAAAAATTCTTCTTCTTCAAAAAAAAAAATTTAGTTTGTGCAATTCCCCCTTAATTTAAATAAATTTAAAATTTAAAATTTATTTATTATTAAATTGTTTAAAAAAACCATTTTTTTTATTTGTAAAGATGGATTTTTTTTTCTAGACTTCAAATTTAAAATACATTCATGTTATCTAAAATATATTTTTTAAATATTTTATATCTTATTTTTTAATTTTTTAGTTTATTTAAAAAAAAATAAAGGGTATTTTAGACTTTTTGCACTTTTGACCACTGACTAACGGATCAATCTAACGGCAAGGGATGTTTGTGCAACAATTTTCAAATGTTGAAGGAAGTTTGTGTATATATGTCTAAAACTGTCATATTTGTACAATTTTATCAAATCTCGAGGGTGTTTGTGCAATTCCCCCAAAAAAAATACTATTGGTTTCAAGTCCAAGTCAACAAGATGAAATGAGGTCGGCTGAGTGGTATGGCTCTAACAATTGTATCATTTAATTTGCCGTGAATTTGAGTTGTATCTACTCCCCTAAATTATAAATTATTTGTAAATGCTAAAAAAAAAAAAAAAAAAAGTGTCAAAATATGTTGAGAAGTTAAACTTCTTTTTTTTTTTTCATATTTTTTTTCTTTGAAAATTAAGCTAAACTTATTAAATAATCAGTTTTCACTACTTTACCCAAAACATCTTTTTATGTCAAAATTTTGAAAAAACAAACACAAAAACTAAAATTTGCTGTTTAAACTCAATGTCAAACATGTCCATAGTCAGGTCATGATATTAAAAGTTTTATATATAAATATCATATGTGGTGTGTACCTGGATTCAAATTTAGAATATTATCGTACAGAATAAGCGTTATTTGATTTTTACCAGCAAGCCATGAAATTAAAAGTTTATATACCAATGCAAGACCTTAATCGTTAGCAAGATCATTCGATACCTAATTTATGCTCCTTTAATTATCTCATATGATCGATAAAAAAAAAAATAAAAAAAAAATAAAAAAAAAATTATCTCATATGGAATACCTTGTAAGACTATATTTTTGTATATATAAAATTATAGTGGTTTTTTTTTTTTTTTTTTGGGTTATTTCGGTTATCATTAATATATATATATATATATATAACTATTTCAAAAATTTATACATTTAATTGTGGAAGAGAGAGTTCTTGGATCTCCTGAAGATTTTCTGGTTTTAGAGAGTTATTTTATTTGATAGCAGTTTTTGAGTAGCAATAGTTCCCTAGTACTCCAATGGCCTTTGACGTTGAGAATCATGCGGAATAAACCATTAATTATTGGTGCAACTGTCAGATAGAAAGGTGTCACTGTGAAAAATAGCCCTATAAAATTATTGAATTTTGTTTGTAGCTATATGCATTAGTATTAGAGGTGGCCATGGTTTTGGTTAAACCGACGGTTTTGCCCGCGGTTTAACCGTAACCGTACTTCCAAAAACCGCCCCGAAACCGAAACCGAAACCGGCGGTTTCAAAACCGGTCGGAAACCGGTTGAACCGGTTACGGTTTCGGTTTGGGTACTTCCAAAAACCGCCAAAAACCGACGGTTAAACCGGCGGTTTTAACCGCGGTTAAACCGCCGGTTTTTTTATAAAAAAAATAAATTAAAAAAAATCGACTAATCAGAAGCTGACACGTGGCATTTTTTTTTGAATTTTTTTTTTGAAAAACCGAAACCGAACCCAAAACCGTCGGTTTTTAAACCGAAACCGAAACCGAAACCGTAAAACCGCCGGTTAGAAACCGTGTACCAAACCGGTTTTCCGGTTACGGTTTCGGTTTTGGGTGGCTACGGAACCGAAACCGCCGGTTTCAAACCGAAACCGAACCGAAACCGAACCGTGGCCACCTCTAATTAGTATTCATGTTTTGTAATATGAAATAACCAAATTGCCCCCTATGAAAATCTAGTCAAATCACTGTTGGGGTTAGAGAGAAAGAACATAGAGAAGAGAGAGAAGCTATTTCACGTTGGGCCGGCCAAGTCAAGTCAAAGGGATGGATTTGTAATTGTTTAATTATGTGGTTTGGCGGTAGAGAACACTCATTTAGTCCGACAATATATCAAGTTCTAATCGTTATACCTGTAAGTTATATAATAAAAAAATATCAAGAAAACTAGGAATAAAAATTCATGTTTAGTTAAAATGAACAATACATGGTAAGTTGCAGTCCCATACGGACGAAATTTTGGTATCAAAAGGTATTTATTTTATTTTATTCCCATACTAATAGAAGAGAAACACATGCCTTTATTTTATTTTATTTGATAAACCTTCAACATAAACTTAAATATAGCATTAATGGAACCTATGCTTGCTTCTGTATCAATTATACAAATCCATGCTTATATTGGCACAGGATTGATGAGAAGAGAAGCAACAAAATCCTTGAGAATTACTCCAGCATGTGTGTAGCCATCTTCATCCTTGTAGATGACATCTATAACGCGAGCAAGATTGAGAACTCGGGTAAGGAGAGGCATTGGCACCTCGGTTGGAAGGAGGCACTCCTCGTTTATATCCTTCCACGCGCTTCTAACTTTTTTCCGAAATTCGTTACAGGTTTCCTCCTCTGTTGCCCCATGCTGATTCATGAAACATTCAACACTTGAAGCCACATGCCCTCTCTTTTGCTCAAACTGCATTTATAAAACTTATATGTGAAAAATAAAAATGTAGTAACCACCACTCAATACGGTTTAGTGGTAAAGGACACTCATTCAACCAAACAATCGCTATAGTAAATGGTATATATATATATATATATATAAAAATAAATAAATTGTAGTACCTTGTGAGAAACCATATCATCCATGAGCCTAGTAATAAGTGAGGAAGCTTGAACTATCTTGTTGGGGTCGGTGAAAGACCACTCAAAGGCTTGTTTGGTTACTATATCTCCCATTCCTACAAAAGAAGTGGTGGCCAACAATTTGTAGCCAGATGTAACTAATGCAACAGGCATGTATTCCTCCATTGTTGGTACATGTTGTTCGTGATACCATTTTGCTTCCCAGAAGTAATTTCTAACTATATCCTTCATCTGATAATTATATAAACCAAATTAAAATCAAATCATTATTTGGTATGCTGAAATTAATTAAACGATTGAATATTGCTGGAAACTCACTGCTTCTTTTGCGTAATCAAGGCGGTATAGTTTTCCTTCACAGGCAAAATCATTTTCATTTTCACTGTAAACATCAAGCAGGGCCTCATAACAACATTTCATATACTCAGGAAGTTGATCTATGGCACTAATATCCCACCTGAAAAACAAAATAATCAAACATGAGATACTGATTATTCATTATTGTAACAAATTGTAATAACGGATTGATTTCTGAATAATAATAATTTACCTCTCAACTGCTGAGGTAAAATTCTCAAGTTCTTCAACTGTACCATAAACATCATAGATGTCATCGATAACGGAAGTCATGGCAATCACTTTGGTTAATATTCTTCTCGCCAAGATATATTCTGGTTCAAAATACACTCCCAATATCCAGAAATAGCACTCCACCACTCTGTCTCTAGCGAAAGGCAGCTTGCGCGAAAAGTCTAAATTTTTCCACCACCTAATAATGACATCATATATGGAGAAGAAGAACCCATTAATTGTATTGTAGAGCTTAAAAATTCTTTTAAAAAAATGTCCTGAAATCATTTTACATACCTTGATATGTCACTGAGTTCCTTCTGGTGCTGTTTCTGTAATATGTTGAAATCTTGCTTTGCAAAGGTCAGTAAAACTTTGTTGTGCAAAGGGTCTTCTTGATAGACAGACATGTAATGTCTTGCATCTAGCCTTTGTAAGCCTCTGCGTATCGGTCGATTTAAGGCACTATTAACTTGCTCTGCAAGTGGTGGAGAATTGATCAACTGGGATGCTGCCATTGATTCAAGGTGACTGGTAGTGAAAGCAAGTGCTTCTTCAAGTATATCTTCTCCATGCACCCTGAGATGTGTAGCTTCATACAAGCTTAGCATTCCTTTAATATCTGTCACAAGAGATTCCTTGAAGTTTCCATTGCTGTCTTTGAACTTGTTGAACACATCTGATTGATTTAGCACAAACACATTTAACTCAAAATGACATTTAATTTTATGTTACAATATTTACTAAAAATCATTACGGAACCAAATTATGCGGGTCCCATAATCAAATTCCCTTTTAGTTTATGACTCTAATTACAATTAGTAATCGTCTTTTTTAAAAGACCAAGTTCTTGGAAGAAATTAGCATACCGCAGGAGATTTTATGACCATGTTGCCTGAGCAAACGAAATTGAAGAGAAATGGAATGGAGGTGGTCATCAACTTTACTGTCATCAATGAGACCAGAGACATGGTGGTCTTTGTGTATTGTTTCTAAGATTTCATCAATCTCGGTTTCGAAATGGTAAGATATGCCCAAGCGTTGGATGGCATCAATCAAGTCCAGTTTCTGTAAAGGCTTGTTGTTGACAATATCAACCTCCTTTAGCATTCTTTTAATTTCTTCCTTCAATTCCAGAAGGTTCACATTAACATTATTCACATCAGCTTCCTGAACAACCAAATTGAAGCAATAGAGCAAATTAGTAATTAGTAATGACATGTGACTAGATATGAGGGCGGACTAAAAGGAGGGCTGACCCAGGCTATAGCCGGATCAGCCTATTGGTTAAAAATAAATAAATTATATTTAATTCTCTTCTCCAAATTATATTTAATTCTCTTCTCCCATCACCCCCGACACCACATGTCCATTCATTTATTCCCATAATCCCATCCCACCTCCCACCTCATACATTCTCTCTCTCTCATCACATACTCCAACTCTCTAACTCTCACACACACTCTTTCTCTTTCCAAATCCCAATTCTCTAGTCCTAATTAATGATTATCTCAATCCTTTTAAGATTTTCGGTTACAAAATTAAATATAAAAATATATTTATATTTATATTATTGTCTCCTCCTTTAGGATTTTTAGTTAAAATTGATCTTTTTTATAAATTAATTTTTCTAATTAATAAGTTAGAGATTTAGATTTATTATTAATAATTTTAAGTTAGTGTTTTATTGTTTTTTTTTTTTTTTATGAATTTATTTTCCAACTGTAATTTATTATTTATAGTGTTATAATTTATAAAATATCATTTTAACCAAATTGTTTGATAATTTTGGGTTACAATATCATCAATCATACATCAAAACCAAGAAAAACTATGCTTTCATATTTTGGCAACAAAAAAAAATAGTTTTCGGATGGGAGTAGATCAAGATCATGTTCTCTACATAATATTAGAGAAGGAGGTTTAAATTTATCCTCTTCATCTCAATAGAATAAAAACAATGTTGTCTTATTAAAAGTTTATATACTTACATATACATATATATATATATATATATATATAAATATATGTGAGGAAATAGCCCCCTTTTAGCCAAAAATTAAGGGAGTTTCTATTTTTAGCCAACATTAGTGTTTTGATTGTTTTTGTCAAACTTTCCACTGAAGAAACAAATTTATCCCTACACCAGATTAAACACACTTCAATTAAACATATTGAAAATGAAACACACTGGAAATTAAACTGGTGGTGTGTTAACATTGGTGTTTTGATTTTCTCTATTTTTCTTTTTCTTTTTCTTCTTCTTCTTCCCAAACCTCCATCTTCTTCTTCTTCTTCTTCTTCCCGAATGTGTTTAATTGTGTTTCTTGGTATGTTTAATTTGGTCTTACCTTGATTTGTTTAATTGATTTTCAATGGTTTGTTTAATTGAGTTGCTCTGGTGTGTTTAATTGGTCTGCCCTAGTGTATTTAATTAATTTACACCTGGTATGTTTAATTGATTTACATCTAGTGTGTTTAATTGTTGGTTTGGTGTGTTTAATTCGGTTGTACTGGTATGTTTAATTGATTTACACCTAGTGTTTTTAATTGGGTTGTTCTTGTGTGTTTAATTGATTTACACCTTGTGTGTTTAATTATTCTAGTGTGTTTAATTAAATTATACCCGATGTGTTTAATTGATTTACACCCCATTGTGTTTAATTATGATGTCGTGGTGTGTAAATTTTATTTGAAAAAAATCAAATATGAAATTTTTTGTTTTAAAAAAAATCTGAATTTTTTTTTTTTAACAAAACTCAAACCTAAACACAACTCTCACCATTCATAAAAACAACTACAACCTGGAAAAAAAAAATGAGATCTTAAAAAAAAAAAATTTAATTTGAAAATTAAACACAACCATAACCCAAACTTAAATACAACCACAAAAAAAAAAATGAATAAATAATTAAATAAAAAAATGAAATCTGGGAATTTTGTTAGCAAAAAAACCAAATCTGAAATTTTTTGTTTTAAAAAAAAAAAAACCTAAATTTTTTTCAAAAATATGATCTGAAAAAAAAAAAAAAAAAATCTGAAAATTAAACATAAACACAAACACAACCACAACCACAACCCAAACTTAAAAATCAGGAAAAATCAAACAATAAAAATCTAGAAAATCAAATCTGATTTTGAAATAAAAATCTGAATTTTTTTTAACAAAACTCAAACCCAAATACAACTCCCACTATTTATAAATACAACAACCATCTTCAAATCTGGAAATTTTCTTTGAAAAAAAAAAAAACGAAATCTGAAATTTTTTTAAAATCCGGGTAAAAACGAGAAAGAGAAAGAGGGGAGAGTAGAGAAAGAGAATGAGAGAAGGCTTGAGTGAGAAAAGGAGAAAAGCGGAAGGCGTGATAGAGAAAGAGAAGAGAGGAGAGAAAGAAGAAGAAGAAGAAGAAGAAGAAGAAGGTGTGAGGGAGAAAAGGAGAGAGAAAGAAAAAAAAAAAGGGACCGCTGTAAATGAGAGAAAAGGGATAAAGAAAAAAATAAGAGCAATTATGTCTTCACAACCTAATTTTGACAAAAACAATAATACCTCTTAATTTTTGATTAAAAAGACATATTTCATATATATATATATATATATATATATATATAATTTTATTTTAGCCCACCCTAATAAAAAATTCTAGGTATGCCCCTAACTAGAACATCAAATTTTGCAAAAGCCTATATTGCCATGGACATGAATTCATGCTGTAAAAACATTTTTACGTAAAATATGATATTATCTATATTCAGATCTATTCTGTACACGATTTTATTCAAAGATTTTCACATGAAGATATAGTAACTTAAATATTTTTCACTTCAAATTGTATGCATGTATGGAATATTATATGTCAATTAAACTAGAAACTTTTTAAGATGAGAATTATTACCAAAGAGTCACCACTAGCATAAGAGAGGAAATAATCCCCCCAAATGCTAGGATGAAAATTTGCCGAGCGGCGATTGCAGTCTTCATTTTGGACCGAAGTAGCAGCTGCTGAGACTTGAGGAGACATTGTTTTCTATGTAGTTGGAGAGCAGTATATTATAAGTAGCTTCTTCGATCTTGTGCTTTGCTTTTGGCTTGTGTTTGTGTGATTCATATAGTGTGGTTTGCTCAGGTATTTATAGGCATCATGCGGTTTTGCTCAGGTATAGTCAGCAACATAAATGTGAAACACATTGTAGAATTAATAAAACCTTCCGTACTAGAAAAGGAAAGTTATAACATGTTTTTCTTTCTTTTATTTTTTATTTTGTATAATATTCCTTTTTATGTGTATTATTGTCATCTTCTACTCTCCTTTCTCTAGCTAAAACCCTACTACACTGCTCTCTCTCTCTCTCTCTCTCTCTCTCTCTCTCTCTCTCTCTCTCTCTCTCTCTCTCTCTCGGAACACTACAACAAGTATGACTTTTTATATCATTGCGCTATAGCATTCTTTTTAAAATGCTATCAAATGTACTTATATTATTGCATATTATAATAAAATGCTGTAAAAAGATGTTAATAGATAACACTTTAGTTTAAATAACATTTTGATTTCAATAATATAGCATTTTTAATGTTATTAAACTATATAGCTCAAATGTTAATTTTTTTTTTTAAAGAAAATAATTTAATAGCATTTTAAATTTGCTATGATATGTCATGAAATCATATAAGCTATTATAATTTTTTTTTTTTTTAATTTCAATCTATTATTATTATTATTGTGCTTTAAATTTTTATTAACAAAAACACAATTTAAGATACGTAAAATATAAAATATCAAATTTTTTTTAAAAAAAAAGTTAAGTGATTTACAAAACTAATTATATAGCATTTAAGAATGCTATAATACATGTTAAAAATATCTCTAAATATAAGGAGGTAAAATGAATTCTTATCCCTCTATTTTTTTTTTTCAAAGATAATGAGAGAAAACAAATTTATTTCCTTTTTCAAAATTTGAAACCCTACCTTTTACTTTATATTCTCTTCACCTATAATTAGAGTTGTTTTACAGCCACCAAACCACCCACTCAAAATCCCTACTTTTACCACAAAGCTCTCAAGCATCAATAACTGTCTTCGTCTTCTATTTTTCATTAAAAACTTTATATTTTTTTGGTAAGTTGTTCTCTCTTTCATTCATTTTTTTGAAAACTCATATTTAATTCTTATTAATTATTTGATTAACTACAGATCTGATTATTTGATATATATATATATATATTTTTTTTCAGTTAGAAAATCTGGTTATGAATCTACATGTAGAAATATTATATGTCTTCCATTGTGAAGTTATATTTCTTGGTAAGAGACTTTTTTTATTTTTTTTATTTTTTATTTTTTGTTTTTTTTTTCAAGTTTCAATATTTGATTTTTTTTCCATCCTATATCATTTTAGTTACAATCTCTACAATCTCTATTTCATAATTGTAATGGCTATGTAAATTCGTATATGTTTATTCATTTTTTTATTAAATATAACTTTATTTTATTAATGTCTTTCAGGTTATGAAGATGAGGGTTTTTGTGTTTTATCAAAAGCAGAAGATGAAGATTGGTGGGGCAATCATATTGTTGTAATTAGCTAAAAAAAATAAAATCATGTTCTTGTAATTTTTCTTCTTATTAAACTAAATTCAAATTTTTGTATATAGAAATTTCCTTGTACGTTTGATATGATTTGTTAATCATGTAATTATTTTGATTCATTAATAAATATTTATATTTTTTCCTTTAATGCTTGTATTTTTTTTTCTTTTTTTGTTTTGTGCACAATTAAAATTTTTAAATGAACAATTAAGTAAAAATTAAAAATATACAATTTTTATATTGGGTACAATTACAATAGCATTTTTAAAAAGTTATAACAACTACAATAATAATATTTTTTTTATTAATGATATAACATCAGTTAAATGCTATAAAAGAATAATTATAGCATTTAAAAATTGAATTTATGGCATGCAAATAATGCTATGAAAAGATAAAACTTTTAATCACACTAGCTGTCATGACATGCAACTGAATGCTATTGTTTACTTTTGAATGTTATTGTTTACTTTTGATAGCATTTTTCTGCTGCTATTATATGTGATATTTGTTGTAGTGGAATAAAATATCGGTATCGGTATCAATATTGGGCTTCTAAATTTATAGATATTTCAGAGATATTATCGATATCGGTGGATATTCTGTCAAAAAAAAATGATAAATATTTACATCTAAAGTTAGATTTTTTTTTTTGTGAAATTTTCGGACAAACTTAAAAAAGTAAGTATACTTTAAATGAATTATATTCCAATAATAAATTAGCATAGTTATGAGTTTATTATAAATTATAACATAGATAGAATCTATATAATTTTTAAAATTGAGTATTTAATAGAATAGTACTTTGTTTCACTTTTACAATATTATGTATAATATAAAGAGATTAAATATTTAATAAATAAAATTATCATTAATATATATATATATATATATATATAGTTCCACACTTCCAAGACTCTATCATAAATCATAATTCATACATAATAATATATTGTGTATCTGAAATTTAAAACCAAAACGAATTCTTTACTGGTTCAAATACATAAGATACATTTCTATCTTGATTTGAACAGAAAACGTGCTTGCATAGTTTTCAATGTAGTTATTAATATGTCACACGTATGCTGATTGATCTTTTTTAACTAATCCATGAATTGAGTAATTTGGGTTTACCCAACTTGGTGGATATCGTTGATCTGCATGCATAGGTATTGCATATGACATTTGTGGAGAAGGATAATCAAATATATTGCAGCCACCATAACTATCATAATATGGTATATGAGAACCTGACATTGTTTGCAAATCACCTAAAGAACTATTTTGTGTCTATACTCATTGAGGAGAGAGCCATATTCAAAGAATTTTCATTAATTTGACTTGTTCCTCCATGTTGTCTACCATGATTTTGATCAAAATTACCTGCATAAGCATCCCCACCCACTGCACTAGTATTCCAACATGTTGCACCAGTATCCCAACCTCTAGCACGAACATCTCAACTTGTTGCATCAGCATTCCAACCTCTTGTACTAGAATCCCAACCTCTTGCCTCATCCCTACCATCCCCATCATCTTCATCATCTTTTCCTCCACTAGTTCCATCAGAGGTATGTTGGTTATCGGAAGAGCTGGTAACAATAACTCCACGATCTATACCAACTTCTTCTCTAATCATTTGTGTTTAACATTTATTCTCATGTCTCGAGCATGAGAAGCAATATGTGGATCAGGATTTCCCTCGTCATCATCTAAGGAGGCAGATCTAACCTAGTCAAAAATTGGATTCTCATTATCGTCTCCTACTTTAGAACTACTTGAAATAGATCTATAAAATTAGTTTCATTTACTTTATCTTTATCATTATCGTGCTCTTATTTATTTTATTTTATTTTATTTTATTTTATTATAAAAATAATTGAGTTTCTTTAGATTCTCTACTTAAAAGAAACAATTGTGGGTTTTTTACATGTTTTGTACAAATAATTTTAAGATTCTTTTGTTTGGAATGTCGGCACAAAGTTACAAAAAAAATCAATTCTCCATATTTATAAATTGATTGGTACATATTTAACATTATTGGAATTAGTTTTACACATTTGAGTCACCAACAAATTTTTTTTTTTTTTTTTCAGATTGCTTTTACAAGATTTTACATATTTTATACGTCCACTATTTTGTTCTTTATCAAATTTTACTTCAAGTCCTCAATAATTGTACTATTGACTATTATGTTAGAAATTTTTATAAATTTGTTAATGCTTCTTCTAAAATAATTTTCAATCTAAATTATTTTAACAATAATTTAATTGTTTAGGATTAAAAAAATTATTTTAATAATATGCAAAATATCCATAGACTTTCGGGGTGAAATTTGTGAAATTTCAAGAATTTCGGGAATATCGGAAGATTTTCACGGATATTTCGAAATCGACCGGATATTCTACAAGATATTGGATATTTACATGTTTTGATATCGGTCACTTCAAAATACGGATATATCGGTTGATATTTTAGTATATTTATCGATTTTAAGTTCTTTGATCGTGACCGAATGTCTGTATCATCGTCTACATCATCCCAACTTTTTTATGGCATTGAGCTACTCCGATAATTAAAAGTCTTGTTTTCGGTGTAAAAACAATATTCAATTGAATAATTAAGAAATCAATGAGGTCAAACATTCCATCTTTGTATCGGTCTCAACGTACTGAGTCTAATCATAAGCTTAGTATCAAAGTGAAATGTTATGACTTATTTGGTAAACAGTATTAGTGTTTGTATAATACTATTGATTTTGTATTGGATTAGATAGAGTTGGATTGGATTGGATTGGACTTTATTATTTTTATACAATCCAGTGTTTAAGTCATATTTTATATTAGACCGTATTAAGTTATACAATGTTCGGATATGATTTTTGTTTAAATATTTTATTAAATAAAGAATCGATATATTTTTAGAATCAAAACGATATTATAAAATATATATTTATTATATTATATTACTTAAAATAATTTTTACTATTTTTTAAAAATAAATCATAATTCAAATAACCAATTTCAAGAATATTTAATAATTTTTTATAGTGGATTTATATTAATTTATTTTTAGATTTATAGTATTGTACATTTGTAATTACATTTTGTTTTTATTTAACATTTTAATTATTTATTTTATTTTATAATATAACATTAAAATAATATTTATATTGTTTTTGTATTATATTTAAAATTATTATTATATTAAAGCTTATCATTATTTCTCCTCTTTGTTTTTATTTTTTATTTTTAAATACTCTTCACTTTATATCAGCTAATATGTATACATCAAATTAAACCAATTAAAATGTATTAATTAATATCGGTGCAAGACAAGTTAAACATTATATTGTATTATTCTAATATATTTTAAACCCCTAATATAATTTAAAACATGCACAGAATAAACCCTTAACAATTAACCATAACTGTAAGCATCATTTACTAGAGTTAGTATTCGGATTGCTGTTTTTGGCCGTAAAATTATTTTCGATTCTAAATTTATCTATTTCTATAATTTTATTGTTTTTATCAACTTCAGCTATGCGGTAATCAAAATACCTCTCTTATTGAAAGTATTTGATCTAAAGCAATAAGTGTTTGATAAAATGAAAAGAAATTCTAGAGATATTTTGTTTCTCCGTTAATGGAAATAAGGTCAAAAGAAATTAAAAGTAGGACTGTAGGAGGCAGTTGGCCTCCTACTTCTCAGGTGACCGTCATCGTCGTCCTTCATGAACAAAGAAGGAGGTCAATGTACGGCCTCTAAAGAGATGGCTCGATCGAACGCTTTATATGATTTAATACTGTCTAAGACCAAAAATCAATGTTACTATTTAAATTAGTTCAATATTTTATAATACAATCCAGTCTAGAGATACATATTTAGAGAATGAGGATGGATATATATCCCCCCATCCCTATCTCCACTTCCTAGATCCTTCCCCCATTTCCCCATTTGGATAAAATGGGGATGGAGATTTTTGGGGGGAGGTACATCCATCCCCAACCTCAGTTCCCCATTTTTCTATTTTTTTCCGTTTTCCAGTTTCCCCTGTTCCCCCATTTTCCCATTCCCCATTTGACTAAAACTTAAAAAAAATAAACTAAAAAAACAAACATTCAATTACAAATACAAAATAAAGTGTTTCAAAGTTTCAAACTAAACTAACTTCATATGTGAAGTAACACAAAATGTTTAAAAATAAAAAATAAAAAATAAAAAATTTACATAACAGATTAACAGATTAACAGATTAACAGACAATTCATTACTCAGTACTCTGAAAAATCTCCACTCAATTCACTTTGAAGCCTACAAATAACAGTACAATACAAAAAGATTATTATATATTAAAAAAAAAAACTATATTAAAAAAAACTAAAGAATAAAAAAAATTAAAAATATATATATTATAATTATATTTATATATGTTCGGTGGAAATGGAGAATTGTATATTCAAACGGGGATAGGGATGGGGAGGGGCGAAGGGGCGGAGGGGTCCCCCCATCCTCATCTCCATTTTAATTTGGGGATGATAATCATCGCCCTTTTCCCATTTGCCCTAAAAAAACCCCCAAATGGGGATGGTGACACGGGAAAATGAGAATCTGGAAGAAAAATATGCAACTCTAGGTGGAAGTCAAATACCATTCTCTAAGCGATGTTTGATGGTGGTTGGAGGTCCAATCCGATCATTTTCCGGGGGGAAATCTTGAGCCTCTATCGGCTACATCAAGTTTGATAAGGTTAAGTGAATATATTAAATAATTGGGACGAAACTGAAGAACATGACACAGAAGGGTGAAAAAAAAGCACAATATTAGACCTAGATTACAAGAAATATATGTTCACTGTTCACATCATGAAAATATGTGGTAATGGATTTTTGTGAGATCTCAGACATATCTGGTGAGAAAATATGTGGCTATTGATTGGAGTGTTATCCGGAAAATGTTAGAGATTGATTGATATATCCGGAAACCATCGATTCAGAGTGAAAAAAATAAAAACAAAATAATCCACGGAGATTTTGTCTGCCCATAGTCTTTTTTTTTTTCAATTTTTTGTTTTTTTGGTTTTTTTTTTTTTTTAATCTCCACTATGGTTTTTTAGTTTTTTAAATTCTATTTTATGTTAATAAAAATATTTAAATATTATAAATTTATATTCAATTATTATAGAACAGGGATAAATGTGATTACAAGAAATATAAATTTATATTCGATTATTATAAGAAATATGTGTTCACCGTTCACATCATGAAAATATGTGGTAATGGGTTTTTATGAGATCTCAGACATATCTGGTGAGAAAATATGTGGCTATCGATTGGAGTGTTATCCGAAAAAGGTTAGAGATTGATCGATATATCCGGAAACCATTGGTCCAGAGTGAAAAAAATAAAAACAAAATCATCAACGGAGATTCTGTCTGCCCAGTCTGCCCATAGTCTCTTTTTTTTCTTCAATTTTTTTTTTTTTTTTTTTTTTTTTTTTGTTTTTTTGGATCTCCACTATGTTTTTTTTAGTTTTTTAAATTCTATTTTATTTTAATAAAAATATTTAAATATTATAAAATTATATTCAATTATTATAGAGCAGGGATAAATGTGATTTTTTATGTTGAGGGTCAAAGGTAAATATAACTTTTCAGGGGTTAAGACCGGACAACAATTAGTTTTAAGAGTGGTGCTATTGGTACACCCCTTACCTGTCTATTTATGTCTCACTTTTTTTAATTATGCAGTATTTTTTTTTCCTTTATCAAAATTACTTAAAGGGACATACAATTTAAGGAAAAAAATCTTCTACAAAGTAAACCTATTAAAACTCCACATTCCTTTTCTAAAAAATAAATAAATAAATAAATAAATAAAATTCTTTTAAACCTTTATTATTATTATTATTATTATTTTATTTCTTAACTCTTAAACCCTAAATTTTGCTTCTTACACACATACAAATATATTATGAAATAGTCTTTGAAAGATATTAAGCATATGGAAGAATCGTTCTTTAGAATATATTAAACTATCGTTGTGTTGAAATAACCCTATTTTTTTTTTCTTTTCCACCATGAAATAAGAAGAAAAAAAACTCAAAATAAAATAAAATAATAAGAAGAAAAAATAAATCATTTAATGGAGGTGTGAGAAAGATGTATACAAAGATCAAAGATGAGGTATATTAAGTTTGAGAAATAAGTAAATTGGGTAGTTTTAGAAATGAATCAAAACAATTAATAAAAACATTTAATTTTATTTTATTTTATTAAGTCAAAATTTTAAAAAATGGGACATATATAGATTGGTAGGGGGTGTGCCAACAACACCACTCTGGTTTTAATTGCGGTCAATGAAATTCAAATTAGGGGATTTTTGTGTAATTTTCCCTAAAATTATTAAATCTGTTTTCAAAATTTGAATAGTCATGTCAACCATCAATCATCAGTTTAATGTGAATAAAAAATTGTGATTGTTGGGGACTACACCGCTTTTAATCGTTTACGGTTTCGAGGAGGAGTTTATTTTGATTATATTTTATAAACCGAACAACTATTCTTCTCCGTTGAAAAGCTTGTCTTGTGACAGTTTATTTCGAGGACAGTTTTAGTGTTGATTTTGATTTTTGAGCAAAACTAACTTCTATTGCATATTAGTGTAGGTGGTCGGTCTACGGTTGATGTGGATCGGGTCGGGTTATATTAAGTCCAAGGTAACTTGGTCAAGTTCATTGTTTGAGGGATGTTACTTTCTCAAATGACCTGCAGAAACGGTTAGTCTATCGATGTTGTGTGACTGTTTTCATTGAACCTGTACAAGAACAGAAATAAAAACGAAAATAAAGGATAAAATCAGAAGATGAGGTTGTTCTTCTTAGCCTTAAGTTTGTTTGGACTGAGCAAAGATTTGTATTAATCGAGATTGTGATTCAGATCCAATTCCGGTGATTGGAATGTTTATGAGCAGAGTTTCAGTAAGCCTTTATTAAGCTTTTTGTGATAGAAATTTCAGAGAGAGTTCAATGTCATTGAACTCTGGTATTTATAGGCCAAATATTCCTCCAACGTTCATCAGATTGTGAAGTGATTGTAGGTGAGATTTCAAGAGAGATTCCCTCGCACGTTACCCAACTTTTAAAATTGAAGACTGACTTGGTCTTTCAACAGCCAGGTTTTAATTGATATTGGTCTTGGGTCGACCCGATTTAATGGGCATGGATAGGATCCAACACCAATGAGGTATGAGCTTTCACGTGTTGGGCCTATGAGCTATTTTTGACTACCACAGTTTGTCCCTCACTTTCTAAATTTGGGGTCACCAAGTTTTGAGAGTGACTTTGGTCGGGTCGTTGTGTGCGATCGATGTCGTGCCAAGAGATTTCAAGAGTTGAAAGATCTCTTTGTTGATAGACGAATCAATCGTGTGTCGAATGACTGACGATATTCTTAATTTGAAGCGACAAGTCGTTCGACAATATAACTTAAGTGCGGGAAATCAAATCGATGGGACAATTATGTTTCGGTTCCTTATGTTGACGTCAAATGCATTTAATTCAAGTACAACTTTTGAGACTTATTTTTGAATTTTAAATTTTGTAGTTTCCTTGGTTGGTTGGTAAACGAAAAGGTGTTGACGCATGGCAACTAAGGTTAGGCGCATGCGGTTAAGTCCTTGGTTCTTATAAATCAACAAATTCACTTTCTAACGCTTCACTTTTCTTCACGCAAGTTAGAACAAAAACTCTCTATAACAACGTGTTAGCAGAGCTTCGTTGATTTTTCTAGCGTTTCCTTCCAAGGTTAGTAAACAAAAAAGATATTTATACATTTTAATGTTTATGTTTCGCATGAGATTTATCTTTATGAATCTACATAAGAGATAGATAGGAATGTCTAATGCTCTTTTTCTGGGAAAATATACGTTCTTCGTTGTTCTTGATTTTCTTTGTTATGTTCTTGAATGTATTCGAAAATGCATGATTCATTTGTATATTGAATCTGTTCATATTACATGTCGTAAGTTTTTGGCTTTCTTGTATGTTTTCGAGTCGCGAGTAGGTGTTGGATTTAAGTCAACGCTCGATTTAGGATAGGTAAAGATCTTCCAGGCTTGATTGATTTTTCTTCTCACGAAGGAAAATCTTAGTTCTTGACTTTTCGTAGGAAACCCTAGGTTTTGATCTCTGAGCCCTAGGTTGTGAATGTAGCATTTTAGTTTTTGTCTGACTTGTGCATTTTTTTCATGTCAACTTTTGGAGATATAATGTCAAGCGACGTTACAACTTCGGAGCCCCAGTTTATGTGGACTCCTAGCGAAGAAGAGGTAGATAGGGAGGTCGACTCTGGTAATAGAAATGTCAGTCGACTGGTATCAGTAGAGGACCCTTCAAATGTGGCTACCATAAATGCGAGAGGGATGATAGAGCAGGGTGTCGTTCGCGCTGTTACGGATTTAGTCGTCTCTCCAAAGCGTGTAGATGTCGCAGAGGCATCTACCTCTGGTCGTCCTCTTGGTGTTCTGAATTATAGTCATTCAACTATGATTATGGATGTCGAATTCAACCATATCTGGTCGATCTATGGGATTTCGGATTCTGTCGAACTACGAGCACCGAAGGAGGAAGAACGGGTGAACTGGGATATACCTGGATGGACGTGTTTTTATGAGTATACCCTCCGTTTAGGTTTTAGGTTCCCAGTTCCTCAATTGGTTCGACGAATGTTGTTGTATTGTGACATTGCTTCTAGCCAATTGATGCCAAATAGTTGGAGAATATTGTTGAGCTTAGGTGTTATTAGTGAGAGATATGACGTGAAGTTTGGGCTAGGGTGCCTCCTCCACAATTATTATTTGAAGGAGCACATACATGATCAAGGTCGTTACATATTAATACATAGATCTAAGGAAAATCAGCTTGTTATCAATACTACGACGAATGATCGTCATTGGAAAGATACCTTCTTTTTTGAGAGAGGTCCTCCGATCGACGGTCCTTGGGGAAGGTCGCAGTATCGACGCAGGCGAATTTGGAACTTATATGGTGAATAGTCTACCAATTGTCGTTTCGTTTCTTATTCAAACTACATATATTACTGATAAGTAACTGCTTTTGTAGAAATTAGGGGTGTAGATAGTAAACCGTCGTGCGAAGTGGCACCTAAGCTTCGTTGTTGAGTGTGCTTAGGTGCCACTTAGGCTATTCTAGATATTCCTATAGAGAAAAGGAGTTGTAAATTTTTGCTTATGGAAGGTAATCTTAGGCCTAGCAGCTTATGGCGATGGTCAACTTTGAATAGGTCGTGAGGACCATATCCTCATTTGAAGGATTTCCTGTCGTACATTTGGTTTAGGAGAAGTCTCGAAATACTTGAATGTGATATGAAATTTATGTCGCCTCTTACTGATGTTGAGCATCGTTTCGTAGTGACGTCGATGGCGAGCGCAAAGATTAAACAAAGCTGAAACCTTGAGACTTTGTAGAGAGGAGATGGCAAAGAAAAGAGCGGCAGCAATAGCAAAAAAAAGAGCGGCCAACAAGTCGAAGGAGAGTGCTCCTACAATGCTAGAACATACTTATACTTCGTCATCAGAATTGAGCCCTGCGAAGAAGAGAAAGAAAAGAGATACCGCAGCCGATCGTGGAAAGAAAGTTGAATCTAGCTCGAAGGCAACATTAGCTACATCTGTTTTGGAGCCAGATTCGTCAATGATGCTCCTCTCGTCTGGGATTTCATCCTTCAATAAGCCATCTGTCTTTCTAGAAAAGTCAAACGAATTCCTTCTTCTCGCTGATGACTTATATTTAAAGGGCAAAAGTACGAAGGAGGTCTTTGACACCGGTGTTCTCTCGGCGTTTCGTGTAGGTTTTCTATATTCTCTTTTGGATCTTAGCATACATTTTTTTATTTTATTGATGATACGATATTCTTTTAATAGGATCTACAAGTGCAACTGCATCTTCATGACAGGTACAAGGCTGTCAATGATAAGTGCGTAAAATTTCGGAAAGACAATGACGTTTTCAAGACCAATAATGCTAGACTCGACCAAGCTTTGAAGGAGATAAAGTAGAAAAAACTAGCTCTAGAGGAGGAGTTGGAGGGTGTTAAGAGGGAGAAGGATCGTCAAAGCGAGGAATTGGAGAACGCTAAAGCCGTTATTGTCAAGCAAGGGAGTTTGGTCGAGGATTTGAAGAAAAAACTAATGTCGATGGCTGCCGAAGGTATGTGCAAAGCAAGGGCGGAGTTGTACAAGGAATATTTATCCGGCGATCATGTCAAATGGGATGAAGTCAAGATGTGAGACGTTATTGAAACTTATGAAGAAATGGAGCGTCTCGGGCTTGAGTGGTCCCCATCTGGAGATGCGGTCGAAGAGGAGACGATTGTCAAAGTTCATGGTGGAGATGCTAATGCGATCGACAATCAAAGTGTGCCAACCCATTAACATGACTCAAGAATGATCAATTTTCATTTTTTCTTTTATCAATCTATATTTTTGTTTGATGTATATGTGGATGATTTGGTCAACTCGACCACTATTTGATTATTTTGCCCTTCATTTGCTATAAATGTGGATGTTTGGTCGACTCGACCTTTTTATTACTGATGCCTGTCGTGCATATATGATTTTGTGTGCCAATTTTTGACTTGATATTTTTTGTGAAAACGATACGACCATCATATAATGAGGTTTTGCATAATTTTGGTTTTAATCTTTAATGAGATAAGCCTGTAAACTTATGCTCATTCGTAATCTGATCGACACGACATCTAATTAATCGAGTATGTGTGTTTAGGTTGGTACATCATTTTAGAGTGATTTATAGCATCGTGTTCATGCATTTTAATGATCGTCAAACTTTATTTATATGGAAATAATCGTGTACATGCGTTTTGATGATCGACAACATTTTTACATAGAAATAATCGTGTACATGTGTTTTCATGGTTGACACGATCTTTATTTGTATAGATATAATTGTGTACATACGTATTCATGGTCAACACAACCTATATTTACATAGAAATAATCGCGTACACGTGTTTTCATGATCGACAAGATCTTTACATAGAAATAATCGCGTACATGCGTTTTCATGGTTGACAAGACCTTTATTTGTATAGAAATAATCGCGTACATACATTTTCATGGTCGACACAACCTTTATTTACATAAAAATAATCGCGTACATGCGTTTTTATGGTCGACAAGACCTTTATTTATATAGAAATAATTGCGTACATGCGTTTTCATGATCGGCAAGATCTTTACATAAAAATAATCGTGTACATGCGTTTTCGTGGTTGACAAGACCTTTACATAGGAATAATCACGTACATGCGTTTTCATGGTCGACAAACCCTTTATTTATATAGAAATAGGCGCGTACATGTGTCACTCCCCCACTCTCAATATGTGATGTCGCATGAGATTTTGAGAGTTGATTTCGGCATCGTCGTAAGATCGTTCTGCAGTAACGACTGTACTGTTTGCCAGTGTCGATATCTTATTTATAGAAAGATGTTGGTTTTTGGTGAGCTCAGTTTACACTTAATTGTATTAAGTCATCATCATTGCTCCTCGATGGTCGAATTGTTAGTATATGATAAGAGATAATAAGATATTTGAGAAAGAAAAGTTTATAAATGATACTTTTTTAGATGTAGGGCATTCCAACTGTTGTGCAATTCTCGACTGTCGCATCCTCGCAGCTTGTATACTCCTTGCCCCTTGATGTTTGTAATTTGGAAGGGTCCTTCCCATGTCGGACCTAACTTTCCTACTGTTTCCTCTCTTGTATTTTGGAAGACACGTCGTAGTACCTAGTCGTTGATTTTGAATACCTTGATCCGTACTTTCTTATTATAATATCGTGCGACTTGTTGCTGGTAAGACTGTATTCTTATGGCTGCTCGTTCTCGTTGTTCGTCTAGGTGATCTAGTTCAAAGTTGAGTTCTAAACTATTTTATTCTTCATTTGGGTTTTCGCTTCGCGCGGTCGATAGCCTTGTCTCAATTGGGATCATTGCTTCTGAACCATATACAAGCGAGAATGGAGTTTCACCGGCTGATCGACGTGGTGTGGTTCTGTATGACCACAGTATCTCTGGGAGTGTTTCAGCCCACTCGCCTTTTTCCGCTTCTACCGTTTCTTGAGGATGTTGATGATAGTTTTGTTTGTCGACTCCGCTTGTCCGTTGGCTTGGGGATAACGTGGCGTTGAAAAGCTAAGTCTTATACCGTACTTGTCGCAGAAGTTCTTGAAGTCGTAAGATATAAATTGGGATCCATTGTCGTTCACTATTTCCCAAGGTACACCAAACCTACAGATGATATTTTTCCATACGAATTTACGTACCTCGATATCGTGAACTTGCTGGAAAGCTCTAATTTCTACCCATTTGGTAAAGTAGTCTGTGAATACTAGCATGTAGACGATACCTCCTGGTGCCTACAATATCCATTCCCCATTTCATAAAAGGCCAAGGGGCCGAGATTGAATTTAACATACCTGGTGGAAAATGCGACACTGTTGTAAATCTTTGTCATTTGTCACACAATCTCACATGGTTCTAAGAGTCAGTACCCATTGTTGGCCAGTAGTAGCATGTTGTGATGGCTATGTTTGACAAATTTCAAGCGCCAAAATGATTTCCACATTCTTCATAATGTAGGCTTTTGAGGACGTCGTATGCTTCTCGCAGAGTTACGCATCTCAAGTAGGGTCCTATAAAGGATTTTTTATATAATCTACCATACAAAACGTAGAATTTCACTACCTTCGCTTTGATCTTCCTTGCTTTGGTTTTTTCACCAGGTAGAATGTCGGCTAGGATGTAATTCAGTATGGGGTCCATCCAACTTGCTCCATGGTCGACTGGTGCAACTATTTTGGCCGTCTGTATAGTTGGTGACATAAGATGTAGGATAAGGATTGATTTTAAACCGTTTGTCGTTGTCGATCCGCGACTTGCTAATACATCTACTTGTGAGTTTTCCGATCTTGGTATTTGTTGGATAGTAAATTCGTCAAATGTCGATTGAAGTTGTCTTGCCTTTGCCAGGTAAGCCGTCATCCTTTGATCCTTGGCTTCGTATGACCCATTTATCTGTCGAACGACAAGTTGAGAATCACTCTGAACTTGGATTTTTCTAATATTTAAGCTCTTTATGAGGTCGAGTCCGATGATTAGTGCTTCGTATTCCATTTCGTTGTTTGTCACATGAAACTCACAGTGGACTGATTGTTCCAAGATATCTCCTAATAGGGATTTGAGTACTAGACCTAGCCCACTTCCTTTAATGTTGCTGGATCTGTCGACCGACAATGTCCATTTCTGGGTTGTACTCTTCGTTAAGGCTACTAATTCCTGTTCAGCCTGCACATTCTCACAAGGAGTAAAGTCTGCGATAAAATCGGCTAATACCTGAGATTTCGTTGCAATTCGTGGATGGAAGCTGATATCGTATTCGCTTAACTCGACAGCCCATTTCGTAATTCAACCTGAAAGTTCTAGTTTATGCAGTATATTCTTAAGTGGAAAAGTAGTTAATACCTTAATCGAATGACATTGGAAGTATGGTCTCAGTTTGCGTGCTGTAACGACAAGTGCTAATGCCACTTTATCCAATCTATTGTATCGAGTATCTACGTCGAGCAGTGCCTTACTTACATAATACATTGGGTGTTGAACGTTATCTTCTTCTCTAATTAAAACGGCGCTTACAGCAGTGTCAGACACTGCTAGGTATACGAGCAATGTTTCGTCATTTTTGAGCTTCGACAATAGTGGGGCAAGGTCAGGTAGGTTTTCAAGTCTTGCTGTGCCTTCTCACAATCGTCATTTCATTCAAACGTTTTGTTTTTTCCCAAGGTGTTGAAGAAATTATGGCATCGTTAAGACAACTTCGAGATAAATCTATTTAGAGCTGCCACAAGGCCTGTGAGTTTTTGCACATCTTTGATGTATCTGGGGGATTCGATCTTTTTTATCGATTGAATCTAGAATGGATTGGCTTTGACACCTCTTTGGGTGACTAAGTATCCTAAAAATTTCCCTGCAGCTGCACCAAAAGAGCATTTAGTTGGGTTAAGTTTCATACCATATTCGTCGAGTATGTCGAACGACTGCCTCAGGTGCTCAATATGTTATTTTGCAACTAGTGATTTAACCAGCATATCGTCAATGTAGACCTCTATTGTTGATCTAAGCATTTTAGCAAACATTTTGTTGACCAGCCTTTGGTAAGTCGCACCTGCATTTTTAAAACCAAAAGGTATTATTTTATAACAAAATGTACCTCGTTCTGTGACAAAAGCTGTCTTTTCTTGGTCGTCAGGATACATTAAGATCTAGTTGTAGCCTGAATATGGGTCCATGAAGCTGAGTAGTTAGTGTCATGCTGTCGCGTTAACCAACATGTCTATGTGGGGGAGTGAGAATTAATCTTTGGGACATGCCTTGTTGAGGTATGTGAAATTGATGCAAACGCGTCATTTCCCGTTCTTTTTCTTTACGACGACGACGTTTGTTAACCAGTCAAGATATTTCACCTCTTTCATTGATTCGACATCGAACAATTTTTGGATCTCTTCATTGATCACTTTATTTCTCTCTAGAGCCAACTTCCTTTGTTTTTGTTTCACGGGTTAGTGATCTAGATCGACCTGCAATTATGAACCATTACCTTTGGGTCGATACCGACCATGTCTGAATATGACCAGGCGAAACTACTCTGTCATTCCTTTAAGAATTTGATCAATTGGTCGCGAACATCTTTAGGTAGCCTAGATCCTACGAAGATTTTGTGATCAAGATTTTCTGGGTCGATTGACACTTTATCAAGTTCTTCCATTTTGGATTGTTTAGAGGTGATTCGACCTTGGTTTCCTGTAATTGTTATAATTCTTCCTTCTTCTTTTTCATGGTGTTTTGGTAACACTCTCTGGCTGCTCTTTGCTCCCCTTTTATTTCTTTAACTCCCCATCTGGTTGGGAATTTGATCATCTGATGGTAGGTCGACGGTATGACCTTCATCTCGTGTATCCAAAGTCTGCCGAGAATTGCATTATATAGGGACTGGCAGTTGATGACCAAGAAATTGATGTAGAGGTTGATCCCTTTGGTGTAGACTGGCAACACAATCTTGCCTATGGTACTTTTTTGTTCTCCACTGAACCCTGTTAGCATGGTCGTTCGATAACTAAGTTTGGATTCATCGACCTACATCGCTCTTAAAGCACTGTTAAACAAAATGTTATAGGAACTACCATTGTTGATCAAAATTCATTTTGTTAGACAGTGTGCAATATGTAAGGAAATAACAAGTGCATTATAATAGGGAGAAAACAAATCTGCTTTGTCTGTAGACTTGAAGGTGATCGTTTCGTCGACGTTTGTGGGATGCTCCCAATTAGGTTGAATCTCTGTGTTCAACACTTGTCATGCGTGCCTCTTTACCACCAAATAACTTATGCCACTAACTTCTGATCCTCCAGCGATGTAGTTGATTACTCTATCTTGTTGAGGTGGTTCTGGTGGATTGTCATTTGCACCAGTTTGCCTCTCTTTGTGTCGAGCAAGGGTTTATTTCCCTTTATCCGTTAGAAATTCATGTAAATGTCCTTGCTTGAGCAGCTCTGCGACTTCCATTTCAAGGGTGACACAATCCTCCGTTCGATGATCATGATCGTCGTAAAATTCACACCATAATCTCACGTCTCGATGTTCTGGGATGGCATTCATTTTTCGTGGTCATTTTAGTGTTTTACCCATTTCTTTTATCACTGCTACAAGGTCAATTGGTTCAATACTTAGATTGTATTCCGGCACTTGGATTTGTGGTTGACTCGACCTTGAATTCTCGGGCATGTATTGTCATTGATCGTTTGAACCTTAGTGCCCTGGTTGGGTGTTGCGGCGGTCGTTTGTTGGATAAGGTTTAGTCTGTCTGTCGTTAGATCTTTTATCGACTCGATCATTTCTTCTATTTGAATAGTTGTTGACTTTTCCAACAAAGTTGGCTTCGTCTTCTTCCCATTTAATTTGGGCCCACGCTTTTGCTAGTACATCTTCCATTGTCCTGCATGGATATTTGGTGAGTTCTTTATATAAATCGGAGTCAAACTTAAGGCCTTTTCTGAAGGCATATATTGTTGTTGCTTGATTGCAATATGGGATCTGCACTTTCTCTCTATTGAAGCGTCCAACGTAAGTCCTTAGATTTTCACCATGCCTTTGCGTTATCATATATAGGTCGTCCAACTGCTTTTCTAGTTTTCGATTGCTTGCAAATTGCTCCACGAACGTATCTGTAAGCTGTGCAAAGGAATTAATAGAATTGTTAGGTAAGTTGGTGTACCATTGTAAAGCTGGACCATTGAAGTTGGACCCAAAGGCTTTGCACATGCATGCTTCTCGTAGACTGCATGGAATCACCGCAGTGAACATTCTCTGCTTGTACTGTGCTATATGGTCATCAGGATCGGTCGTTCCTTCGTACTGCTTTATGTTTGGGAAGTTGAAATTTCTAGGCATTTCAACCAGGGCTATATCATCAACAAACGATGAGTCGGCGAAGCTGTTCACCGCGCTTTTCCTTATTGGAGCTAGAACTCTTGGAATTCTTTGTATAAATGCTTCCATTTCCGCGAACCTGAGAGAGAATTCAGTATTAATAGATACAGGTAAGTTGAGTCCAGGTTTTACTAATCCTGGTGTCGACTGGATCGACATGGGTATCTTTGAGACATTTTCCTGTTGTAGGCCTGTGAGTTGGTCCTGTTCGTTCTCATTTCGGACCGTTAAGTTGTTGAGGTCGATTTCCACCCAGGCTGTCTGGATTGCCCGCTAATTCTGCCCGACATTTGGGTTTACTTCTGGTGCTAGTGGTTCGACAGGTTCCCTCAGAGATGTTCGATCGACTTCATGTTCGTTGTTTGGAATTGGAACTAGGCGTCTTGTTGTTTCGCTATCGGGTACCACGCCGTCGAGTATGGCTCGCACTTCGCCATTAGTCGCTCGAATTTCAGCATTTTCCGCTTCGATTGCCAGTAACTTCACTGCGTTTGCGGTCATTTGGGCAGTCAGTGCGTCGATCTGTTCTTCGACAGTCAGGGCATTTCCACTTTCAGACATGTTAAAAAGTTTGCACGAAGAGTTTGACTAGCTTATTTGTAAAGTTGCAATGTGCCCCACGATTAGTACCAAACTGTAGGTGGTCGACCTACAGTTGATGTGGATCGGGTCAGATTGTATTAGGCCTAAAGCAACTTGGTCAAGTTCGTCGTTTGAGGGATGTCACTTCCTCAAATGACCTGCAGAAACGGTTAGTCTATCGACGTTGTATGACTATCTTCGTTGAACCTGCACAAGAACAGAAATAGAAACAAAAATAAAGGATAAAATCAAAAAATGGGGTTGTTCTTCTTAGCCTTAAGTTTGCTTAGGCTAAGCAAAGATTTGTATTGATCGAGATTGTGATTCAGATCGAATTCCGGTGATTGGATTGTTTATGAGCAGAGTTTCAGTAAGCCTTTAGTAAGCTTTTTGCAATAGAAATTTCAGAGAGAGTTCAATGTCATTGAACTCTGGTATTTATAGGCCAAATATTCCTCCAACATTCATCAGATCGTGAAGTGATTGTATGCGAGATTTCAGGAGAGATTCCCTCACACGTTACCCAACTTTTAAAATTGAAGACTAACTTGGTTTTTCAACGGCCAGGTTTTAATTGATGCTGGTCTTGGGTGGACCCGATTTAATGGGCCTGGATAGGATCCAACACCAATGAGGTCTAGGCTTTCACGTGTTAGGCCTATGGACCATTTGTGGCTACCATAATTAGCGCATTTCAGCCCTCAAATACTGTTAGGTTTTAATATTTAATATGTTTAGGTATATATTTCAAAATTGATTTATATATTAATGATGGACATGTTCACTGATTCAGGAATCCTAACTAGAGAAAGGAAACTTAGATTTTGTTTGTTTTTTTTTCTTTTTAACTTATATTTTAATAGTCTTAACTCTTAAGTACTTAATAATTCTTAATTGTTAAGATAGGTAACATTTTCATTTATCATTTTATGTTTTATGCATCCGTAATTCTAATTGAAAATGAGAAATTGAATTATATAATTAACAATAAGAAAACATGTCTGGTAACAATTATTGAAAACATTATTGAGAAATGGAAAACATTAAAAAAAACAACTTGTATCATATTGTAAAGTGAAATATATATATATATATATATATATATGTATCATAATAACCAATCAAAATATATATGTTATTTTTAACTTAATTTAAGATACAAGTTAAAAAAACACTTAATTTAATCTTTAAGACTTAAATTGGTGAAAATACAAACGGTATAATTTTTCATTTGTGACTATAATATTTAAAAGATATTGGTAATGTTACGTGAGTACCACATAAAAATTATGTATTAAGATTGAGTGAAAGGAATCTTGGTTGCTGATTTATAATTATAAAGTTTACTAAAAACTATAAGCAAATTACACGTGCCATACACAAAAATTATGAATTAAATTCATCCAAATAATGATGCAACATTAAATACTAATACATTAATTGGTTTAAGAACCATATTTATTTTTATTTTGAATGGTTTTTATTTGGATGAATAAATTTTTTTATGAACTTTTAAAGGTTTTTAATGATTCAAAAGAGTATTAAAAAAATATAAATATTATTAACCTTCTTTTTTTTATATTAAGTAGCTTCTTCCTTTGTAATTGCTTGGCTATTGTCAGTTGTGTGACAGTGTGATCATGTATTTTGAAAATTCAGAAATATATTAAATATGTGAAATACATAGTAGAATAAACTGTATTGAATTATTTTATAAAACTTGATTAAATTAATATTATATTATATTTGAAAAATAAACATATATTATATTATATATGATAAAATATATAATAATAATATTTTATTTGTAATGTTTTTAATGAAATAAATTGTTTAATCATATATTATTTAATTGGTATAATATATATATTATTTTATCAATAAAATCAATTAATTTTTTAAAAATTATTATTTTATATATACTTTTTAATTAAATATAACATGTTTTTCTTTTTTTTAAAGCATCCCCAACAGTCTTCCTTAGAGACTCTCTTGAATAAGGATGGATGTTGTTGTAAGGGGTCATTAAGGCTGTATGTATTCCAACAATACTCCATGAAATGGCTCCGTTAATAATTTTTATTATTATTTTGATATTTTACTTTGTAATTATTTTTGTAAAACAAATTACTTATTGAATAATAAGTGTTATTGTGATTTAAAAGTTAAATATATTGTGCTTTTCAAAAAATAAAATAAATTTAAATATGTTGAGCCCACTTAAGAGGGTTGAAGCCATCTCTTAATAAAGGGGGTGAGCTCTACCAAAAGACATTTAAGGGAATCTTTAAGTGACCTATTTGAGATACAAAAATACAAAATTTCCCTTAATTAAGCTAAGGGGTCTCCAAGGAAAACTGTTGGAGATGTTCTTATCACTTTGTATTATGTTGTCAAGGACTCTCTGCTCTCTCTATCTTTGTCAACCCTGCTTTCATCACCATAAAACCAGACTCCTCCTCTCCAAGCTTATTATGGCATTGAACTACTCGAATAAAAGCGTTTGTTTCGTGGTTGGTGTAAAATAAATATTCAATTTTGTTAAAATTTTGTCCATGTATGTAAGAGGCCGCTACTCAAGAGGTATTGTCGCACGAGTTGAATTCACAATTTCACGGTATTAATATATGGGATATATTATTGGACCCAAGGGCCCTCTAAAAGGAGGGCAGACCCGGGCTATAGCCGGGTCAACCTATTGGTTTAAAATATATATATATATATATTTAATTCTCTTCTCCCATCACACCCGACACCACACGTCCATTCATTCCCATACCACCTCCCACCTCATCCATTCTCTCTCTCTCTCTCTCTCTCTCTCTCTCTCTCTCTCATCACATATCCTAACTCTCCAACTCACACACACTCTTTCTCTTCCCAAATCCCAATTCTCTCGATCTTCCCAATTAATAATTATCTCAATTTTGTTAAGATTTTCGGTTATAAAATTAAATATAAAAAAATAATCATATTCAGATCTTCAATTCAGGATTTTTAGTTAAAATTGATCTTTTTTATAAATTAATTTTTCTAATTAACAAGTTAGAGTTTTAGATTTATTATTAATAGTTTTAAGTTAGTGTTTTATTGTTTTTTTTATGAATTTATTTTTCGACTTCAATTTATTATTTATAGTGTTATAATTTATAAAATATCTGTTTAACCAAATTGTTTGATAATTATGGGTTACAATATCAATCAACCATTCATCAAAACCAAAAAAAAAAAAAAAACTATACTTTCATATTTTGGAAAAAAAAAAAATAGTTTTCGAATGGGAGTGTATCAAGATCAAGTTCTCTACATAATATCAGAGAAAGAGGTTTAAGTTTATCCTCTTCATCTCAATAGAATAAAAATAATATTGTCTTATTAAAAGTTTATATATATAATTTTGTTTTAATTCACCTCCATCTCAATGGTTTTAATTATAAAAAAATTCAGATATAAAATAAATCGTCACAGGTAATGTAATAAACAGTAAACCGGTAAACATACCAGAATGTACATTAAGAAGAGTACGTCCCTATTAATTAATGGACACGTTTTCCACTTCTTGTTTGTTTTGCTATTTTAAGAAAATTGTACGGTGATGAAAATTTCCCCATGTTACCCTCAATAAATAGATATTATTATTTTTTTATCTATATTTACTGCACTGAAAAGATCACGTTTATGTAATGCTTGCACATAATTTCTTGTGTTCGCACTTCAGATTGTGATTGGTGGACGGTGGTCATTAAGTCTTGAGATGAACGCTTGGGGAATGAGGATGGATATAGGTTCTCTATCTCCGTCTCCATTTCCTACACCACCACCACCCCCCCCAAAATTGGGAAAAATGGGGATGGGGATGAGGAATTATAGGGGGACCTATATCTATCACATCCCCAATTCCCTATTTTTGCCCTTTTTTTCCGTTTTTTCGTTTCCCTCGTTCCCTCATTTCCCCAATTGATTAAAATTTATAAATTAAACTAAAAAAAACAAACATTCCATTACAAATACAAAATAAAATTCATTAGTGCATTTTTATATCAAATGTGTATATATACTTAGAGAGTTAGGGTTTTCAAAGAATAAAAGAAAATTTAAAAATATATATTATAATTATATTTATATATATTTGGGGGAAATGGGAAAATGGAAAAATGGGGATGGGCCCCCCATCCCCATCCCCATCCCCATCCCTATCCCCATTTCAATATAATTGTGGGGAAAATGGAGAAATGGGGAAATGGGGATGGGGATGGGCCATCCCCATCCCCATCCCCATCCCCATTTCAATTTGGGTATGATTTTCATCCCCATATTCCCCCCACCATTTCCCCATTTCCCCCCTAAAAAAAATCCCCAAATGGGAATGTGGACGCGGGGAATTGGGGTCACGGGGAAAAATGTGCATCTCTAATAAAGTCCACTATGTATTCCAACAAATTTTGCTAAATTCTTTTTTAAACGTGTGCTGCACATGAGATGTCAACATCACAGTACTCACAAATAGGGATGGCAATTTTACCCAGAGCCAAAGACCCAAACCGCATGGGTCGGGTCTGGGTCCTCTAATTTTACTCACGGGTTGGGTCTGGGTCTCTAATCTAAGACCCGTATCGGGTCCGGGTCAAGTCCGGGTCTGGTCAAAAACTCGGACCCGAATTATTTGACATCATATATATAAATCCCTAAACCTAATTTGTTTTTTTATTTTTGTCTTCTGGCTACTGCAGCTTGTTTTCACTTCTCAGATCAAAATCTCTAAGACTCAAAAACTCAAACACTCAAACCTCAGATCACATAGTCAGTAGTCACATACCACATCTCATCGGCTCACCAATTCTCCACCGTCACCGGCTCACCGTCACCATCACCATCACCATCTCACCAGTCAGGCAGTCACAAGTCACCACTTCAACACTCTCTTCTCAGTTCTCACTCGACCCACACACACCGGTATGTAATTGCAGATTTACATACTCTCTATTCTCTAATCTCTATATGTAATTGCAGATTTGCAGTTATAGCACTTCAATACTATCGTTTTTTTTTTAATTTTTTTTTAAAAAATGTCATCCAATGATGTGTCAGCTGTTTAGTGGCTGTGCACGGTGGAATGATTTCCTTGTATGAATGACCCAGTGTCGCAGTTGCAGTAATCTTGATTCTTGATTCTTGGTATTGCTTCTGCTGTTTAATTTTCAAAACCATGTTGCTGTTTGATTTTCAAAACCAGGAAGCTATGTAACACAAAATAAAGTTGTTTGGTTTATTCAAATTGCGGTCTCTGGATAGGAAAATTTATAGACTATATATTATTGTGTGATTTATGGTTTAAGTGCCACGTAGAGACTCTCAATATTTGACACCTGATGTTGCTTTGTGATTTTGTTTTGTGGTTAACAGAAAATCCATAATCTACACATACATACTGTATACACTAGTACTAGTAGTACATGTAATAGAATAGAATTAAATATGCCTTCATTAAATAAGTTTAAACTATATCAACATAAATAAAATGAGTTATACACTACATAAATAAAATGAATTGCTGCTGCGTATACAAAAATTTAGGAGAGAATGAAATGGAGAGAATGACATTTTAGTAGAAATTTGTATGTGTTAGACTGCTAGCTGTTAGTTCTTTTACTGTGCTATTGTGAATGATTGTTTACTGTGCTATTTTGAATGACATTACTTGTCAAAAACTGAACAGAGAATTTTGACACTTGCTCAAATTAAGATATTAATGAATTTCAATTTTTTGATTTTGTAGTTATTGTCCGTTTGTCACTTTGTCACCAAATGTCTACATCAAAAAGTGTTACCCAAGGGCAAGACAAACTGACTTCGGTTCCTACAAATTCAAGTCATAATGAAGTTACTAATATTGATGATGAATCCGGTGACATTGAGATTGATTCTTTTGTCAATGAAGATGGGAAAAGAAAATTGACATCCAAGGTGTGAGATTCTTTTAATAGAGAAAAAAATTAATGGGGTTTGGACTGCTATTTGCAAAGGTTGTAATAAGAAGTTGTCAGGAAAAGGGACTGCCGAAACGTCCCATTTAAAAAAACATAGGGATAACTGTCCTCGAAGGTAATTTCGTGATGTGGGACAAATGTTGAAAGCTACAAAAACAAAAGAGGGAGACGTTGAAATTAGGACATTTAAATTTGATCAAGACACTACTCGAAGAGAACTTGCAAATATGGTGATTTTGCATGAGTACCCTCTTAGTATGGTAGAACGTTTAGGGTTTCATAAGTTCATGGGAATGGCTCAACCATTGTTCAAAATACCATCTAGGAATACATTGAAGAGTGATATACTACAAATTTATGATTATGAGAGGGCTAAATTAAAGGGTTTATTGGAGAAAAATAAGGGTAGGATTGCACTTACTACTGACATGTGGACATCTCATAATCAAAGGAAGGGATTCATGGCTATTAAGGCACATTTTGTTGATAATTCTTGGACTTTACAAAGTCGAATCATAAGGTACACTATCATACTTTAATCTTTTTAACTATTTTATTATGTGAATTTAGTAGTTTAATATGTGAAAATTAGTAAGGTTAGTGGTATTATATTAGATTAATAGTTTTAATGTTTATTGTGGTATTCGCTTTCATAGGTTTATATATGTTCCATGTCCACACACTGCTGAGATGCTTGCTGATGTTATGATGTCATGCTTACATGATTGGAATATCGAACACAAGTTATCTACTTTAACTGTGGATAATTGTAGCACCAATAATGCTATGATTCGTATTCTCTTGGAGATGCTTTCTGATGTCTCACTTTTGTTGAATGGAGACATGTTCCATATGCGTTGTTCTGCACATATATTTAATTTGATAGTGAGAGATGGGTTAGATGTGATTAGTGCCAGTGTTGAGAGGATTCGTTCTAGTGTTTCTTATTGGACATTATCACCTAAAAGAGAGGGAATTTTTTTTTGAGACTGTTAACCAATTAGGGATTGAGAGCACTAAGTAGTTGGTACTTGATTGCAAAACGAGATGGAATTCTACATACTTGATGATTTGCTCTGCTTTAATGTACAAAACCGTTTTTCCTCGTTTGAAACATAAAGATTCAAACTATAAAAATGTGCCAACTGAAGAGGATTGGGTGTTGGCTAAAGAGATCAGTGATAAACTTGATATGTTCTATTAAGCCACTGAAGAATTCTTAGGAACCAAATATCCTACGGTCAATAATTATCTACCAACTGTATGTAACATTAGGGATGCCATTAATGAGTGGAGCACATCCATATTTGAACAAATAAAACTAATGGCATCCTTTATGGCATATAAGTTTGATAGCTATTGGAGTGAATTTCATGGTATTATGGTTGTGGCTACAATTTTGGATCTTAGATATAAAATGAAAGTCATGGAATGTTACTTTCCTTCGTTGTATGGAGATGGATCTTCAAATGAGATTATCAAGATTCAAGAAGTTTTTTTAGGATTGTTGGAGAGTATGAGCAAAAGTCTAAGGACAGTCAAGCTTCATCAAGTAATCCTACCCATGTTTCATCATCTCAATCAATAATGTGTCCTCCAAAAAAAAAATGTCTCGATTCGATCAGTATATTACTGATGTCCCTTGTACTACCTTTCATGTGAAGACAAAGTTGGAATATTATTTGGAGGAACCTGTCATTCCAAGAGTTGAGAATTTCGATATATTGACATGGTGGAAAGTAAATGCATCGAAATATCCTACTTTGCATTGTATAGCTAGAGATATTTTGGCTATTCCTGTATCTACAGTTGCATCCAAGTCGGCTTTTAGTACAGGCGGTAGATGTGTGAGTTCTCATCGTAGCATGTTACATCCAAAGACAGTAGAGGCATTAATGTGTGCTCAAAGTTGGTTATGGTCCGAATTTAATGGTATAAAAATTATTACATTGTTCATTGAAGTTTTTATATTATACATTTTATTTCTTACTTTATTCTAATTCATATATTTTACTTCTAATTAGATTCAACTTTGGAAAGAAAATTTGAAGCTTCTGATTTTGGGGAAGATGACGAGGAATGATGATGATGAGGTAAAATCATTTTGATTTCATGAATTTATTACTATTTGATAATTGATCTTATTGTAATATATACTAAATAAATTTATTACTATTTAATGTTGTAGGAATCAACAATCATTTTGTGAACAACTTGAGTGATGGAATGGAACCGTGGCAAATGGAAGTGGAGATCAACTTGATTTTAAGGTAGTTGTGTTTGTTTTGATGCGATTTGAGTAATGTTTAATTTTGGTTTATGACTTCATGGATTATTGATTCGATTTGTGTGGTTATTTCAATTCTTAACTCAATACTCAATAGTCAATCTTTGTTATTTTGTTTTATTTCAGTTCAAGTTAATTATTCATGTATTGAATAGGTTTTACTTGTTAAAAATTGAATATGTAAAAATAAAAATAGAAAAGAAAAACTAAAAAAAAGTGAGATTTTAGTATATTAAAGATGTAACGGGTCCATGGGTCCACGGGTCCGCGGGTCCAGACCCGGACCCATGAATTTCACGGGTCCTCGGGGCGGGTCTGGGTCCACTCTAGACCCGCAGGTCCAGACCCGAACCCGAACCCGAAATTTTTGATGGGTCTGGGTCTGGGTCCGGGTCCAAATATTTTTAGTAGGTCTGGGTCTGGGTCTGGGTCTAGTAGGACCCGACCCGCACCCGACCCATTGCCATCCCTACTCACAACATAATATAATGATATATAAGATGTTGACACCTCACGCGTCAACATCATTTGAAAAAATTTAGGAAATATTTTGGAAAGCCATGTGCCATATTTAAATTTCCTTTAACAATACATTTGAGTTATAAAATATTAAAACATGTATAATATATATAGTATGTGCATCTGTATTTTATAATCATGTTGCATATTTAATTTAAATTTCCTTTTAAAATAATTGAGTTATAAACTTTCAATAAGAAAACATTGTTTTTATTCCACTCATGGAAATGGTGGAAAGTGTCACATTTTCCAACTTAATTGGTGACAAAATGATCGGTTTAATAACTTAAGTTTAAAAGGCACCTATTATGGTGAACTACCAAAATTGCCCTTACATAATCATTTATGTTATTTTGTTTGTACTTTTCTCTTTCCACACTTCCAACAAAAACGATAACTCAGTTACTCTCTCTCTTTTTGTCTACAAATAAAAATTCAACTTATAAACAACTGAACGTGCTACATTACAACACGATAATATTTCTTGCAAATACTTTTTTTCATTTGTTCACATTTTCATTTGTTCCTTTACATTTATCGTCCTAAGTCATTGTGAGAATTGTGAATCTCCGAGACATTGTCACCTTTGTCCGAGCTTTTTAAAATAATCTTCGAGCCTTTTAATGTCTTCTCCGACACTTTTCAAGTCATCTTCCAGACTTTTCAAAAAATTACTAATCGAGCATTTGCAAGTCTTCTCCGAGCCTTTTCATGTCTTCTCCGAGACTTTTCTAAAGTCACAAATTGAGCATTTTCAAGTCTTCCCTGAGCCTTCTCATGTCTTCTTCGAGCCTTTTCATATCATCTCCGAGACTTTTCAAAAACCACTAATCGAGCCTTTTCAAGTCTTCTCCAAGCATTTTCATGTCTTCTCCGAGATTTTTCAAAGAATCACTAATCGAGCGTTTTCAAGTTTTTTTCGAGTTTTTTCATTGAATAGTAAGTCAAGCCTTTTAAAGTATTTTCCGAGACTTTTCATGTCTTATCCAAGCCTTTTCACATCTTCTCCGAGACTTTTCAAGTGTTATCCGAGCCTTTTCAATATCCTCACCTGAGCCTTTGTAAATGTAAAATGTGAAAATATTTTGTAGTCCTGGGGTTTTATTAATGGTTTGTGATGATCTATTTGACACCATTATGAATCGAGTTAGAATAGTAATATATTACAACGGTCGATGGGAGCAGTTACCCGATGGAAGTCAGAGGTTTGTTGGATTTGATAACCATGGAATGTATGTGTCAAAGAATATGACTTACGAAGAATTGGTGGCGATCGTGCATACCATTGTGAAGTATGATGTAAACAAATTCAATATTGATCATGCATCAATATCAATCGTTTCTGGCAGTACATGTCGCACATTTATAAGAAATGACGATGATGTTCAGTTTATGCTAAGGGAAGATCGAGAGATCCCTCAAGTAATTGTAAATCTAACTCAGAGGACAACTATAGATGTGATAGGGAATGATATTCCTTCTCCTGAAAATACCCAACAATTTGGATCCTTTAGCGGTAGCAACCAAGTGTTCACCCAAAGGACTGCTGCCGAAAGTAGGGAAAATATGTGTGGTGTCCCACCGGTAGCGGTTGACCACATAGTTAAACCTCAATTTGGCGATGTGTTTGGTTGTCAAATTAAGCAATACAATGAGCAGTACAATGAATTGAACAATGAGCAGAACAATTACCCGAACCATGAGGTGGATAATGAGGCAAATAATTAACAGTTTGATAATCTAGAAAATGTGGATAAAGAGCTTGCATAAATTCAAACACAAGGAAGACATGTACAAGGAGTTAGTTGCATTGTACCAAATAGGCTTGGGACTTTCGAGGTCCGGCATAATGTAACTACATCTGATTCTGATAATACAACAACGTGGGTTATTCCCGGAACAGATTCATACTAGTTTGGTATTGGTAGAAGAAGAACATTGGCAGCGTAAGAAACTACAAGCATGATATATAAAGGTCAATTTTTTCCAAGTAAAAAGGATTTGAAGAGGCTATTTGGCCTTTTTTCAATGCGGGAGAACTTTGAATGGAAGGTGAAAAGGTCTAATAAGACAACGTTACATCTAGTTTGCATCATTAACGACTGTACGTGGAAATTAAAAGCAGTGAGGAGAGATGAAATGACTTACTTCCAAGTCAGACGTTTTGTCAAGCAACACAGTTGTCCCTTGGAGGAGGTTCATCGTCGCCACCGACAAGCTAGTGCAGTCATAATCAAAGAAGTCGTTACACCTAGACTTCAACAACATGATGGTCGTCTCATGCGTCCAAAGGAAAACAATATATGGCATCCAAGTCATGTACAGTAAGGCACATGATGCCCTGCAATATGCATTGTCATTGACCTATGGAACGCATAAAGAAAGTTTCAAAATGCTACCATTTTTTGCATACATTCTGGAACAGCAAAATCCTAGCACAATCACGGCCTTATAGTGCGCAGACGATGGTACATTCCTATACTTTTTCATGTCGTTAGGGTCCTCAATTAAAGGTTTCCAGAGGTGTATGTGTCATGTGATTGCAGTTGATGGTACCCATTTAAAGGGAAGATTCGGGGGTACAATGTTTGTTGCAACTGCACAAGATGAAAACGAACAAGTGTATCCAATTGCTTTTGGGTACGGTGACTCAGAAAACAACCTTTCATGGGAGTGGTTTTTGGAATGCTTGAGGGGTTCCCTTGGTCATATAGATGATATGGTTTTCATTTCCAATCGTCATGCAAGCATTAAAGCAGGAATTTCTAAAGTGTTCCCTTATGCAACCCATACCATATGTTACTGGCATTTTGATGAAAATATGAAGAAGCGATTCCACAGAAAGGATGTTGCCGACATAATGGATTAAGCAGCTAGGACGAACAGTGAATTCAATTATATTCGGCATATGGAGGAGTTACATAGGCTGCATTCGATTATACCATTGCTGTCGGTCGACACAAGTGGTCTTGCGTACACTGTCCCCAAAGAAGGTATATAGTGATGACCACAAATGTAGCAGAGTGCATAAACTCATGCATAAAATTGCACGGCAACTTCCAATGATGACATTGGCAGAATTCATTAGGAATATGCTATAAAATTGGTTTAACGATCATCATGCAACTGCACGGTCCATGCGTCATTAATTGACTGACGCAACACATCTTGTCATCCTAAAATGTGTCGAGAAGTACAGTTATATGACCGTAAATCCGGTTGACTGGAACATATTCTCCTTCAAACTGAAGGGAAACCAGTTGACGGTTAACTTAGCCTTGAAGACTTGCACATGCAACAAATTCCAAATGGACCATTTCCTATGTTCTCACGCACTCACAGTGGCAAGGTAAATGAGATGTTACAGTTAACGTTTTATATTACCCACAAACTTGAATCTCATTGTTTTCATTGTTGTAGGGAGCGATACTTGGATTTCACATCTCTTTGTGCGGACTACTACAAGAGGGAGACATTTATTGATGCATACTCAGTTTCTATTATGTCTGTTGGCCATCCTTCTTCATAGGTAGTGCTATCCGACATCGCATCTCGGGTGGTTTTAAATCCAAAGTCAAAGAGACAATCAGGTCGCCCGATAAAGGGTAGACATGCCTCGTCTTCGGAGAAGAAAACCACACATCGTGTAGAAGATGTGGACAATCAGGACATAATAGCAGGAGGTGTTCCAACCCATCGATGGTTAATGAAGGTCCCAGCAGAATTGTTCTTTAGGAATACCGTCACAAGTGCAGCATCTGTCATTCAATTGGACACAATAAACAAGTATGCCCTGAGAAGGACTCTACCGTGGAATGAATTGACCGTTGAGGAAAGCAATTAAACATAACAAGGCAGTACAAGAGGAAGACAAATTACCACCAGAAAAGCTTGTGATTGATAAAGTGGGAAGGCAAGATGCTAAAAAGCACCTTAAGGAACATGTCTCTAACTTGATGTCTTCCAACATCGTTCAGACGATGGGAACCATGCTCGATACAGTCGTGTTATGAGGCCGTTAGTTCTTATGCTTTTTTATGTTGAACTATTCAGATATATTTTTTGGTTCTTCGTTTAATGTCATACTGGATCCTTTGTTATAGTGTCCAGAATTCGTTGTATTGTTTATGGATTTCAATGAATAGCATGTGTGTTCAACTTTTAATTACAAACAACTAAAATTTTTTGAAAAAATAAATATCATTTCATTAATCAAAATGTTATATACATCAACAAAATCACTAACTCGAAGTCCAGTCATTCGAGTTACAAAAAACCTCCACGACCATCTTCTCTCGGATGGTGCCCATACCATTTTCTGACCAGTCGAACGTATCCTTGTTCGCCGCCAGGAACTCTATCAATCTCAAAGTATGGGCACCACGGTTATCCCTGTAATTCACCACATAAACAATCGTTAGAATGAAATGTTATTAAAACCAATTGGGATAGAATAAGATCTTGAAACAGTCATACACTTTATCCTGTTGGGGCACACGGTCTCTATACACAATTCTCAGTAGAAATGCCATATTCTGCAATGTGTACGTCATATCGCCCCTCCGTCTGCGACTGTGAAAGTCCACCGCATGCAGCATCGAGGGTAAAAAATACACACAAGCTGCGTTTTCATGTGGCGAAATGGTACCTCTTGTCTAAACGGGTCCATCAGGTATATACTCCATGTTGTGAGGTCGACGATGGCCATGGCCCAATGCGTACGTCCAAGGTTGCAAGGAATCAGAATCTATAGGTGTTTCAACAAAGTGTTATCAGTGTGAAATTTATTTTAAATTGTAATTCAAACAATGTAAAATAAACACTCACCACGTCAACTTTGTTCCATGGTTTGTTTCTTGTCGAGAGCAATCAACGTACCACCGTAAGGTCATCAGCGGACCACTAGTGCCTCAGCAAAGATCAACATTGGCGGGGTTTGTCGACCCGATTTCCCATCATTCTCTCCTAGTTACTTAATAATATTGACTGTACATAGAAAATTTACAAAACGTTAGCTAAAAGATGTATGAAACACATCAATGGAGGGTCGAAAACCGTACAATACAAATACTTACATAGAATTGTGATTCCAATATGTTAATCCTCGGACCGTAGACAGTGGGGTATAATCGATGACGCTTCTGTAGAACATGCAAGTACGCGTCCATGTGCTAACAATTTCAACATTATATGTTGTTAGCATTCTACTATTTTAGAAAAACCTTATACACAACATTCTGGTAAGGAGCATACTGTATCCTCCAACTCCATGATGTTTGTTTGAAACCGATAGAAACAAGGGACACTAACTGGCTAGTGTAGATCCACATCACGTCTGCATAATTATTGAAGAAGTTAGATAAGCAAGTGATTTTACGTAGGTGTTTCAAAATACTATAAAAAGATTGTAATATATACAATTATACTTACAATTTCCCTATCAAGTTCCTCTTGTAGGCTTAGTACGCCGTAAGGTGGTCAGGATCTATCAATGCGTGGGGTGCCCATATATGTGGTGGATATGGCATAATCCTTGATCTCTTCGGCCAACAGGGATTAGTGTATTGGCTCCGTTGCTACCAACCTCACTTGCGAACCCACTCCTGACACTGAAGGGGTGGGGGAATCTGGTCCAAATCACTGCGATCCACCGGATAGGTGCACTATAAGGAGGAACTCGATCCCAGTGGATCGCCTAAAGGGTACGCTGTATAGAGGAACTTTATCCCCATGGATCGCCTGCAGAGGTGCTCTGTATGAATAAACTATATCCCCGTGGATCGCCTGCAGGTGTGAGCTCGAGAGGTGTGCTGAGACTGGAGAAGTCTGTCCATGTGGAATGAATGGAGGGGTGCACTGCCCTAGGATCGACCGGAGGGTTGAGCTGTAAGGAGGCACTCTGTCCCAGGTCGTGGAGATGAACAAACTGGTCTGGTAAAACCTACTGAGGTACCTGCTCTATCTTCATAGGTGTTGTATCTGTATATGTACCACCAGTACCACGATTAACCTCATCTCGTGGCGTCACACCAGGCCCCTGCTGATCAGATACTAGCTGCGTAATAGGTTACAACTGACTATCGGTCTCTTGGTGGGTCCCACCCGTCTGACATCTAGGACTGAAGTCTCGGTGTCTGTCTTCATCAACGAACGGTGGGTCATCGAACCGTGTACCTCCACTATGCGACATCGAACCCTAAAGCCCCCGAATTAAATCTAACAACTCCTAATGTTGTTGATGCTGTTGATCTTGCTTCTCATTACTCTTTCGCACCTCCTCCCATAACTCTTGGAATGCATCCATCAGTTCAGTATACCAATGGTCCTGAAAGGATTTCGAAATTGTCAGTACTAAAACCGTTCACTCGATTGAAATTAAATAATACGGTAAAAAAAAATTATACGTACCTCTGTTTGCCCTCCAATTCGAGGCTATCTGGGCAACGTGAATCGAACCTGCCTAGTCCTCGCGGTATGAATATTGCTACCATCCGGATCAAAACCCTCCGTATCACTGGGTTCGAAAAACGGACCCTCAGTATCACTGGTTCTGGCAGTCGTATATCATTCGGGATCTAAGACTGGAACATATATATCACCGGCATCAACATTATACAAACTGCCTCCCTGGGAAATACCTTCGAAGTACCGTTTAGCCTTTTCAGCTGTCGTCGGCACCAATTGAACCCTTGCAAACATATGAAATTGTAGTTAGACCATTGTAATTGTATATATACTAATAGTCATGAACATAATAAATAAATAAATAAATAAAAGATATTTACCCTTTCGATAAAAATGCTATTCAACTTCAACCCCCTCGGTCGCGTACTCAACTTCCATTTCAAAATTCGAGGGGATAGCTCAATTTCCCTACGGGTCCCATATCCGTTGTTTCCAAACTCAGAGATAACCTTAAAAACAAATATCTGCAGAGCAGATAAGTACGATAAGAATCCAATAAAATACATCAGTCATATGGGAAAAATTACAATTAAAGTACGGATTGAAATTCTAAATTCTCACCAACAGGGTGTGCGTTAGACCGTATATGTTGTACGTCTCTGTGGTGTGTACGTCAACACTCTTTCGTCGATGGCGTTGTTCAAACCGCCCACGTCGACCATCTAACGTATGCTTGAAACCAAATATAGACCGCCTATACACGTGTGCACCACACGGGAACGCATTAAAAGCATCCAAGTCCTCGACTAGGCGAAACTGCCATACTGGAACTTTCTCTCTCTCGTCCAACCTCATCAATATCCAGTTAAGCATATACAATAAACATAGCTTAACTGCATCGTACTTCTCAGAAAATACACCGATCAGTAGAATGGCTTTCAATTCTGCATACTCGACCATCAAAGTACTACTGGTGTATGTCATTCTCTACCATATCATAGGTCGACGTGTTAGGAAGTTCTACGAACTTCAATCCAATGATCAGACAAAACTCAACCTTCAAGAACCGGACCGAATGTCTTCCTAAAAGAAATCTCATCTCATCTTTAGGCCCATCGTGATGCAACTCGCGAATAAGCAACTGATGGACAATGCCAGTTGAAAACTTCATCTCACGATCCATCCGAAAGAAGTGTCCAAAACACGACTCAGTATACCGACGTCGTTCTTTGACCGCAAGATGTTCAGATGCCCTATTAAGTGCGTTGTCGATATCTCTAAGATCATCGAAATGGTCATGCCGAGTTATTTTTCCCAAGTACCTTTCATCCTTTGGAGTTTTAAGTGAACCGTTGAGCTAATTCCTCATCTGCATATTCACATTAAAAAAAAAAATCCTGTTACAAAAAAATATAATATATACATGAAAAAGCTCGAAGAGTATATGAAAAGTCTCGGATAGTGTATTTGAAAAGTCTCGGATAGTATATGAAAAGTCTCGAACAGCATATGAAAAGTCTCGGACACTGATTATGGAGAAACACTGACAAGTGCATACACACTGAGTCAAAGCATGTAAATCTAGTGGTTCATATGCAACGCACTGATGTAAGTTATATCAGTACGCATTGACTTGAAAGTTTATATATATATATATATATATATATATTACAAAAAAAATTAGGAAACTCTAATTTTTTTTCCTTTATTGTCATTTATTTTATTTTATAATTTTGTACAAAATACAAAATAAATTAGACTTCTAACATTTCTTATTTCTTTTAACTAGGTGTATATATTGTTATACTATTAAAGCTTTTGTATATGTTTTATTAAGTTTCATTTATCGAAATGTTAAATATGCTTAGCCCACCCATAGAAAAAATCCTGGCTATGCCACTGCACAGTAAGCTATATATATCTCTGAGACGACATAAGAGGGTCCAAGAGAGCATTCTCTTACTTGGAGAAGGATCTCCGTAGAAGCCTGAGAACCACAAACGAAACCCATCATCCATTTGGATAATAGCATCAATATGTCTTGCTGAAAAAGAGAGAATTGAAACCACTAAATCTTTCTTCCATAATAACATCAGCCCGCCACTTTTACCACTACTGTCCACCATGAACCCATCACCAAACCTAAGAGATTCTCTAACATTACCTGCCTTTCGGCCACACAATTTAGTTTCAGAAAGATAAACAAAATCTAGGGAATGTTTCTTTAGCAACCTTTTCAAGGTTGCAAACGCACGTGGATTCCTTAATCCTCGTACGTTCCAGTTAAGGCCTATCATAGTTCTCAGTGAGCCTGGCTTTCAAACTCCGTCGATTTTTACAACTTCCAAACTTGGATCAATAAACTTGGCTTTCTTTAAAATTATGCTCTCTTCTATAAAATGAAGAACCCTTTTCCTTTTACCCATTTGACTACCTGTTTCCTTTCTTCCCACTAAAAGATAGGATTATCCTTCCCTTACTGAGCGTTTCCATTTTCTAGAGGTTTTCATATTCTGGGAGATGAACGTTTCAGAAATCTCAGGTTGGGACATGGTAGTATCTACTATATCCTCACCTTCTTAAGTTGGGCAGCCCATATTATTATTAGATTTACTCACAACATAAACAGTTTCCAACTGGGCCTTCTTACTAGCACAGGTTTCACTTGGGCCTTCAACCCATACCTCATTCACCAAAGTAGGCCCAGAACCATTAGAATGAGTTAGGGTTTTCGAAACTGCCCCCAACTTTACCTTCCTCGTGACCGTCTCTATTCTTACAGATCCTCTTTGTTGGGAACAAGTAAACCAACCCCTTGGCTTTGTAAACCCTCATTAACCATCTCACCCATCCCTTCAAGCGGACTGTTCTTCTTAGAGGAATTACCATCTGATTTTGGAGGATTTCTAACTTTCCTTTTATCCAAAATCGGTGCTCTCATCCACGATCCGAATTTGGTGGTCATCCATGCCAATGCTTCTTTTCTAGCTTCAACTTCCAGGTATTCCTTAATCACATGATCAATTTTCCCACATGCATAATAAAATTCTGGAAGCCTCTCATATTTCAACCCAATCATAACAATATTGTTAGATTTATCCAATTTCAATCGAAGCCGTCGTTTCAATGGTTTGAGGATTTCTATTTAGACTTTAACTCTCATAAATTTACCCCAACACTCTTTAGATTTCGTTGGAATCTCTATCACCTTACCTATTTGTTTTGCCATCCATTTTGCTGATTTTCTATTCATACACATGATTGGTACATCATAGATCTGTACCCAAAGCTCGACCTTATTAAACCCCAAAAGAGAAATATCTCTCATACCTGTCGGTTTTTCTAAGGCTATGAGACTTTTGTTGAAATACCAGGGGCCTCTTTGCCATATTCGATTCTTGTCCTCCTGATTTGTAAAGTAGAACGTGAACAGATTTTCACCAACTGATTCGATTTCCATGGTCCCAAACTGGCTCCATGGCTGTTCAATCAACCCCTTGAAAGCTTCCATATTCACCTACTAAACAATGGTTGACATTCGCCATTCCATCCAGCTGGGCTTTTTCAAACATCTCATGTATTGCCCCATCTTCATCCACAAGTGAAAGATTCTCGTAAAGATGTGCTATCTCTGACTCCATTATAATAAACAGAATTGGGTAGATCTGGAAAACAACCGAATAAACCCACCGCTTCTTCAACAAAAGAAAACTCACACCTGAAGGACCCCACTACTTTTACACTTTTGACTCATGGTGGAAAGAATTTTAGTTTATATTAGTTGTAAACTTGTAATAGGAACTATTTCTTTATTTTTTATTTTGAACGGTTTTTATTTGGGTGGATAAAAAATTTATGAATTTTTAAGGTTTTAAATGACTCAAAAGGGTATGTAACTTCTTCTAATAAAATTGTGAATTGGATTTACTGAACAAGAAATAGCATCCACCAATTAAAGTTAGTGTGCCATGTCTATCAAATAATTAAGAAATCAATTATTAAAGTTGATGGAACCCATCCTTTGACTTGATGGTTAGTTGGGTCCTTGAGAGATCCAAGGACCCAATTAAAAAAAATAAAAAAATAAAAATAATAATAAATTGATGTGTCATGTCCACCAATTATTCAAGAAATCAATGAGGTTAGACAATCCATCTTCATTAAGAGTATCCATAATGGTTGAAACCCAAACACAAGACCCATTTGTTTCACATCATCAAATATGTGTCTTGTTTTCAAAAAATGGGTATTCTCATTTGGATCATATTTATTTGAGTCTCTTTTCTCCACAATGAGACAAAATTGAAAAAGAGAAAGTAGATCCATTTTTTTTTTTTTTTTTACTTTTTTCTAAACAATCATTACTCTTCTTTAAAATATTATACATATATATATATATATATATATATTAAAAAATAAATTATATAATATATTTTAAATATCAACACTATCAATAATTATTTGACAAATTATAATTAATTTAAAATAAAACAATTTATTAATTTAAAATTATCACAACCGAATTATATTAACAATAAAAATAAATATTTAAAGCAAAATATTGTCTACGATTAGACATGGCATCGGTTCCTATTTTGTTTCGAAAGTGGCAGTTTTAAAACCGGAACCGAAACCGAAACTCAAAGAGATTATGGCTCCGGTTCCAATTCCAATTCCGATTCCCCGGTTCCTCAATTCCAATTCAATTCGGTTCGGTTCGGTTCCGATGGTTTGGTTTCGATTCCAGTTCGGTTTTTACGGTTCAGTTTTGGTTCCCATTTTTCGGTTCTCGATTCAATTCTGGTTTTGAAGGTTCGGTTCCGGTTCTTATTCTGAAGGTTTGGTTCCGGTTTCAGTTCCAAACCTTCAAAAAATTAATGTTTTCATTCAAATTATTTTAATTTCAATAATTTTAAAATTAAAATTAAATTTATTTATATTTTTTCATTACATATATAATTATTGAAATTAATAATTATATATTTAAATTTAAATAATATATATTAAATTTATTTATATTTTTTCATTTTATATATAATTATTAATCATTATATATATTATTATTGAAATTAATAATTATATATTTAAATTTAAATTTAAATTAATTATATATATAATTCCAACCCAATGATTAGGAGGCATTGGAAACCCAATTCCAATCATTGGTCAAGACCCAAATGGAGTTCCACATTTGGAACCAAATTTTGGTCTAGTGGGGTGGGGCCCACATTTTGTACTTCTTTTTTTGGGTCTCTCCTTGCACCATTGTGACATCCACAAGACCCAAATAAAAATGGGTCTATTAATTTGGGTCTCTTTTCCACATCATTGTGGATGCTCTTAGGGATGTCAAAATTACCCATCAGTCCGGAGACCTGTGGGGACCCAAGCCATTAGGGACCCAAGTCATTAGGGACGGGTTTAACCGTATCAATTAAGTTGTGGTATGAGGCTAGTATTTTTTTTAATACCAAATTTAATTTCGGTATGGTTACAGGATTTCAAGTCCCCGCCCCTTCCCCGTACCCTGTTATCAATATAAATAAATATATATATATATATATATATATATATATTTAAAGCACATAATTAGTATTAGAATTAACTCTTTAAAAAAAATTAGTACCATGACTACTATCTTTATAAAAACATTAATTTTCCTTCATTTTTTCCCTCCGACTAATATAATTTTCCCTCTCATTTTTTTCCCTCCATTGAAACACTACTCCATTCCAAATCATTATATATAATATACCCCCACACCATTATTTTCATATTATTTAATAATATTTATATGATCTTTATCAAAAAGTCATTAAAAAAATATATTAACGGGATGGGGATGACATGAGGCAAAAAACTCATCCACTAAAGATTGTGTTTCTCATACTAATTGGTATTAGGGATGGTGTTGGAAAACCCGTACCCGACCCGTACCATTGACATCCCTAATCTTCGTATCGATTTCAACCTAGGGAGTATAATCAAAAGCTTAGGATCAAGGTGAAATGTCTAGCATTAATTTTATGACTTGTTTGGTACACAGTATTAGTTTATTGTATAGTACTATTGAATTTGTATTGGATTAGATAGTTGAATTATATTGGATTGGAGTTTATTATTTTTATATAATCATGTGTTAAGTGATATTTCGTAATAGACTGTAGTAAGTTATACAATGTTCGGATATGATTTTTGTTTATAAATATTTGTTAAATGAAGAATTGATATATTTTAGAATAAATGATATTATAAAATATATATTTATTGTATTATATTACTTAAAATAATTTTTAATATATTTTTCAAAATAAATCATTATTAACGTAACCAATTTCATGAATATTTAATAATTTATTATAATGGATTTGGATTAATTAATTTTTAGATTTATACTATTGTAATAACATTTTGTTTTTATTTAGAATTTTAATTATTTACATTAAAATAAATTTTATATTGTTTTTTGTATTATATTTAAAATTATTCTTATTATATTAAAGCTTATAATTATTCCTCCTCTTTGATTTTTTTTTTCCCTTAAATACTCTTAGCTTTATATTACCTAATACTATCTGCATCAAATTAAACGAATTAAAATGTATTAATTAATACTAGTGCAAAATAAATCAAATATTATATTGTATTATTCTAATAATATAATACACGCACCGAACCTTAACAAATAACCATAACCAGGGGCGGAGGTATATAATAAGTAGCCTGGGCTGTAGCCCAGGCAAACGTTTTGAAATTTTTTAAAAGTTAACACATATCTAATTACATTTACTTCCCTTATATTAGAGTGTAATAATTATATTTACTGCTATATATTATATTCTTATGAAATTACCCTTAATTTACAATTATATTTACCAAACTAATCTAACTAAACACAAAAAAGCAAAACACATCAGAGTATCAAACACAAACAAAATACCACTTCTGAAAGATAAACACGATCCAAACAGACAAAGTTTCACCTTGCTCAAAATTTCTTACAAATTGCAAGGTTGTCTATATGGAAAAAGATATTATGGATACCATTGATTTAGATTCTATAATAGATTAGTTCGATGCTATAAAACCTCGTAAGAAAAATTGAGATAGCCTATGATTATATTTGAATTGCATGTTTGTTTCTTATTTAGTCATTATCTTTTTAAAATTGTATGCATTTTGCTTAGAATATGACTTTGAGGAGTAAGGTTTATTATGTCTCTTCTTATCTAATTGTATATTTAATTTTTAATTAATGTAATTTTCTCGTATCTTCATTGTTCGCTTTTTTTTTTTTATATAATGAGTAGCCTACCCTAACATAACATCCTAGCTTTTCCCTTGACTATAACTATAAGCATCATTTACTACAGTTAGCATTCGGATTGCTATTTTTTGCCTTAAAATTATTTTTCGATTCTAAATTTATCTATCTCCATAATTTTATTGTTTTTATCAACTTTAGTTATGCGGTAATCAACTCCATAATTTATTGAAAGATTATGAAGGCATTTGATCTAAAGCAATAACTGTTTGATAAAATGAAAAGCAAAATGTAAGAGAAATTCCAGAGATAAATTTGTGACTCCATTAATGGAAAGTAGGTCATAAAAGTAGGAGGTTGGCCTCCTACTTTTCAGGTGGCCGTCATCTTCGTCCTACATGAACAAATAAGAAGGTCAATGTACGCACGGCCTCTATAGAGAGAAGGTTCGATCGAATACTCAGTATGATTTAATACGGTCTAAGACCAAAAATAAATGTTACTATTTAAATTAGTTCAATATTGTATAATACAATCCAGTCCGATCATTTTCCGGGGCAATCTTGAGCCTCTAACAGCTACATCAAGTTTGATACGGTTTGAGTGAATATGAGTGAATATATATATATATATATATATATATTGACATGTTTTATTTTTTGAACAGAGAAGTTTAATGACAAATACCACACAGGGCCAAGAGCTACCAAGCAACAGCGAGCCAGGAAAACGGCCAAAACAAAAACCACCAACAGTTCACACCACCCACCAGGCGACACCACATCAACCCACAGAAACAAAACAAGTAGAAAGCATGCGAACGCTCCACCCAGCTAAGGCATCAAAAAACGAGCACCACCCAGACAGAACGAGGAAGACAGCCACAATCATAAGATATATGAATAGGAGGAATCAGATATATGAGCTTTCATCAATTGAGTCCGAGAGATTTAGAGTTCAAAGTTGAATTTTTAATTCATAACTAAGAAATGAATATCAGCTTAATTGCTTTTATTCATTAAAAAATCAAACCATAGAAGTGATAAAAATAAATAAATGAAAAAATTCTGAGAATTCTCACCACCGTACTATTTGAGTCGTTTTAAGGTGAGCAGTATTTCCTTGCTATGGCATATAATTGACAACAATGAAAAATATATAATGCTTCATTAATCTCTCTTGATCAAATGCTCATTCCACTGTTAGAGATAGGGTTTGAAACTTGAGTAAAAACATAAATTATTAGGGTTTGAAACTTGAATTGCTTGACTTCTACTAAATTTACAGAAATTATAAAGAAGAAGAGTTTTGGTTTTTTGAAATTGACTTGTTGATAGAGATAGAGTTTGAATTGATCCTAATTTGCCATTTGCCTTAATTCCCTCTGTGTCCCTTTTGTTTTCCAGATCAATAAACCCTCTCTCATTCACTCTTCAAAGACACAACTTGTCTCTCTTATGTCTTCTCTCTCGATGACTCTTTACTTCTTTCTTTCCATTTATATCTTTTGTGTCAAAATTCCTCATAAACCCTGCACGACGCTGCTCTCAATTTCTCCAATTTCGCGATTTCAACACCTTTGTTTGGATTCACGGTTTGCTTCTGCTTCTTCTCTATTTCTGTTCTCTTTGTAGAATGTGTATATAGATTATAGTTAAAATTCTCTGTGAAATCAACAGCAAGTGAAAACCCGACCACAGATAATAGCTTAAACACACAAAAATCAAATTCTACACCTCTTCCCATCGTTTTCTCTCTCCAGCGGTTTCTCTCACCGGCGATCTTCTGTCGTTACACCACCGCGAACTTCTTCTTCTTCGGCTGTCAGGATCTTCTGTCGACAGACCACCGTGAACTTTTTCTTCTTCGGTGGCCAGAGGTTAGGTGTGGATGGTTTCTGGTCCGGATTTGATTTATGGAAGGGTTGGTGTCTTGGGGTTGGTCGCGTGGGTGTGGGAGTTGGAGTGGGTTTAATTTCTGGAGATGGTGTGGGTGTTGATCTATGGAATTGATATTTGATAATGTGAACCCATGCTTTTTTCCATGTTTTCAGTCCAGTTAATTGTTTTTTTTTTTTTTTAACTTATTATTGATATATTCGATTAATTGGTTTAATTTACTGATATTCTATTATTCAATCCTTTTGCAGAGCTTTGAAAAAGAACCCACAACCAGTGATGGTCATTGTTTTAGCAAATCATTTAATGGGATTTTCGATACTTCTAACTATGGTATTCTTCAACTCAACAACGGTTTGGCTCGAACTCCTCAAATGGGGTCAGCTTCTATCTCTCTCTCTAGATTTTTTTTTTTTTTCTTTTCCTTTTTTCTGTTTATGTGTGTGTTTCTTGTGATTTGTATATAAATAACTATGCTTCAACATCATTAATTTATAATCGAAGGATTGATATATATTTTTAGTTAGTTTTTAATATGTTTTGGGATTTTTTATTTTTTTTTTCAAGGTGGGGATTTACTGGGATTGTGTTTATGAGTTTTGTTGAATTACTTTTTGTAAGTTAGTGTTGATAATGCATGCATGCCAACCATTTGTTTGATCATTTTTAAAAATAAAAATTAAAAAAAAAATTAGGGGAAGAATTGAATAAAGATGAATTGTATGTGTAACAGTCAAACTGATGACTTATTAGTTAACATTGATCAGTTTGTGCTGTTTTGTGTGTGTTCCACAGATGGAATAGCTGGAATTTCCTTGCCTGCAATATCAATGAAACAATCATCAAAGAAACCGGTATGGATTAATAATATCTTTCTTTTGGTGTGGTTCATTAGCTTTGCTCTTTAATGGTATTGATTGATTGTGCTAAATAGTAGTTGTGTATGCATTGACTTATTTGTATTTCCTTATAAATCATATTGATAATATCAGTTTAGCAATTAATTTCATCAAAAGTAGTAGAGGATAGGAGAAGCATCCATCAACTTTTTTGGGTGGCGGAAATAATTTGGGTGAACAATGACAATGACTGTAGTGGAGTGGACGATTAATTGTTGAGAAATTAATGTGATGTCGCGATATTGGTTTATATATTTTGCAATGGATGTTTGCATGTTCATTCTCCTTATAAATGCATTTCTGCTCATAGTATGATTAACGATACATTGGGATGACTAACATTTGGTTTCATTGCCAACAGCTGATGCACTGATCTCAACAGGCTTGGCTGATCTAGGTTATGTCTATGTCAATATAGGTATATTCTTCTACCATGTTTCAACTTTTTTTTTATCTTCATTTTGGTTATGTCTCTGTCAGTATAGTTGTACTTAGTCAATGAATTTGAATGTAGATGTCTGCTGTTCTTTTCTGAGGTCAGTTGAGTCCTATAACTTTGGTTGCTAATAGAGTAATAGTTATCACAATCTTTATGATTTGTGTTAGCAACAATAAATCTTATGGTTCATGAAGAACATCTCTATCTTATTAGTATGATTGTATTCATCAGCTTGATAATAGGACTTAGGAGTCATTACACAGTTATTTTATAGGACTTGACTGCCCATTTGAAATTGGTTGTGCAAGAATGCATTAAACTTGTAAAATCACGAAGTTACCAAGTAATTTAATATCTTTTTTGTGGTTCTTTGTTGGTGCAGGGTCAGTTGGTCCTTGATCCAAAAACCTTCCCTTCATGAATCAAAGCTCTTACTGATTATATTCATGGAAAGGGCCTCAAGCTTGGAAATTATTCTGATGCTGGGTACGATAAGATTTTGAACACTTAGTCAAAAGCTTTGAAGTTAGATAATAACAAGATGACAATATCATGGTTTATTGATAGCTGCTTTACTTTCTTCTGCTCACTGTTATGACTCATCAATCGCATATTTCAGGGCATTTACATGTGAAGTTTGACGTTCCACAAAAAAGATGATGCTTCACTGTTTTCTTCTTGGGTTAGTTCTGTACCCTACTGTATTTCTTTTTTGTTTTGTGTATCTTGCTCTATTAACATTTCCAAGATCTAATTTAAAAAATCATGGTCAGATAAGAATGAATTTATTTATCTTTGATTTATTATTCAATATATATATATTGAACCAGGTCCTATTCCTGTTCCTACCCCCTTTTTTGTTTAAAAGAAAAGATTGCTTATATATATATTAGAGATTGAGTAAATTTATATGTTTATTCATTGTTGATCGATGATTATTTGATGATATATGATTTTTCTGTGTTATTTTTAGTGGAATTGGAGTAAATTTATATACTTTGTAATTCAGGTAGAGCAAAGTTTTTTTTTTTTTTTCTTTATTGAACAAAATTTGTTGTGATCATTGTTTTTGTCAATCAAGCAATCGATTTTTGATATACCCGCAAAGCTTAAAAACCCCGAATGGCTTCAAAGTTATCATCTTTTTTTGGCATAGATGCATTTTGGTGTTGGCTAATGTGTGTTGGATTTTAGATTGCATTTTTGAATTTTCGAGTGCGGTGGTTATTGCTTCCTTGTTGTATGAATGTTGTGTTTGTAATACGTGGTGAATGAATAAAATTGACAATTTTTTGACGGTTACATCTTTGTATGAAAATTTTACTTATATTGTTCCTGTTCATATCCCATTTTTTCTTTAAAAGAAAAGATTTTTTTTTAGAGACCAAATTCGTTTACATGTTCATTTTTTTGTTGATCGATGATTATGTGATGATATATGATATATTAGTGTTGTTTTAGTGGAATTAGTTCGTGTAGATTTGTATACCAGAGCAAAGTGTTTTTTTTTTTATAACAAAATTGTTGTAATTATTATTGTCAATCAAGCAATTGATTTATTGATATACCCGCGAAGCTTGAAACCCCGAATGGCTTTAAAGTTATAATCTTTTTTGCTTGGATGCATTTGGGTGTTGGCTAATGTTTGTGATAAGTCGGTTCCAGATTCGTTTAGTTAGCTTTTTTGAATTTTCGAGTAGTGGTCATTGCTTCCTTGTTGTATGAATGGTTGTGTTTGTGATATGCAGTGAATGAAATTGACAATTCTTTGGTGATTACATCTTTGTATGAAGCATTTACTTACATTATTGTTTTATTTAAGCTTGATAAATACAAAGGTTGTGTGAACACAGGAAGCTTCAATTCGGATGGTGACATTCTTGTGGGAGGCTCTGATGACAGGAGAGTTATATTGTGGGATTGGCAAACTGGGAATGTAAAACTTTTGTTCTATTCTGGTCATAGTAATAATGTGTTCGAAGCAAAGATCATGCCGTACACAGATGATTGCAGTATTGTTACCTGTGCTGCAGATGCAGATGGACAGGTAATTTCTTTGATTGGAAGCAAAGTGCTTTATTTACAATTAGAATCAAATGAAAAGCTTCTGTTCTTTCAATATCATAAAGAGAATTTTCAGGAGGTGAAGAGTTATATTATATATATCTTCAAGTAAATGGACATTGTTTTCATGGTGTGAAAGGTAATCCTTGACTTTTCTACTTTTCTGCTTATTTATCTTGCCGTACCATCTTCCTTTGTTATTTATAGCATTAAAAAGAATGACCATCCTCTTTGTTGCTATATCAAAATTTATGATATAAAATTATGCTTCTGTTTTGTGAATAATCTTTTCCCCATTTTTAGGTTAGCCATGCCCAAATTCTGGAATGTGGCAGAGTGGAGACTAAATTGCTAGCAAAGCATCAGGGACGAGCTCATAAATTGGCTGTTGAACCTGGAATCCTTCATATATTTTATACTTGCGGTGAAGATGAACCCGTGCAACATGTAAGTAAATGATGCATATTTTTGTTTGTAAATACTTCTAAAGCTTAGATATTAATGTTGAACTCCAAATGCATCGCAACATTAGAAGTAGTAACAATTTTTTTATTGTAAATATGTTGTAAATAAATTCGTATTCATATATAAAAATATATATGTATATATATTATATTTAAGGTTCAATACTACAAATCTAGCACCTGCATTGCAGGTGCCCTTCCCACTAGTTATATATATATATAATAATAAATAAAAAAACTTCCAAAAACGACAAACTGGTGAATTTAGTTGTCTACAAATTTTTATTTATTATTTTTTTTAAGTTGTCTACAATCAAAATTTAGCATGTTTTAATTTCAAAAAAAAAAAAAAAAAAGCCTGTTTTTTGGATCACATTTCCCAGTTTCACCGGCAAAAAGAGTTGGATCCATCACATTTTACAAGTTTTCTTTATAAAATTTTTTTTATAAACAAAACTTATTTGAAGCAGTGTATTTACGTGAGAGGCGTTGACTTTGACGCCGTGATGTTGAGTGGCTAACTGGTGACCACGGCGAGTGTAGCAGTGATGCGTCGCCGTTTCCAGTGGCAGTGCTGCTGCTGATGTGACAGCCGAATGACAATAGCAATTCCAAGCGCGAATAAGAAGCAGAAGTGAAGAGAGCACATGACAATCTGAGAAGGTGAGAAGGTGAAACTGAGATGAAAAGAAAATGAGCCCTGGTTTAGAATGAGCCCTGGGTTAAACCCTCAAACAGCCCGCAATCAATATGGGCTTACAATAAAAGGCTTAATGTGTGCTTTTTGATAATGAGGTTTAGGTTTAAACCCGGCCCTCATCTTACGGGTAAAGGTCAAACCCTCTAGATCCAGCTCATTTTGCCATCCCGGAATTGAGATTATACTTTAGTTGGCAGTTGATTCAAATTTCATAATTCTTGATCACTATAATTATAAGTTAGCCTTAAACTCTTGTCAATTGAGCATATGGAATAATAACTCTCCATCATTAAATTTGGACAGCCCAAGACCCCATCCATACCATACTTGCCATGTTTGGAACATTTGGTGATAACAGCTTGCACCAAACATGACTTAAGTCTATAAAAAGAGAATTAGATTAGACAACATCACTCACGAGTCACGACAATGCATTTTTGGCCCGTAACCAGTCTACTCACTATTGAACAATATCAACGGCCCAAACATTTGCACACACACAAAACATTTGAAATTATTATTTAGGCTAATTAGCACTAATACACCTAAACTCTTTAAAAATTTATACTATGTCCCGTATACTATGTCCCGTATACTTTTTTTTTTACACTAAACCCACTGAACTCTCGTTTTTTTGACAGAAACCGACTTTAGATAGCCCCCTGAACTCACGTTTTATTGTCAGAAACCGCCTATAGATGGCCCCTCACAAGGGACAATAAACCTAAGTGTATGCCGATAAAACGAGAATTCAGAGGATTTAGTGTCGAAAAAATTATAGAGGATATAGTGTAATATTTGAAGAGTTTAGAGGACATCGGTATCAATTAGCCTATTATTTATACAAACTTGTTTTGTTCAATAAATAAATAAACTTTACCAATAAACTTTACCGTTTTATTTTGTGAATGTTTGACTAATTGGGTTAGGGACTTGTTAGATTATAATTATGACTTTAAGGTGTCGTTTGGTACATGTGATGGGACCGGAATCGTCTTATTTTTAATCTGATTCCCATATTTGGCTGGCTATTGGGATAAGATAAATTAGTCCCACTCAAAAATTTTAAGACGATCCCATGTTTGGCTGGCTGCTGAGATAGGATAAATTAGTCTCACTCAAAAATTTTATCCCAAGTAAAATAGTGGGATTCAAATGAATCCCATATCTTCTCTCATCTAGCGTCATCATCTTCAAATGAAATTTTTTTTTTTTGGCCAAAAGGAAAGGCAAAAGGAAACAACAAGAGATCCCACCAACAGAAAGAGCCAAGCAAGACCAAGCCCAAAAAAAACACAAAAAGCATCAGACTTGATGCACAAAAACAACCAACAAATTAAATCTCCTCGTAGACAAAAATACCATCATCCATGTTAAACAAATAAAACTGCGATTTTTAGAAAACAACAACAATTGAACTTACAAGATTCTTGAGCTTTTGATCTGATCCGAGACTATCATCAACATCGGTTTGGGCAACTCACCAGCATATAAGAAACGAAAAATAAAAATAAAAAACATAGATTTTTTATCTAATTTGATATTAGAAGGCCTCTCTATATGGTTCCCTGTGAAGCATACAAATTCTAGGATCAATTTTGCTGTGGAGAAGAAGAAAAGGAGAGAAGAAGAGAAGAGAAGATGAGGAAAAATAACAGAGGAATGAAAGAGAAAAAAAAAATTTGATGGGTTGGTAAAGTCGAATTGGAGTCTGCAGATATGTTTTTCATCTTTCCTTAATTTAATTTTTTAATATTTTTTAATCAGTGTAGATTTACATATTTACCTTTCTATTTTAATCGTATCCTGAGTTACATCAAACATATTATTACTCTATTTTTAATCGTATCCTATATTGCACCAAACATAAAATAACATTAAAATAAATCATATCCAATCCTATCTTATTCCATAAAAATAATTTTATCGTATCATATTTACCAAACGGGCTCCAATAGTCTTGAAATTCACAATATAAGCTTATTCGATGGATTAATATTTATTTTTTTTATGAGATTATTTATTGAATGATTAAATTTTACTATATTATTATAAGGAAGGGAAAAAAATTTAATTTATCTGATTATTTTAAAATTTCAAATTTCAAGTTTCAAGTCAAACGGATACGGGGAATCGAGATCAAATGGGGATTGTGAGAAACAGGATGAATTGTGGGTGGAGATACCTACCCAAAAATACTCCCACCTCCAATTTCTCCCAAACGGGGCGAATGAAGAGAGGTAAGAGAATGGGAGTGGGGGAGGTTCCACGTCCCCATTTGACCCATAGACATCCTTAGCCATATATAGTGGTGGCCACGATTCGGTTTCGGTTCGGTTTCGGTTTGAAACCAGCGGTTTCGGTTTGAAACTAGCGGTTTACCCAAAACCGAAACCGTAACCGGTACCCAAAACCGAAACCGTAACCGGAAAATCGGTTTGGTACACCGTTTCTAACCGGCGGTTTTTCGGTTTCGGTTTCGGTTTAAAAACAGACGGTTTTGGGTTCGGTTTCGGTTTTTTAAAAAAAAAAAAAAAAACACTCGATCTATAATTCCAACATGATCTCATTCTTCAAAAAGATAAAAAAAAAATGTGATTGCCCTCTGAAAAACGCTCTTGATCTCAAATACAAGACAAAGCAGCCGACATGACCATAACCGGTTCTCCATTCTAGAGACCAAAAAGCTACTCATGTTTTTGCTTTTAGCCCCATATAGTTAATGAGTTCATATTTCATTTCCACTAAACCAAACAACTCATTTGGCGCTGACTCTAAAACTTTCTTCAATAATTTGCACCACCCACTTGTAGAAATCATTCAGATTAATAGGGACTTTCCAGGTACTTGCAAGTTAACAAAATGGATTTCAGGTAATGATCATGAACCATGTGAAAAATGGCAATGTGATGACTGGCTGACTGACCAGTTAGATCTATCAATTACAAAATGAACACAGAAACAATCACTTCATCTCCAAGTCATTTACAAAGAAAACTCTGAAGAAAATTAGTATAGATTATAAAAGAACAATGATGACAGCCCTAATGGTACAGGAACATAATACATAAACAAATCGGCAGCCATATCACAACTTCATTCAAACACATCCAATGGCTGCTACTACTACATACAATGTTTTCATCCGCCAAGACCACAGCGCAAGGCTAGGACATCATCTCAAAACTATTAAGAATACAGACATTATTTCTACAACTACCTCTGTATCCCTACTCTTGAGAACAGTATATATATATATATATATATATATATATGTATTTCTAGTACCTCTCAGTGCCAAGCAGAAGCCGATACAAGTGCCCTATCTTTCCAGCCCAACAGCATAGCTCCATCCTTCTCCACCAGTTTATAGTGTTCCGAGTAACACTTCAGCAAGCTCTTAATCACAGAGTTGACATAATTACTTAAAGAGCACTGCTGGAAGCCTGCCATGTTGAACCTAGACTTCCACTTGCCAAAGAGCTCATGTCGCTCCACCCTCTCCTTTCCTTCACAAGCAACAACATTCACAATATCCCGGGCCAAACAGTGCTGTTCCACGTCAATTCGTTCCTTTCGGTCTCTTGTCATGGTCACATCAATTGACTCGAACATTGCTAAGTAGTAGTTCAGAGTTTCAACAAACCTCGGGATGAAAGCAGCAGTGTTTGTGTTCGATTCCTGCTCCACCAGAGTGACCACCTTAGGATTCAGTGACTTTATCATCCTCAAAAGCCCATCCCTTGGATTGTTCACATCTACACTTTCGTCAGGGGTGTGGTGTAGTTGCAGAGGGAAGTTGACAGCAAGAGCCTCCCCGGGCCTGACATCAAGCATTTCCATTGTAATATCCGGAGCAAAAACTGGCACCGGATGAAACTCTACAGAGATATTGAATTTCTTAGAGATATCTGCCAAACGTTTACCAACTGCATCCAATCCGTCACCACGAGCATGTTTAGAAATGGGGTCATCAATTCCTGTGATTCGCACATGTGGTGCACCAGATGGTTTAGCAGCAAGAGCTTGTAAGAGAGTTATCCATTGTGTGCCCTGAGAAATTTGGAAGTCGATGATGTGGATGCAATCCTCATTTCTGCACGCTTCAGCAATGGCTCCATTGGCTGCCATATAACCAAACTTCAAGTAGGGGCAGATTTCATATAGGATGTGCATGTAAGAAAGTAAGTCCTTTCCTTCAGGCTCCCTGCAACGAAGGGCATGGTATATATTAGAGCCTGATTTCTCCTTCCTTGCAACTAAGCCTTCAACCAAGTATGCACCAAGACGCTGAATTGGTTCTCCACTAATAGACACGGCACCTCTAGCCTTTTCAATCAAATTTTCGAAATCACTGATGTTGTTTTCGTTCAGAGATTTAGCACATGCAATCAATAACTGCTTCAGATTGCCTGAAGGAGAATCCTGCAAAGACAGTTCCTCCATTGCCTTCTGACGGTTTTCAATTTGAGCACCTTCACCTGACTTCCTATGCCTAGAAATAGTGGAAGGATGCGACTGAATCACTTGTGTAACCTGGCGTTCCTGGACCCATGCTCTAGGTCTCTGGCCAGGTGCCTGCACCCTAGTATTTGTTGCTGAAGTAATCGGAGTGGTCACTTCTTCATCTTCATCATTCCCCATTAGCTCAGTCTCCAATTCCTGTAAAACGTGTTTTACGTTCGGGCTGTAATTTGCATCCTGTAGATATGCAGTCCCACCAGAGCAGAGAACTAGACTGTCTGAAGAAGGGCTTAACCGATGAAAATAAGCGTTGGATTCCAATGAAGAATTACAAGAAGGGCTGAGCCCAGAAAGATTCTCTGTGGAGCTGTGCTGCTCCTGGCTGTCACTCAATGTTGTAGCGGTATCACAATCAAATTGAGTCGCAAAGGGCGAGTTGGGTGAGTTTCTTAAGTCAAATTTTAGAGATCCAAACAACCTATTAGGTATCGTAGGGACAGTCGAATAAGAAGTTGAGTAGGATAAGTCTGCACCAGTAACACCGTATCCAAAAAGCTGGCGCGACTCCATGCTATGCCTTCAGCATCAGCTCTTCTCCACAACAGGAAATTTAAAAACTTCCTATCAATGGTTCACAAATAGATAACCAACACCTCCTTTTGTCAACAACCCCACAAGCAGCTTTTCAATTCCCAGCCAAAAAAAAAAACCCAAATCTTTCTACCTTCAAATCAACCTGCAACGGAAACAAAAGCAACAATTAAACTTCCTTCACCAATCTATACACCATATTCACAACTGCAAGAACTAAAATAAATAAAAATTCCAACACAAAAGCATGCCTGAGGCCATTAACACAGCAGAAAACTAAAAGAAAAACCAAGTTCAATTACTTGCAGACAAAAAACCCAAGACAGTAAATCTATCATTTCTCTGGTAGACAATCAACAGCAACATATTATTAATTACAAACAAAATTGGTAAACCATTCATTTCCTAGAATAAAATTAGCTTCTTCTTTTCCTTTTCTGCTAAAACAATCAACATATAAACACCATACAAACTATAAAAAAAACCAGCTATTTTCAAGAACAATCCTCACAATTCCCATAATAAAATCAGCAAACAAATCTCTACACAGATATCACCATTACTTTCAGAGCTAAAACTGCAATAATGATCGATTTATCTATACAAATTAACAAAATATAACATATATTCTATACTGGAAATTTTCGTTTTTGCTTATAATAATTACCTGTGTGGAGCTTTGCGTGCAAGAAATGTTTGAGCTTTTGAATTTTGAAGAGATTGAGAGTCGAAAAATACAACCGTCGAGAGAGAGGTATTTATAGAAGAGGGAGATAACGGCGGTTGAGACGAAGAAGTACTTGGATGAGATTCGGTCTTCAATGTACAGCTGACATAGCGGAGACAAGTAACGCCGTTATAACGGATGACCACGCCGACCACATGGGATAGCCGGATAGGACATGGTAGACTAATGCGTAGAACATTCTTTGTTGTTTCCGGTTTGGTTTTATTTATTTATTTATTTATTTATTTATTTATTTTGGGAGTGTTTTTGCGGTGTATGTTCCTCCACGCGCCTCTTTGAGGTCATTTCATGCGCAAGCTAGGAAGTGTTTTTTTCATTTTTTTTTTTCTTTTCTTTTTTTAATTGTTATCTTGTTTTGAAAAATAAGGACTTTTAATATTATTTTAATTCTATTTTGACCCCACCATTTGAAAATTAAGTGCCACTTGAATAATTAAATAAGATATTTTAATTACATTCAATCTTCAATGCTGAATTTGGTCAGCTAATAATACTTAATTTTCGATCTAATAATGTTTCAATTCAAATCGTTATATACCATAAACAGTAAATCAAAATGTCAATAAAATGTTTAAATGTTATAAAAATTCTATGTAATACACTTACAAGTTATTTTTTTACGAAAATCTTATTTTTCAGTTCTCAGTTTAAAACAATGTATAATGATTTTGATTTTTGAGTAACTATTACATTAATTTTTTTATTAAAAAAAAATTATCATATATAGTGTATTATTTATTTTAACTTTATAAGATTATTAAAATATTATCAAATTAGCTTTAAGACTTTTTATTTTTTACAAGAACTTTAGACTATTTATATTAACGATAGAATAAATTATTCTTAATTGTCATTATAAGTGGAAAATATACATTACTTTTCGATTAAAATCGTTGGAAATTCGAATATGAAATCATTTTAAAATGTCTTTTTAAATAGTTTAAATAGATGATCATAGTTGACATTGACAATTTTTGTCAAGGGAGAATTATTATTGTATTATAATGTATAAATTATTTTTTTTATTTTTTTATTTTTGGATGCCAAAAACAGAAGAGACTGCTGCACACCAATTCTTAAAAATTCTTGGATTATATATTCCCCTCAATATTGACAATTGAGTTTTCGGTCTCATTCAACCCATTAATATACACATAAATATATACAAAGACACCTCTCCCTTGTTTTATACTCACCAAAAGAGTTTTGTATTTTTTTTTTTCTTTTTTTTTATCATTTGGTTTTCATTCGCAGGAGAAATTCAAAGTATCCAAACCTTATTTTATTAATTACACTGTACTTAACATCAATTGCCTCTTGTCTTGATGGTTGAAGTCTTCAAGTGGAAGTTCCACCACTGAGATTCAAACATTGGTATCTTGTCAAATACCGGTAATAGAACCTTCCTTCCACATTAGTGGTATAGGGTTTGAGTCCTACAATGTATTAAAACATATGGCGGGAGTTTTCTCTTGATTTATGAAAATAGGTATTTGAATTGCTTACTATACGTATTTTAAAACATATGTGGGGAGTTTTCTTCTGGTTTATGGAAGTAGATATTCGGATCTCACGTATATAGCATAACATTTAACTATTTCTTTCTAAAGCAATGCACTAGTATACTGTATAGGGAGAGAGGGACAGATTCACGCGCTGGTATATACGTGGCTATGGCAGTGTACGTATGGGGAGCATAGCGAGATAAATGCCGCGCTTGACAAATGATAGTCACGTGATTACACATGGCGCGTGGATATAACCCAATTCTTGAGTTGACCTTTTTGACGTGTCAATTCAATTAAAAACGAAGCCAGCTAAATGCCACTGATCGCGCATATATGGTGACACGTCAACATAAAACTTTCCCCTCCTTTGACTCCTTTGACCTGACGTGGTACGCGTTCACACTTCACATAGACTTCAAATAAAGACCCTAGTGTGAGTCATCATCCACTGATTTGGTCTAATTTCTTTTCTTCCAAGAATTAATAATTAATAATTAACAATAATTATTAGTTTGAATATAAAATGTATTTGCAAACTAATAACATGGTTTAATGAGTCCAATAATTTTATAATTAATGCAACAAAATTAATTATCACAAATAAATGTTTTTTTTTCATTTCACTAAAAAAAATGGTTTTTATCTTTTATATCGCTAATGAATAATTAATGAGGTGTATATAAAATTGATCTTCTCCGAATGTGTTTTGTGTCATAGTGACGAAACCATACGTGACTTATAATCTCAAGTAAATTCGTTAAACTCAAAACAGATAATATCTATAGGTGTTGACAACTACAAATACAAATTATTAGCTTTTATATCTCGTCTGTCAAATATTATGTGAGTCTAATTGTTATGTATAAATTAAAATACAAGTGAGATACAAAATAGGTGAGATGTTTAATATTAATATTTTAATTAACATCCATAAAAATTATATACATCAACAATCAAGTGACACGCTTGATTTGAACTTCATTTGGATTAAATTGTTATCTTTAAAGCTATAATAAAAAAAATAAAAATAAAAATCTTCTAGTTCAAAAAAGGAGATTTCTGAAAATTTTTATCAAATTTTAAGGAATAATCGTGGTTATATTTTGTAAAAATTTTATGATATTTAGTAATTAGAATTGTATGGGAAGTTTCTGTCTCAATATCGATCATTTAAGTTTGTTTGTATCTTATATGGAACCTTATAGGAAATTAATGAATATTTTTCAACTTTTGAATCAGAATTTGTGTATATTTTAAATTAGTTGGGTGCAATTTTTATTTATTTCTTGAGGTTCATTTATATCTATTAAATATTAAGTAAGCTTATTGTTTATATGGTTAATAGAACCGTTGAGTATATATATACAAGCGGAAATTTTCCTATGAGGATACCCTGATAGAATTATATAAGGATATTAAATGTGAGTCACTCGTCTTACATACTTTGACTTAGTATGTATGCACTTGTCAAATCACTTTTATAAATGAGTGACTCACATTCAATATCCTGATAAAGTTATATAAGGATGTTTTGATAGGAACGAGACCGTATATATAAGAAAATAAATATATTATAATTCTGCAAACAGTACCCTTGAAGGCTTAAATTTCTATTAACAACTCTATAAAATGATTATAGCTGTAAATGTACTATTAATTTAAACTTTGATTTATTTTCAAAGAGAAATACTAAATTTGAATACCAAACGAGTGGCAAAACGTCTAATCGATCATAAACTTACGTTTATAATATAGTTTGATTTAGATATTTGAGTAATAGATAGCGTTTAATTTTGGAAGCTTTTGATAGACTATTAATCCTTTATATCCTAAAATAAAAATAAGTGGTAAAACTATTACAGAAAGTAACTTTATGTACTTCTATTAATAGTAACTCAGGCACGTTTTTAAATAATTTACTTGAGTTAATGGTTGTATATATTATCCTTGCGGTTATTTTTTATTTTCTTTTTACGTATCACTTATGAGTAATGCTAGTACGACTCTATTTGATTTTTTCACTTAACACTAAATGGCACTTAGGGGTCATTTGTTTTTTATCAATATAAGAAGTGATTAAGGTTCTTTTTTATTTTTAAAGCTATTTAAAATAAGGTATATTTTAAAATAAAGATTTTCATACCATATATAATTATGATGAAATTGAAAATATGTTAAATATGTAGAATAGTATTAGAAGAAAATATTTTGGATTACATTTAATACAAATCAGTGATTAACAATTAAGTGAAAAGTCGTGATTTTTTACTTTTTATTTTAAGTTGTTTTTTGGTATTTTTAAGTTGTTTGACCACTAAAAAAACAAACAAAACAACTCAATAATTATGATTCAGACCCATTAAGTTTTAAGTGAAAAAAACAAACGACCCCTTAATGTGTTCCATTCGGTTATTTTGTTTGATTTTTTAAGTGTTCAAATCACTTAATGAACCCCTAAAACCACTTGTTTTGAAAATTGATTTTTCACTTAATAAAAATCCAATGGAATTTAATACAAAGTTTTACTTCCAAAACTATTCTTACTAATTTAATTTATTTCCAATTTTGTCTTCTTAAAACCATATATATTTATAAGGATACAATATTAAGAGTAGTGCTATTGCCACCCCTACTGATATATTTATACATCACTTGTTTAAATTTTGATTTAATTAAATAAAGTTAAATACTTTTATTACTTTATTTTATTTATTTTCAAAACTACCATTTTACTTATTTTTCAAACTTAATAAACCTCATCTCTAATATCTCTGTCTATTTCAGGTCTCTTTATCTCTGATCTCGTCTTTCTCTTACCTCTCATGAACGAAGTTTTTTTTATTTATTTTTTCTTTTTTAGTGGCTTTTTATTTTTTATTTTTTTATTTTTTTATTTTTACATCAAACTTTATAGAAAATGACAGGGAGTCACAAGGTAAAGAACAAGCAAACATCCCCAAGAAAAGAGCAAACAACAGAACAACCCAAGACAAAACACACAGATAAAAAAACGAAACAGCTCACAAACAAAACGAAACAAGAAGCAAAGAGCAAGTATTTATTTTTGTTATCATTTCACTTTCAAATTCTAAAAGAGTAATAAGATTAAATAATAATCAACATCTCATCTGTCTAATGCACCCCAAGTGTTTGATTTATTGTTTAAATAGGATCCGGTACAAGTATTTTTAGGGTTTAAGAGTTATGAAAAATATATATATATATATATATATATATATATTTCAAGAAAATGATTAAAAAAACGTTTTTATTTTTTTAATTTTTTTTAATTTTTTTTTTAATTTGAAGGAATGTGGGGTTTTATTAGATTTACTTTATAGAATTTTTTTTTCTTCTTAAATGGTATGTCTTTTTAGTAATTTTGATAAAGGAAAAAAATAATACTAAATAATTAAAAAAGTGGAGCATAAATAGATCGATAGGGGGTGTGCCAATAGCACCACTCCAATATTTATTATTATTATATATATATTATATATATATATAGTAACTTTCAAGTGAGTGATCTCTAACTCTAATTTCGGTCCACACCTTGATAAAATCACATTGATTTGAGAAAAAAAAAAAAAAAAAAAAAAACCTATCCAGAATAATATAAACTTGAAATATTATTAATAACTAAATAAATTTATTTTAGAATTATTAATTTACATGTTGTCCTTAATATATTAAAATATAAATATATAACAAATAATTGTTAGAAGAGCATAAATGTAAAAGCATTTATTTTCATATATTTATAACTTAAAAAAAAAATTAAAAAATAAAAAATAAAAAAAAAACAACTTATCATTTATATTTAGTTTTCAGTGAAAATAAAACAAACATATCTTTCAGTTTTCAGTAGCTATTCAATCTTCAGTAACAATCAGCACCATTCGGTATTCATATAAAAAAAATCAAACAAGGGCCTACCTTTTAGAAATTTTGTCTAAAAGTTGTTATTAGAGATGGCCATGGTTTCGGTTAAACCGACGGTTTTGCCCGCGGTTTAACCGAAACCGTACTTCCAAAAACCGTCCCAAAACCGAAACCGAAACCGACGGTTTCAAAACCGGTCGGAAACCGGTTGAACCGGTTACGGTTTCGGTTTCGGTTTGGGTACTTCCAAAAACCGCCAAAAACCGGCTGTTAAACCGGCGGTTTTAACCGCGGTTAAACCGTCGGTTTTTTTATAAAAAAAAAAAATTAAAAAAAATCGACTAATCAGAAGCTGACACGTGGCATTTTTTGGAATTTTTTTTGAAAAACCGAAACCGAACCGAAACCGAACCCAAAACCGTTGGTTTTTAAACCAAAACCGAAACCGAAACCGTAAAATCGCAGGTTAGAAACCGTGTACCAAACCGATTTTCCGGTTACGGTTTCGGTTTTGGGTGGCCACGGAACCGAAACCGAACCGTGGCCACCACTAGTTGTTATGTCACTCATTACAAAATTTCATAATTAACAATTTATTATTTGGATAAATATTTTGGACGATTTAACATTATTTTTGACTTATTATTATTATTACTATGATTATTCTTTTTTTTTTTTTTTCTTTTTCTCCAAAAAGTTAAAGAATTAATATTTTTACTCTCTTTTTTTTTGTGAGTTTCAACAATTCAACTTTCTCCTTTAATATATATATATTGTTATAAATTAATTGAAGAAATAATATAGATGGAGAATAGTTGAACAACAATTAATAAATAATTGAGAGAGATGGAAGAAGAATTAAGTAAGTGAGATGAGAGAGAGAGAGAAAGAGAGTGCATTTACTTGTAATTGGTTTTGATAATTTTTCTAACCTTATTACAAATTATATGATGATCATATATATAGGCAAGCAAAAGAGAAGAAGGCAAGTGGGTGTACAAGTGGGGTGTGCAAGTGGGTGAGAGGCGGTGAAGATATGTATATATTACACATGTGGTTAAAAGCCACCTTTATTATAACACTCCCCCTTGGATTTATACCACATGTATTAATTTTCTAGGGAAAAATCCAATGGGATAAAACCTAAGTAAAATATATACCATGATCTCCTGGATTTAATAGGGTTGGACATTAAAAACTATCTCATTAAAAACCTTGTCAGGAAAACCCAGTGGGACAAAACCTGATCGAAGGGAAAAAGAGTATAGTGCACAAATGTCCATTCAAAACTTTGCTCCCCCTGATTGAACGCTCCCCCTCATAAAACTTTAGCATCAATTTTGTAATTTAGAAAGTCGACGCATGCCTATTCCATATACCAGCTTCTCAAAAGTTGATGTAGGCAATGATTTGGTAAACAGATCTGCAAAATTATCTGAGGACCGTATTTGCTGAACATCAATTTGTCGACTCTGTTGAAGCTCGTGAGTATAGAAAAATTTAGGAGAAATATGTTTGGTTCTATCTCCTTTGATATACCCCCCTCTGATTTGAGCAATACATGCCGCATTATCTTCAAATATCTGTGTTGGCATTTCTGTAGATAATGAAAATCCACAAGTACTCTGAATATGATGAATAACTGATCTCAGCCAAACACATTCTCGACTGGCTTCGTGAAGAGCAACGATTTCAGAATGATTGGATGATGTAGCAACCAAAGTCTGTTTTGTGGAACGCCAGGATATTGCTGTGCCATTATATGTAAAAACATATCCCGTTTGTGAACGAGCTTTGTGGGGATCAGACAGATACCCGGCATCAGCATAACCAAGTAAACCTGAAAAATTGTTAGACTTTGTATAAAATAATCCTAAATCTTTCGTTCCACTAAGGTAACGTAAAAGATGTTTGATTCCATTCCAATGCCTTCGAGTTGGTGCTGAGCTAAATCTAGCCAGTACATTCACAGAGAATGCAATATCTGGCCTAGTACATTGAGCCAGATATAATAATGCACCAATAGCATTAAGATATGGTACCTCAGTACCAAGTATCTTTTCATCATTTTCTTTTGGACGGAATGGATCCCTTTTAGGATCAAGAGTCCTAACAACCATAGGAGTACTTAATGGATGAGCATTATCCATATGAAATCTTTTTAAAATCTTTTCAATATATGCTGATTGGTGGATAAGTACACCATTTGATCTATGCTCGATCTCGAGACCGAGACAATACCTTGTCTTTCCCAGATCTTTCATTTCGAACTCCTTTTTTAAATATTCAGCAGTTTTTAGAAGTTCTCCAGGAGTTCCAATTAAATTCATATCATCAACATAAACTGCTATGATAGCAAATCCAGATTCTGATTTCTTAATGAAAACACATGGACATATAGGATTATTAATATATCCTTCTTTTATCAGATATTCACTGAGACGGTTGTACCACATCCGTCCAGATTGTTTTAATCCATACAATGATCTTTGTAATTTTATCGAATACAAATTATGAGATCTTGAGTTACATGATTCTGGCATTTTAAACCCTTCAGGGATTTTCATGTAAATATCTGAATCCAGTGAACCATATAGATAAGCGGTCACTACGTCCATCAGACGCATTTCAAGTCTTTCCAAGACAGCCATGTTTATCAGAAATCGAAACGTAATTGTATCCATCACTGGTGAATATGTTTCATCGAAATCGATGCCAGGTCTCTGCGAGAAACCCTGTGCTACGAGTCGTGCCTTATACCTTACGACCTCGTTTTTCTCATTACGTTTCCGTACAAAAACCCATTTGTATCCAACAGGTTTGACGTTTTCAGGCGTCTGGATTATAGATCCAAATACTTCACGTTTGGCTAATGAAGTCAATTCTGTTTGAATTGCTTCTTTCCATTTATGCCAATCAGACCTCTGCCTACAATCATCGAGATTATGAGGTTCATGATCATCATTAATAATTTCAGTTGCCACTGTGTATGAGAATATATCATCGATAATTGTTTCTTCACGATTCCACAATTCTCTTGTATAATTTATAGAAATTTCCTCATTTCTATATTCTTGTATCTCCTCAGAGATTCCTTCCCCTACAGAGGATTTAACTTGTGTCCCTGAAGGGACACTTAACTCTTCTGGAGTTAACTTAGAGAAAGTGGATTTATTTAATTTCCTTTTCCGAGGAACATTATCCTTTGAACCAAACGGTCTACCACGCTTCTGGCGTGCAAAAGATGATTCTTTTGCTATTATTTGTTTAGAATGTTTTTCTGGAACAATCACCTGTGCTGGTACATTAACAGCTGGGATGTATGATTTTGTTACCTTAGTAGCATCTGTAAATGCATCTGGTAACTGATTTGCTATTGCTTGAAGATGTACTATCTTACGTACTTCATTCTCACATTGAGATGTGTACGGGTCTAAATGAATTAGACTCGGAACTTTCCAGGAAAGTTCACGTTTCTCTTCAAAAGAAGTTTTTCCTTCCCCTAATGATGGAAAATTTGTTTCATCAAAATGACAATCTGCAAACCGTGCTGTGAAAAGATCACCAGTCAAAGGTTCCAGATATCTAATAATTGATGGTGAATCAAGACCAACATATATTCCCAAACGCCTTTGGGGTCCCATTTTAGTTCTTTTCGTTGGTACAATTGGGACATATACCGCACACCCAAATGTACGTAAATGAGATATATCTGGTTGGTGACCAAGTACTAGTTGTATTGGTGAATACTGATGGTAAGCAGTAGGCCGAAGCCGGATTAATGCAGCAGCATGTAAAACAGCATGCCCCCATACAGTAATTGGTAATTGCGTTCGTAATAATAAAGTCCTTGCAATTATCTGGACACGTTTAATAAGTGATTCCGCTAATCCATTCTGAGTATGAACATGTGGAACTGGATGTTCAACATCAATCCCAGCCACTTTGCAATATTCATCAAATGTCTTGGAAGTAAATTCTCCAGCATTATCAAGGCGTATGGATTTAATTGAGTAATCGGGAAAGTGAGCCCGAAGCCTGATAATTTGTGCAAGTAATCTTGCAAAAGCAGCATTACGTGTTGATAATAAGCATACATGTGACCATCTGACGGATGCGTCAACTAGAACCATAAAATAACGAAATGGTCCACTTGGTGGATGAATAGGTCCACATATGTCCCCTTGAATTCTTTGTAAAAATGATGGGGATTCAAGACCAACTTTAGAAAAAGATGGTTTTATTGTTAATTTCCCTTGGGAACATGCAGTACAAAAATTTTCATGCGACAAAAGAATCTTCTGGTTCTTTAATGGATGCCCATGAGAATTCTCAATGATTCTACGCATCATTGTAGATCCTGGGTGACCGAGACGGTCATGCCAGAGTACAAACATTTTTGGATCTGAAAACTTCTGATTCATAACTGCATAAATTTCAACACTTTTGATAATAGTGTAATATAATCCAGAAGATAAAGCACGCAACTTTTCTTTAATGATTTTCTGGCCTGAATCATAAGAAGTGATGCATAGATATTCAACATTCTCTGTATTCATAGTTTCAATGTGATATCCATTTCTTCGTATATCTTTGAAACTAAGCAGATCCCTTCTGGATTTGCTTGAATATAATGCATCATCGATACATAGTTTAGTATTGTTTGATAACAATATCATGGCTCTTCCAGAGCCTTCTATCAGGTCCGTTGGACCTGATACAGTATTAACCCTTGCCTTGAGCAATGTTAAATTTATAAAATATTTCTGACTACGCAGAATTGTATGAGTTGTTGCACTGTCGGCTAAACATATATCTCCAGCTTCTAGCTTTTCAATAACCCCCAATTTATCGTTTAGATTCATTTTGTATGCTTCATAAAGAAAAATAAAATAAAATGCATATCAGACAAAGTGATCCAAAAAGTATATATTACATTGAGAAATATTTTACATAAACAAAATAACAAAATAATACTACTGTAAGTAGTATTTAATTGGTATGGACATTCCCATCACCAATTGAAGCATTGACAAAATAATACTACTGAAGTAGTATTTAATTGGTATGGACATTCCCATCACCAATTGAAGCAGTCAACTTGTCCTTAGGATCCTCAAAAAAGTCAGTCACATTGAGATGTGTAATATCCATAGGGTATGGATTTTCAATGAGATGTGTCTCAGATATCTTCCCCTTTTCTTTTATTGATGCTTGATAAAGCTCAACAAGATGTTTAGGTGTGCTACATTCATTTGACCAGTGATTGTAACAGCCACACCTATAACACACACCCTCTTTTGCATTCGGCATATTCTGAATACCTTTTCTTTTATATTCACTAGGTCCGGAATAACCACGTCCTCTTCTGGAACTACGTCCATGGCCCCGACCCGGATTACGACCCGGATTACGACCATTACCACGGCCACGATTAGTGTTACGACCATAACCACGTCCATAACCACGACCACGATTACGACCACGACCATGGTATCCAACGGTATTAGCATTCACTTCTGGGAATGCTTTAGAACCAGTCGGGTGTGATTCGTGATTTTTTATCAGTAGCTCATTATTCTTTTCTGCTACTAGTAGGCATGAGATCAATTCTGAATACTTAGAGAATCTACGTTCTCGATATTGCTGTTGCAATATTATATTCGAGGCATGAAAAGTTGTGAATGTTTTTTCTAACATTTCCTTTTCAGATACCTCCTCACCACACAATTTCATCATTGTGGTGATCCTGAACAAATCAGAATTATAATCAGAGACTGATTTGTGGTCTTGGAACCGTAAATTCAGCCATTCATACCTTGCAATTGGTAACGTAACATTCTGCTGATGATCATAGCGATCTTTTAGCTCCCGCCACAGATCTTCAGGTTCTGTGACGGTAAGATATTGAGCCTTCAAATCCTCATGTAGATGATGACGGATTATGACCATGGCAGTGGATCTATCCTGTTCATTAGCCTGGTTATCATAAATGGTGTAGTATAGGCCTTGGGATTTTAGGTATAATCCGGCATCGATAACCCATGACATGTAATTTTCTCCTGACACTTTGAGTGCATCGAACTTCAAGTTTGAAAGTTTAGACATGCTTACAACTTCTTTTTCTGTAAATTAAATTGTAAATTTGATTTAGTTTGAATATAATTAAAGAGTATAATAAACAATTCCAGGAGGCTGAGCTCACCTGTTATGTGCATAAACATAAATAATTTCAGGAGGCTCAGCCTACCTTTTATGTGTATAAAAATAAACAATTCCAGGAGGCTGAGCTCACCTGTTATGTGCATAAACATAAATAATTTCAGGAGGCTCAGCCTACCTTTTATGTGTATAAAAATAAACAATTCCAGGAGGCTGAGCTCACCTGTTATGTGCGTAAATAAATAGATGATCCATTGTCGGCATAAGCCAGTTTATACGGAATATATACAGATTTAGAATATTGAGATTTTAGAGAGAATAAATTCAGAACTGTATATATATGTTCCGTTGTCGGCAAAAGCCAGTTTATACGGAATATATACAGATTCAGAATATTGAGATTTTAGAGAGAATAAATTCAGAACTGTATATATATGTTCCGTTGTCGGCAAAAGCCAGTTTATACGGAATATATACGATCAGAATATTGAGATTTTAGAGAGAATAAATTCAAACGTATATATATGTTCCGTTTCGGCAAAAGCCGTTTATACGGAATATATACGATAATATTGAGATTTTAGAGAGAATAAATTCAGAACTGTATATATATGTTCCGTTGTCGGCAAAAGCCAGTTTATACGGAATATATACAGATTCAGAATATTGAGATTTTAGAGAGAATAAATTCAGAACTGTATATATATGTTCCGTTGTCGGCAAAAGCCAGTTTATACGGAATATATACATTCAGAATATTGAGATGTAATCTAATCACCCATCAGGGATCATTTTTATTTACATACGATCGTGCTGATAACGTGTTATAAATTAATTGAAGAAATAATATAGATGGAGAATAGTTGAACAACAATTAATAAATAATTGAGAGAGATGGAAGAAGAATTAAGTAAGTGAGATGAGAGAGAGAGAGAGAAAGAGAGTGCATTTACTTGTAATTGGTTTTGATAATTTTTCTAACCTTATTACAAATTATATGATGATCATATATATAGGCAAGCAAAAGAGAAGAAGGCAAGTGGGTGTACAAGTGGGGTGTGCAAGTGGGTGAGAGGCGGTGAAGATATGTATATATTACACATGTAGTTAAAAGCCACCTTTATTATAACATATATATATATATATATACACATAAACAATTATTATTTCTCAACGATATATGTCAATGGAGCACGTCTAGTCAAGTTCATGCTAGTTTATTTGTAACTATTTAAGATCAATTAATTTAGGTTTCGAATTGTTTACTCGTCTTCGGCTCTACCTAATTGAACCTTTAATTGATATGATACTTTCAAAAAAAATTTCACTTTCTGTTTTGTCATTTTTATGATAGATATCGTAAGAGGAAATTTCATATTTATGTGGAATCATTATTTTGAGACCGATGAAAAATGCGTTATAACTTGTAAATTTTTGTTTTTAAGAGGATGGTTTTTTTTTTTTTTTTTTTTTTTTAATAATTTTATTTTATTTTAATAAAGAAAAGTTATAAGATTATTATTATTGTTATTATTGAAGTATTATATTAATTCGGGGATTTTTGAAAATGAGGGAGGACTTGAACTTACAACCTCGTGGTGCAGGTATGATGGGTTTACCACTGGACATATGCATTTTATATTGTTGGCCTCTTAAGTGAAGTAGGGGGTTCGAGTCTCACCATACGCATTTTACAAGCAGTGTGTTGAGTTTTCATCTCACTATACTCCATATCTATAATCAATTATTCAATTGAATTAGATATTGAAACTCCTATTTTCAATCACACGCCATCATATGTAAATGATGACATGATAGATCAATAAACCCATCTCTCTTTTCCGGCAAATCATGATTATTCCTGATAGGTTAAGAATATTATCATTTTTCCTTAAAAAAAAAAAAGAATATTATCATTTCACAAGTACGTGTGTTGAGTTTTAAACTCACTATACTCCATATACATAATTAATTATTCAATTGAATCAGAGATTGAAACTCCTATTTTTATTTGTGTGTTGGGTTTTTATCTCACTATACTCCATGTCCATAATCAATTATTCAATTGAATCAGAGATTGAAACTCCTATGTTCAATCACGCATCATCATATGTAAATGATGACATGATAGATCAATAAATCCATATCTCTTTTCCGGCAAATCATAATTATTACCGATAGGTTAAGAATATTATCGTTTTACAAGTACGTGTGTTGAGTTTTCATCTCACTATACTCCATATATATAATTAATTATTCAGTTGAACCAGAGATTAAAACTCCTATTTTTATTTGTGTGTTGGGTTTTTATATCACTATACTCAACGTCTACGATCAATTATTCAATTGAATCAGAGATTGAAACTCCTATTTTCAATCGCGCGACATCATATGTAAATGATGACATGATAGACCAACAAACGCATCTCTCTTTTATGGTAAATCATGATTATTCCTGATAGGTTAGGAATGTTATCATTTTCTATCAACCGATTCACCTTTATTGGTTATCATTTTCTTATTTTTCACCTTGGTTTCTTTTCATCATTTTTAATCATTAAATTGTTGACAAAAAATATATATATCAATAGTGGAATATGAATGATTTTTCTTTTGGCACATCATCAAATCATGATATCAATGATTCTACTTTTGGCACATCATCAAATCATGATATATATGTGATATGGGGACATAAGGACATGCATGTGGAAGGAAAATGGAATTGAAATTCTCTTTTCTTTTCTTTTCTTGTTTTAAAAAAATTTTGGGAATGTTAGTTTTCAAATCGAACACAAAAGTTATTATTCTTTCAAATCAAATATGTAGAAGCACTTTTTTGTGTGGTTTAAAGTAACAAAGGAAGCACTTAAATTTAAAGTGGTTGGTTCCGTTTTAAGTGTGATCAAATATTATCACGAATACTTTAACCTAACATTCTATGAACCTTCTTCATTCAAACGTGTACGTGAGTGTGACTTTTTCAAAATAGATATCAACTTCCAATAGTGCAAGATTTATCCAATGTAATTAATTTTTATTTTTATTTATTTATTTATTTTTTAAGTATTATAATAGGATTATCATGTTCTGCACATGTTTTCATTAAAAAATAAATAAATAAATAAATAAAAATGCGCACGTCTTAGTAAGCACTCCGAAACACATCCCAGAGGCAAGATTTTCTAGAAAGGGAGTTTCCAAAAGGAATTTGGTATGTAATTAACTTTGTTGAAAACTATTGAAAAAGCATCAACACACATATTCCAAATTAAAGTAAATAAATTGAGTGAAGATCGACAAGTTCATTAAGTTATGCCTTGTCACAAGTCACAACGTACCCTTAATTTCTCACATAATGAAACTCATTTCCACGTCCATTAATTTTGATCTCTAAAAAATCAATTTCCATCATAAACACAACTGTTGAGTCGGCACCACAAAAAATCAAAATCATATCGTCAAAAACCTACAAAAGATAAAATCAAAACTAGCATATTGTTCTTGAAAAATCCACTAACTTTGTGTTTGACTGATTTTTGCTAATGAGTACAGTTCGCATCCATTTTTTTTTTAATCGATAACCCAATAATTTGAATATTTGTTGCACTACTGAAAAATGGGTCACATAACATGGATAATTATACCATACAATTTAAATTATAGGCCACGTGATCTAAATATCTTGTCATAAATATATATATATATATATATATATGGCGGCGGCAACTCAAACTTTAGTTATCTGGTCAAACAAGCATTCTTTAATACCAAGTCATATTAGGCGGTGATAATGAAATCAACTTATATTCCAAATTCTATATTTTGGCTCTTACCTATTAGCTTCAGTTTTTGCGTCCAAAAACTGCATATAATGTGTCTAGTGTCTATCATCTATCTCCATATTATACGGGATGGGACGTGTTAACGTATCATAAGATTCATAGCTTCGATCAACCTACGTTTTCTTATAGATGGTGTGATGTCCACTGTCTATATCCATGTTAAACATGAGAAGGCGTGGTAATGTATCATGGAGCTCATCAACATATTGTTCGGGATAATTCTGGACCGATGAACGCGGAAGCGACATGCCTAATACACGTCCATAACTCATAGCAATTAATAACGTCAATAAGTAGAAAAATAGATGAGAGAGAATAAACAATAACAACATAAGATATACGTGGAAAACCCAAATCTGGTAAAAAACCAGAGACTGTTAGGACGACAGAGAAAGTTCCACTATTTGATAAACTGTTACAACCATATACTTTAGGATTAACTCTTTCACCTCAACCCCAAACCCCACTCCCAAGATCCTCACCGAATACCCTCCCACAATATCCCTCAGGTCTGAATATCACCCACGGATTTCTAACTTGATCTACTGATATTCTTTTGGATCCCTCTCTATATATTCCCTTAGGTATCCCCCGGATCTCACCACACTCTCTCTGATGTTACACGGTGTTTTTTTTGATCCACAACCTTCAATCTAATAACATATATATTAGGCATATTTATACTAGTTACAGGGAGTTTAAGATAAAAGGAAATCCTACTCCTAAACGTACAAGACTTACTTGTTTCACATAAATATTATTTCCTTTTATGACAAGTCTTCTCGTAAAGAGTATTCATTTTCCTTCAAGCACAAAAACTTCTTAAAAGAACACTTTCCTTTTTTGCTGAAGATTTCCCATTCCACACATGCTTATGATTGACTACGATTAGGGTCACGGTTGGGGGGGAGGGGTACTGCACTCCCTGAAGTTTTACAAATTATAAATTTGCCTCATTAGTTTTTATATTTTTATATTTTACCCTTATTTCATTTATATTTTTCTAATTCTTTTAAAATACATTGTTATTTATAATATATGTATGCACACTTGTAGAGTATATATTTGATTGTAAATATATTATTTCTTTCTTTACATCTCAAATATAAATTAAATCAAATCACAAACAATATATATATATATATATATATATATTGTTATATCGATTGTAATTCTTTTTTCTAATTAAAATTACACTTACTCAATTCTATCCTAACTAATTTTATTATATACTTAAAAATATTTTCTCCAAATCTTATTCACTCTAATAATATGTCATACCTCAAGTTATTTATTTATTTATAGAGTTTTTTGCTTATTTATTTTTTAAAAATTATAAAAAATGTGTTGATATAAACATAGGCTGACATATATTTATGTTTAATTATTAATAAATTTTATCAAACAAACTTTTATAATTTTTAACAATTAAAATAGTTTTTGGATATTAAAAGTACAATTTAAATTTAAATTTGTTTTCTAACTCTTTATATATATATATATATATGTGTGTGTGTGTGTGTTTTAACTTTTAAACAAACTACTATTGAATCTTGAATTAATGACCATACATTTTAGTATATATTATTTTTAGAGTAATACTAGACCTAGTCGCCAATTTTATATTCTAACTAGTGATTTGTTAATTGACAAATTGATATATATATATATATATATATATTAATTATGATTCATTTCATTTGACACATTTATATGGATTAAATTGTCTACCCTTACACCTACACCACGAGATTATGGGTTCGAGTCCCCTCTCTCCCCAAAAGATCTTAAATTTATTTAATACTTCAAAAAGTAACAAAAAAAAAAAAAAAAAAAGAGAAGATATTAGTTAGAATATATAGCATTGTTTTTATTTTTATTATGTTTTCATTATTATACAAGGATCATCTAAAATGTTTTTTTTATTCCAAATACACAAATTAAGATAATTAATCTCAATAAAAAGTATTATTTTTTCAACAATTACTGAAAAAAAAAAATTGAATGTTTTAAAATATAAACAACATTTTTTTAATTAATGTTTTCTTCGATATAAGCTCTAAGATATATATTGATATGACTTAACTCATTATTACACAGTGTCCCCCTTGGAACAAAATTCTGGCTCCGTCCCTAGTTACAAGTCACCTTAAATTATATCGTTTAGAAAACCGCGATCAATACGTTGAAACAATCTTTATTCTTCCGTTCTTCTGGTCTTCAAACCTCCCTCAAAACACCAACTTCAATCTTGCAAACGTATCTCACATCTCCATAAAGTTTCACATCATTTGAGTCTTGTTTAATTCATATTTGATTCGTTTAGGAATACAAGTCAAAACCTAACACATATATCTTAAATACTATAATTGATGTGCAAAGTAGTGAGTGTCTAATTAATTAGTGAGTGTAATTAATTGTGACCGATATCCATTATTTGACTCCACATAATACATGAGGTGCTAATGTATTATAAATCCCAGCAATCTATGTTTACCTATCAACTTAAACTTTTGAGTCAAGAAATAACTAACTTTTTATTTGATCTCAATGTTTTCTGGCCGCAACTTGTACAAATTATCTATATATATTTTTAGAAAAATATTATAATTAAGTTCTAAATTTGAGAGCGAAAGAAAATGATACCTCGTCGTCCAATATTAAAGAATTTATTATCTGATACTTCCTTCAGCACTGTCAGTATTTCTGAACCGTATTATTGAATTGGTCGACAAGAATAGTTAATTTGTTCACGTGGAGAATTTGAAGGCCGGAAAATTAAAGAAAGAAGAAAAAAAAAAAAAAGGAAACTGTGTTCTCATTTACAATCTTTGTCTGAACCTATTAAACTTAAAACAAATAAAAAGGACCCACACGTTTGAACTAATATTTAATTTGCTTATGCTTGCCAGGTCATCTATATCGGGACCCAGAAGGACCCACGATGACGAGAGAATGATAATTGATAAGTGGGTCTTAGAAAGTCGTAGGATGATGTGGCTTCAATTCAGACACGTCAACATCGGAACTTTGACCGTGTATTGACTTACTGTTGTATTTTGCAAATTCTTCCTTATTTGTTAAGATAAGAAAATATATGAGCTGTTTTCGATATATATATAGTACGTATCTTCAATAAAATTATTTTTGAAATATTATACAGGAAAGATATATAAATTAATAGGTTTGAAATTATGTTTAATTATGTCATTTGTTAATAATACATTTTTTTAGAACAAGAACAATAATAATAATAAAATCTACAATGTTTTTTTTTTTTCTCTACAAAATATGATGATACGTGTTTCAACTTAAGTTTTTAAGAAATTACAAAATGCCTAAAAAAATATCCTTATCATATTTAAGTTAAAAGGGCTAGTTTTAGAGAATTTTGTATATTTTAAAAACAATAATGAATATGTTTATTTATATGTCAAATAAAAAAATTAATTAATACCATTAAACAAAATGGTAAAGGTATTTTAGAGATAAAAGTGCTTTGTGTATGAAAGTTAGTTAATGAAGTTTAAGACACACAATTAACATGTTTATAGATATGATCAATCAGTTTTATTCCACTTAAAAGCAGCTTTAATAGAATCTTAATTAGTTTTTACAGTCTTTTTGAGAAATAGATATGTATAAGTCAATATTTGTATATAGTTTGAACAAGGCATTATAGAAAGGACAAACTCTCTTTTCTATCTTTATAGATTTTTATTATATATATATGCATGTACCATGAGAGAGTACTTGGGACAGAAAATCAACTTGATAGATTTTATTGATTTTTCTCCAAAAACAAAATAAATTACTTTAGGTACTCTTTGGACAAAATACATTGATGTTAATGTTAATCTCTATGTTCATGCATGGATAGATTGGAAGAATTTCCTTTGAATATTATTAATTAGGAAATACCCTTTTCAAAGTCAATTAACTGCTGCTAGTGAACTAAGAATATTTGTGTGAAATCCAAAACAATCAAACAAGTAATATTTATTTAGTGAGCTTGGGTTGTTATTGAAGCATTGAATTCTCTAATTTACGTAGCATATCGGGTCTATAGATGAAGGACATTTGTATCATTGTATGAAGTCCACATAGCTAGAAGAAAATAATTAATCTGTGAGAATGAAGGATAGCTGTGTCACATCCGTGATGGAGTTTTCATCTGTAATAATAGGGGTTCGAGTCTCACATTTGCACATTAAATCGCTAAGTATTGAGAGTTTCATTCCCATATTGGGAGTTGAATTCACGAACTCTACATTTATCCATTAAATCATTAAGTGTTGGGATACTCCTTCTTGTAGTTGGAGTTGTATTCCGGATCATGCTTTAGCGGTTGATCTCGTCAAGTTCCGATAGGTTCCTGACTGATTGATATCAAATTAAAAAAAAATAATAAAAAATAAAAAATTTGAATGTTAAGACAAAGGTTTGGCTGACAAGATAAGGTTGACCCGGTGGCATGCCCCTCACTCCTACGCCTCGAGGTTGTGAGTTCGAGTCTCTCCCCTTAAAAAAAAAACCCGAATTATTGTAATATTTTTTCAATATTTAAAAAAAGAAAAAGAAAAAAGATAATGTTTGGTTTGATCCTCAATCTAGATATTGAGTCCAATATGCCAATAGCAGGCCACTCTTGTGAAGACAGTTTAAGATCAAGCCCAATCCAATCCCTCCTAGCCCATGATTTGCAATAATTTTAGGCTTTTAGCTCTTACTTTTGTGGCATATTTGATTGGAAATGTGTGTGTGTTTTTTTAGAAATTCTTTTTCCTCGATTATCGCTTCTAAGAGAAGCATCTACTGCATTACTCGTAAAAACAATTTTGATTACTTTAAATTGTTTTTCTAAATATGTGCTCCAATTTGTATAGAATGTTGTCGCTGAAATCGTGGCTTTTCTTGTAATGATTTATCTTCTTAGGCAATAAGTAGCAGCTGATTTATAATTATCACAACATTCATCACATCGACAGATCATTCGGTTGCAAATCAACAATCACCCATATAAGGATAAAGATTTTGGAATAGAATGAGAAAATAAATATCATTAAACACAATAGTATGACTCTATCACTCGTCACTTTTTAATAACATTTCATGTAATAATTAAAATAAAATCAATGAGCAAAATTCAATTTAACGACTTGATCTAGTAATCAAACGAACACATCACAATTGCAAACGATCTACTCACGATCATATATATTTATAGTTTAAAATATCCACAGTTTTCGCGATATAAGAAATATTCTTATATCGCGGAAACTGTGGAATCCTTTGAATCAATATGGTATCCATTTTAAGTTTGAACCATCTAGGTTTTCCTTTTGGTATCGATATTTCCATTAATATCAATATTTTCCCAAATTGTATTACCGATATATCTATCAATATGGGATATTTTCATCCTTGGTATCAACGGATTCAGTTTAAAACCGAATCCATGGAAACCGCCGAAACTCATGTTCTCATAATTAAGCTACAAAAAATGAGTATAAGTTAGATTAAGAATGCAAGTTTAATGTAAATATGATCAACAAAAACATATTCGGTTTCAAACCAAATCCGTCGAAACCATTGAGAGTTGAGTTCTCATAATTAAGCAATAAAAAAAAGAGTATAAATCGGATTAAAAATGCAAGTTTAATATAAATATAAGCAACAAAAAAGATCAAATTGAAAATGGGCTACAAAACGTGCTTAGAATAAAAGAACTGAATTTTTTTGGTTTCCACGGATTTGGTTTGAAATTCTATATCCGTCGAAATCGCAGAAACTCAGGTTCTAATGAGTTTAGATTAGAATAAGAATGCAAATTTAATATAAATATAACAAGTAACAAGAAAAATGACAATAATTCTTGCATATGAGAACTCCTTTTGTGGTTTCTTTAGATTCGTCAAAACCGAATTCGTCGAAACCATCGAAACTCGGGTTCTCACAATTAGGCTACAAAAAATTAGTATATATTGGATTAAGAATGCAAGATTAATGTAAATATAAGCAACAAAAAATATATAATGGAAAAATGGCTACAAAACTAGCTTATAATATAATAACTTAATTTTTGTGGTCTCTGTAGATTCGGTATCGAAATCGACGAAACTCAGGTTTTAATTAGTTTAACTTGGACTATGAACGCAAATATAATGTAAATATAATGTAAGTATAATGAGTTATATGAAAATAATTCTTGCATAACACTATGTTTGATAGGAGGGAGAGAGAATAGAATAGATGAATGAATTAAGAAAGAAACAGAGTAGGAGGGATGAAGAGAATAACATATATCCTTCATGTTGTTTGGTAAGTTAGAAAGGATGAAATATTAGTCTCCGTTCCTTTGTTTGGTATTAAAAGGAGAGTTGAATAGATGAATTGATATATAATTGTAAATTTACTATATTTGTAGGCCATGAGAGAGCTGAAGTCTCTCCTCCCTCTCATCCGTCCCATGAGGGAAGGGTGCATTTTGGTAGGCCCTGAAGGAGCTGAGATCCCTCCTCTTCTTTTCTCCTCTCTCTTGTCTCTCCAACCAAATAATGGATTGGAGCTATCCTCCCAACCCTCTCCCTACAACCCCCTCTCTCCCTCCATCTCTCCTTCCTACCAAACAAAGCCTAAGAGAACTTTTTTTTGTGTGGTTTCGATAGAAACTCATGATCTCATAATTAAGCTACAAAAAAATCAGTATAAATTGGATTAATAACAAAAGTTTAATGTAAATAAGATCAAATTGAAAAATGGATACAAAATTTGCGTATAATATAAGAGCTCAATTGTTGTGGTATCCAAGAATTTGGTTTGAAACCAAATCCATCCAAATCATCAAAACTCGAGTTTTAATGAGTTTAAATTAATTGGACTAAGAACACACCTTTAACATAATTAAATAAAACGAGTAACATGAAAAAATAACAATAATTCTTGCATATTAGAACTCTTTTTTGTGATTTCAATGGATTCGGTTTAAAACCGAATCCGTCGAAATTGCTAAAAACTCAGGTTCTCATAATTAAGCAAAACAAAATGAGTATAAATTGGATTAAGAATTCAAGTTTAATGTAAATATAAACAACAAAAAAGATCAAATTGAAAAATGGCTACAAAACTTGTTTATAATATACGAACTCAATTTATGTTGTTTCTGTGGATTCGGTTTGAAACCGAATCGGTTGAAATCACCGAAAGTCGGGTTTTAATGAGTTTAAATTGGACCAAAAACATACATTTAATGTAAATATAACGAGTAACATGAATAAATGACAATAATTATTGCATATGGGAACTCTTTTTGTGGTTCTAATGGATTTGGTTTGAAACCAAATCCGTTGAAATCGCTGAAACTCGGCTTCTCATAATTAGGGTACAAAAAATGAGTATAAATTGGATTAAGAATGCATATTTAATGTAAATATAAGAAACAAAAAAGATCAAATGGAAAAATGGCTACAAAACTTGTTTTTAATATAATAACTCAATTTTTGTTGTTTTCGCAGATCCGGTTTGAAATTCAATCCGTTGAAATCGTAGAAAGTCGGGTTTTAATGAGTTTAAATTTGACCGAGAACACACATTTAATGTAAATATAATAAGTAACATGAAAAAAAATGAAAATAATTCTTACGTATGAGAACTCTTTGTGGTTTCTATTATATTTAGTTTTTCTCATTACAAAGTAGAATATTACAAATCCCCTATAATAACTTAGAAAAGTTTCAACTAAGAATAAATTGTCATATATATATATATATATATATATATATATACACTCTAATTAATAATGGTTATATGGAGCTAGTGGACCGTGGTGTGGGTCAAAAAATGTGTGTGATGAAGAGAACAAAAGCACATGGAGACACATGAGCCAGTCACATGGAAGCACGAGCCATTGTATATGAGCATGGACCCTGCCCAATTGGGTCGGCTAGCTAATGAAGCTTTTGCTTGCTTGCTTGTAAGTTGAAACCTCATGCAATCAAATATCATAATAAAAGCAGTATCATATCTTTGCCTCCAAGTTAACGTGAGAACAATCAATTCCAGTGGTGATAAATATAAATAATAAATTTACAATGGGCATGCATGAATCATGATCTATTTACATGTATGATCTTCTGATATATATATATATGTTTATCAGAAGTGATCCTGTACTGGTTCTCCACTCCTGCCTAGCTACTGCTGCTCCAAATACTCCACCACATGATTTACGGGAGAAACACCTCTTTTATTATTGACAGGTTCCGTATATTTGGATGTAGATATACGAACCCGTTAATAATAAATAATTATATATCTACCTGGACGTAGATATACGAAGCATTTTCCTTAATAATTGCTAATTAATTGGCTTTTAAAAAACACAAATAATAGAAAACATGAGACTATAGTCTGTCTTAGTTTAGGTATTGATATTTGTTGGGCCGTGTTTGGAAGAGTGTTTATGCATGTATGATTTGTTTCATGATATATAAAAAATACTTTTCTATTGTAATAATATTTTATCAATAATGTTTTTATTTTAAAATAATATTTATCCTTAATACTTTTTCAAATCTCAAAGATATGTTTTTGCCATTTCAAGCACGAATAATAAAATATCTTAAATCGTTTAAAAACGGTTTTAAGCTATGTTTGAGATTTCTTTTACTTTAAAAATAAGTGATTATTTTTTAAATTTTGAATAAATAGGTGTTTGGTAAACATCTCAAAAGCAATTTATTTTACGATTTGCGTATCAAATAATCAACTTTTGAGAAGTTGGTAGGAGGTACTTTTGGAGGCAAAAGCTAATTTATTGTTGTACAATGTCAATAACACCCTTACTATTTAAATAGAAAGACAATAATACCCTCACATTAAGTAATTGTATTTCAAAAAATCTATAATTCAAAATTATTATTTTTTGAAATCTTTAATTCTGATTTATTTTTTGAGCGAGTTGACTAGGTCATAATTTTTTTTTTTCTGTTTAAATCTTTTTATTTCTTTCTTTTATATGCTTTATATTTATACGATTAATGATGTCTATTTTAGTAATTTTGTTTAATACATTTTCTATTCTTTTAAAAATTAAGCACTTTTAAAATTTAGTTTACCAAATACTTACCAATTTTTTTTTTAAAGTTGATTATTTATTAAATTAAACTATAAGGAGATTTTTTTCCAAAGCAAACAATCCCAACACATAGTCTTAATTATGTCAAAGGAAAGACTTCCAAATGCACCCAAAAACAGTTGCAGTTTTCAGGGTATGTATTATTTTGTGTATGGGGGATGGGGTTTATGAATGAGAGTTTCTTCATTAGTCTTTACTCTTTATCTAATCATTCTTGTTTTAAATAATAAAAAAAATCCAAGATCAAATGGATTAGGGAATCTCAGAAGAAAACTCATGTACTTGTACGGTAAATGCGCTTAATGAGATTCAAACCACCACTATTAACGTGGAAGATATTAAATCCATTTAGCCACTAAGAGTTGAAAATAATTTAAAAAATAACAATATTAACCTAATAAATATATATATTTTTTTAATTTTAAAAATATTACAATAATTCGGGGTTTGAAGAGAGGAAGAGACTTGAATTTACGTCCTTATAGTATAAGTGTTAAAGACATACTATTCAACCAACCTCACATTGTCAAATACTATTGTTTAATTTGTTAATTTCATATTTATTTACTATTAATTATAAAATTTTAAGTTGATAAAGTATTTTCCATTTTATTCTTTAATGCAATCTAATTAATAAAATGAGGAATTTATGAAGAATTAATCAAATACTTCAAGATCAAATCGAAGTTAATCCAATGTTCAAGTTCACTATATAAAATTTGTCCTTAGTAGTTTTTTTCTCCTCGAACCTCCAATCCCGAGTTCGTAGTAGTTGTTGAACAAAGAAAAAAAAAATCAACCTCGATGACCAAATGTAACATAACAGAAACCCTAAAACTAGGTACTTTTCTTTAGAATATTAATAACCTCATTGACTACTTCAAGAAAAGAATACTATTCTTCCAGCAGAAAACCAGAATAGGTCAAGAACAGAAACAACCAAAAGAAAAGAACCAAATGGTATAAAGTCAAATATCAACCAAACCTGTGCCCTAGAAATAGTGTTTTGTAAAGCAACAAAAAAAACATTGCCATTTGTGAATTTTTGCTTTTGGGGCTTTGGAATTGTGAGCTGGGAGACAAACACAACCGTTTTCTACAAAATCATATCACCTTTTTTTGGATCATTTGACCGTTTTTGTAATAATTATTAATTTATTTTAAGCTAATTGCCTCTTTGATCACCTTTAATTTATTTTATTTTGGAGTTGGTAAAGTGAAGTATGAAGAGTTATCCAATATCTATGAACTCTTGATTTCAAAATATATTTCTGCTGATCAAACATTATCCATTTCAATATTTTTATATGGTTTTAAGTGATCCTTTCTCTAATTAGAGCGTTCTAATTTTAATTTCATTCGAATTTAATTTGCGAGGCAAATCATTCAGATCTTGAAATTAGTTATTTTAATTCAAATTACGTACGATACTATTGACTGTTTAAGTCACCGGAGAATACTACTAATTTTTCTTTTGGGAGATTCCTGAAAAACTTTTGAGGATTAACCGTTTTTAAAAAACAGCTTTATACTTTAAAATTTAGATCAATTTTTGGTACGGAAGCAGGAGAAACTCTTAATAAATTTTGAAACTATAATGGTTTTTTTTTTTTTTTACGCGGTAGGGGTCTTTTTTTTAAAATCTAAATTCGAAAGTACATTAAAAATATATATAAAATAAAAAGAGTAAACCTCATAGGTGTTTTTGCAATTTTTTTTTTTTTTTTTTTTAAATATCTATCTATCCACCTATTAAGAATATATATTTATTTATTTATTTATTTTTAAGCTTTTATCATTGAAGAATTCGAACCGCTAATTTATGAGTCATTTACCTAAACTTTAAACTTGTCTATCTACCAATTGAGCTACGCCCCTGGAACTCTCTATAAATACTCAAAAAAAAAAAAAAAATTAAATAAAAAATTAAAAAAAAAAGTTGCCATCAAATTCTACTATTGACTTTCGTCATGAAATTACTATATTAACCCCACACACTACATATTACAATATTAGAACTTCGGCATCATGCAAATGTACTGATTTAACCTCCGACATCATGATATTGTCATTATTTTTATCTTTATAAAATATAATTCTATTTTAAACGGTCGTGGTCACCACCCTTCTCATATTAATTTTCATATTTTAAATTTCAATGTTCAATGTCAAATTACGCATTGCGGCACACCAGCTACATATTTATTAATGAATGTCTCAATTTTCTGATAGATATGCTTGGAAATTATATTTGCAACTCTCCACGTATAAATTATTAGATCGAATTTTCAAAATATTCTAATGTTCTTAGAGATACGACGGCTGTGATTAAAAATATTTATAATTTATTTATTTATTTTGAAATGTGACATCGAACGGGTTAGGGTCTACCGAAATCAATTATTAAATATACAGTTTAAATATCTACTTTCACAATACCGGGAAAAAACTCCCCATACATAAGAGTAAATGTATATGGTGGAACTTGAACTCCTAAGTGCACACCACTTTATGAGTTAGGAGTGGATGTGCTATTTATAATAACCAAACATATATATATATATAAAAGCAAATTGTACATGAAATCTCTTTATATGGGTAATTTGGTAGCATCAATTTTGTGAAATATTTTAGGTGCAATAATGGAATTGAAGGTCAATTCGAAGGAGGAGAGAGTTTTGACTTCAGATTTTGATGTAACTTAATTATATAGTGAACATCACATTAATGAGGTGGTGGAATTGGATACCGATCTAAGCTATTGTTAATTTCAAGTGATATCATTGTATGACATATGATAATTATAAAACAATGCTATTCATATTTTAATTTCTTTAATTTATATAATTAGTATTCTTATATTTATATAATTTAGTGGTATGTTCTTACATTTACATAGGTATACCATTGAGATTGAGAGTTCGAGTTGTATCTTCACCCTTCTCGAAATTAATTGTAATGGCTCGAAAAAATAAATTATGCGTTTTTGTACTAGTGTTATCTTAGTCCAACAATAATCAATATTTTTGGTACATTTTATTTTGTAGGATTTGAACCAAAAACAGAGACAAATTATTATATCATTTTGCATGCATATAAGGAAGAAACTTAGCTGTCCAAAGAGGCAAAGATAATTGCTAGTGTAATATTAACATATAAATATATTGTGTGTAATAATATATTGTTTGATTTTTCCAAATAGATTAGGTGTGTTGGGTTGACAGTTGCTTACTACCATTTCCTCCATTTTTTTTCTTACCTATTCCACTTTAACTCAACTCCCAAATTCAACAACCACTTGACTCCAATCCTCCTAAAAATAGTTTTCCATGAAAGCTATGTTTAAGAAAATCAATGAATTAATTATGGATATTATTAATGATATTTTCAGTATTTTGAAAGTCTTGATATCAACAATACCCTTAAATATCCCTAATATTTTGAAGATATTGGCATTTGGCAATTTTTATGATATTTCTATCGAAATTTCCAAAACCTTAATTGGACCTTAACAGTTCAAACACTTAACAATTTTTATAAGCTATTGAATTCATTATACTCTATTTGCTATCATAAATTATAAAACTATTTTCTTAGTTTCTTTCCTTTTCCTTTTCTTAATACTGATAGAATATTTTGGACAGTCTAGAATTAGGAGTCGTTTATTTTTTTATATGAATACTGAACATTGTTAAATTTTTCTAAAGACTGAATAAAGATTGAAATCTGAATTTAAATGACATATTTGCTTTTTTTTCCCCCCTTATATTTAAATGTATTATCAACACGTTTGTTTTTTTATTAGTAAAACTGTATGGAAATAAATAAATTTACATTTATTTATTCCCATGTTAAACAATTATACATATACTATGGTAAAAAAAAAAACAAAAATCCAAAAATAATAATTATATATGAACACATATGATCATAATCTTCTTCTTCCATTACAAACAAACTTTATTTTTACTAAAATAAAAAAAAAGGTTTTTTTTTTTTTTCAAAAAATAAAAGGGGCAGCAGAAAAACTCACACAAAACACTTTAAATATATATATATATCACCATAATATCATAATAAAGTATTGATATTAAACACCAATATGAGAAGTGATAGAGTTCTTTTTTATTTTTAAAGCTATTTAAAATAAACAATATATTAAAATAAAATTTTATATACCATATATAATTATGATGAAATTAGAAATATGTTATATACCGGGGATATTATCGGAACAAAAGGTTTTGGATTGCATTTATGTAATTCAATGATTTAATTTTCAATTAAGTGAAAAGTCATGATTTTTTACTTTTTACTTTTTATTTTAAGTTGTTTTTTGGTATTTTTTAAGTAATTTGACCACTTAAAAAAAAAAACAAATAAAACAATTTAATAATTATGATTAAGATCCATTAAGTTTTAAGTGGAAAAAAAAATAAATAAATAAACGACCTCTTACTCTAAATGAAAATTCCTACCGCTCAAATCCTAACAGGAGTGATAATAATATTCTATCTCAACACCTCTTATATAATTATACAAGATTACCTACTAAGCTAAGATAAACATTGTTGAATTTATACCAACTACATTTAACTATACAAAACTGAACCGATTGCATTGTAACTATAGTGATCCGATATAGTACCGATTGATACCCTTGTAATATAGAATCTAATGCAATTAATTAGGAATTAATATAGCTAACATTTTTGGTGAACCCTAATAATATATGGTGTTTATCTTTATTTCATCCAACCAAATGCAATTTGCAAGCAGCCTTGAATACACAAGGACTGGATTGGTCCTGATCAAGCCTATCCCAGTAAGTTCACACTTATAATTATAACTTCATGTAGGGTTCATCCTTTTAATTCCTCAACCATTTATTAGTCTCATTTAATGTCCTGGAAATTTATTTTATTTTTCCCTTTCTAAAGAAAAAAGTTTACTACAAATATGGCACACAAATCGATGAACCCTCGCTCATATAAATCAGAAGTTAAGTTTTTTTTTTAATTTTTTGGTGAAAACTTAATTTATCTTTCCCACCTCTTAAAGAATTAAGTTCCATTTCCGATTTCCTTTCTGATAAAACTAGACTATCTTTTATATTAATTTTAACGTGTTGTTAATCTTTATAGTACTTAATTAATAATTAATTAATTTATATAAAATTGTGATAATATTAAAATAGAGAGGAAGAGAGTTATAGTGGTAAACTTTGTAGCAAAAAATTGGTATATAATCTTCTCATCAATGTAAGAAAATCAATACACGAATGGATATTTATAATATAAAATAATAATAATAATAATAAAAGGTAAAAACGAAAAAGAAAAAAAAAAAAAAAAGACATAAATCTTGTAATAAAAGCAACAAAATCGGTGTCCCATAGTAATCATACACTTTCCATCTCAACCCTAAAGGTCCACGTGTCCGGTTGCCACATTCAACTCTAATCCTCAACACACCCAATCAAAAACCAAAAACTAAAAAACATCCCAAAAATCAACCAACATAAATTCCATTCTTCAAAAGTCAGGGACAAATTCGTCATATCATAAAAATCCCAGGCCCTTTTACGGAAACACAAAAAAAAAAAAATGAGAAAATGAAAAAATTTCCTGGAGAGACTGAGAGTGACTCGAGCCGCGCGATTTAATTTATAATCCAAAGCATACGGCGACGAGAGACGACTTAAAATTTAAATATCACCAAAAACACAAAACTGATTTTTTTTTTTTTTTTCATTTTTTTTATTCATTTCTCTTGTGATACCACTGGTTGTTTTTTAATGTTTTGTTGAAGCAGATCCTGTCGTCGGAATCTCATTCGAAGCATTTGTGGCAAACAATTGAAGTGGTTTGCTGTTTTTTTTTTCTTACAAAAAATATGTAACTGCTTCAACTGTAAGTTTATATTAACAGGTATGGAATGAAACTAAACTTGATAGTTTCATCAATGCGATTTACCGTTTTTGTTTTTGTTGTCTTAAATATGTTGTCGTTTTTGTGGTTTTGATCCGATAGTTTGAGTTCGTTTGTTTCTGCTTTTTTTTTTTTTCCTTCAAAATACTCTGTTTGGTTGCCGAGAAAACTCTGGAAAAGTTAAAGAAAAGGAAGAGAAAACTGTTTATCAAAAGTTTGAAGATTCATCATATCAGTTATTATTATTATTTTTTAACAGAGATCCATTACTCTTCATGATTTTCATTTTTTTTGAAATGTGTTCAGTACATATATATATATATATATATATATATTTTTTTTTTAAGTTCATGTTGTTCAATCTAGTAATTGGAACTTGTTTTTTGGATAAAACTTTTTTATGAATGCTAATCAGATCAAGAGATTTTAGTTTGCAAGCTTGAGGTAAAAATAAAATAATTATTGTGGGTAATTTTTAAATATTGTGATAGTCATGGTTGAGCTTGAATCGAATCAGTTTCACAAGATGACTATTCAACTAGTTTGTTGATTAGCTTGAATGTGAATTTTTGATTTGTATGTATATCTCATCAAATTTGACTTTTCCATGGGCTTGAATTTCTTATTGAACTTCCAATTTTTGACCTTTTTGCAATCAATTTCATATAGAATTCAGTTTCAAGTTCAAAAATTTGACCTGCTATTGTTATCTTTACGATTATAATTAGATGAGCAGAATTTGTCCTGGTTGTATTGTTGCAGCTGCTATGTCAATGGATTGGAGGCTTCACTAGCGGAAAAAAAATCAAATCAAAGTCACAGAGATGAGAGGGGAGTCGTCTGGTTTGATAATTGGGATCGTTATAGGGGTGGTGATTGGGGTGCTTCTGGCTATTTCCGCACTTTTTTGCTTTAGATACCACAGGAAGCGATCCCAGATAGGGAATAGTAGTTCCAGGAGAGCGGCGACTATCCCTATTCGTGCAAATGGTGTCGATTCCTGTAGTATTTTATCAGACTCAACCCTTGGTCCGGAATCACCAGTGAAATCTGGACGGAATGGCAAGTCCATGTGGCTTGAAGGGTTTAAGAGGAGCAATGTGGTGTCTGCATCTGGAATACCCGAGTATTCTTATAAGTATGGCTTCCTTAAATGCTGTTCCACTTGCATTTACTAGTTGATTTTGAGTGGAATTGCTTTTATATTCTTGTTTTCTAGCTTACATGTGGCATTTAAAGATTTTAAATCTAAGTAAGGCACGATATAGCTTCTGGGTAATCAGTTGATCAATGTGATATACTGAATTTTCCTTATTGATGATGTTGAACAATCCATTCTGATAAGAATCGGCTTTGTTATGTAATATCTCACATTCTTCATACATGAGTAGATGCAAGTTTATAGGGTTTGTTAAAAGGTATTTGTGCCCTGTGGGAATTTATGGGTGCCTTAATTTCAACAGTATTTGAAGATAGTCAGTAATGCTACATCTCCTAGATTGCTTTTTACTATATTCTTTGTTAGTGTTGCTTTTGCAAACTTATTTTATATGACATAACCAATGCCCTCCAGTTGTTTCTGCTCTATGTGGTTACTAGGACAACCTATTTTGTTTAATATAAAATTAGTCGAGCTGAGTAGCACAGTTTCTTCTTTGGAATTTTTGCATCTCAGCTTCTAGTAGCATTGTTTGTTCATTTTAAAGGTTTTTTTTTTTTTTTTTTACCTTGCTTTCCACTTCTATCTATTAACATTGATCTTGATTATATACGTGCAGGGATCTGCAAAAAGCAACATGCAATTTTACAACATTGATAGGACAAGGTGCATTTGGTCCTGTGTACAAAGCTCAGATGTCCACTGGGGAGACTGTTGCTGTTAAAGTGCTAGCAACTGATTCTAAGCAAGGAGAGAAAGAATTCCAGACAGAGGTAATGGTGGTGAATAGTTAAAAACTTAGTTATATTGGCAGTTGCAACTAGTATTGGTCTAGTATTATGGATTCGTTAAAATATTTTAACAAATCCATAATACTAGACCAATACTAATTGATATTCTTTAATGTTCTTTTGTCCTCTTCATCCATTTCTTATGTTTCACTTTTATTTAAACATTTTCAGGTCATGTTATTAGGAAGGTTGCATCATAGAAACCTGGTGAATTTGGTTGGATATTGTGCGGAAAAGAGCCAGCATATGCTTGTGTATGTTTACATGAGTAAAGGCAGCTTGGCGTCTCATTTGTACAGTAAGCTGTCAACTACTCTATTGGCTAAGCTAAGGATTGATAGGAAAAGCAATTTGCATTCTCAAGTAGATATCTTAATCATCTTATGTGGAAGTTAAAAATTTCTAGCTTAATTGGCAGTATATGACGCACATAAAGTCCTTACCAGAAGAATAATTCATTTATACATCAAGTTGCTAAAATGAAATCTTGTAATTTAAGAGTTTAAATAGAAGAATGTAGAAATTATGATTTATGAAGGCAGATTTTCTGTGCACTTTGAAATTTCATTTTGTATGCATGACTTCATGGCTTGATTTTCTTTTTGGAGCAGATGAAAGTTATGAAGCATTGAGCTGGGATTTAAGGGTTCATATTGCTCTAGACGTAGCAAGGGGCTTGGAGTATCTTCACGATGGGGTAAGCTTTCATGTCATTTGGACTAACCGGTAAACCCCTGTGTTTATGTCTGTGTATGCACATGCAGGTTCTGCTTAATGTGTGTTTTTGTTGAACTTCGTTCATATCTATATTTCAGGCAGTTCCTCCAGTTATACATCGGGACATTAAATCTTCCAATATTTTGTTGGATCAGTCGATGAAAGCCAGGGTATGTTATGTCACTACTGTATTTTTTTTTTTTTTTTTTTTGTTTCTGAAAGTTAAAATAAAATTGGGATCCATTCAAATAATGTAGCTTTGTCAAAGGGACTTCTATCATTTACTCAAATTATTGTTTCAAAAAGATCCGATCAATCAATATTTTTTTCTGGGAAAAAGATTTGTGAATCTTTTCTGTGAATTTCATTTTTAAGATAATAGAGAGAAATTTATATTGTGTTGCTATTATGCATGTTTTCAATCTATCATACCTAATTACTTCAGTTCAAGCAGGTAGCTGATTTTGGGCTTTCAAGAGAAGAGATGGTAGATAAACATGCAGCTAATGTACGGGGAACTTTTGGATATCTTGATCCCGAGTATATATCTACAAGGAATTTCACTAAGAAAAGCGATGTGTATAGCTTTGGAGTATTGCTCTTTGAACTTATAGCTGGCAGAAATCCTCAACAAGGTCTCATGGAATATGTTGAACTTGTAAGATCCCTCTCTCTGTACAATGAGTGAAACTGCTTTTTGTATGTGAATTATATATTTTGGTGAACCAAAATTCTTCCTGACTAATACCGACATTGTTGCATTTCTGCACATTAGTGTCACTTGCCTTAGATAAGAAATATAAATTTTTTTGCAAGGACTAATATGACAACAATGACTTGTTATTGTTAAACTTTATACCTCCAATGAAGTCCCTGGTTCTTCGAAACCGAAACCATTTACCATTTACCATTTACTAGAAAATTTTGTACTGTGCTGAATGTTAGTATGAATTCATTATGCTGATTGTTATGCATAAAGGTCATTGTTTTTTTTTATTCGACATGTTTTCTGATGTGATGAACAGGCTGCAATGAATACCGAGGGAAAATCTGGGTGGGAGGAAATCGGGGACTCTCGTCTGGACGGAAACTTCGACGTGCCAGAGCTGAATGAGGTTGCAGTCCTAGCATACAAATGTGTCAACCGTGCACCCAAAAAACGGCCTTCCATGAGAGACATTGTGCAAGTGCTATCACGGATCCTGAAAATGAGGCACAACAAGAAGCATCACAAGAATTCTGCCACAGCAGACGAAGTTTCCATTGATTTGGAACAAGCAGACACCAAGACTCCAACCTCTGAACACCACCGGAGAGAGGAATCCACGGACAGTGCATACGACACATATGAAGTTTAGATGATCCGGTTTCCTTTTTTTTTTTCTTTTTTTCTTTTTTTCTTTTTTCCGTTTGTCAACATTCCTTCGTTTCGATTTTGTTTTTGTGATATAATTCAATTTTACAGGAGGGTAGGGAGTGATGGGGATCTGTTATAATTCTGATCTCTGATAGTTTTTGGACCCAAAAAAAAAAAAGGGGACTGCTGTTTGTAAGTTTTGTGTAACATATTTAGGTCCCATTTTTTTTCTTTTTGTTTTTTTTTTTTTTCTTGAAGTGACATTACATGATCCTGATTTTGTACATTCAACGCTTCGAAAAAGGAAATGAATGAAAAATTTGCTGATTTTTTTCTGCAATTGCATACATTACCCTTAAAATTTTAGAGTAACTTTGTATTTGGCGGGAATCCTCCATGGTTTTTCATGTGCGATCTCAATTGACAGCGGTTTACAATGAAAAAATCTGCAATTTTCACTAATGCTGATTGAGATTCGTAAGGAAAAATGTGTAGGATTTCATATATGATCCGTTCTAATTTTATATTGAATCATTTTATATACAAAAATGATATGATTTCAATCATTTTTTTTATTTTATAAAATAATATAAGAATTTAAATATTATAATATAAATTTATAGATACTCTTGAATTTCTCAAAACTTCAATTAAAAAACTAAACTCTATTTATGAGCAATATAATTTTCTTGTTAAATTTTGTAATCAAATCATCCAAAAAAAAAAAAAACTTGTAATTTGTATGATGAACTAGAATGGGCCGGTTTTGGGCCCATATAAAACGACACCGTTTAAATCACTCTCTCTGCTTTCCGTGCTTTACATTATCCAATTTCCAACCATATCAGCAGCAGCAGCAGCAGCATCGTCTCACTAAACTAAACAAAAAGGCTCGCAGTGAGAGTCACAGAGTTTGAAGAAGAAGAAGAAGCGAAAATGGCAGCAATGGCTGCGCTTCAGAGCTCCATGACGTCTCTTTCTCTCTCCTCCAATTCCTTTTTCGGCCAACGTCTCTCTTTCCCGTCTCTCTCTACTTTCACTGTAAGTTACCTTTTCAAAATTCCCTTTGGTTTTTCCATTAAATCGATTCAAAATTTGGTTTTGTTTTCGTATATGGATTCTTTGTTGCTTGTATTGAAATGGGTCTGTCGCAGGATAGAGTAATTAGCTGTTCTTCGTTCGGTCTTTTCGGAGCACAAATTGTTCTTTATCAAGTCAAAAATTTGTAATTTTTCATGATATTTTGGTTCTTTGTTTGTTAATGTAATGGGGTCTGATTGGAGCCAAAAATAAACGGAAAAAAAAAAAAAAATCTTAATGTGTGCTGCATAATTTGAAGTAAATTACTCTTATTTATTTGGTCTGACTGGAATTAGAGCACAAAATGAGTTTAAAAATTAGAAGGCAAGGATAATTTTTTGTGTTCTTATATGAATTCACCGTTTGGAGTTATTCTAGTAATGTGATTCTTTGATAAAGCATTTCCTTTGTTATATGATTTTTGTTTTAAATATTTGTCTTGCATTATCGTGTCCTAAGTTAAATGTTTGATTACCATTAAGTTAGCTAGTTAACATACTTACCGTTAAGGCGAGTATTCACTTCCACAGGCCATAGCTGCGAATATGATTCTGCTTGTTGTATTGCCTTTCATCTTAAGTGAAAATAAGGTCAGAGTTTTGCAAGATGAATGTCTGTTCAAAGTCTACCATGCCCTAAAGTTTGATTCGCGAACAAATTCTATGTTCTGGGAAGTTGTTATTTTGTCTTCTCATAGATCAAAAAGACTGAAACGAGAGATGCAAATTACTTGAATTACATCTTTAATTGCTTTGAGTTCTTTTTATGTGATGAAAAATAAATGTCATGTAACAAAATTAATCTTCATTTGTTACATATGTTATGGTGTTGATACTATGTTCTTGCTTGCGGTCTAAATTCTGGTGTACATGTCGGGGTTGAGATTTTGATGATCAGGTTTCTTTTCATGTAATTGATCTTACAGTTGAAGTTCAAGTTACTGCATTCGCCTAAAATCATAAAGTAGTTACTGTTATTAAATTGTAATAATCTCTGTGCTTGTATTACATGCAGGTCAAGCCAATCGACAAGCCATGTCTCATCGTAGTCAAGGTTGGTATTATCTGTCATTTTTCCTAATAAATGATATGTTTGTTCATTATGGATAGAAAACGAAAAAATTGAAATTTTCAGAAAGAAAGAACCGATAGGGTAGAACTCAAGCTGGAACAGTCTTACTACAAATCATGATGGTCTAGAAGCTCATGATCTTTTGCATGCCTTGGAATCTATTCTATATTTAGCCAGTATGCATGCCAATTTAAACCACGTGGTTAAAAATCTTCCATAGGGATAGTATCTGATTTCCTTCTATTCATGGTGAGGCCTCCCACAAAATTATTATCGGATTCATTGCATAAGAGACCATAGCTTGTGGGCTTACCATGAGTGTTATACTTGATCTCGTTGTTTTGTTATGTTGCTCATGGACTGGTTCTCCACTTTTTAATACGTTCATGTTCTTTCTTTACTCTTGCAGCTTAAGCAGTGGGAGAAGAAGGAATGTAAGCCAAACAGTCTTCCGATTTTACACAAAATGCATGTTAAGTTAGGAGATACAGTTAAAGTCATAGCCGGACATGACAAAGGTAAAATCGGAGAGATTACTAAGCTGTTTAAGCATAACAGCACGGTGATAGTCAAAGATATAAACCTCAAGACAAAGCATGTGAAGAGCAGAGGAGAGGATGAACCAGGGCAGATTATTAAGGTCGTTTTAGTTGTTTACCGCTATATAAATGAAGCTCTAATTCTATTGAGAGTTATAGATTCTCTGTTGTGTTAGGTCATTAAATAGACTCTGCAAATATATATGGCTTCTTTTTCGCTAATGTCTTAGTAACGAACGAATTATCTTAAATATAATTTTGCAGATTGAAGCACCTATTCACAGCTCGAATGTGATGCTTTATTCAAAAGAGAAGGAGGTAGCAAGCCGGGTGGGTCATAAAGTTCTTGACGATGGGACACGAGTCCGGTACCTCATAAAAACCGGAGAAATAATCGACAGTGCGGAGAACTGGAAGAAATTGAAGGAAAGCTTGGGCAAGGAGAAAACTGAAGTTGCTACTGCTGCTTAGAAATAAAACCCCCACTCATGTATTATCCTGTAATGTAGTTTCTGAAAATATGGATGTATTTCTGTTACAAGTCCAATTACTATTTGCCTTTTTGTTGATTTCATTAGAGTTTTATAATCTTTTTGTTCTTTGTTTGTCCAATGACAAACCAAAACTATGATTTGTAAACTGAACTTGCTGAACTTGTTTTTACACTGTACTTGTATCCAAGTATGAGGTTCATGCAGCAAATTTGAGTATTCATTTATATTTTGAGTATGATGCTAGAGTGAGTTATTTTTCCTTTTCCCCAAACCCGAATTAATCGAAAAACAAATAAAAAGTTGCAACCGGCTGTCCGTGTTTGATTATGTCCTAAAAAATATTTACTATAATTTTTAAGTATAGTAAAAAGTTTCTTGTAAAATTTGATATATCAAGGAATAATTGCAATAACATACCCTGGATTTTTGTCATACAAGAGACAAATTCAACGTTTGTTAAAATGACAAAAGGATACCTTTGACACATGTTTTAACCTTCATTTGGAAAGTACCAAAACATCCTTCTATTAATATGTTATTAATTATTTTAATATTATTATTTTTTAAGAAAACCACCAAATCTTTAATGGAGATCATCCAAAAAAAAAAAAAAAAGTGGTGCTATTAGCACCCCTATTACTGAACTAATTATACCTCAATTTTTTAAATTTTGATTTAATTATATAAAATTATATTGGTTTACTAATTTTTTTGATTTATTTTCAGAACTACCATTTTACTTATTTTTCAAACTTAATATACCCTATATCCTTTTAAAAAATTAATAAAAATAGAAGTACACTTTTTGGTCATTTGTTTTTTTTTTTTTGTCAGAAAACTGAACAATCCTGAATTTTTCTAAATACTGATTAGGGACTGAAGTATGAACTTGAATGATATGTTTTTTTTTTTTTCCTCACATCTGAATGTATTGTCAACACGTTTGTTTTTTAAAAGTCAAATTGTCTGAAAATAAGTAATTTTATATTTATACCCATGTTAAACAATTATACATATAATATGGAATAAAAAAAATCCAAAAATAATAATTATATATGAACACATATAATTATGATGTTCTTCTTCAATTATAAACAAACGTTATTTTTACTAAGAAAAAAAATGTTTTTTTTTTTTTCTTTCAAAAAACAAAAGGGGCAGTAGGAAAATTCACATAAAAACTCTAAAAAAAATAATATATAAATGCATCACCCTAATATCATAATAAAGTATTGATATTAAACACCAATATGATAAATGATTATGGTTCTTTTTTATTTTTGAAGGTATTTAAAATAAGCGATATATTAAAATAAACATTTCTATACCATAAATAATCATGATGAAATTGAAAATATGTTATATATTGGTGATAGTATGGGAAGAAAAGATTTTTGATTGCATTTAATACAATTCTGTGATTTGCAATTAAGTGAAAAGTCAAAAAATTTTACTTTTTATTTTAAGTTGTTTGACCATTTAAAAAAATAAACAAAACAACTTAATAATTATGATTCATACCCATTAAGTTTTAAATGGAAAAAGCAAACGACCTCTTCATCTCTAATCTGTATATATAGTTTTCTCACATTTATTCGCATGATTTGTTTTTTCTTCTTATTTTATGGTAAAACCATCTTTATTAGATGCATTTTTTTTTTCTGCAGTCGATTAATTTGTTGGTGGTAGATTGTAAATGTGATATTAATTATGGGATGATTTTTTTTGAGTGATTTAGTTAGAGTTTTGGTGTGATTTTGTTTTGTTAGAGATTAGATTTTCTTAGTTGCAATTCCTGGTGCAATTTCGTTTTTTTATATTTTTTTTTGTAAATAACATTAAACTAACTTTTGAAGATTTTGAATAAAATCTACAAAGGAATTGATACAAATTATGTATACCTGGAAGATTTGAAAGAAAATAAACCGAGAGAAAAAAAAAAAGTAGCAAATATGGATTTGGAATTTGAAAAGAAAAATAAAAAATATATATAAAACAATAAAATCAATAAATACTTAACATGATAAACATGTTAAGTATAAACAAAAATAGTAATAAATCAATAAATACTAAACATAGGAAACATGAAATCGAGATCTGAAAGAAAAATATATATATATATATATATATAAATAGTAAACATTAATTGATTTGAAATAATTTATGTCATTAAAACTTTTGTCATTAGGGTTTTATTAGTTTTACTTTGTACAAGATTTTTTTAATAAAAATTGTATGTCTCTTTTAGTAATTTGATAAATGAAAAAAAAGAATACTAAATAATTTAAAAAGTGGGGTATAAATAATTTAGTAGTGGGTGTGTCAATAACACCACTAAAAAAATAATAAATAAAAATAATAAATAATAAATAATAAATAAAAAAAATCTCAAACAAAAACCCAAGTCTCAATGGGAGATCTCTTCCAACCACCAAACCCTTTAGCACAATCAGCCATCCATCTTCGATCCATCACCCATCCATCTTTGATCCTTGCTCTAGCTCCCTCCATGGTAAGCACGCAGGGTCGGCCCTGCTGTGTTGTTAGAGGGGCAGCCGCCCCGGGTCCCAATTTTAAAATGCCAGATTTCTATAATTTGAGTATTAGTTTAGGGATCCATTTTCATGTTTACATATTTTAAGTATTAGCTTAGGGATCCATTTTCATATTTACATATTTTAGTATTAGTTTAAGGGTTTATTTTTGTTTTTTGTTTTTTGTTTTGTTTTATAATTATAAAGGGCCAAACTATTTGTTTTAGGTATTAGTCCAAATATTTGGGATCAAAGATGTCCATATAAAAAAACTGAAAAGTTAAAACAATAAATAAATAAATAAATAAATAAATAAAATTAGACCAAATACAAACAAAGTCTAAAGATTTTGGTATATCACTTAGAAGTTCAATAGAGTTTTTTTTATTTTTTTATTTTTTTATTTTTTATTTTTTCCTCTCTTTCTTAGTTTTTTGTTCCCAAATTCCATTTCTCATTTCTTTCAATCTCTCAACTCTCAACGAGTTAACGAGTCAATACTCATTTTTCTCAGAACCGGCCCTAGGGTGGTGTACCAAGTGCAACCGCTATGGGCCCCATTTTTATTTATTTATTAAAGCTAATATATAGTATTGGGTTTTTGGTACAGAAATTTGGGCATGTTGTGAATTGTTATAGTTCATAGAAAAAGAATCAGTAATGCTATACATCCCATCTACAATCTCACCATTTTCATCCCAACACATGTGGCAGTTGAGGTGTCACTTGGTGAGTGGACAAATATTAATTGGTAAGTGAATATATAGGTAAGAGAAATAAATATCAATTAATGCGTATCCACTCATCAAATGACACATCAGCTGCCACATGTGTTGGGATGGAAATGGTGAGATTGTAAGTGGGATGTTTAGCATTATTGAAAAAGAATTGAAACTCTGAAATGCTCAATTCATATATATATATATATATATATATATATATTTTAAATTTATATGTATAGAATATATATATTTTTTAAATCATAGGGCCCATTTTATGACAATACCTTATTCCTCATTTGACATGTCATGGACCCATTTTTTCTATTTCTTACATTTTTGTCTCGGGCCCTAAAAATATCAGGGCCGGCCCTGCAAGCACAGATCTCATCTAAATATGGAAGAGATCGAAGCAACCTGACACAGTGGGGTATAACGAAAATAAGAATGATCATTCCGTCGAATATGAGGCACACTAAAAGAACATTGACGTAGTTATTAATATGATGTAGGACAGCTTATGATAATTTCAATTCTAGTAGGATTTATTTTGTAAGTTATTTTCAATTCTAGTTGAATTTGTTTAGGATTCCATTTTTATTAGTTTTTGGAAATAACTCAAATTACCTTTTGAGTAGTTTTGAGATTTTCTATTTTAGTCAATTTATGTATCTTGGATCTTAGAGGATTCGGGTAGTATTGAGCTTTTCTATTTTAGTTATTTACTAATTAGGAATCCTAGTACTTAGAAAAGGGAATTAAGTTCCTGATTTTAGAATTCCACTGTTTACTAAATTTGTAAGGAATTAAATTCCCTAGACCCCACTCATAAATTAGGAACTTGATCTCTTCCATGTTAGGTTCCTTTCTTTTTTTTAGATTCACTCATTTGCTAAAACATTAGATCTAGACACATATGCTTACATATGTTGGGATGGAAATGGTGGGATTGTAGGTGAGATGTTTAGCATTATTGAAAAAGAATTGTGACTCTGAAATGCTCAATTCATTTTTATTTTTTTTTAATTATATGTATAAATTTTTTTTTTTTTTTTAAATCATGGGGCCCATTTTATGACAATACCTTATTCCTCATTTTACATGTCATGGGCCCATTTTTCCCATTTCTTACATTTACGCCCAAGCCCTAAAAATATTAGGGTCGGCCCTGCAAGCACAGATCTCATCTAAATATGGAAGAGATCGAAGCAACCTGACGCAGTGGGGTATGATGAAAATAAGAATGATCACTCCGTCGAATCTAAGACACACTAAGAAGAACATTGACGTAGTTATTAATACGATGTAGGACAGCTTATGATAATTTCAATTCTAGTAAGATTTATTTTGTAATTTATTTTCAATTCTAGTTGAATTTGTTTAGGATTCCATTTTTATTAGTTTTTGGAAATAACTCAAATTACCTTTCGGGTAGTTTTGAGATTTTCTATTTTAGTCAATTTATGTATCTTGGATCTTAGAGGATTTGGGTAGTATTGAACTTTTCTATTTTAGTTGTTTACTAATTAAGAATCCTAATACTTAAAAAGGGGAATTAAATTTCTGATTTTAGAATTCCACTGTTTACTAAATTTGTAGGGAATTAAATTCCGTAGACCCCACTCATAAATCAGGAACTTGATCTCTTCCATGTTAGGTTCCTTTCTTTTATTTAGATTCACTCATTTGCTAAAACATTAGATCTAGACACATATGCTTACATGTGTTGGGATGGAAATGGTGGGATTGTAGGTGAGATGTTTAGCATTATTGAAAAAGAATTGTGACTCTGAAATGCTCAATTCATTTTTTTTTTTTTTAATTATATGTATAAATTTTTTATTTTTTTTTAAATCATGGGGCCCATTTTATGATAATACCTTATTCCTCATTTTACATGTCATGGGCCCATTTTTCCCATTTCTTACATTTACGCCCGAGCCCTAAAAATATTAGGGTCGGCCCTGCAAGCACAGATCTCATCTAAATATGGAAGAGATCGAAGCAACCTGACGCAGTGGGGTATGACGAAAATAAGAATGATCACTCCGTCGAATCTAAGACACACTAAGAAGAACATTGACGTAGTTATTAATACGATGTAGGACAGCTTATGATAATTTCAATTCTAGTAGGATTTATTTTGTAATTTATTTTCAATTCTAGTTGAATTTGTTTAGGATTCCATTTTTATTAGTTTTTGGAAATAACTCAAATTACCTTTCAGGTAGTTTTGAGATTTTCTATTTTAGTCAATTTATGTATCTTGGATCTTAGAGGATTTGGGTAGTATTGAACTTTTCTATTTTAGTTGTTTACTAATTAAGAATCCTAATACTTAAAAAGGGGAATTAAATTTCTGATTTTAGAATTCCACTGTTTACTAAATTTGTAGGGAATTAAATTCCGTAGACCCCACTCATAAATCAGGAACTTGATCTCTTCCATGTTAGGTTCCTTTCTTTTATTTAGATTCACTCATTTGCTAAAACATTAGATCTAGACACATATGCTTACATTTAAACGTTAAATTTGTTATATCATACAAAATATTTTACAAATCTATACACTTATAAGTATAATTGATATTTGATACTAGATTACTAGTCAATGATATTAGAATATTAAAGTTGTAAATCTGTATATCAAATTTGAGTAATTTTAACACGAATTGTGTAATCACAAAATTGGCAATCACATAACCAATGGTAAATTCCAATAATATATCGTAACACTCCTAGAATCCCTTCCTCCAGATCTCACTCAACAGTTTATTTCCTTACGATCGTGCCACGACATAATTATATGCATGTGCATCCCATGCATACTAGACTCTCTTTCTCCTCTCAACCAGCAATGGCAACATTTTTCTCTCTCTATGTTTCTTTTTCTCTCTCTAAAAAAAAGCAACAATGGCATATATGGTAATTAAACCCAAATCCTGACCTCATTTATAACAACACTCATCTCCTCATTTTTAAGTCAAAAACTTCACTTCACAAATTTTTTTTAGCTCATGATAGAAAGAGATCTTGATTCCTCTATCCACACTAAGAATCAAGTTACTTTTCTTAATTGAAAAAAGAATTCCTGATATATTTACTAAAATATCCTTATTTAAAAAAAAAAAAACAATCATCTTCTTTATGATTATTAACTTTTGTTTTTAATTTATGTAAATCATATTAGTTTACATAGTTAATAATTATTCTACCCGTGTGATTTATAAAAAATTCATCTTTATATATACATACAATACCATTTATGAACTAAAAATAACTACTGCACTTTTCTAAAATAATAATAATAATAACTACGGCATATTCATATCTTATATATATATATAAACATAAATTTTCTATTATCAGTTCATCCTGATTTATTTTATATCAGGACGAAGAATGTAGACCATTAAATTCACATACTTTGACTCAAAGTGTATGCAAAGACTATATATATATATATATATATATAAGATATTAATATGTCGTAGTTAATATTACAATATAAAGATGTTAATTATTATAATTATAGTGTTATTAGTAATATAAAATATATATTTTCATAATAAAAAATATATATATTTTATCATGTTTTATACTCGAGAGTATTTTTGTAATCAATTATGTATTATTCCGATTCCTTAATTTAAGTAAACACTAGAAATAAAATAAATTTGATTATTTCCAATTCCTAAATTGTTAGTAAACATTGAAATGTAATTTAGTAACTTGATTCCGATTCTCCTCCATTTCCTTTCCGGTCGAACTTGATTTCGATTTCATCCATTCCTAATTAGTAAAAAATCATTCCCACTATGAGTCTATGACCATTGATCTCAGTTGCTTCTTCTTTCCATAGTTATTTCAGGAATTTTTTTTGTTGAAATATATTAATCTAAAACTTCAATAATCTATGTTTTGAGCTTTTTAGAGAGGTTGAATTTGAAAGCACCCCATCACCCAACATAACAATAATAGTTGAGATTCTGTGTCTAACTTCCTTGCAAAGATTTGAAATTATAATTTTAGATTTTTAATTAAAAATCACCCTAACAGTTCTTGATGAAGGAATTTTGCAATGGTCCCAAAGTAATGAAAATTTGATAAAAATGTAAGAAAGAATATATAAGATAAAATCAAAGAGAAACTAGCAAGAAGTTACACATGCATGGACTCGGAGTTGGATCATATATAGTGGTGGCATTGAAACACTCAATAGCAAGCAATACAATTTTCATATATATATATATATAATCAAGTGTTTTACGATGAGATTTTTTGTATGTATAATAAGAAAATTAAAATACACATTTGTTAAAAACTTGGGAATTTTTTATATTTGAGAACTATTTTTTCCTATATTTCCCTATTTTTAAGTGTTTTATTTTAAAAAAAATCGGAAACAATTAGTTATTGTATCCGAATTTTTAAAATTTTTTTTTTCCATAAATGTATTTCAATGTTTTAACCATCCATACAAAAAATCAAATCAAAATTCAATATATTCCATGTAATTTCATCAAAAATGCTTAAAGTGTGTATTGTAAAAAGTCATCATTGGAAAATTACTATATATATATATATATATATATAATTACCTAGGGATGAAACCATAATTTTTTTTCTAGGTGGGTTGTGGATAATTTCATATAGATAAAAAATTATACTATATAATATAAAAAATCATTTTGATGGCGAATCTTGACGGTATGAGAGAATTTTTATTAGTTAAAATAAAAAAGTACTATACCTAATCAAAGGACATAATGAGTCTTACCTTCAAATATATATTCTAACCAATAAATTAAAAAGCACAGAAAATAAAAAAGAAATACGCATGCAATGTAAATACAATAAGATTCTACTTAAATTTTAACTTTTGAGAGTTAGGAAAAATATCTATTATTGAATCCGAATCATTGTAATTAAAAACAAGTTCTTTTTCAATATAAACAACCATATAATTCTTAAAAAACTCGTTATCCATCTTATTTCGCAAAGACGTTTTGATAAGTTTCATAGCTAAAAATAAAACTTAATTTTACAGCATAAACTTTAAAAATAAAAATTAAAATTAAAATTAAACTTACAGTTTTCTCATATTGACGTCTATATACCTCTATAAATCCAAAAGCTATGAAAACACATAAAATTGAAATTCATGGAGACTTGGAAATTAATTTATATGATAAATTTATTACTTTAGATTTGTTGTTAAGGGGTTAAAATTTCTCAGTTTGATCTTTCACTTTTTAGTTAAGGAAACACAATGGGCTTTCATGAGTTTGATGCATGGTTTTAAGTTATTGAGCTATTATTAAAATAAAGAAAAATATGGTAAGTTAAGTTAGAACCGGAAATAGGTAGGGATATATTTACAATTAAATGGGGTGTAATTAAAACTAAAATAATAATAATAATAATAATAATAATAAAATAAAAAAACCTTTTATTTTTCTTTTCAAAAAGCTACCCACTCTAGCCATGTCTATTTCCGCCTCTGAATTTACCCTTCTAGCTAGGGAAGCCTGCAGGCTAATTTTACCGATCACAAGGGCATAGAGGGTAGGCTACCCTTGGCTGCAGCCCGATCTAAACCTAGGGAAAAAATTTATTAGTTCAATAAATTATTTACGAGTTAATTATGAGATTATTCAATATAATCAAGTTAAATTCTTTCCAATCGGTATAAACATTCTAGAGTACGTTCTATATCGTAAAACCCACTAGATTATCTAATAAAATAATTTTATAATTCAAATTTAACTTTTTTCAATACTGATTGTTAAATTATTTTATTTATGTTGATTGTTAAATATTTGATCTCTTGTTTTATTAGCACGAGTGCCTGACTCTCTTACTCTCTCGTAGTCTTCACATAAGTAATCTCAAAATATTAATTTAATCATCAATATATATATCTCGATTCTGGTCAATCCACACTGATATATATAACTTACAACAGTTTGTTGCATGTGGGCCACTGATTATGGAGAAACAATAACAAATGTATACATACTGAGTCAAAACATGTAAATCTAATGGTCCACATGCAACTCACTGGTGTAAGTTATATCAGTGTACACTGACTTGAAAAAATATATATCTATATTACAACAAAATTTAGAAACTCTAATTTTTTTTCCTTTATTGTCATTTATTTTTATTTTATAATTTTGTACAAAATACAAAATAAGTTAGACTCTTAACTTTTCTTATTTATTTTAACTAGCTGTATATGTTGTTATACTATTAAGTATTAAAGCTTTTATGTTTTATTAATTTTCGTTTATCGAAATGTTAAATATGCTTAGCCCACCAATAAAAAAAATCATGGCTACGTCACTGACCGATCACCACCATTTTTAATGAGAATATGTGGCTTTTTGCTTTTTGAAGAGAGAGAGAGAACAGTACTGTAATAACAATTCATTTTGGAGCAGTAATAATATACACTAATTACATATTCGATAATCCTAATCAATTTTCTATATATTGTCTATAAATAGATTGGTCCTTTCCCTCAACTCCATTTTGATCACCATCTCTCTCAAGTCTCAACATGGCTAAAATCTTCTCAACAGTCACCTAGTTTCATTATACACACAATACATAACACTCAACACCTTCATGATCTCTTCCTCTCAACTCTGATCGCCTCCATTGTTTTTTAGTTGTAATCTTTGCTTAAAGGTCATCTATCTCTCTCTCCCCTTAATTTGTATTGAATTTGTCTTGTTTTTGTTTTTTTTTTTTTTTCCATAAAATCGTTTTTTTAAAACATTTATTTCTTATGGATTCAGTATGCTTTTTAAGGATTCGAGAACACTATAATAAGAATAACAAAACTTCCCTTCAGTTTAGAGGCTAACATTATTGCCAACCGTAAAAGGTCAAAAGTATCTTTCCCTAACTTTGTCCTTAAAATATTAGTACAGAAAAAACAAAGCCTCCTTTGGTGGCTTTAGATTTTCCGGTGAAAATTCAACATATCTTCTTCATTTACTTGCTTCTCCTCCCACATGTATGATTTTTCTACGAGACTGTGAACTGTTAGCAGATCTTTCTTTAGGCTCTGTTGACTTGTAAAAAATTTAAATGACTTTTCCAACCTTGAAGGCTGGTTAACATTTAGTCATGAACTCATGGTCAATGACTTTTAGGGGAGGTTTGTACAATTAATTGATAGTATAATATTGCAATTTCACATAAAGTCGAAGGATATTAGTGCAAATTTCCAAATTTGGTTCACTGAACTGACATCTCAGACTTCCGGTTTCCGCAAAGAGAACGCAACATTTGGCACCCATGCATGCACCGGTACAAGACCCCTACAATAATATTTTTGCCCGTGACAATAATATACGATTAGGGAAAATTGCATCATATCCCTGAAATTTTACATAATTACAATAAAATTATCCAAAACAATTTTTCTATATTTAAATCTTTTAGACATACTTAATTGATTTTATGGGTTCTATTACAATCGAGCCTTCTTCTTATACATTTTTCATTTTATTTAATTTTGTTCTTTATATTTCATTAATCAGATTCAATCAACCTAAACCTAACGGAATCCACAATATCATTCAATCCGGTAAGTGTAGAAAAAACCTTAGGAGATGTGAGAGCAATTCTCCCTTGTGTAGTACTCAATAGCAGTAATATGACTTGGTCTCTTTTTTTTATTCTAAAAAGGCCAGACATATATTTAATATTTCATTGTCAGTACTACAGTTTATTACTTAATTCCAAAAAGTTCAAACTTCTAAAATATAATTTTTTTTTTTTTTTTAATATTAATGGGACCAAACTAATCCAAGACATAAAAGCCACACCACACAATAAAGACACAAGCCAACAAAGGCACACAAACACACAAACACACAACCAAAGCCTGCACAACACACCCCAAACCCAAAGCACTCAATCAAAACAAAAACCCCAACAAAGATACCCATACAAGACCCATACAACAGCATACAAGAGCGACAAGCCAACAAAAAAACGCTCCTTTGATAACTTGAAGAACCCAAATTATGCTAGCTAGTACATATATATAAAAGTGAGAAGTAGTAGAACTACCTCTGACAGTTTTTTTTTTTTTTTCCTATAGAAGAGAGAGAGAGAGAGACGCCATGGCTGGCGCTTATTGTGTTACAGGAGCTAGTGGATATATTGGGTCCTGGTTGATCAAGTCTTTGCTACAAAGAGGCTACATAGTTCATGCCACTGTTAGGGATCCAGGTTTGTTAATTTTTTATTTTTTGTAATTAAGTAGGTTTTGATTATTATTGATTTATAATATCATATGTATACATACATATATACATACATTTAGACTTGTGTTTGTTAATTATAATTCTTGATTTAGGTCTCTACTATATATTTCTGGATTTCAATTCCTCTCTTTGTTCTCTTTGTTAAAACATTCCAAGAAGTAATTAAACATGACTTTACTAAACAATAAAATCAATAAAATTCTTACATTGCAAAAAAAAAAAAAAAAAAAAAGTATTTCTTAATTAATTATAATTATATAATTATTTTTCTATATGTTTCTTTCCATCCTTTGGTTGTAATTTTTCTCTGTTCAGATAAATCTCCTTGTATTGTTGAGATTTTGTGTAAAAAAAAAAAAAAATGGAAAAAATAAATCAAATCAAATAATATAAACCAAATTAATCAGGTATGCTTGACAAGCATTACCTATATGGTTAACTGATAATTAGAAAAAGATAATTGAGATGATAACGGTTGGGTATGGCTCGTATTCCCACGGTTTCCAAATGGAATTCAGCCAATACTAAAGCTTCCTAAAGACATGGAAAACATTTGAAAGTAAAAGATAATGATTGAGGGAGGTTTGAAGACTAAAGAAAAACTGAAGAATCGGATGCCGAAAGGAACTGCGGCGTGGACCGCTGGATAGGCGCAGTGCATAGGAAACGGTGTGGACCACGAACAATTCCAGTGAGTACACGCGGCATAGACCATGGCGTAGGCAAAAGATGCAGATCATTGTATTCAAAGCGGTCGTTTCCAAAGACTTTCTGCAGCGTAGGGTGCAGGTTGCAAACCGTGACCTAAATCGCAGTAACGGCGTATTTTGCACAGATTGGAAAAGTTGCGCGAAAAAGGAAAGGTTTTCTTCGGAAAGTTCTTATGCATAATGAAAAAGAGACTTTGCATGGAATAGGAAGTTCTTGTGCATAAATGAGTATGACTTTACACGAAATAGAAAATCTTATGTGTAAAAGAAAGTAGTTTCCGTATAGGTTTCAACTCCCTATAACTCATATAAATAGATCAAAATAACAAGGTTATTGCATGGAGCAAAATAGTAAATACTTGAAAGATATCAGTGAATAGGCATTGGGTGTAATTAGGTTTGGGGTGTTTTAGAGAGAGAATCATAAGTGTGTCGTTATAACAATTTACTATATAATGAAATTTTCTCTTGTCGTCTCGACGGCCATGGTTTTTTCTCTGTTCTTGGGTTTCCACGTAAAAATCATCGTGTTGTATGTGTGATTGGATTTGATTATTTCTTCCGTCTTATCTTTTTTCTTTTGTTGATATTATTGTGTTTTTTTGGGCAACACTTCCACGTAGCTATTGATATTATTGATAACAACTAGTATCATAGCCCTGTTTGTCTGATATTGGTTTAACAAACTATTTATGTATGAAAAGATGGGTTCGATATTGAGAAGTTCAATGGGAAGATTAATTTTTGCTTGTGGTAAGTTCAAGTCAAGGATATGTTAATCCAATACGGGTTACACAAGGTGTTAAAGGGCAAGTCAATCCCTGGAAACTCTGGAAACCCTAGAGACTATGAAGACTTTGGAAAAAAAGCGGTTGATACTAGTTCTGGAAAACCTATAATGAGCGATTATGATTGGGAGAAGTTGGATGAGGGGGCGGCAAGTGCGATACGATTATGTCTAGCCAGGAACGTTCTTGAAAAGGTTCTACCTGAAGGAACATTTACACTTACTGCAGATGTCTGAAGGTATGAAGGTTTCTGATCATCTGAAAGTGTTCAATGAAATAATTTCAGAATTAGAGTTGATTGGAGTTAAAATTGACTAAGAAGACAAAGGGTTAAAACTCATCTAGTTTCTTCCATCGTCCTATAAGCACATGAAGCCAATTTTGATGCATGGGAGTCCGACCATAAGTTTTGGAGATGTAGCAAACAAATTGATCCCTAAGGAAAGAAGACTGACTAGTGAAGGTAAATCTTATGATACTAATGTGTACTTATGGTTGAAAGTAGGAAGAAGGGAAACTCCAAGAAGAAAGTCACTTGCTAGAACTGTGGGCAATCTAGACATTTGAGGAAAGGTTGCAAGAATAAAAAGGCGAGTTGCTAAAGGCTCCAAAGAGGGGGATCCATAAATTGCCTCTCTTGAGTATGACGACTATAGCAATGCCCTCTAAAGAGGCATGGACATCTTCATGGCATGGCGCTAGTTGCCATGGAAAAGGATGGGTTGTTGGTAGTGGGTTTATAATTGCACACGGGCATTGGTTAAGAGGTGATACAATGTGTGTAGTCGACAAGGATGTCGATGGCTGCCGACTCTCTGGAACATAACGTTAGGAGTTGCATCACAATTTCAATAGTTTATTTTTCGACATGTATCGAAAGAAATCTTAAGATGGTCCATTCCTAAGTGGTTATACCTTATGGTGGGGTATGGTGATTTTCGGTTTGAGAGTCGTAGATGTGGACAAAAGTGTTGGAAATTCTCGCCATAAAAGATGATTGTTAGGTATGGCTTATATTCGCGTGGTTACCAAACGGGATTCAACCAATGTGAAAGCTTTCTGGAGACGTGGGAAACGAGATTCAACCAACGTTTGGAAGTAAGAGATCATGATTGAAGGAGTTTTGAAGACCAAAGAAGAATTTAATAATCGGATTCCAGAAGGAGTAGTGGCTTGGACCATGGGATAGGCGCAGTGCATAGGAAATGGTATGGACAGCGAACAATTCCAATGAGTACACGCGATGTAGACTGTGGCATAGATAAAAGACACAGACCGTGGTATTCAAAGCAGTCATTTCTAGAGACTTTCCACAGTGTAAGGCGCGGGTTGCAAACCGCGGCCCAAACCAAGGTAATGGCGAATTTTGCACATATTGGAAAAGTAACGCAAAAAAAGGAAAAGTTTTCTTCGGGAAGTTCTTATGCATAAAGGAAAAGAGACTTTGCATGGAATAGGAAGTTCTTGTGCGTAGAGGAGTACTACTTTTCGCGAAACATAAAATCTTATATGTAAAATAAAGTAGTTTCCTTGTAGGTTTCAACTCCTTGTAACTTTTATAAATAGATCCTAATAACTAGGTTATTGCGTGGAGTAAAATAGAAAATACTAGAGAGATCTTAGTGTGTTTTAGAAAGAGATTCATGAGTATGATTGTAACAATTTACTATATAGTTGAACTTTCTCTTGTCGTCCCGATGACCTTGGTTTTTTTTTTCTCTGTTCTTGGGTTTCCACATAAAAATCTTTGTGTTGTGTGTGTGATTAGATTTGATTATTTCTTCCATCTTATCCTTTTTCTTTCATTGATATTATTGTGTTTATTTGTGAACTATCCGACAACGCTTGAGTGTAGCGATTAGTATTATTGCTAGCAATATCCACATATATTGTATAAGCACAAATGCATTGGTGTCGACATCAGTTGATCACACCCAAATATATATGTATATATATATATATGTAAGAAAGTATGATATGAAGAAAATGTGACTTTAATTCTTCTATTTGTAGAAAGCAATTATGTCCTTATCAACCACCCAACTTCAATTTCTTTGAGGCAGGAAATGTAAAGAGGGTGTATTGAATTAGGATTCTCAAGGCCATTTAAAGATTTTATAAATCTTCGGGTGTATTCAATTTGGACATTTAAAGACTTTAAAAGAGCCTATATTAATCCAATGGTGTTCAATTTAGATTTCTATGGACTTTTAAAAAGTCCTTCCAAATCCAAGTGTATTGAACTAAGACTTTAAAAACGTCTGCAAAAATCAATGTGTATTCAATTGGTACTAGATTTTAAAAGATTTTCTTAGGTCATGGATTTTGGTGAATTTAATGGTGAGAGGTATACATATCAAAAGTCATAAGTCATAACAAGTCTAGCCTTCTCCCCAAGGATTTTGAGTTTTTCTTGTTGCCAGGGTTTGTTGTATGTATTTCCCTTTGTTTATCTCCTTCATGATTGAACTTCTAGAATATACTAGGTTATAATTCTTGATATGCTTAAATTGATGAAAGTAGAGACCATGATGATGATTTATAGCCTATTCAACTGATGAAAGTAGAGACCATATTAATGCTAGTTTTTATGTGTTTTCAAAATATACAAAAGCTTGTCTGAACCCCTATATTTTGACAAATGGTCAGAATTCGTAAATTTATTTCGATGAGTTCTTCTATCTAGAAAATTATGAAAAAAAATTATATGTAGATAGAATGTTATGTTTACTGTTATTCTGCAAATGTTGTGATTTATAAATAAGTATAAAAATTGTTATAATTTTTGGAGTAGACAAAGGTCAATATTGATTCTGCTGGACAAATTTGGGAAACAAGAAAATAATGAATGTTTTCATATACAAATGATCATTGATTAAATTGATAATTTTACTGTAGCTATAATTTTTGGAATGGACAAAGGTCAATATTGATTTCTGATGGACAAATTTGAGAAACAAGAAAAGAATGAATGTTTTCATATACAAATGATCATGGATTAAATTGATAATTTTACTCTAGCTATAATTTTTGGAGTGGACAAAGGTCAATATTGATTTCTGTTGGACAGATTTGAGAAACAAAAAAAGAATGAATGTTTTCATATATGATCATGGATTAAATTAATAATTTACTGTAGCATTTCCTATATGTCTAGATTATCCATGTCAAATTTTGTAAGATTTGGAGTTATAGAAAATAAATTAAAATCGTGGATCAAAGGGTGTTAATTGTGACAAGGTTTAGGTTAGGGTTAGGGTTATGCTTTTTTCAATATTTTATTTATAACTTTGCTCGGTTATTCGATTAGTCGATTATTGTTTGTTTATATGATTAGTTGAATAACAATGAGAATCAATAAAGATGAGTTATGAATGTTGAGTATTTTCCTTTTAATGTTGCTCTAAAAATTGTTTTAAACTATGTCACTTTCTTTTATTTGTGATTGATTTTAGTAAGTGAGTGGAAATTGTTGTCGTTGGTTTTTATTTTTTATTTTTTATTTTATTTTTGCAACGTTTATTCATACGTAAAGTTTTTTATATTCATATTTTATTTTTTGGGGTTTATTATGAAAGTAGAGATCTTTGTGAAAATTGAGCTTTACAATGAAGCTTCTCTTCAGTTTACCAACTGGGTCATATACTGGTATAATTCATCAATATATAATAGAAGTCTGAAATAACAAATCAATAAAAGTCTCAGATAGATGTCTAAATAAATCCATAAAAGTCTGAAATAAATGTCAAAACAAATCAATGAAAGTCCATATGTATTCATAAAAGTAAGTAGAAATCTATGAAAATCCATCACTTAAAAAATGTCTTTAAATATCCTCAAGAATCCTAATTGAATACACTAAGTCTACTTTCAAGAGATTCTACCTTAACTTATTTTAATTTCTAATTTCTAATTTCTAAACCTTATTTTATTTTATTTTTTAAGAGTTTGATTTTCTACATCATTTCTTACTTTTAAATTTTTTGGCTATTTTTTATATATTAAAAAAAAAAATCATGCATTTTTTCTTTGTAAATTTGGATTTACTTTTTTTTTTTTTTTCCTGGTGTTTAATTTTAAATTATATTTTATAATCATATAAAACTACAGTTCAAATGAAAATCAAACCTCTCAAACCCTCACCTCTCACTCCTCCAAACTCTTCAAATTGTAAGTACAACAGTATAAGAAAAAAAAAAATACTAATTCCACAACTAAAAGACGAGATGGAGTTGTACATTGGCCTATCCTATGGTATTTCCTTTCACTAAAATCGTAAGATTATGAGTATGAGTCATTTCCCCTTCCCCAAACGCCGAATTTATTATAATAGTTCAAAAAAAACAAATTCCAAAACTACATAATTATTTTGTTATTAATAATTAAAACTATTTTCTAGTCCAGGCCTAGTTATGAGGTAGGCTCCATTAAAAAGTGCTTCTAAGTTCTAAATACACTGTAAGAACTTACACTTTTTTTCTAAATGTACACAATCTTAAACTTGAAAAGCCAAAAAAATAAAATTGTATTTAAAAAAAAAAAATCATAACAAGTTAACAACCCCACCCCCCAAAAATAAATAAATAAATAAATAAAATAAAATAAATAAATAGTACTAATACGAGAATAAAAATAGCTTTGGGCTTGATAAGTGTACATCCAAAACTGGCCCAGTTCAAGTTCTTGTATAACTATGATAAATTTTTTTCTACTGAGGTCCATGTAATGTAACAGATGAGCATCTGCTGCAGTGAATATGTACTATGTAACTTTCACAAACAAATTTTAGCACATTTTAATCTCCTGTAAGTAATTCGTAGTAAGCTGAACTGCCACTTGAAATGTGCAGCAAAGGTGTTACATTTTTTCTCACAGTGGACCGAGACTGACCGGCTGAGATTGTTCCAAGCTGATCTGCAAGTAGAAGGGAGCTTCGACGAGGCTGTTAAGGGCTGCAACGGCGTATTTCACGTGGCAGCTTCTATGGAATTTGACATCCATGTAAAAGAGAACATTGGTAATTCCTATACCTTTTGCTTGAACTAGTTTATCAATTTAGTGTACAAGGTGCAATTTGACACTCATTTTCTGTGTTTCATGAGGTTGAAGACACTTATGTTCAATCAAATATCATCAACCCTGCAATCAAAGGCATCTTAAATCTCCTCAAAGCTTGCTTGAAATCTGAATCAGTGAAAAGAGTTGTTTTAACGTCTTCTATTAGTACCATCACCGCCAAAGACAGCACCGGAAAATGGAGACCGGTGGTTGACGAATCTTGCCAGAGTCTTATTGATCATGTCTGGAATACAAAACCAAGTGGATGGGTAATTATTATATAGCCTTCACTTAATTGTCTCTCATACCTGTTAACTTAAACACATTTCACTTTCACAGGTTTATGTACTCTCCAAGCTTCTAACAGAGAAAGCAGCTCTCAAATTTGCAAAGGAAAACAATATTGATCTTGTCTCAGTAATTACATCTACTGTTGGTGGACCATTTTTAACTCCAAGTGTCCCGTCAAGCATTCATGTTCTCCTGTCGCCGGTAACAGGTTAATAGGCAAACTCTTCCTAAAACGTACTCGATAAAGATAATTTAGAACTTATAATACGGATATAAATAACATAATCTAGTTACCTTTTTTCAATTCTTCTTTGAATGCATTAAGCCAAAGTTGTGGTTGGAATGTTTCTGCTAATACGAAAAACAAATTGTGTAGGTGACTCCAAGTTCTTTTCGATACTGTCAGCGGTAAATGCCAGAATGGGATTAATTGCTTTAGTTCACATTGAAGATATATGCAATGCTCACATATTCCTGATGGAGAATCCTAGAGCAGAAGGTCCATACATATGTTGTGCCAAGAGTTGTCTAATGTCTGAATTAATTGATCTTCTAAAGCAAGAGCATCATTCTTCAAGCCTGCACAGGTAATTAAGTTTCTCTATAAAACATTTTCATGTAAACAATCTTGAATTTCCAGGCATTCATTTCTCTTTTTATGTTTAGTGAATATCAGGGTCCAATACCTTGTGAGATTTCATCAAAAAAGTTGAGAGATTTGGGTTTCACTTACAAGCATGTCATCATAGAAGACATAATTCATCAAACAATTGCAACTTGTGTGGATTGTGGCTTCCTGCCTCCTCCCATTGCAAAGTAAATGGTAGTTGCTGTTATCAATAAAACTTCAACAACTAACTTCAATGGACTAAAATTGTCAGGAGGAATAAATGAATGAGAAATCAAAACTCAAATGACTTATCTCATTCTTGATGTTTGGTATGTGTTGTTGTCTTAGTATTCAAGTTTTCATTCTCAAGAAGTGAACCGAATTAATGTTAGGTCCAACACGGTGTAATAACAGACTTATAGCCGCGAATTACGGCGCCAAACTAATCTGCAATGTCAAAAATTTAGAATCAACATATCTAGGTTGGTTGTTTAATTTCAATACACTCATTAATTAGTAATGTTAGAACCCTTTTTGAGAGTTGAATCTTACATGTTTCTGGAGAGAGATGCTATATAGGCATATGCAGTTCAACGATTCAAACCCAAGACATTGCCGAACTGAATGAGTATCGTTTACCATCAAGCCACATTAGGTGGCGGTGCTAAATAGTTACTTTCATAGTATAGAAACCAAGGCTAGAGAAGTGTTTTACATAGGCTTCTTTATTGTGGCTGAAAAAAAACAGCTACAAGATCTAGCAATTAGTGTGAGAATAATCTGAAGGTTTCATAGGAAATCATTGCTAAAAGATATGATCAATCTGACAATCTATGCTACTTAAATGCAAAAGCTAAATCTTTATCAGACAACTCAATGTCTTTTTTTTTTTTTTTTTTTTTCTATCAGAAAGGGTTGGCTACAAGAATCTTATTATTCAATAATGGTCTGGATGAGATTATATTCCATCTGAGTACTTAATGAATTTCCTAATGTTCCTCTTTGGATGACAAAAGGGTGTTTAAAAAGCTCACTCAAGTTGCTTGGTTCCATTTGCAGTCGTAAGAATTAGTCTGACCGTTACACTTACGACTGTTACTAGCATTTTCCTAATTAATTTCAGGATATATAGTAGATGGTAGAAAAAAACAGACAATGAATAGATTATGCAAAGAACTGGAAGGCATGTTTGTCATTTCGGTTCTGTTCTATCATTTTCATTTTTGTTTTTCTTTGCTTTTTTGCAACAAACACTGTCATTAACTCATAATAAGCTAAGTCTGTACAAACTAGTATAGAAAAACAAGACTTTTAATTGTGTTCTTAATCATATTCTGTCAGGAAATCAATATAATCTGAAAATGGCAGCCCACCAGGCACCGGCATGAAGAGCCTAAATCAAAGGTGGGCACATATGTCAACTACACTAAATATCTTCATCTGTGTAACTGTGTTCATCTACCCCCTCAAACTATTCCCATCCAAACATTTAAGACTACCCAATTGAAAAACTCAACCAATGAATTCCTCTCCACTCAGTTTTTGAATTCACAATTCCAGAGTCAGTACTCACATTTATGAGACACATGTGGCAGAGGAGCATTAAGAGCTGTACTGATACTGCAGTGATAGAGAAATATATATATATATATATATATATACGAAAAGAAATGAAATCATTAAATCCACTGCTACCACCACCACCACCACCCCCACCTCCACCACCACCACCACTACCAACCCCTTCTGCTTTTCTAGTCAAGATTTGGCTCAAATTCTTGCTGGATTTTGGGTCATGGACATCTGATGAACCACACTTTTTTTTTCCCTTCTTATATATCTTTATTTTTTGCTGCTTCTTTTTTTAGCTCAAAAATCCTCACTCAAACTCTCTTCCATTTCTCTTTTCCAAAAGCACCCTCAGCTTCTCTTTCAAGTTATATGATAAAACATATAATACTGATGGGTTTAATCAATACTGTTCGTGTTTGTACCGGTGATGATGTTGGACTTCCATGGATTCGAACGGGTAACCCGTCGGAAAGACAATTCTGGGTCATCTTCTCGCTATCGCTGGATGACTTTAACTAAAGATATATATTTATTGACTTCATATACAAATCAAACAATTACAAATCAAGATCCATTGAATTTATCATGACGTTTAAGATTCTCCTGACGAGTAATATCGATCTGTTCCCTAAGCTTCAACTGCGCTTCACTTAAAATAGGACTACAACCCTGTAAAGCAAATCCGTATTCAACATGCTCCCAAGCTAACATCATAATGTCCGTTGCATCAACGAAATCAACATCTGGATGTTCTAAACGCCATGTGCCGATCTTCGCCAAATAATAAGCAGCAGCAACGGTGTAATATGTAAAATCAATACCCGCAAGAACCGTTTGCATTTCATTAGGATTTATATTGTTTAGCCAAACAACAAGATCTAATCTTAAAAAATAGAAATCTAGGAACTTTTAAGAGGAAAAGATAAGACAGAGAGAATATTAGTAAAAGAGAAGTCTTTTTTATTATTTCTCATATTTTTGGCTTGATACAAAATAAGAAATTTTACCGCTAGTAACACCTCTTCAACCGATGGCTACCACCTAAGGATGGCCAAGGGGGAATGGGGGCAGATGTAGGTTTCCCCAACCCCACCCCCATTTTCAAAACCTTACCCCCACCCCACCCCCCCTATTTCCCCATTTGGGAGAAATGGGGATGGGGTAGTTTTGGGGGGAGGTCCCCCCATCCCAATCCCCATTCCCCCATTTCTCCCATTTTAATTTAGGGTTTTCCCGTTTCTCCACTTTTCCGTGTCCCCTGTTTTCCCATTCTTCCATTTTCTCTATATCTGTAAAAATTATATATTAAAAAAAACACACAAATACATAATCTATTAAATTCAAATACAAAATAACACCTCATACAGTTTTAGAGAAGGAAATTAGAAATATGATTAGGGTTAGGTTTTAAGTTATAAAGATGTATATATAGTTAGTAAAATATAAATAATTAAAATATTGAAAAAAAAAATAAACATATATATATTATATATATTAATATATTATAATATTATATTATTAGGGGGAAATGGGGAAATTGGGTTGAGGGCACCAACCCCCAACCCCATTTACATTTGGGGTTAAATGTTTAGTCACAAAGTTAGTAGCACTAGGCAAATTGCAAAAGGTTTTTGTGATCATCAATAAGTAGCTACAGAAAGAGTTACCTCGATTAAATATTTTATTGTAGATTGTGTTTATTTTAGTTGCTTAAGATCAAAGAGAATCAAAACAAATAGTTACTAATGGTATTTCACGACAAAATATTTTGTTGTAGAAATATTCATTTCGCAACCATATAAATTTAATAGTCTTTTGTATCTAAATACAATTAGTAGAGAAAGATGTATACTGTACCCAAATATTTTGTTTGTCGAATTGAATGATTTTGTGACTAATAGTTTTAGTTGTAAAAAACATATAATTGAATTTAATATATTTGGCATCCAATATATATTTGGTTACCAATTGAATCTTTCTAAAACTAATTTATATTTGAATCTATGACTATTTTTATTTTTATTTTTTTAACAAAATACTTTATTTAAAAATACATTCAGTGTCCAACATATATTGTATCAAATTATTCCAATTCGAATTCAAAATTGGAACAATTTAATACATTAGATATAAATAAACAAATGATGTAAGGTGCATTATACCTAGATAAAAAATTCAGTAGCTAAAAATTCAACAAATCAAAGTACAATCATCATATAAAAATTAAATAGTAATGAATTTCTACTTGTCCAATCTTTTGAAAGCCTAAATAAAATGATTAATAATATAGTACCTAAAATTAAAGAGAATTCTCTTTTAAAATATCTAGACATGTCTAGTGAAGCATGCAGGCCAGTTTCACCGATACCACCATTTTTAATGAGAATATATATGTGGCTTTTTGCTTTTTGAAGAGAGAGAGAGAGAGAACAGTACTGTAATAATAATTCATTTTGGGGCAGTAAAAATATACACTAATTACATATTCAATAATCCAAATCAATTTTCTATATATTGTCTATAAATAGATCGGTCCTTTCCCTCAACTCCATTTTTGATCACCATCTCTCTCAAGTCTCAACATGGCTAAAATCTTCTCACCAGTCACCTAGTTTCATTATACACACAATATATAACACTCAACACCTTCATGATTTCTTCCTCTCAACTCTGATCACCTCCATTGTTTTTTAGTTGTAATCTTTGCTTAAAGGTCATCTATCTCTCTCTGTCTCCTTAATTTGTATTGAATTTGTCTTGTTTTTGTTTTTTTTCAATAAAATCATTCCTTTGGAACATGTATTTCTTATGGATTCGACATGCTCTTTAAGGATTCGAGAACACCATTTTCAAACAAAAATAAGAATAACAAAACTACCCTTCAGTTTAGAGGCTAACATTAACCGAAAAGGTCAAATGTATCTTTTCCTAATTTTGTCAAAAGTTGAAAATTCAAAATATGTTCTTGCAATTGTCCCTTAAAATAATAGTAAAGAAAAAACAAAGCCTTCTTTGGTGCTTTAGATTTTCCGGTGAAAATTCAACATATCTTCTTCATCTACTTGCTTGATCTCCTCCCATATATATGATTTTTCTACGAGACTGAACTGTTAGCAAATCTTTCTTTATGCTCTGTTGACTTGTAAAAAAATTAAATGACTTTTCCAACCTTGAAGGCTGGTTAACATCGTCATGAACTCATGGTGAATGATTTTCAGGGGATGTTTGTACAATTAATTGATAGTATAATATTGCAATTTCACATAAAGTCGAAGGATATTAGTGCAAATTTCCAAATTTGGTTCACTGAACTGACATCTCAGACTTCCGGTTTCCGCAAAGAGAATGCAACATTTGGCACCCATGCATGCACAAGTACGAGACCCCTACAATAATTTTTTTGCCCGTGACAATAATATACGATTAGGGAGAATTGCATCACGTCCCTGAAATTTTGCATAATTACAATAAAATTATCCAAATCGATTTTCCTATATTTAAATCATTTAGACGTACTTAATTGACTTGATGGGTTCTATTACAATCGAGCCTTTTTCTCATACATTTTTTCATTTTATTTAATATTTTTCTTTATATTTCATAAATCAGATTCAATCAACCTAAACCTAACGGAATCCACGATGTCGTTCAATCCAGTAAGTGTAGAAAAAACCTTAGGTGATGTGAGCGCAGTTCTCCCTAGAACCTAGTCAATAGCAGTAACATGACTTGGTCTCTTTTTTTTATTCTAAAAAGGCCAGACATATATAAAATTTAATGAATTTTTTATTCTAAAAAGGGCAGACATATATAAAATTTAATATTTCATTGTCAGTACTATAGTTTATTACTTAATTCCAAAACTTTCAAAATATAAAATATAATAACCCTCGATTGTATTTTCTTGAAGAACCCAAATTATGGAAGCTAGCTAGTACATATATATAAAAGTGAGAAGCAGTAGAACTACCTCTGACTGGTTTTTTTTTCTTTTTTTTTCTCTATAGAAGAGAGAGAGAAAGAGAGCCGCCATGGCTGGTGCTTATTGTGTTACAGGAGCTAGTGGATATATTGGGTCCTGGTTGATCAAGTCCTTGCTCCAAAGAGGCTACACGGTTCATGCCACTGTCAGGGATCCAGGTTTGTTAATTTTTTATTTTTTGTAATTAAGTAGGTTTTGATTATTATTGATTTATAATATCATATGTATACATACATTTAGACTTGTGTTTGTTAATTTTAATTCTTGATTTAGGTCTCTACTATATATTTCTGGATTTCAATTCCTCTCTTTGTTATAACATTCCAAGAATTAATTAAACATGACTTTAATAAACATTAAAATCAAAAAAAAATTCTTGCATTGCAAAAAAAAAAAAAAGTATTTCTTAATTAATTATAATTATATAATTAATTTTCTATATGTTTCTTTCCCTCCTTTGGTTGTAATTTTCTGTTCAGATAAAATCTCCTCGTATTGTTGAGTTTTTGTAAATAAAATAAAAAATGAAAGGAAAAAATCAAATCAAATCAAATAATATAAACCAAATTAATTAGGTATGCTTGACAAGCAATGCCTATATGGTTAACTGATAATTAGAAAAAGGATAATTGAGATGATAACGGTTGGGTATGGCTCGTATTCCCTTGGTTCCTAAATGGGATTCAACCAATGCAGAGAAGCTTCCTAAAGACGTGGAAAAGGTTTGGAAGTAGGAGATCGTGATTGAGGGAGGTTTGAAGACCAAAGAAAAACTGAAGAATCGGATTCCGAATGGAACCGCGGCATGGACCGCGGGATAGGCATAGTGCATAGGAAGTTGTGCGTACCGCAAACAATTCCAGCGTGTACACGCAGCGTAGACCGTGGCATAGGCAAAAGACGCAAACCGCTGTATTCAAAGCGGTCGTTTCCAGAGACTTTCCGCAGTGTAGGGTGCGGGTTGCAAATCTCGACCCAAACCACAGTAATGGCATATTTTGCACATATTGGAAAAGTTGCGTGAAAAAAGGAAAGGTTTTCTACCGGAAGTTCTTGTGCATAAAGGAAAAAAGACTTTGCATGGAATAGGAAGTTCTTGTGCATAGAGGAGTATGACTTTACACGAAACAAAAAATCTTATGTGTAAAAGAAAGTAGTTTCCTTGTAGGTTTCAACTCCATGTAACTCATATAAATAGATCATAATAACAAGGTCATTACGTGGAGCAAAATAGTAAATACTTGAGAGATCTCAATGAGTAGGCATTGTGTGTAATTAGGTTTGGGGCGTTTTAGAGATCGAGAAAATCATGAGTGTGTCGTTGTAACAATTTACTATATAGTGAAACTTTCTCTTGTCGCCTCGACGGCCGTGTTTTTTTTTGGGTTTCCACCTAAAAATCCTTCTGTTGTATGTGTGATTGGATTTGATTATTTCTTTTGTCTTATCTTATTTCTTTCGTCGATATTATTGTGTTTGTTTGTGGACTATCCGGTAACGCTTCCGCGTAGAGATTGGTATTATTACTAACAATTGGTATCGGAGTCTCGTTTGTCTAATAGTGGTCTTAACAAACTGTTTATGTCTGAAAAGATGAGTTCGATGAGATTCGATATTAAGAAGTTTGATAGGAAGATTAATTTTGGCTTGTGGTAAGTTCAAGTCAAGGATATGTTAATCCAATACGGGTTACACAAGGTGTTAAAGGGTAGGTCAACCCTGGAAACTCTGGAAACCCTAGAGACTATGGAGACTTTGGAAAAGAAACGGTTGGTACTAGTTCTGGAGAATCTGTGATGAGCGATGATGATTTGGAGAAGTTGGATGAGAGCGCTACAAGTGCGATACGAACATGTCTGGCAAAGAACGTTCTTGAAAATATTCATGGAACATATTCTATGAAAGAACTTTGGGAGGCTTGAAGAATTGTATCGAGCAAAAAGCGTCTGCAACAGGTTCTACCTGAAGGAACAATTTCACTCACTGTAGATGTCTGAAGGTACGAAGGTTTCTGATCATTTGAGAGTGTTCAATGGAATAATTTCATAATTAAAGTCGATTGGAATTAAAATTGACGAGGAAGACAAATGGTTAAGACTCATCTAGTCTCTTCCACCGTCCTATATGTACATGAAGCCAATTTTGATGCATGGGAGTCCAACCATAAGTTTTGGAGATGTGGCGAACAAATTGATCTTTAAGGAAAGAAGGCTGACTATTTTAATACTAGTGTGAACTTATGGTTGAAAGTAGGAAGAAGGGAAACTCCAAGAAGAAAGTCATTTGCTGGAACTATGGGCAATCTGGACATTTGAGGAAATATTGCAACAATAAAAAGGCGAGTTGCTAAAGGCTCCAAAAAGGAGGATCTGACAATCGTCTCTCTTGAGTATGACGATTATAGCGATGCCCTTTAAAAGGGCATGGATATCTTCATGGGATGGCCGCTAATTTCCATGGAAAAGGATATGTTGTGGTAGTGAGTCCATAATTGCGCACGGGCATTAGTTAAGAGGCGATGCAAGGTGTGTGGTCGATAAGGATATCGATTGCTGACGAACTCTCTGGAACCTAATGTGAGGAGTTACACCACAATTTCAATATGTTATTTTTCGACATGTGTCGGAAGAAATCTTAGGATTGTCCGTTTCTAAATGGTTATACTTTGTGGTGGGGTATGGTGATTCTCGGTTTGAGAGTTGTTGTTGTGGACGAAAGTGTTGGGAATTCTCTCCATAAGAGAGGATTGTTAGGTATGGCTTGTATTCGCATGGTTACCAAGACGTAGACTGTGGTATTCAAAGCGGTCATTTCCAGAGACTTTCCGCAATGTAAGGCGCAGGTTGCAAACCGTGGCCCAAACCGAGGTAATGGCGAATTTTGCACGTATTAGAAAAGTTGCGCGAAAAAGGAAAGATTTTCTTCGGGAAGTTCTTGTGCATAAAAGAAAATATACTTTGAATGGAATAGGAAGTTCTTGTGCGTAGAGGAGTAGGACTTTGTGCAAAACATAAAATCTTATATGTAAAATAAAGTAGTTTCCTTGTAGGTTTCAACTCCCTATAACTCTTATAAATAGATCCTAATAACTAGGTTATTGCGTGGAGCAAAATAGCAAATACTAGAGAAATCTTAATGAGTCGGTATTGTGTGTAATTGGGTTTAGGGTGTTTTAGAGAGAGAATCATAAGTGTGGTTGTAACAATTTACTATAAAGTGGAACTTTCTCTTGTTGTCCCGACGACCTTGGTTTTTTTCTCTGTTCTTGGGTTTCCACGTAAAAATCCTTGTGTTGTATGTGTGATTGGATTTGATTATTTCTTTCATCTTATCTTTTTTCTTTCGTTGATATTATTGTGTTTATTTGTGGACTATCCGGCAACGTTTAAATATAGCAATTGGTATTATTGCTAATAATATCCACATATATTGTACAAACACAAATGTACTGGTGTCGACGTCAGTGGATCACACAACCAAATATATATATATGTGTGTAAGAAAGTATGATATGAAGAAAAGGTGACTTTAACTCTTCCGTTTATAGAAAGCAATTATGTCCTTATCAACAACCCAACTTCAATTTCTTTGAGGCAGGAAATGTTATAGGGGTGTATTGAATTAGGATTCTCAAGGACATTTAAATATATTATATATCCAAGTGTATTCAATTGGGACATTTAAAGACTTTAAAAGAATCTATATTAATCCAGTGGTATTCAATTCAGATTTCTATAGACTTTTAAAAAGTCCTTCCAAATCCGGGTGTATTGAACTGAGACATTAAAAATGTTTGTAAAAATCAAGATGTATTCAATTGGGACTAGATTTTAAAGAATTTTTTTTAGCTCATAGATTTTGATGGACTTGATGGTGAGAAGTATAAATATCAAAGGTCATAAGTCCAGCCTTCTCCCCAAGGATTTTGAGTTTTTCTTGTTGTGAGGGTTCGTTGCTTCTATTTTCCTTTGTTTATCTCTTTCATGATTGAATTCTAGAATATGTTAGATTATGATTCTTGATATGCCTAAATTGATGAAAATAGAGACCATGATGATGATTTATAGCTTTTTCAACTTATGAAAGTAGAGACCATACTGATGCTAGTTTTTATGTGTTTTCAAAATATACAGAGGCCTGTCGGAACCCTTATATTTTGACAAATGACCAGAATTCATAAATTTATTTGGATGGGTTCTTCTATCTATAAAATTATGAAAAATTATGAAAAATTATATGTAGATAGAATGTTATGTCTACTATTATTCTGCAAAATGTTGTGATTTATAAATAAGTATAAAAATTGTTATAATTTTTGGAGAGAACAAAGGTCGATATTGATTTCTGCCGGACAAATTCGGGAAACAAGAAAAGAATGAATGTTTTCATATACAAATGATTATGTATTAAATTGATAATTTTACTGTAGCATTTCCTATATGTCTAGATTATCCATGTCAAATTTTGTAAGATTTGAAGCTGTAGAGAATAAATTAAAATTGTGGATCAAAGGGTAGTCAGTTGTGACAAGGTTTGGGTTAGGATTATGCTTTTTTTTCAATATTTTATTTATAACTTTGCTCGGTTATTCGATTAGTTGATTATTGTTTGTTTATATGATTAATTGAATAACAATGAGAATCACTAAAGATTAGTTATGAATGTTGAGTATTTTTCCTTTTAATTTTGCTCTCAAAATTGTTAAAAACTATTTCACTTTCTTTCATTTGTGATTGATTTGTGGAAACTAATGTCGTTGGTTTTTTTTTTTTTTTTTTGGTGTGCAACGTTTATTCATAAGTGAAGGTTTATGTATTTATATGTTATTTTTTTGGTTTTATCATGAAAGTAGAGATCTTTGTGAAAATTGAGCTTTACAATAGAGTTTTTCTTCAGCTTACTAATTGGGTCAGATACTGGTATAATTCATCCATCTATAATAGAAGTCTGAGATAACAAATCAATGAGAGTCTAAGATAGATGTCTAAACAAATCCATAAAAGTTCAAGATAAATGTCTAAACAAATCAATGAAAGTCCATATGTATTTATAAAAGTCTACTGAAATCTATTAAAATTTATCACTTAAAAAATGTCTTTAAATGTCCTCAAGAATCATAATTGAATACACCCCCCTCAATCTACTTTCAAGAGATTCTACCTTAACATATTTTAATTTCTAATTTCTAAACCTTATTTTATTTTATTTTTTTAGAGTTTGATTTTCTACATCATTTCTTACTTTTAAATTTATATGGCTATATAAAAAAAATCATGTATTTTTTCTTTCTAAATTTGGATTTACTTTTTTTATTTTTGGTGTTTAATTTTAAATTATATTTTATAATCATATAAAACTACAGTTCAAATGAAAATCAAACCTCGCAAACCCTCACCTCTCACTCCTCCAAACTCTTCAAAGTGTAACTGTGTAAGTACAACAATATAAGAAAAAAAAAATACTAATTCCACAACTAAATGACGAGATGGGGTTGTACGTTGGCCTGTCATATGGTATTCCCTCTCACCAACATCATGAGGTTATGAGTGTGAGTCATTTCTCCTTTTTCCAAACACTGAATTTATTATATTAGTTTAAAATAAAATAAAAATACTAATTCCACAACTACATAATTATTTTATTATTAATAATTAAAACTATTTTTCCTTCAAAAAAAAAAAAAATTAAAACTATTTTCTAGTCCAGGCCTAGTTATGAGGTAGGCTCCATTAAAAAGTGCTTCTAAGTTCTAAATACACTCTAAGATCTTACACTTATTTTCTAAATGTTCACAATCTAAAACTTGAAAAGCCAAAAAAATAAAATTGTATTTAAAAAAAAAAAAAAAAAAAAAAAAACTAGTCCTAATAGGAGAATAAAAATAGCTTTGGGCTTGATAAGTGTTCATCCAAAACTGGCCCAGTTCAAGTCCTATAAAAAACAAGCTATGATTATATTTTTCTTCTGAGGTCCATGTAATGTAACAGATGTTTAATGTTTCTATTGAATTTCAGGATTTCTATATAGGTTTCTAACGAATTTTAAAATCACTCGAATCCGTCAGTATTTTAACATCCCATCAGCAACGTAATGCAGTGCATTATTATAAAACTGAGCATCTGCTGCAGTGAATATGTACTATGTAACTTTCACATACAAATTTTAGCACATTTTAATCTCCTGTAAGTAATTCGTAGTAAGCTGAACTGCCACTTGAAATGTGCAGCAAAGGTGTTACATTTTTTCTCACAGTGGACCGACACTGACCGGCTGAGATTGTTCCAAGCTGATCTGCAAGTAGAAGGGAGCTTCGACGAGGCTGTTAAGGGCTGCAACGGCGTATTTCACGTGGCAGCTTCTATGGAATTTGACATCCATGTAAAAGAGAACATTGGTAATTCCTATACCTTTTGCTTGAACTAGTTTATCAATTTAGTGTACAAGGTGCAATTTGACACTCATTTTCTGTGTTTCATGAGGTTGAAGACACTTATGTTCAATCAAATATCATCAACCCTGCAATCAAAGGCATCTTAAATCTCCTCAAAGCTTGCTTGAAATCTAAATCAGTGAAAAGGGTTGTTTTAACGTCTTCTATTAGTACCATCACCGCCAAAGACAGCACCGGAAAATGGAGACCGGTGGTTGACGAATCTTGCCAGAGTCTTATTGATCATGTCTGGAGTACAAAACCAAGTGGATGGGTAATTATTATATAGCCTTCACTTAATTGTCTCTCATACCTGTTAACTTAAACACATTTCACTTTCACAGGTTTATGTACTCTCCAAGCTTCTAACAGAGAAAGCAGCTTTCAAATTTGCAAATGAAAACAATATTGATCTTGTCTCAGTAATTACATCTACTGTTGGTGGACCATTTTTAACTCCAAGTGTCCCGTCAAGCATTCATGTTCTCCTGTCGCCGGTAACAGGTTAATAGGCAAACTCTTCCTAAAACGTACACGATAAAGATAATTTAGAACTTGTAATACGAATATAAATAACATAATCTAGTTACCTTTTTTCAATTCTTCTTTGAATGCATTAAGCCAAAGTCGTGGTTGGAATGTTTCTGCTAATACGAAAAACAAAATGTGTAGGTGACTCCAAGTTCTTTTCGATACTGTCAGCGGTAAATGCCAGAATGGGATCAATTGCTTTAGTTCACATTGAAGATATATGCAATGCTCACATATTCCTGATGGAGAATCCTAGAGCAGAAGGTCCATACATATGTTGTGCCAAGAGTTGTCTAATGTCTGAATTAATTGATCTTCTCAAGCAAGAGCATCATTCTTCAAGCCTGCACAGGTAATTAAGTTTCTCTATAAAACATTTTCATGTGAACAATCTTGAATTTCCAGGCATTCATTTCTCTTTTTATGTTTCCAGGATTGAGAGTGACTATCAGGGTCCAATACCTTGTGAGATTTCATCAAAGAAGTTGAGAGATTTGGGTTTCACTTACAAGCATGTCACCATAGAAGACATAATTCATCAAACAATTGCCACTTGTGTGGATTGTGGCTTCCTACCTCCTCCCATTGCAAATTAAATGGTAGTTGCTGCTACCAATAAAACTTCAACAACTAACTTCAATGGACTAAAATTGTCAGGAGAAATAAATGAATGAGAAATCAAAACTCAAATGACCTATATCATTCTTGATGTTTGGTATGTGTTGTTGTCTCATTATTCAAGTTTTCATTCTCAAGAAGAGAACCGAATTAATGTTCGGTCCAACGTGGTGTAAAACCGGACTTGTAGCCGCGAATTACGGCGCCAAACTAATCTGCAATGTCAAAAATTTAGAATCAACATATCTAGGTTGGTTGTTTAATTTTAATACACATTAATTAGTAATGTTAGAACCCTTTTTGAGAGTTGAATCTTACATGTTTCTGGAGAGAGATGCTATATAGACATATGCAGTTCAACGATTCAAACCCAAGACATTGCCGAACTAAATGAGCATCGTTTACCATCAAGCACATTAGGTGGCGGTGCTAAATAGTTACTTTCATAGTATAGAAACCAAGGCTAGAGAAGTGTTTTACATAGGCTTCTTTATTGTGGCTGAAAAAAAACAGCTACAAGATCTAGCAATTAGTGTGAGAATAATCTGAAGGTTTCATAGGAAATCATTGCTAAAAGATATGATCAATCTGACAATCTATCCTACTTAAATGCAAAAGCTAAATCTTTATCAGACAACTCAATGTGTCTTTTTTTTTTTTCTATCAGAAAGGGTTGGCTACAAGAATCTTATTATTCAATAATGGTCTGGATGAGATTATATTCCATCTGAGTACTTAAATGAATTTCCTAATGTTCCTCTTTGGATGACAAAAGGTTGTTTAAAAAGCTAACTCAAGTTGCTTGGTTCCATTTACGTCATTCTACACAATCGTAAGAATTAGTCTGACTGTTGCACTATCGACTGTTACTAGCATTTTCCTGATTGATGGTAGAAAAAACAGACAATGAACAGATTATGCAAAGAACTGGAAGGCATGTTTGTCATTTTGGTTCTGTTCTATCATTTTCATTTTTGTTTTTCTTTGCTTTTTTGCAACAAACACTGTCATTAACTCATAATAAGCTAAATCTGTACAAACTAGTATAGAAAAACAAGACTTGTAATTGTGTTCTTAATCATATTCTGTCAGGAAATCAATATAATCTGAAAATGGCAGCCCACCAGGCACCAGCATGAAGAGTCTAAATCAAAGTAGGCTCATATGTCAACTACACTAAATATCTTCATCTGTGTTCATCTACCCCCCTCAAACTATTCCTATCCAAACATTTAAGCCTACCCAATTGAAAAACTCAACTATTGAATTCCTCTCCATTCAGTTTTTGAATTCACAATTCCAGAGTCAGTACTCACATTTATTAGACACATGTGGCAGAGGAGCATTAAGAGCTGTACTGATATTGCAGTGATAGAGAAATATATATATATACAAAAAGAAATGAAATCATTAAATTCAGACCCCAGATAGATGATGTGAAGACCCTTCAAAAAGTTACCATTTTGAAACTTTATCTTTGTTTGTTTGTCCTACTGGTTTGGATTAACTTCTGTCTTGTAGCAGCATCTTCCAGCAAGGACCACATGCCTCTTCTCACATCACTTTTTTACTCTCAAATCTGAATATTGCTTTTCTAGAGTACATTCATTTTTGTAAGTATGCATACACTACTTAATATGGGTCCATAATTTTCTTGGTATATTGGAGAATTGTAATCAAAATTTACAAGAACCGGCTCCGAGCCTCCGATATCATGTCCGTGACCATTAGATCCAAAAACTTAAATATTTAGAATAAGGAAACATTGTACCTATTTTTACATATGATAAATCTATTCTCAAATCCTTGAGTTTGTCAAGATGTGAATATACTGAAAGCTACTATAAATAAATTTTATAAATGTTTGCATCGACAAGACAAGCTGCCTTAAAATGAAGATTGAAGAGAAACAAAATACAAGTAGAAATGGTTGATGCTAAAATGTAAGAATAGGCACAGTTACAATGAAAACTGAGATGCACAAAATCACAAATCAGATATATTGCCAGTAACAAGAAGCTTGAATGAAGAACAAAAAATTCTTCCAAAAAGAAAACCTCTACCAAGAAATGGAAAAACTTTCACATCACTTCACAAATATTTTTCAGGGTTTGCAGATTACCACAAAACAAGGCAGCAGAGCTCTAGCATTGAGAAGATAAAGCTCCTCAATATTTGAATAGAGACCAACTTTTCCAGCTAATGAATCAAACCCAGTTTGACCAGCCATTTCTTGTATATTCTCCAAAGGCCTATGAACTCTCCCAGCAATCACTCTGCATACCATCAAAGCTTTCCTTAAACATGGATCATCTTCCACAATTTCGATAGATTCGAATGCCCTTCCACTTGTAGATGTCGTAAACACGCCTATTCCACCTTTGAGTTCCTTCTTCGTAGAGAACCCGTTTCTAATAATTCGACAAACACAACATTTTTCAGATACACAGAGACTTGAGGAACCATTTAGGCCAAGAGAACATGAAACAGTTGTGCCGTAGAACCTCAATAGCTCATTCCCATCCGCGAGGCATCGAGGGTGTTTCTTAGAGAGTTTACTGGCTTTGATCTTCACCATTTCTCTATACTCTTCGAATCGGGCAAGAGTTTTCTGCATGTTATGAACTTTCAAGACTCTTTCAATCCTACCACAATGGTTCTCAGACTTCAACCAGCTTGTTCTACATATGATTTCGACAATTTTCCTCGAGGAATCGCCTTCCACAAGTTCAGTAACTGTCCAAAACAACAGAGTAACATTTGAGTATAAAAAAGAACTTAAACAAAAGCACTTTAGTAGTTGAAAAGAAACCCAAAAATTAAAGCAATTGCAGATTCTGTGCCTTAAATGACATATATAATGTACCCAACAAGATACTATTCATCTTTTTAGATTCATTCAAATCAAGAGATTTAGTAGTAAAAATCTGCAAAAAGTTGGTGTTTTTCTTCTTTTTATAAGCTGAATTAACATATTGAAGAAGACAGTGAATCAAAAAGCTTTTTCATATTCCTAAGAGGAATTTACAGGTGAATCTTTGAGAAATCAGTGTTCTTTTGACTAAAAGTAAAAGTTCTCACAAGTTTTTGTGGTCAGAAGTGAATCAATATATAGAGAGTACACCATGAACCAAATTATAAAAAAAAAGGATTGAAAATTGAAATTTCAAGTATTCTCTCACCAGCATGCTTTGAGAGATGATGTGCTTCAGCTGCTTCCCATTTGGTGAATTGTTCTCCACATTTATGGCAAGTGACTGAAGAACAACCATTTGAATCTGTCTCAAGAGAAATCCTATTGCTTGAATGAACACCAGAGAGATTATTATAGCCACCAAATCCAGACCCATCTCTCTCGGAGAAAAGAAAAGGTGATTTTCTAGGAGGAGTAGATGATGAGTTCACAAAAGAAGGATTAAAATAATGCATTGTTGGGTGTCCTCCAGGTCCTGGTGTACCAGGCCGTAAAGTGCCAACAAAAGTTGACCCACCACTACCACCACCACCACCACCACCTCCACCTCCACCACCTCCACCACCACCACCACCACCACCACCACCACCACCACCACTACCAACCCCTTCTTGGAACCCACCACCAAAGCCAGTTATTTTGAGCTCACACCTTGAGTTACTAAGTATGACTTCATGAGTTATTGGGTTGAGAAACTCACTGCTACCAATGGATCTTGGACTACAACTTGGTGGCTTGTCTAAATGTCTCTTGCTTCCATGAATGACATCTTTCAGATTTGCTATGGACCTTGAACAACCTGACCTCCCTCCTGCTTTTCTTGTCAAGATTGTGCTCAAATTCTTGCTGGATTTTGGGTCATGAACATCTGATGGCTCAGATTTGCAATGTAAAGATCTCTTCAAAGAAAACCACACTGTTGGCATAGCTTCTTCCTTTTTCCCTTCTTATATACCTTTATTTTTTGCTTCTTCTTCTTTTTTTAGCTCAAAAATCTTCACTCAAACTCTCTTCCATTTCTCTTTTCCAAAAGCACTTAACTTTCCATTGGCATTTTGTTCATTTTTCACCATAAACATTTCTGAAAAGTAGAATCAACACAGAAACTTCCTCTAAAACCAACCACCATTGAAGAACTAAATAGAACAGAATTTCTTAAACAACCCAGAAAGCATCTAGAAGTGGCCATTTTGAGACTTCATCCAACCATACCATCACATGAAAGATTTTGGAGCTTTTACTAAACATGAGTGTCCATAGAACTATAGAAGAGAAAAGACAGAGAGAGAGAGAGAGAGAGAGAGAGAGAGAGAGAGTAGTAGCAGTAGTACTACAGTGTACAAGAGACAAATGTATTCAAAGCCAAACATTAAAAATACACAAAGGAACCCATTTTTAAAGGAGAAAAAAGGAAGATAAATTGATAAAATGAAAAAAATAGAAGATGAGAAATTGAGAAATGAGAATCTTTGGGTATTGAGGGGGAACAGGACAACAAAGTTGAAAGAAACCATGTTCAGTGGCTCTAATAAATGTTAGTAGTTACTGCTGTTAAGTGTTAAATTAACTCTAGAAAGAGACACTCATCAGAATCAGATCATTACTCTTTCAATCTTTCAGTCTGTGCCTCATTTTCAATTTTCAAACAACTCACTAGTCACCAGTTGTTTTCCATGTTTAAATTACCTTGGTTTCCTAAGCATTTTTTTTTTTTTTTATATTGAAGTATAACCATGATCTTATCCTAAAATTTATTCAACTATCATTTCAATATATATTCAATTTTCTCAAGCATCATTGATCTCTTAACAAATTAAGTTTATTTTTAAAGGGTTAATAATAATATTAAAAGTTTAAATTCAGACATCTAATTTTATATGAATAATTAAATTATATTAAAATATTTCAAAAAAAAATTAAATTATATTAAGTAGTTGATTATAATTAAAACTTGGGTTTTTGTTTTATAATTATTTTTATGATTACTTATTGTCAAGTCAATACAAAAATGATAAATTCTTTAGAAGAGTGGGCACATGAAACTTGGTTTCAAATTTGAATAAATAAATAAAACTAAAAGTCATAGAAACATGTTAATGAGCTTCACAAAGATTCATTAAGGGATATTATCAATTCCCCCTTATAGTTTTCCATATTCATAAATTTACCCCCCTAGTTTCAGAAATGGTTGATATTCCCCCAGAAAATCAAAGTATTCGAATATTTACCCCATACCGTTAGGATTTCCGTTAAATAGAGGTTTGACCGTTAAAATAATGTAAAAAGTACATTTTTACCCCTGGTCATCATTTTATCATTTATTTGATCGAAACAAACTCAACCAATATTAACAGAAATTAAAAAATAAATATTAAAAAAGAATATTTAAAATAAGATAAAATAAAATGGTAAAAAAAATTATTAAAAGATATTAAAAAATAAAATTATTAAAAGAATAATATTAAAAAAAAATAAAAAAATCAATTAGACCCTAATTCTTCCTCTCTCTCTCCCCATCTCTTCCTCTCTCTTCCGCCACTACCAATATTAACATAAATTAAAAAAAGAATATTTAAAATAAAATAAAATAAAATGGTAAAAAAAATATTAAAAGATATTAAAAAAATAATATTAAAAAAATATAAAATCAATTAAACCCTAATTCTTTCTCTCTCTCCCCATCTCTTCCTCTCTCTTCCGCCACTACCAATATTAACAGAAATTAAAAAATATATATTTAAAATAAAATAAAATAAAATGGTAAAAAAATTATTAAAAGATATTAAAATAATAAAATTATTAAAAGATATTAAAAGAATAAAATTATTAAAAGAATAATATTAAAAAATAAAAAATAAATCAATTAAACCCTAATTCTTCCTCTCTCTCCCCATCTCTTTCTCTCTCTTCCGCCACTACTAATATTAACATAAATTAAAAAAAGAATATTTAAAATAAAATAAAATAAAATGATAAAAAAAATATTAAAAGATATGAAAAGAATAATATTAAAAAAAATATAAAATTAATTAAACCCTAATTCTTTCTCTCTCTCCCCATCTCTTCCTCTCTCTTCCGCCACTACCAATATTAACAAAAATTAAAATATATATATTTAAAATAAAATAAAATAAAATGATAAAAAAATTATTAAAAGATATTAAAAGAATAAAATTATTAAAAGATATTAAAAAAATAATATTTAAAAAAAAATAAAAAATCAATTAAAACCCTAATTCTTCCTCTCTCTCCCCATCTCTTCCGCCACTTTCTTTTCTTCCTCTTTTTGCAATTCAAACAATCGCATATACTATTAAACTCAAATTTCAATGTTTCAATGTTTTTATCCCTGGTTTTGGTGTTGGGTGTTGGAGGTATTAGTGGGTTTGGTTTTGTTGGTGGTGGTTTGATTTGAGGGTGTTGGTGGCTATGATTTGGTGTGACTTTGGTTTTGGTTCTGATTTTTGGGTTATAGTAGTGTGGGTCTGGATTTTGGGTTTGGTGATCTGTGGATGATGATTTCTGGGTTTGGATGATGATGGTGATCATGAAGATGTTAAATTTGCTTTATTAATTTATTTTTTTTTGGTCTTTGGATTTGTTGCACCAGTTCCTCTTTTATATTTTTGGTTTTTGGATTTGTGGAGATCTAGAATGGCGTCTATTTGAATAAGATGAATGGTGGAGAAATGATTGTGATGAAATGGATCTAATGGTGAAATAATAAATATTAAATTTAATAATAAAAAATATTTATTATTTAATTTGATTTTCATAGGGAATATCAACCATTTTTAAAACTATAAGGGTAAATTTATGAATATGGCAAACTACAAGGGAGAAAATGATAATATCCCAATTGTTTAATTTAGCTTTTTACCATATTACCCTTCTATTTTAACGGTCAAACCTCTATTTAACGGAAATCCTAACGGCAGGGGGTAAATATTCGAATATTTTGATTTTCAGAGGAAATATCAACCATTTCTAAAATTAAAAGGGCAAAATTATGAATATGTCAAACTACAGGGAGGAAATGATAATATCCCATTAATTAATCAATGTTCCCATGGTGCTTAATTACCTGTGCAGGCTTTCCTGTGCTTAATTACTTGTGCGGTCAAACCTCAATGTGGTGAGTTATTTATTTAAGCAGAAACTTAGTGAAATATCAAAAAGACGTTTTGGCTAAGATTGTCTATAGACATATTAATTAGAAGAAGAAGTCAAGAGCCCAAGGATACATATCTAAAGCCTAAATGCTAAAGTGAACAATATCTATTTAGTGGTCATATGCCGTTATGAGAGGGTTTGCTCCTCGGACCCTCACGAGGACGTGAAATCTTAAGGGGGGATTATCATTTTTTACGGTACACGTTGCTAGCGAGTGAGGTACAAAACTTGTATATAAACTTTTAGTTTTGATCTCCTTTAATTATAATTAGACGCATTTTAGGTAATGAATGAAAACGTTTACATAAAATTCAAGTTTTTAAAGTAAGTTCGTAGGGGTGAATAATCTGTTGATGAAGCCCACGTTATTATTACTTTATAGATCAAATTTGAAGGAAGTTTACGAATTCTTTCAAATTACTAACACGCCAGTCAAATTAAAAGAATATTAATTAAGATTCACCGTTGGATCTCGTGAATCATTAAAGTAAAACAATAGATCCACCGTTAAAATAAATAAAAGAGGTGTTGTCGTCTTCAAAAAATACCACAGCTGGAAATTGGACCACATGAGTGCCAATTTTCTGTTTGTACAAATGTCAATAACTTTGTTATCTCTTTCAAGATGCTCTGTTTCTTTCTTTGTTTCCTCTTCAAATAATTTGTATCAAAAAAGGGTAAAAAAATTTGAAGAAAACTAAGATCAATTTTATAAATTTAATGTTTTTTTTTAAGACTTGTTTATATATATATATATATATATATACACACACACGTATAGCAGCGTGTGACAGCTTGAACATGAGATATTACTAACATCATTCACAACTAAATCACAATTAGACGGTGGCACTAATATTATTATTTATTTTTTTACAAGATTTTCCTCTTAAGAAAAACATATATATACCATCCAACATATTCTTGTATCTCAAAACTACAAAATTAAAGAATGAAGCTGATTCTTTTCATAAATTTGTAAAAAAATTTAATATACATACTTGCATATATACAATTTGACCTCCCATTAATTAGTAAATTTGGAAAGAGAACTAAGGAAACATAATTGGAATTAAATACACCTTATAATCAAATTGAATTTATATATTTATAAGATAAGATGGGCCAAATTTTAATGTAATAAAAAGTACTTAAAGTAAACATAAATGTATGAATGTAATAAAGATTTATACATATAAAATGGGTAAGAATGAAAGTGATAGCAAAGCATAGAGAATGTGTGTTTTTACCAAGTATTGGTTAAAGACTTGCCATTTTTAACAAAACAAAACTACAACAGGATACAACTTACAAGATGTATACTTATGAAAATATGAAGTACTAAACAACGTAAAAAATATATGATTGTACAACTAATTTTAATGGCAATATCAATTTACCCATGATTGAGTATCTAAGTTACGTCATCAAGTGCATACCATCAATATGTTTGTTGTTCGATTTTAAGATTTAGACAACTTATTTTACCATTTACATAATTTATTTCGCTATATGAACGGTTAGTTTTAAAAAACCAAAGATATTTTCATGATTGATATCAAATCGATACTTTATATCATAATATCATATTATTTTTTATTTTTTATTTTTTTGCAATTGTTACATCATATTATTGATTTAAGAAGTATTAGTGAAGAACATAAATGCAGTAGTATATAGAAATGTTCTAAGTAACTTTATAAAGTTTGTTGATTAAAAGACTACTTTAGAGAGGCAACAATAATCATGAAATCCAGTTTTCCTTTTCAAAAAATAAAATAATAATAATCATGAAATCCAGACTTCAAAAAAAAGTGGGGCATTTGGGAAAAGAAGAGCTCATTATTAGCTTTGAACAAAGAACACTCTCCATACAACTTTGAAAACAAAAAAAAAAAAAAAGTTGTGAAAAAGAGGCACCTAGAAACCTTTAAACAACACTCAATATGAGATTATAGGTGTTTCTCTTCACGGTGCTTTCCTAAAGATAGTGTTATAAGAAGATAACTTTTTTATTTTTGTGAAATCTAACACCGAATGGATCAAAAATATATTTGAATTAACCTATCGAACTTGAGCAAGAAATGAGTGCTTTAAGTATCTATATCCAAAAATACAAAGAGAAAATTTATCTTTTTTTTTAACAAAAAAAGAAACAATTTATCTTTTTTTTTAACAAAAAAAGAGAAAATTTATCACGTATATTGATAATCGGCTAATTTTATATAATAAGACTTAAATCCACACCACAAATGTGGAAGTAAATAAACACACTATCTGAACTGAAAGAGAATTACTTGAACCAAGAAAGTATGCTACTTATATAGTTATTGAATTTAATTTATACACATAAATGCAATCCAATATATCGTAATATCTACTATTGCATGATTGTTGTAAAATTATTGAATTCTTTATACAAAACATTCTTAGAAGTTATCATATATAACACAAATATTGAAAAAATAAAATAGTATATATGTAGGAATTTTGACACTTTTAAAATATAAACATAAATGTTATTACAACAATTACATGTAGAAATTTGTTATAAAAAAAGGTATTGAAAATGTACTAATTAGAAAGTATTCAAAAATATATTTTTTTTGAAGTTTTGATAAAACATTTTTATTCATTTTAATTAACCAAAAAAAAAACATTTTATTAATCATAAAACCATTTTAACGATACTATAATCACCTCCAAATACACTATAGATAATCACATGTATAGATTTCAATTACCACTCTTAGTTTCTTGGCTCCTTCGTTTTTTGTTTTTTTTCTCATTGGTTCAATTTTTGTTTTGTCATTTTGCAGTTACACAATAAAGAGAGGCACACTAACACATGAAATTGATGAAATATAATTAAACTAAATGGAATTAAATAAATAGACAATAATCATACAAGTGCAAAGATTTTATATAATAAAATTTGTAAGGGATATGTTGAGTGGTAACAATTAACAAAAGCCATGAAAGATGCAATTGTGTTGGGCATATTTAAAGAGGTGGGCATGTGTTGATTGATGCACCCATTTAATTCCTCCACATGATGCTCTTTGAGGTTTCTATTTAATTTTCCCTTTCACGTTTACTCAAAATCTCATCATTTCATTGACTTGCTGTACATAGTACAGTGTAATAGTATATATAATAAGAGTAATACTATACAACACAAATAATTAACCCAAAATTCAATCCTAACGATATGACAAATGAGTTATCATCACCACACAAATCATGAGGTGATAGAGTAAATTATATTTTTATATTGATTAGCATTAGTGATATAATAATATTGTCATTTATTTATATGTTTTTTGAAATTTATCGAGATTATTAAGCTAGTAAATGCACGATATGAGACAACTATTTAATTGAGTGCTAATATGTAACACTTTATTTATTTATTTATTTATTTATTTATTTACAGTATCTATCTATTTAAGACCATGTATTTTTTTAAAGCTTTTTGCCCTTTGTAGGATATTGATTAACTTATATATAGTGCCAGTTTGATATTGCTTTTGAAAAGTTAAAATCAGATTATTTTATAATTTTAACAGAAAATGATATTTGGTAAAACTTCCAAAAGTAATTAATTAATAATATGACAAGTTTTGACCGTGATTCTGAGAAGTAGGTGGGGGGGTTACTTTTTGAAAGTGATTATGGAATAATCTATTTCAGCATTTAATGCATCTTTTAAAATATCATTACTAACCTTATGAAATCAAGTTAAAATCATTTATATACCTTATTTTATCTCAAAATTAAATATTCTATTTAAATATTGATCTGATTTATATAATCTTTTAAATATTTTTATTTTTCTTATGGATTTTTTTTCAATTTAAATGTTCTACTTAAATATTGATTTAATATATGTAATATATAATTAATGAAAAAAATAAAATATGGTCATAAATCCATGTATATTTTAGTCATTACAACTAATCTCAGCACTTTTACAATAATATTACCAAACATATGTGTAGCCAAGCATCTATTGATTTACTTCATAACTGATTATTCATTCAACACAACTAACCGTGATTATTATAAAAATCACAGTAATACCAAACTGGCTCATAGTGTTAGTATACTAAATGGGCTATGTAGAATGTGGAGTGCACACAGCTCGTGGGCCAATAGAAAATGGGCCACTTTCCACCAACAAGCCCATATCTAGTGTAAGAAGTATTTAAAATATTAAATAAATAACTCAACATTTTTGTAAAGCTATACACATGTTCTCAGTTTTTTATTTTTATATATACAGAAAAACCTCGATAAATTAATAACTTCGTTTAAATAATAAAATCTTTCGGTCCCGACTCGGGTATGTGTACTAAATTAATAACTTTATAGATAAGATAATTTTTTTTTTTAAGTCCTATAGGTCCCAACGAATATATAAATTAATAATTGATTAAATATATATATAAAATATAACACATAAAAATTCATAATACATATCACTAAACTTTTAACTTAACAACTTCCTCAAAAAATAAATAAATAAATAAATAAAATAAATAAACTTAACGACTTCTATTTTCCAAATTCAAATCTTTCTTAAAATATGTATCTAAAGTTGTTTGTCTTTTCTTTGTACTGAAGCCGAACTCAATCTGATCCTTAATTTTTTGCAAAACATACATCATATTTGGTATATTTTTTCCATTTTGTGGTAAGAAGTTATTTAATGTTACTATTGTTTAAAATGCCTATTTTGAAGAAACACTTGGTAAAACACTGCTGTCATCTGAATTATGATCATCAGTAGGCGTATTCATTACAACTTGAATAATTTCTTCATAAGTAGGCGATTTCATCACTATATCATTTTCACTAGGATAATTCAAAAGGTGATCAACATCCATCACATTTCTATACTATAGACCAAAAATAGCTTCACGTAATCCATCGATTTCTTCATCTTCATCTTCATCAACTTGTGGTTCATAAGTCATATCTTCATGTCGAAAACAATTTGCAATGGTTGTTGTCTTCACATCAATATTCCAAGCCGCATTAATAAATTTCATAACATTCAATATGTTGATTTTTTTGGGATTTGTTTCTCCTACCTCGTAACCCTCCAAGATGATAGAGTAGAAACGACGTCGATAATGAATGTTTATGTATACATGTATACATGTACTTATTATTGTTTATGTATATACATATATAAGTACTTATTAACTTCTATGTACATATGTTTCTTGGTCGAAAATATGTATAATACGTGTACAAGTAAAATCATAAAACTTTTATATAAAAATTATAGTAGTAAAAACATAAAACTCTTTTTAAATTGATAAATATTTATTTATTGATAAATTAATAAATTATTCATTTATCGATAAATAAATAACCCCTCAAAAATAATAACTTTCTCTGGTTCCAACAATATTATTTTATAGGGGTTTTACTATATATATATCATCTCGTTCACATCAATATGTAGTGATATAACTACATTAGTACCGATGTATGTGAACCACTGATTATGGAGAACTTTTGACAAGTGCGCACTGACGAAGTTATATCAGTGCGAACTTACTTGAACATTTCTAATATATATATATATGGTGATTCTCTATTCAGATCACCTTGAAATATCTATTTCAGAACCTCCTCTCATAATCACATGTTCACAAATCACATATGGGGTTTATTTTTTTTTTAACAATCATGAGCCCCACATGTGAACATGTGGTTATGGGAGAAGATTCTGAAATAAATATTTCATTGTAGACTTGACTAGAAAACCTCCTTATATATATATATATATATATATATAATCTGTAGGTATGACGAACATGTGGTTATGGGAGGAGATTCTGAAATAAATATTTCATTGTAGACTTGACTAGAAAACCTCCTTATTTATATATATATATATATATAATCCGTAGGTATGACGACCCGTATAACAACTCATCAAGCTGAATAAGCACTATTTACTGCTAAGCTATATTAAGATGTGGTAGGTGGTCACGTGTTCTCAATTTCTTATTTGCATAAAACTTGAATTTAAATCATATTGCATTAGACTGACTTCACCTATGACTCAAGAATCAAGATCATGTTTATTTATGCTCCATGAGTGGTGATGATGTGATTCTGTAAATAGTTGAGAATGATGAAAAGTTTGAAATCTCAATCTCAAATTTGTCCTTTAATTGAGTTTATCTTTCATTTTAACGGTTTATTTTCTATCTTGACTAGTTTATACTCAAATATATATAAATGGGTGTTTATTTGATTAACAAATTTAGATAAGTTACTATAAATCTATAATGAAGCATCCTTGATCTCTTAACAAATTAAGTTTATTTTGAAGGGATTAATAATAATATTTAAAGTTTAATTCAGACATCGAATATTATATAAACAATGAAATTATATTAAGCAGTTGAATATAATTAAAACTTGGGTCTTTTTATAATTATTATTGTTATGATCATTTATCGTCAAGTCAATAAAAAATGATAAATTCTTTAGAAGAGTGGGCACATGAAACTCGGTTTCAAATTTGAATAAATAATAAATAAAACAAAAAAAAAATCATAGAAACATGTTAATGAACTCGACAAAGATTAATTAATCAATGTTCTCATAATGCAGTGCTTCTTACACAAATGAATCTTATATTAATGAAGGAAACCAAAATGAGAGAGTACTGAATAATTAAAATTCCAAAATTATATATATGAGAAATTTGAATTCTCACATTCATAGTAAAATTACTAACAATAATATGAAAAATAGCTAGACTACCCAAAAATATGAATAAAAGCAATGTCAATGCTATATAATTTATATAAATCATAAAAAAAATGTTGTGAATGATATGTTAGTTATAGTTCATAAAATACATCATTTAGACATGAATTTAGTGAAATAACAAAATAAACGAAGGTCAGAAAAAGAAGTCATACTATTTGAAACCTAAAGCGGACACTAGCTATTTAGTGGTCCTAGGTTATTATAAGAGGGCCATCTCGTTAGACTGAAGGATAACAATTTAATCCAAACTTATAGACATTATCTATTATTTTAAATCAGAAGAAGAGATATGACTCGAACCTATAACCACTTAAATGTAGGTACAAGAGACTTATCAATGAGCCAACCATTTGTTTTAAGGTTGAGATTCAGGAATCCTTCCCACCAGATAATGTCATTTGCCCCCCAACTAACTACAAATTACCAATTACCAAATTGAACTGGACGTTTTTCTGCTTACCTAAATTCATATGCTCGTCACTGCTTAAAATTTTCTACTATAAAATCAAATAAAATTATGTGGTGTGACAAAATTGGTTGGCAGGTGAGTTAATACTTAATAGTAATAGAAAGACTTATAGTTGATTGCTAAATAAATAAATATACAAAAGAGACCAAATTGCAAATCCCTCTTTACGGGATTTGGACAAAGTTCCAAGCCAAGGTAGATCAATATGTGGCCAAATTGTTTAAGCTTAAATAATTTAGAAAAAATAGTTTCCAATCCCTCTTCGGTGGATTATATATGTTTCAGTTGTGATGAATTGAAGCTGTATCATATAATATGCCATCAAACATTCATTTAACTTTCAAGGCCAAAAATCATAAGTAGCCTTTAAATTAATAGACTTTTTTTTTTTCCTAACAATCAACCTTTATTAAAAACACAAAGTCACACACAACCTGGATCATCATCCAGTAAAAACCTCCAAACATAGTCCTCATCACAAGACAAGGCTAACTTGGCTAAAGTATAGGCAACAACATTGAATAGCATCAATTAATTCACAAAACAAAAATAGGCATTTCGATTTCCAAACATTTCTTTTTGAAAAAAAACATCATATATTTTTTAATCATAATATATATTAATAGCCATCCATATTATAATGAGTGAATAACACTCAACTCTACTGAGGTTTGTCCTTTGACACTTATAATCAACTTTATCAAAAACTGACATTCGACCCCTTTAACGTTAGTCAAATTTGATCAAACTTAACGGTTGACCATTAAAATTAAGGGTATTTTCATCCTTTCAAGATTTAAAAAATATATATATTTAAAGAAAAAAAATCATAATACCAAAAAAAAAAAAAAAAACAAAACAAAACAAAACAAAAAAAAAACCAATTTTTTTTTTTTTTTTTTAAATATGGATCTCCACCATCCATCATCCATCCATCTCAAGATGGATGATGGACGGTGGAGCTTAATTGAAAATTAAAAAAAAAAAAAAAAAAAGTTGGTGGAGATCTCCACCTTCAAATCTCCATCCATAGAGGTCCAAGCATCTATGTCACTCAAGACAGACTTGAGTTATAGAGATTTATCCATTTTAAATTAATTTTTAAAAAGTAAAGAGATCTATTTTGAGAAAAAATTCTTTTATTTTTTTTTTCTTTTTCATTTCTTTAAATTTTTTTAGAAAGAAAATAGATCTTCACCATGCATTAAAGATGGATGGTGGAGTTCCATTTTAAAAAATCAGTTTTATTTATTTATTTATTTTTTAATTAAGATTCTAAGGGGAATTTTAGTATTTGCTTGGTCAAACTTGGTCAAATGTTAAGTTTGAATAAGTTTGACTGACGCCAGAGGAGTTGAGTGTTAGTTTTTAATAAAGTTGATTTTGAAAGTAAAAAGGCAAACTTTAGGGGGCTAGGTGTTATTCACCCTATTATAATTTACCAAGCACATTCATGTATGCCATTTTGAATAAGTTTGACTGACGCCAGAGAAGTTGAGTGTTAGTTTTTAATAAGTTGATTTTGAAAGTAAAAAGGCAAACTTTAGGGGGCTAGGTGTTATTCACCCTATTATAATTTACCAAGCACATTCATGTATGCCATTTTGAATAAGTTTGACTGACGCCAGAGGAGTTGAGTGTTAGTTTTTAATAAGTTGATTTTGAAAGTAAAAAGGCAAACTTTAGGGGGCTAGGTGTTATTCACCCTATTATAATTTACCAAGCACATTCATGTATGCCGTTTTGAGTCCAAGACAATCTCTAACGGGAGCACCAATCTCCAATTTGCAGCAAGGATTCACTCCAACCATGCGCCAATCTCTGCGCCAGAGTAGAGCACTAGCAATTTTATCGCCAGATTTGGCGATGGCTGGTGTTCAACGTTACTTTGCTAATTTCCTTTTTTTTTTCAGTCCCTCTATTTTTATGTAATCACATGATGACCATTATAAATTAATATCTATTATGATTGTATCCTTTTTTAAAAGTTTTGTTTAATCACAGTTTTACTCCTATTAAATCAAATGTATTCCAATTATATCCTTTTAATTATCTAATGCTTTTGGTTAAATTATATTTGTTTTAATTTAATTATTATTTATTAATTTCTTAACTTATCATAATATTATGTTAATTTCTTAACTTATCGTAATATTATATTAATTAAAGGGCTGAAATGCTAATTGTTAAGAAATAATAAAAAGGGAAATATTTAGAGAATATTCTTTTTAGAATAAAATTTGGTGCAATGAGTTGGAATGGTGGTGTGAAAGTTGCAGCATTTTGCTGCAAAGTTGCTACATTTTGCTGTAATGGGTTGGAGATGGTCTAAGGGGATATTTGTTTTTCAACGAAGTCCGAAAGCATCTAAACAAACATTTTGTTTTGTTTTTGTTTTTTTTTTTCCCTAAAATCTTAAGTTTGAAATAGTGTCAAAAATGTCTGAAATCCAATAAGTTGGAAATCCTAGTTTAAATTTAAAATCTGAACATCCAGACTAATTTACACCAATTTTTTTTTTCTAAAAATACCCACAAAATCTTCACAATATTACAAAATAAAAAATAAATAAATTGAAAAAAAGGAATGAGATTGCTGAAGATGGAGGTCGCTGACCTCCTTCATGATGGGAGGAGGCCAAAGAATATCCAATTGGAGACGAATAGTTGTTCATCTCCAGTTTTTTATTTTATTTTTTACTTTGAAAACTTTTACTTTTTTTTTTTTCCTTGATGACAGATCCTCTCACATTAAAAATAAATAAATAAATAAATAAAAATAAAGAAAGAAAAGACGGATCCTCTTTGAAATTGGAGGAGGCATTGGCCTCCTTCCCTCCTCCATTATATTGAATGCTTCAAGCCTTCAACTGGAGTCTGGAGACAAACCAGTTGATGAAGGGTTGAATGACTCAACCGGAGATGATGGCTCCGGTTTTTTATTTTTTATTTTTATTTTTATTTTTTTTTATTACTTTATTTTTTATAAATAACCTATTGTTATTATATTTCTTGCTCTAAATATTTTTATTTTATTATTATTTTTTAATAACATTTTCATTAACTTTATTTTAAATGCAAATATATTATATTTATAATTATTAAAGGTATAAGTGGCATTTTGGGTCTAGATATACAACATTCCATTCAGAAGCGGGCATATGAAAGGGCTGCCCAACCTTAGGGATTTTAGCCTCCAGAAGATAAAAAAAAAATAAAAAACATAAATAGATAATTACATAAAACCCCTAAGGTTTAATAATATTACATCAATATGATATTTTGTCTATTTAGTGAAATGTAACTATTTTGTTTTTCAAAGTAAAGTTATAAATATACACATAATATTATGACTTCTAATATTATAGAATTAAGTTATTTGCAAGTTTAAATAATTTTTTAAACTACAAGTTTAAACAATTGTTTATGTATAAATTTTACAATGTATTTCATATTTAAAGTAGTCTATTATTGAATTGGTGTCATCTTATTATTAAAATAAAATAAAATAAAGAAATACTTTCATTAAGAATTATATATATAAAAAAATTATTCTTAATCAATAGATAGTATTTCTTGTACTTCATTATATTTGTCTACATTGAGGAATAAAATAACAAGGATTTTCTTTACAATACATACCGAATTTAATAAATTTAGTGCGAGAATTTGTGAGCTATTAATTAAACATTATAATATATTGTCTAAACAAAAATAGATAAATCCAACTATTGATAGCTAAGGAGCTAACTTTATAATGTTAGTGCGTACCGAGGAAAAAAATATAATATATATATATATATAATTTAGCCCGGGTTGTAAATTTTTCCTGGGTTCACCCTTGGTTCCTGGTATGCATGACGATAGTTATCGGTTTAAAAATTGAAGTATATTAATATGTAATATTTTGTTTGACATATGTTACAAGCATATACACATACTAAATATAATTATTTATTTTAAAAAAACAAAAGTAAAAATTGATTTCAAAAAAAAAAATCTAAAATAAATTATTGTCATCCCTTTATTTACCAAAATATCATTCATTTAACTGAATTAGATGGAATTGCCTCTAGTCACACTTTTCGCTAAAAATGGTCATTTTGAAACGAAATCCTCATCTAATGACCATTTTAAGAGTGTGGGAACAACTGAGTGGCCACTAGGGTAATTATCCCTAAATAAAAAACAAACATATTAACCATAATCATATTTCATCCGCTTTTCAGACTTAAGTTCAAATCAGGAAAAAAAAAAAAACACAAACACTAACTAAGAGGTAGTACTTAGGTAGTAAGGAGGTGTTTGTTTTTTTATTTGATATGAATAGGTCTGAACTGTTCTGAAATCTGAATAAGTCTGAAATCTGAAGTTTAGATAATACGTTTGTTTTTTGGTATCAGAAATCTGAATTAAAAAGTTAATTTTTTTGTTTTTTCGAAACACAACATGTAAAATCCTATAATTTGACATCAATGCCCTTACTCTATTAAAATTAGTAACTAAAAGAAATTAAATCATTTTATTACAATCAGATATAATTGTAAGAAATAGGTAGAAATAAAATTATTTGAGATATTATAAATTAAAAAAAATATGCGTTGGAACTTAAATATAAATAAATATATATATATATATAAAAGAAAATAAAAAATAAAAAAACAGATTGATGGGTGGAGTGGAGGCGTGGAGCTCTCAACCTAACAGAGAAACAAAGAAAAACAGAGCACAGAGATTTTCAAGTTTGGGTCTCCATCTCGAAGTCGAAGAATGGCTGTTCAATGGTGGTATAATGGGAATTATGCGATTTGTGTGAGGGCATTTTCGGTATGAAAGTTTATAATGATTTCAGACCTGACTGATAAGAGTAGTGTTAGCAGTTGAATAACATCTTCTTCATTTCAATCCAAAAGAAAAAAAAAAAAAATGCAAGCAGTCGCGCAGCCACCGTACGACATAATAATTCTAGGAGCTTCAGGGTTCACCGGCAAGTACGTGGTGAGAGAGGCTCTGAAGTTGCTCAACTATCCTTCTTCCCCTCTCAAATCCTTCGCTCTCGCGGGTCGTGACCCTTCCAAGCTGACCCGAACCCTCCAATGGGCAGCCCATCCATCTCCACCTCCGCCCATCCCAATTCTCACTGCCGACACCACCGACCCACCGTCGCTTCACCGCCTTTGTTCCCAGACCAACCTCATCCTCAACTGTGTCGGTCCCTTTCGCCTCTTCGGAGACCCTGTCGTCGCCGCTTGTACCCAATTCGGGTTTGTAGATTGTTAATCACTTTACAGTTTACTCTTGCTATTTACATTTAATTAAATTTATTTATTTTTCATAAAAATTAAATTATGTGGTGATAAGTACTGATTAAGTACAGCAATGTTCAATTAGGTAGGTTTTTATTTATTTATTTCAATTTTTAATAGGTGTGATTACTTAGATATATGCGGGGAGCCTGATTTCATTGAGCGAATGGAGGCTAAGTACCATGAACAGGCGGTGGAGACAGGTTCTTTGGTGGTTTCAGCATGTGGGTTTGATTCGGTTCCAGCTGAATTGGGCTTCATGTTCAATTCCAGGCAGTGGTTAGCTCCAGCGGTGCCGAACAAAGTTGAGGCATATTTGAGCTTGGAGTCTGATAAAAGGATAGTTGGAAATTTGGGAACATATGAGTCAGCTGTCTTGGGCGTGGCAAATGTGCAGAAGCTGCTGGAGCTGAGGCGTTCAAGACCCAAGAAAGCTAGGCCAGTGGTAACTACTTATTCCCGTAGATTGGTTTAGTTGTTCATATGATTTAATCTAATATTTTGTTAATGATTGCTAGTGCAATTTATGGTTTGGGTTTTGCTTCTTGTTGGCTTTGCTGCTGTGCTTGCCTGGGTTTTTTTTTCTTTTGGTGTTTCTTGTTGTTGTTCTGTTTTGTTCTGGTTCTTCTGCTTTGTTTCTTTGCTTTCTTTGGGTCCCCTGTTCTGGGGCTGTTTTGTTGTTGTGGGGTTTCCCCTTTTTTTGCCTTCTTGGCTTATTAATGTTATTACCAGTTTCAAAAAAAAAAAAAAGGTTCATTCATTGCTTATCATTATCACATCTTGCTCTTGTTACTTGGACTTCAAGTTCTACAAGGATGTTAATTTAACTCGTATGGTTGTGTAGATTCCTGGTCCACCTCCTCCAAAAGGTTCAGTGATAGAAAGTCAGAAGAAGATCGGCCTTTGGGCTGTGAAACTACCTTCTGCAGACTCTATAGTCGTCCGAAGAAGTCTTTCAATTTTGACAGAGAACCCCCATGGTCTTCCTGGAATTATTGAGAGTCCTCAACAAATTGAAAAGAGGGAAGTTTTTTGGTCAACGGTGAAGCCAGCTCATTTTGGGGTAAAGCTAGGATCTAAATCTTTGATAGGCATCTTCCGTTTCATCATGGTTGGGATGTTCATTGGGCTTTTCAGTGGAAATGCTTTTGGGAGGTGGCTTCTCTTAAAATTTCCTTCAGTTTTCAGCCTTGGATGGTTCAAGAAGAAGGGTCCATCTGAAGAAGAGGTGAAAAGTGCTTCATTTAAGATGTGGTTTGTTGGACATGGTTTTAGTGACAACAATCTTCTTTCCTGCGGGAACTTGAAACCTGACATGGAAATAATAACCAGAGTGATGGGACCTGAGATTGGTTATTCGACTACTCCAATAATACTAATGCAATGTGCTCTTATTATTTTGAGCCAACGTGAAAATCTACCCGAAGGAGGAGTTTTCCCCCCTGGAATTGTCTTTGGCTCAACAGATCTTCAACATCGATTACAAGAGAACGGAATATCTTTTGATGTTGTTTCAAAGAGTGTGCTTCCTGCTTAACTGGTATAGTTTTTTCGTTTCTGGGAAATACTGAACCTTGAGCTTTCATCATAGAACATATTTACAAAATTTTAAATGATTTTCTGCTTCTATCAGCTGTGATGGGATCATGTCTTTGTTTGCAGATATCTACTAGTACATATTTACTCCAATCTAAAATTTGTCTTAATTTCATCTTACAGTTTTTGATTTGAAGTGTGTCATGGAATGGAAAGAGGAGTTCCTTTTATGTTGTTTACATCAATGGATACATCTTTGTCTGGAGGGCATATTTCTTTTATTTATCAGTATGACATAAACATTTATTGCCCTTACAAAGACAAATGAAAGATTAACCACGGTTTTTCTTCCATGTCTCAATGAGCTTAGCCAATGCCTTCATCTTCACAGAAGTCTCACCCAGTTCCATTCCTGCTCTAGCCTTTTCTCGAACGGACACTGCTTTCATCCTCAATAACTCATTCCCCATCAGCTCGCTAATCTTTTCTGCAATCTGCTGACCTTTAACAATATCCTCGCCTCCCCAGCCCCAACTCGACTCCCATATGCCTAGTCCAATCCTCTCCACCAGAGATGCATTGATTTTCTGGTCGCCGTGTTGAGGCCATGCTAAAACACGCACACCAAGCCACATAGCCTCGGTCAGTGAATTCCAGCCACAGTGAGACAAAAATCCACCTACTGCTGGGTGGCTTAATATGTTCTCTTGGTTTAACCAATGCTTCACCACCAATCCCCTTTCCTTTACACTCTCTGTTAGTTCATTTCCAATTACATCTTCCAAGTCTTTATCATCTTCTCGATCAACTCTCTTATCCTTTACCACCCACAGAAATCTATAACCACTCCTCATCAATCCATCACCCAACTCTTTTAGTTGCTCCCTTGACATAGTAGTTCTACTACCAAAGCTAACATAGAGCACAGACCCGATTGGTTGAGTATCAAGCCAAGCTAAGGATTCACAATTGTTAAAACATGGTGGAAGCAGCCCAATGGCAGTGACTGATGGTAGCCCCAAAATGACTTTACCACCATTTAGTGCTGCCAATGACTCTTGTTCAATACTTTCTAGTGTGTTAACCAGAATTCCATCTGATTTTGTCATTTCCTTACCGTTTTCTGTGATGTAAGTCTTCAACAAATTATCGATATCTCGTAAAAGAGGTGGGGGGATCCATGATTTGGGTATTGGTTCCAGAGTTGGGATTTGAAATGCATCCATTTCATTTAAGTTGGCATTAGCTTTTGTGTGGAATGATATAAAAAGTGTTAACATTTGAGCAGATGATGTGAAGAAAATGTAATTGGGAATGTTTAGAGCTTTAGTGATTGGAACAACTGAGGCAGTCAAACTCATGTCTGTGATGAGAGCAGCTAGTGGCGGAGAGAGTGAAGAGAGAAGAGAAGAGAGAAGGTGAGAGGATTGTCGAATGACTTCAATATGGCAGTAAAAAGGGTCTTCTTTTGAATTGCCAGAAAATTTGTCTAGAGGAAGAAGATGAAGCTTCTCTTGTCTAATTTGTGGGAAGGTGGAGAAAAAGTGAAACAAAACCTGTGACTCAGCCAGTGAGAGTGTTGGATATGGAGTGATGATGGTGATCTTGAGGTTGTTTGCTGTCAGTAAAGCGGCCAGTCGAAGGAAGGGAGTGAGATGACCCATGCCGGAACTTGGAAGCAGAGCTATGTGTGACATTTTCAGAGGAAAGGTATGCTCTCCTGACTGTTGAATGTTGACTACACAAGAAAGGAGTATTGAAAAACCATGCATATATATATATATATATATATATATATAGGTTAACTCTTTATAAGTGTTTGGTAGTTTTGGTGAGTCAAATTTGGCTGCAAAGATGCTTTCTTTACAAGCAAGCATTGGAAAGGGAACGTTAGCATAAGTTGAGCTGGGTGAACTTGGAGGTCAAGAAAGTATCAACTTGATGTCGCGCAAGTAAAAAAAAAACAATATAATAAAGCTAAACTTTTTATTTCTTGTTTCTTAAATTAATATTTATGTTTTTTTTTGTTAATTATTGTTTGATTTTATTTTAATATTAGTTTACGGCTCGAACGTTGTCTGGATATCGGAAAATATATTCTACTACCCCAACTCTAATAAAAATACCAAATTGTCCATAGTTAATATTCAAAAATGAAGATAAATATTTTTATAAAAAATAACAGTAAATTTAGAAACAATTTTTGATTAAAAAATTTAATTTAAAACTGAAGATAATTTTAAAAATTAAAAACATTTTTATTTACTTTAAATACAGTACAAAAAAATTAATAAGAAATATGTGAAATGAAAGATCTTTACACCATATCAAATTAGGATAAATTTGGAAATATATATTTTTTGGGAGGATAGATTTGGAAGAGAATATTTTAATTGTAATCTAGTGATCTGGAATTAAGTTAAAAATCAGAATTTCTTACTTTATTTTTCATGTTATTTGTTGATATTTTAAAGTTGTTTAACTATTTTAAAAAACAAACAAAACTACTTAATGGGTTCCATTCAGACCTATTAAGTTTTAAGTAGGAAAAAATAAACGACTCCTAACACATGAAATCAATGAAATATAATTAAACTAAATGGAATTAAATAAATAAACAATGATCGTACAGGTGCAAAGGTTTTATATAATAAATTTGTAAGGGATATGTTGAGTGGTAACAATTAACAAAAGCCATGAGCCCATGAGAGATGCAATTGTGTTGGGAATATTTAAAGAGGTGAGCATGTGTTGATTGATGCACCCATTTTAATGCCTACACATGATGCTCTCTACATATAATATATAATATATTGGACATGTTTATAGTTGTTTGAAAATTTAAAAGGTAAATTGGTCTTTTTTGTCATTTGTCCCATGTCATTGGAAACCTGTCTTATGGTTTTGGGTGGGACAAAATTTAGTGTTTACTGTCCCGCATTGACTCGTTTTGTTTCATGTTAAGAACATATCAAACGTGAGACGAAAGAAAATTATCCCGCGTTGTTCCGTCTCGTACCGCGTACTATTTTTTGTTTTCTATTTAATTTTCTCTTTCACATTTATTCAAAATCTCATCATTTCATTGACTTGTTCTATACTTCTATATAGTATATATAATAATACTGTCATTTATTTATTTGTTCTTTGAAATTTATCGAGATTATTAGGCTAATAAATTAACAATGTCAGACTTGAACCCCAACTTTAAAAGTTAAAAGTTGTGGATTTAAATATGTGGAGTGCACAAAACTTGTGTGCCAATAGAAAATGGGCCACTTTCCACCAACAAGCCCGTATCTACTGTAGGAAATATTTAAAATATTAAAGAAATAACTCAACATTGTTGTAAAATAAAAGAAGAATTGATAGATGAAGAATAATTAATTAATAATTGAGAGAGAGATGAGAGAAAAATGTAAACAAGAGAGGCGAGGGAGAGCAGTGCATTACATGTATTGATCTTGGATAATTTTTCTAACCAACAATTTACATGATAGACAAACATATATATAGGTAAAGCTAGTTGAACAAAAAGGGTGGCATCAGGTGAGAGGGACGGTGGAGTGGAGGTTTAAATGAAGATATTTTGTGGTGATATTTTGTGATGATATTTTACATGTGTAAGAGAAGATATTTTGTGGTGATATTTGTGGTGATATTTTGCATGTGTAAGAGGAGATATTTTGTGGTGATATTTTACTTGTTATCACATGTGGTAAAAACCACATATTATAACACTCCCCCTTGGATTTATACCACATGTATTAATCTTTTAGGGAAAAACTCAATGGGATAAAATCTAAGTAAAATATATACAATGATCTCCTGGATTTAACAGGGTTGGACATTACAAACTATCTCATTAAAAACCTTGTCAGGAAAACCCAGTGGGACAAAACCTGATCGAAGGGAAAAAGAGTATAGTGCACAAATGTCCATTCAAAACTTGGCTCCCCCTGATTGAACGCTCCCCCTCATAAAACTTTAGCATCAATTTTGTAATTTAGAAAGTCGACGCATGCCTATTCCATATACCAGCTTCTCAAAAGTTGATGTAGGCAATGATTTGGTAAACAGATCTGCAAAATTATCTGAGGACCGTATTTGCTGAACATCAATTTGTCGACTCTGTTGAAGCTCGTGAGTATAGAAAAATTTAGGAGAAATATGTTTGGTTCTATCTCCTTTGATATACCCCCCTCTGATTTGAGCAATACATGCCGCATTATCTTCAAATATCTGTGTTGGCATTTCTGTAGATAATGAAAATCCACAAGTACTCTGAATATGATGAATAACTGATCTCAGCCAAACACATTCTCGACTGGCTTCGTGAAGAGCAACGATTTCAGAATGATTGGATGATGTAGCAACCAAAGTCTGTTTTGTGGAACGCCAGGATATTGCTGTGCCATTATATGTAAAAACATATCCCGTTTGTGAACGAGCTTTGTGGGGATCAGACAGATACCCGGCATCAGCATAACCAAGTAAACCTGAAAAATTGTTAGACTTTGTATAAAATAATCCTAAATCTTTCGTTCCACTAAGGTAACGTAAAAGATGTTTGATTCCATTCCAATGCCTTCGAGTTGGTGCTGAGCTAAATCTAGCCAGTACATTCACAGAGAATGCAATATCTGGCCTAGTACATTGAGCCAGATATAATAATGCACCAATAGCATTAAGATATGGTACCTCAGTACCAAGTATCTTTTCATCATTTTCTTTTGGACGGAATGGATCCCTTTTAGGATCAAGAGTCCTAACAACCATAGGAGTACTTAATGGATGAACATTATCCATATGAAATCTTTTTAAAATCTTTTCAATATATGCTGATTGGTGGATAAGTACACCATTTGATCTATGCTCGATCTCGAGACCGAGACAATACCTTGTCTTTCCCAGATCTTTCATTTCGAACTCCTTTTTTAAATATTCAGCAGTTTTTAGAAGTTCTCCAGGAGTTCCAATTAAATTCATATCATCAACATAAACTGCTATGATAGCAAATCCAGATTCTGATTTCTTAATGAAAACACATGGACATATAGGATTATTAATATATCCTTCTTTTATCAGATATTCACTGAGACGGTTGTACCACATCCGTCCAGATTGTTTTAATCCATACAATGATCTTTGTAATTTTATCGAATACAAATTACGAGATCTTGAGTTACATGATTCTGGCATTTTAAACCCTTCAGGGATTTTCATGTAAATATCTGAATCCAGTGAACCATATAGATAAGCGGTCACTACGTCCATCAGACGCATTTCAAGTCTTTCCAAGACAGCCATGTTTATCAGAAATCGAAACGTAATTGTATCCATCACTGGTGAATATGTTTCATCGAAATCGATGCCAGGTCTCTGCGAGAAACCCTGTGCTACGAGTCGTGCCTTATACCTTACGACCTCGTTTTTCTCATTACGTTTCCGTACAAAAACCCATTTGTATCCAACAGGTTTGACGTTTTCGGGCGTCTGGATTATAGATCAAAATACTTCACGTTTGGCTAATGAAGTCAATTCTGTTTGAATTGCTTCTTTCCATTTATGCCAATCAGACCTCTGCCTACAATCATCGAGATTATGAGGTTCATGATCATCATTAATAATTTCAGTTGCCACTGTGTATGAGAATATATCATCGATAATTGTTTCTTCACGATTCCACAATTCTCTTGTATAATTTATAGAAATTTCCTCATTTCTATATTCTTGTATCTCCTCAGAGATTCCTTCCCCTACAGAGGATTTAACTTGTATCCCTGAAGGGACACTTAACTCTTCTGGAGTTAACTTAGAGAAAGTGGATTTATTTAATTTCCTTTTCCGAGGAATATTATCCTTTGAACCAAACGGTCTACCACGCTTCTGGCGTGCAAAAGATGATTTTTTTGCTATTATTTGTTTAGAATGTTTTTCTGGAACAATCACCTGTGCTGGTACATTAACAGCTGGGATGTATGATTTTGTTACCTTAGTAGCATCTGTAAATGCATCTGGTAACTGATTTGCTATTGCTTGAAGATGTACTATCTTACGTACTTCATTCTCACATTGAGATGTGTACGGGTCTAAATGAATTAGACTCGGAACTTTCCAGGAAAGTTCACGTTTCTCTTCAAAAGAAGTTTTTCCTTCCCCTAATGATGGAAAATTTGTTTCATCAAAATGACAATCTGCAAACCGTGCTGTGAAAAGATCACCAGTCAAAGGTTCCAGATATCTAATAATTGATGGTGAATCAAGACCAACATATATTCCCAAACGCCTTTGGGGTCCCATTTTAGTTCTTTTCGTTGGTACAATTGGGACATATACCGCACACCCAAATGTACGTAAATGAGATATATCTGGTTGGTGACCAAGTACTAGTTGTATTGGTGAATACTGATGGTAAGCAGTAGGCCGAAGCCGGATTAATGCAGCAGCATGTAAAACAGTATGCCCCCATACAGTAATTGGTAATTGCGTTCGTAATAATAAAGTCATTGCAATTGTCTGGACACGTTTAATAAGTGATTCCGCTAATCCATTCTGAGTATGAACATGTGGAACTGGATGTTCAACATCAATCCCAGCCACTTTGCAATATTCATCAAATGTCTTGGAAGTAAATTCTCCAGCATTATCAAGACGTATGGATTTAATTGAGTAATCGGGAAAGTGAGCCCGAAGCCTGATAATTTGTGCAAGTAATCTTGCAAAAGCAGCATTACGTGTTGATAATAAGCATACATGTGACCATCTGACGGATGCGTCAACTAGAACCATAAAATAACGAAATGGTCCACTTGGTGGATGAATAGGTCCACATATGTCCCCTTGAATTCTTTGTAAAAATGATGGGGATTCAAGACCAACTTTAGAAAAAGATGGTTTTATTGTTAATTTCCCTTGGGAACATGCAGTACAAAAATTTTCATGCGACAAAAGAATCTTCTGGTTCTTTAATGGATGCCCATGAGAATTCTCAATGATTCTACGCATCATTGTAGATCCTGGGTGACCGAGACGGTCATGCCAGAGTACAAACATTTTTGGATCTGAAAACTTCTGATTCATAACTGCATAAATTTCAACACTTTTGATAATAGTGTAATATAATCCAGAAGATAAAGCACGCAACTTTTCTTTAATGATTTTCTGGCCTGAATCATAAGAAGTGATGCATAGATATTCAACATTCTCTGTATTCATAGTTTCAATGTGATATCCATTTCTTCGTATATCTTTGAAACTAAGCAGATCCCTTCTGGATTTGCTTGAATATAATGCATCATCGATACATAGTTTAGTATTGTTTGATAACAATATCATGGCTCTTCCAGAGCCTTCTATCAGGTCCGTTGGACCTGATACAGTATTAACCCTTGCCTTGAGCAATGTTAAATTTATAAAATATTTCTGACTACGCAGAATTGTATGAGTTGTTGCACTGTCGGCTAAACATATATCTCCAGCTTCTAGCTTTTCAATAACCCCCAATTTATCGTTTAGATTCATTTTGTATGCTTCATAAAGAAAAATAAAATAAAATGCATATCAGACAAAGTGATCCAAAAAGTATATATTACATTGAGAAATATTTTACATAAACAAAATAACAAAATAATACTACTGTAAGTAGTATTTAATTGGTATGGACATTCCCATCACCAATTGAAGCAGTCAACTTGTCCTTAGGATCCTCAAAAAAGTCAGTCACATTGAGATGTGTAATATCCATAGGGTATGGATTTTCAATGAGATGTGTCTCAGATATCTTCCCCTTTTCTTTTATTGATGCTTGATAAAGCTCAACAAGATGTTTAGGTGTGCTACATTCATTTGACCAGTGATTGTAACAGCCACACCTATAACACACACCCTCTTTTGCATTCGGCATATTCTGAATACCTTTTCTTTTATATTCACTAGGTCCGGAATAACCACGTCCTCTTCTGGAACTACGTCCATGGCCCCGACCCGGATTACGACCCGGATTACGACCATTACCACGGCCACGATTAGTGTTACGACCATAACCACGTCCATAACCACGACCACGATTACGACCACGACCATGGTATCCAACGGTATTAGCATTCACTTCTGGGAATGCTTTAGAACCAGTCGGGTGTGATTCATGATTTTTTATCAGTAGCTCATTATTCTTTTCTGCTACTAGTAGGCATGAGATCAATTCTGAATACTTAGAGAATCTACGTTCTCGATATTGCTGTTGCAATATTATATTCAAGGCATGAAAAGTTGTGAATGTTTTATCTAACATTTCCTTTTCAGATACCTCCTCACCACACAATTTCATCATTGTGGTGATCCTGAACAAATCAGAATTATAATCAGAGACTGATTTGTGGTCTTGGAACCGTAAATTCAGCCATTCATACCTTGCAATTGGTAACGTAACATTCTGCTGATGATCATAGCGATCTTTTAGCTCCCGCCACAGATCTTCAGGTTCTGTGACGGTAAGATATTGAGCCTTCAAATCCTCATATAGATGATGACGGATTATGACCATGGCAGTGGATCTATCCTGTTCATTAGCCTGGTTATCATAAATGGTGTAGTATAGGCCTTGGGATTTTAGGTATAATCCGGCATCGATAACCCATGACATGTAATTTTCTCCTGACACTTTGAGTGCATCGAACTTTAAGTTTGAAAGTTTAGACATGATTACAACTTCTTTTTTTGTAAATTAAATTGTAAATTTGATTTAGTTTGAATATAATTAAAGAGTATAATAAACAATTCCAGGAGGCTGAGCTCACCTGTTATGTGCATAAAAATAAATAATTTCAGGAGGCTCAGCCTACCTTTTATGTGTATAAAAATAAACAATTCCAGGAGGCTGAGCTCACCTGTTATGTGCATAAACATAAATAATTTCAGGAGGCTCAGCCTACCTTTTATGTGTATAAAAATAAACAATTCCAGGAGGCTGAGCTCACCTGTTATGTGCATAAACATAAATAATTTCAGGAGGCTCAGCCTACCTTTTATGTGTATAAAAATAAACAATTCCAGGAGGCTGAGCTCACCTGTTATGTGCATAAACATAAATAATTTCAGGAGGCTCAGCCTACCTTTTATGTGTATAAAAATAAACAATTCCAGGAGGCTGAGCTCACCTGTTATGTGCATAAACATAAATAATTTCAGGAGGCTCAGCCTACCTTTTATGTGTATAAAAATAAACAATTCCAGGAGGCTGAGCTCACCTGTTATGTGCGTAAATAAATAGATGATCCATTGTCGGCATAAGCCAGTTTATACGGAATATATACAGATTTAGAATATTGAGATTTTAGAGAGAATAAATTCAGAACTGTATATATATGTTCCGTTGTCGGCAAAAGCCAGTTTATACGGAATATATACAGATTCAGAATATTGAGATTTTAGAGAGAATAAATTCAGAACTGTATATATATGTTCCGTTGTCGGCAAAAGCCAGTTTATACGGAATATATACAGATTCAGAATATTGAGATTTTAGAGAGAATAAATTCAGAACTGTATATATATGTTCCGTTGTCGGCAAAAGCCAGTTTATACGGAATATATACAGATTCAGAATATTGAGATGTAATCTAATCACCCATCAGGGATCATTTTTATTTACATACGATCGTGCTGATAACGTGTTGTAAAATAAAAGAAGAATTGATAGATGAAGAATAATTAATTAATAATTGAGAGAGAGAGATGAGAGAAAAATGTAAACAAGAGAGGCGAGAGAGAGCAGTGCATTACATGTATTGATCTTGGATAATTTTTCTAACCAACAATTTACATGATAGACAAACATATATATAGGTAAAGCTAGTTGAACAAAAAGGGTGGCATCAGGTGAGAGGGACGGTGGAGTGGAGGTTTAAATGAAGATATTTTGTGGTGATATTTTGTGATGATATTTTACATGTGTAAGAGAAGATATTTTGTGGTGATATTTGTGGTGATATTTTGCATGTGTAAGAGGAGATATTTTGTGGTGATATTTTACTTGTTATCACATGTGGTAAAAACCACATATTATAACAAACATCTTTTTATTTTTTATTTTTTTCATATATATACCACTTACGGCCTTACAGTATTATTTGCATAAAACTTTGTAAATACAATCAAAATCCTAACAAACTTGAATTTAATCATATTGTTATTGAGTTGACTAAGCAGTAAGCACTCAATTGACCTCACACTCAAGAATCAGGATCATGTTGAGTGGTGATGATGTGATTCTACAAATAGTTGAGAATGGTGAAAAGTTTGAAATCTCAATCTCGAATTTGTCCTTTAATTGAGTTTATCTTTCATTTCAACGTCTTATTTTCTATCTTGAATAGTTTATACTCGAATACAAATGGGGGTTTATTTGATTAACAAATTTAGATTATGTTACTATAAATCTATAATGAAGCATCCTTGATCTCTTAACGAATTAAGTTTATTTTGAAGGGATTAATAATAATATTTAAAGTTTGATTCAGACATCGAATATTATATAACTAATGAAATTATATTAAGTACTTGAATATAATTAAAACTTGGGTTTTTTTTTTTTTTACAATTATTATTGTTATGATCATTTATTGTCAAGTCAATAAAAAATGATAAATCCTTTAGAAGAGTGGGCACATGAAACTCGGTTTCAAATTTGAATAAATAAATAAAACAAAAAATCATAGAAACATGTTAATGAGCTTGACAATGATTAATTAATCAATGTTCCCATAATGCAGTGCTTCTTACACAAATGAATCTTATATTAATGAAGGGCACCAAAATGAGAGAGCACTGAATAATTAAAATTTCAAAATTATATAAATGAGAAGTTTGAATTCTCACATTCATAGTAAAATTACTAAACATAATATGAAAAATAATGATGATAGATTATCCAAAATATTTGTTCAATTAATGTTCGCATGTGACCATGTAAGCTATCAACGCTATATAAATCATGAGAGATTGTGGTGAGTGATGTGTTAGCTATAGTTCATAAAACACATCATTTAGACATGAATTTAGTGAAATATCAAAATAGATGAAAGTTAGAAAAAGAAGTCAGGTATCTAAAGCCTAAAACGGATACTATCTATTTGGTGGTCTTAAACCGTTACAAGATGGCCAACTCCTTAGACCTAAGAATGACAATTTTACCCAAACTCGTGGGCACCCACCTGAATTCGAACCACATGGGTTTGGTTTGGGTTTGGGTTTGGGTTTTGCTATTTGGGTCATGGGTCAGGTTTTGTTATAAAAAAGCAAACCCAAAGTGGGTGCGTGTTTGAAGAAGAAAAAAACCCGAACCCGACCATCTTAAAAAGCTTTGCTCAAAACAATTTATTTTTGAAAAAAAATTAGAATTCTAAATTAAAAACGATATCATTTTGAGTTAAAAATAAAACCTAAATTGAGAGATATTGTCATATCTCACAGTGCTATAGTTAGATACAAGTGTTTAGTATTTGTCCTTCTTGATTATGTAGACACAATTTGGACTATGTGTGATATCGTGACAATGTGAGAATTTCTGCAAGGAGACTTATAATCTAAAATAAATCCGTGAAGGTCAAGAATTCGTCTTTAAAGCCCATATTATTATTATTATTATTATTAACACATTATTATTTTATAGATAAAATTTGAAGGAAGTTTACGAATTCTTCCAAATTACTAACACTCCAGTCAAATGACAAGAATATTGAATTAAGATTAACCGTTGGATCTCGTGAATCATTAAAGTAAAACGATAGATCCACCGTTAAAATAAATAAAAGAAGTGTAATCACCTTCAAAAAAATAACACAGCTGGAAATTGGACCACACGACACACGAGTGCACATTTTTTGTTTGTACACGAGATAAAATAAAATTCTTGATTTAAATCTAAAAGGCCAAGGTCCAGAGTAGAATTTCTTCTACTGCCAGAATTTTTCTCCTTTGATTCATGAAATTATATGATAATAACAATAATTTTACTCTTGTTCAGATTATGATAAATAATTGTTAAAAAAAAAAAAAAAAAAAAAGGATTAGGGTGCTTTATCCATGTTCAGATTATTTGATAAATAATTATTAAATAATGCTTTATCCATGTCAGATTAAAAGTATAGAAAGAGAAAATGACAGCTGGGAAGCAAAGCCACTAATTAATTACAATTAGAAAAGTTAGAAACTATTGAAAATCAATATACAATCATGCATTTACTTCAGTTCCAAAGCAATCAAAACAAGTATAAATCAATATACAATCATGATTAGTTGGGAGATTAGTTGAGAGATTAGATTTTTTCCAAGGACCAGAAACCATTAAAACATTTATGCATCATATAAGAGTATTAAGACGTCATTTCAAACCTTGACAGCATCTAATAGTCTCTTGACAGATTGTATAATCAAAACCATAAATAGCCATTAAATTAGAAGACGACTAGCTGTTAGTTACTCTACCGGTTTTTAAAAATTTGGTATATAGAATAACCTTTTATTTAATTGATAATAGTGTAAAGCAGAAGATGATGAGGGTGCTAAGGAAGTGCCAGCTTAGTTGGGATGTCTCGATACATCTACTGATCATTCTGATTGTCAATAACACTAATATTTTAGCTGTTGTTTTTAGATTTTGTTATAAATATTTGGAGAATGATAGTAAAATTAAGTTCCAGTACTACAAGTAGGGAAAAAAAACATAAAAGGATAGAATACAAGTTAATTGCATATATAGATAAAAATATGTTTTTCATATATAAATCAACTTCATGGTGAAACAAGACTATCTGTATATGTGATCTCTTTGAAAAGATACTTCATAGTATGACGGATGTGAAACATTTTGTAAGTCTTTGCTTCAGGATTGTACAAAAGTAACTTTTCATCCCTTCGTCCCGGAGTAGGTCTTACGCTGACAAGGATTTCATCTTCTTTCGTTGAAAAAATAGGTACCAAATAAATATAAAAAAGTGATTTGAATAGTGGAAGGTTCATAAACTCAATCCAGTTTTGATTCTTGCCAACTTCCCTTGTCCACATATCAAAATGGCCTGCTTTGTGATGTTCAACTAAGCAAAGATGTCCATTAAAAACACCAAGATCGGAGACATGTACATTATCCGGTGACATAATCACATCAAATTTCTCATTTAATGTATCAAAACAAAGAACAGCGGGAATATTTTTTTTGTCATTATTGATATACATTATCTTCCAATAGAGAGTTTCATTCACAAGAACACCAAAGAGTGAATAACTATGACCAATAAGAATTACTTTTTTGTGAATAGATCTCAGCTGAGTATCTTTTCAAAGGTCTTTCACTATTGGGATCAAGAAAACTCATAAACCTCACAATCTTGTAATTAGCAGTGGATTGATCATACCAAAATCCAAATGTTTTATATTTTGATGTGCTTGATACCCTCTTGTATCTCCCTATAAGTGGATTCCATATCACCAAGCCTCCTCTTTCAGTTAAAATACACAACAGGCCATTACTGGAAGCAATTCGAAGTATAGGATTACTAACCATAAAGGGAATGTCAAGATCAACTGCTTTGATCTCATCTGCTTCAAAGTCGATAGATTGAATGCTCTTATTGCTTGAAAAAATAATGAGTTTTTGGTTATGATATTTATGTTGGTTAGCAAAAGATTGCCACGACTTGCAAACGCACTTGCACCTAGCAAGTGATTTTGGAGGGAGTCTGCGCAATATGTTGAAGATGATATCATCAGGAATGTGAAAATTTCTTTTCTTCTTCTTTCTCTTCATCTCAACGTTAGCTTTTCTTTCTAGGGTTAGGCCGTTAGGGTTTCAACTCAAGGCAAGTGTAACATATATATATATATATATATATATATATCGTAACCAGGAATCCTTATAGTCCACTGTTGGCATAATTGGGTTTGGGCTAGAAAACCCATTTGGATACCCAAGTAGGCTATCAGCACAATCTATACATGGATAAGCTCAAGTCCATATGACAAGCCCAAGCATGAGAGCAGTCATTTAATGTTAAAAACTGCTCAAGCAATATATATATACACAACGTGTATTTGGAAGGGTTGCTGGTAGGTCTGGCAATTTGTGTATGTACATTGTACAATATATGCAATGTGTGCAATAACGGGCAAAATAAGAACATGCAAGAGTGCATGTGTATCAGTTGTTAGAGGGTGTGCATTCTGAGTAATGCAAGTGAAAACAGAGACACAAAACACAGAGAGAATGGATGTGGAGAAAATCAAGAATTTTCTTCCATCTTCAATCAGAGTGTGTGTATATGCATTGTGATCAGATGAGACTTTCCAAATTCATGATCGTCCTTCGACTTGTGCTACAATCCAAGTTGCTCGATTCGCTTCCGCTGTACAGATTCGGATTTATGTATGGTGAACGGTAATGATTCGAATTCGTTTTGTTTATTTTATTGAATTATTACTTTCATCTACTAATATCAAACTCCTACCTAGATTTAACTTCCACTATTAGACGTTCTTTTTTGCGAACTTAATTAGGGGTTCCCCTCCCAACCAAGAAATCATGTAATTTCCTCTACCACTTAGGAATCAAATTCCCTTTCCTAATCCTATGAAATTTAATTCCCTATCATTTCATTGCAATTAGTAAATAAGTTGAAGAATAACAAAAAAATTATGAAGCTCTAAAAATTGGCCCATATCCAATAAAAAAAAAATTGGCGCTTATAATATAATATAAAAACAATGCATGAATGTTTAGACTCTAATTATTTATACATTTCCTAATTCCATAAAGAATGTCTTGATTGTTAAGTTCTTGGTCTAAATTTGAGTGGATTATTTAAATTACAATTAAAAATACATGCATAGTTCTTCGTTCATTGGGATAATTTTTTTTTTTTTTTTTTTTGTTCTTTATTTTTGAGAATGGGGATAAATAGCCTAAACATGCATAGTTCTTCGTTCATTGGGATATTTTTTTTTTTTTTTTTTGTTCTTTATTTTTGAGAATGGGGATAAATAGCCTAAATTTGATAGACTACTTGTCCATCCAATATAAATCTAAACGGTGTTAGTTGATGTCGCGCAAGTTATAAAAAAACAATACAATAAAGCTAAACTTTTTTTTTTTCTTGTTTCTTAAATTAATATTTATGTTTTTTTTTTGGTTAATTATTGTTTGATTTTATTTTTATACTAGTTTACGGCCCGTACGTTGTCCGGACATCATAAAATATATTCTACTACCCGACTTTTAAAATTAAACTAATAAAAATACCAAAGTGTCCATAGTTAATATTCTAAAATGAAGATAATCTTTTTATAAAAAAAAAAATAATAATAAATAGCTGTAAAAGCTACTTAAAATTTAGAAACAATTTTTGATTAAAAAATTTTCAATTTTAAAAACAGTTAAAAAAATTTAATTAAAAATGAAGATGATTTAAAAAATTAAAAACATTTTTGTTTACTTTAAAAATAGTACCAAAAAAATTAATTGGAGTCAATATGCTAATGGCATGATAAGATGAGCTTGGTTCAATGGTTTATCCATCACATATGTACCACGGGGTTGTGGGTTCGAGTCTGTCTGCATTTGTATTTTTAACAAAAAAAAAAAAAAAGATTTCATTGGAGTTGATATATTTTTAAAAATAAAATAAAATGGATTTCATAATAAATGGAACCGGCAAGAGAAAATAAAATTCTTGATTTAAATCTAAAAGGCCAAAGTCCAGGACTAGGAGTAGAATTATGAAAATATATAACAGGTAATTTATAGCATGATTATAATATATTCAGATCAGAATAAATAATTGTTCAAAAAAAAAAAAAAAAGGAAAAAAGAAAAAAGATTAGGATCAATGAATCCTATCCAACAAAAGTAATAACAAGTGCGAGAACAAAAACTGAAAATGCAACTAAAAGTTCAGAAAAGTAACTCTGGCATGAAACTACTACAAATGCAACTAAGCAATGATGGTGTGCAAGATCTGCGGTGGAGGGTACCCTAGGCCTTCCTCAGTCTCTCTATCCCTGTGACTGTCATTGAAGATAATTTAAAAAAGAAAAAATAAAACTGAAGATAATTTAAAAAATTAAAAACATTTTTGTTTACTCTAAAAATAGTACAAAAAAATTAATTGGAGTGAATATGCTAATGGCAAGATGAGGTTGGTCCAGCGGTTTGTTCATCGCACATATATCATGAAGTTGTGAGTTCGAATCTGTCATCATTTACATTTTTAACAAAAATGAGATTTCATTGGAGTCGAAATATTTCTACAAAATAAGAAACCTTTAAACAACACTCAATATGAGATTATGAGTGTTTCTTTTCACGATGTTTTATTAACGGTAGTGTTATAAGAAGATAGCTTTTTTTTTGTTTTTGTGAGATCTAACACCGATGGGTCAAAAATATGTTGGAATTAACTTATAGGACTTGAATAAGACATGAGTGCTCCTGATATTTATATCTAGAGATACAAAGAAAAGACTTATCTTTTTTTTTTTTTTTTTTGAACAAAAAAGAGAAAATTTATCACTACATGTTGATAATTGCGCATAGTAAGACTTAAATCCAAACTATAAATATGGAAGTACGTAAATACACTAACACACTATCCAAAGTGAGAGAGGATTACTAGTACTATAGGGCATCATAAAACTTTGCTAGTTCAGTCTGGAATACACTCTCACAATCGGAGAGAGAGCACCCACACCTAGGAATAATATATATATATATACCTAGGCGTTGAACCGTGGTGGTGGAGATTCATTAGAGAGAGTCCAACCACATTGGCAAAAGGACATTGGTCACTTATATAGTTTTTGAATTTAATTTATACAAAGAAATGCAATCCAATAGATTGTAATATCTACTATTGCATGATTGTTGTAAGATTATTGAATTCTTTATACAAAATATTCTTAGAAGTTATCATATATAACACAAATATTGAAAAATGTATATATATATATATATATATTGATCAATCAATAATTATTTATTTATTATAATTTATTTGAGCCACCAACTACCATATACTAGATACATGTACAACCCTTGACATAAAAATTTAATTTTCATTGTTGGCAAGACATCCCAAGCTACAAGTGGAACCCTGTTTCTTTGATGGGAGTTGGGACCCTTTGTTCACTGCTTCGGAGATGAACTTGGTTGCTTTGTCTCCATCATCATCCCTACTAGTCCTCTCGTTCCTCTCATATCTTGATACAAGTTATCCAACATAGACTTAAGGTTTTCATGTTGATGGTGGCTCTTATCTTCCACAAGAAATGCATGGAGATCTCCATTCACTTCAACTAGACTATACCCCGGTACTTTCTTCATCCCTGTCTTTTTCATTATCTTCCTTACACCAGCTACCTCATCCCACTTCTCTTCCATGGCAAAGAAGTTCGACACCAAAGCATGAATCCCCAACTCATCTGGATTTAACTCAAGCACTTTCTTTGCCACCACCTCTCCAATCAACAACATTTTATGATTATAGCAACCTGACAGCAGAGCAACCCAAACAGCAAGCCCAGCTACTGTCTTCATGGAATTTATAAGCTCAAGAGCTTCTTCTACTTGTCCGCCACGAGACAAAAGATCAACCATACAGGCATAATGCTTTTCACTTGGCTGAATTTTATATTCACTTACCATGAGATCAAACCAATATTGACCTTCTTCCACTAGTCCAGAGTGACTAAGAGCTGATAGAAGAGAAGTAAAAGTACAACTGTCTGGTTTTAACTTTGTTTCTATCATCTGGAGGAAGAGTGACAAAGCTTCCATTCCATATCCATGGACTCCATAACTAGCAATGATTACATTCCAAGAGATTAAGTCCCTAGAATCCATCCGATCAAAGAGGGCACGTGCACAAGAAGGCGCTCCACATTTTGAATACATGTCAATAACAGCAGTACCCAAAACTTGATCAAACTCTCGCCTCCTAACAATATACCCATGAACAGACTTGCCCAATTTCAAAAAACCAATTTGTGCACATGCCAAAAGTGCACTCATTAGAGACACTGAATCGGGTTCAAACCCACAACTCTGCATTTCCACCAAGAATTCAAGTGCATTACCCACCAAACCGTTTTGAGCAAAGCCAGAAATGAGTGCAGCCCAAGAAACAACGTTCTTACGAGACATGTCCTTGAATACATGAGAAGCAAGAACCATATGTCCATTCTTAGCATGCATATCCACAAGGCTGGTTTGAACTGTAACATCCCGATCAAGATTTCTCCTAATCATATACCCATGAAGCGAGAGCCCTAATTTTGAGTCTCCAAGATTAGCACAAGCCTGAACCAACCCCACCATCACAATCTCGTCTTCTTCAATTCCTTCCTTTCGCATCCTTTTATACATATCAACTGCTTCACGTGGCTGACCAATACATGCAAACCCATTTATCATACAACTCCAACAAACAAGGTCCTTTCTTTGCATTTTATCAAAAAAAACCATAGCCTTATCCATTTTCCCACACTTTGCATACAAATTCAGCAAAGACGATCCAACAAATACATCATTCTCATATCCAAAATCCACCGCCTTGTGCCAAACTTGCTCTCCCAATTTCAAGTCCTTCAAGCCCACACAGGCCTTTAGCGCAACAGTAAATGTTGAGCTATCTGGTCTGACACTTTCCTTTATCATTTGATTGTAAAGACCCAAGACTTCAAATGGGGATTCTTTGCGAGAACATGCAATGATCATGACATTGAAGGTATCAACGCCTCGCTGGGGCAATTCATCGAACACTTTACGGGCTGATGCGATATCGTTAATTCGTGCATAAGAAGCTATGATTCGGCCAACGGAGTTTCGGTGGGTGGAGAGATTGGTTTTAATCATGAATGCATGAATCTTGGTTATGGTGCTTTCGTCTTTACAGGCTAAGAGGACGGCTTTAAGGTGCTTCGGCTGCATGTTTTTATGAAAAAAATTTAATATGGCAAATATGACACCGAGGAATTCTCTTAAAGCATTTAATATTAACAACTGTATGAAGAATACCCCTTAATCACATAACAGTGAAACAGAGACACAATCTAGCTGAAATTAACACCGAAAACAGAAGCAACAGTAAAAAGTTGGGATGCATAATATACCCATGTTTCACAAGAACAACAGGAATTGAGCTACCAGCTTCATGTATTATTCCCACATTCTAGCAAAAACCATGGAAATATCAAAGCTTGCAATAAACAGTGTGTTCGATGAACCAGAAACAGAGAAGAATTGGAGATTGTTGGCGCGCGAAAGAAATGGAGACGCCGAAAGCTACGTATATTTACAATGTACTAATTAGAAAGTATTCAAAATATTTTTTACGTTTTGTGATAAAACCTTTTTAATAATATACTATAATCACCTCCAAATACAGTATAGATAATCACATGTATAGATTTCAATTACTACTCTTAATTTCTTGGCTCCTTCGTTTTTTTTTTTCTCGTTTTTCTTTTCTTTTTTACTGTTACACATTAAGAGAGGCACACTAAGGGGTCGTTTGTTTTGTTTTGTTTTTTTTTTTTTTAATACTGGAAAGTCCTGAATTTTTTTATATGACATTTTTTTTCTTTCGCATTTAAATTTACCGTCAACATCGGGGGCGGAATTGGGCTCAGCTTTACTAATATTTGTTAAAAAAAAAAAAAAAAAAGTTCTACAATAATTCTAAATACATCCCATTTAGTTTTAAATACACTCAATTTCGTTTTAAATCACCCCAGCCCAATTGAAATAGCATATTAAACTTTTCAATATTTTTTATAGCTAAAATAAACCCAACAACTTAAAAAATATGTCTCAACCCATCATTCAAGTCCATTGTATTTCCTTTACTAAATTGAGAAAAACGCCTCAAAATATTTTTCTTGTGTTTTTCTTGTGTATAATATGCACATAAAGGCAATACCCGTTATATCCCCCAACTATGTATACTTTTTATTTTAATTAATAGAAAATCCCTCGTGCCGTCCGGATTTATTGTAAAAATGATGATGATGATGATGATGATGATTACTATTATTATTATTATTATTATTATTATTATTATCTTCTATATGAAATTGTCAACAACCCACCCAGAAAAAAAATTATGGTTTCACCCCTGATCAACACGTTTGTATTTTAAAAATAAAATTGTCTAAAAACAAGTAATTTTATATTTAAACTCATTAAAAGAAATAATTTAACATGCACGTTCTTCTATAAAAAAATTCACTTTAACAAAACAAAAAATTCAGTAAATAATATAATTTTGTCTGTTTTGCAAACAAAGTTCAAGTTTAATTTATTATTAAAAAAAATTCAAGTTTTTTTTTTTGACAATAAATTCAAGTTATTTTGTATGTTATCTACGTTTCTAGTGTATATAATTGAGGAAATCATTTTTATTATTAGGCAAATAAAAAAAGGTTATTAATTTATTTATTTTTGAAATAAATTCCTGGATTATATACACCGACCTCTATGAGAAGTGATTATTATTTTTTTCTTTCTTTCTTCTTTCTAAAAGCCGTTTAAAAGAAGAAATATGTTAAAAGAAAGATCTTTACACCATATCAAATTTGGTTAAATTTGTAAATTTATCTTTTTGGGGAGGATAGATTTGGAAGATAATATTTTAATTGTAATCCAGTGATTTTGAATTAAGTTAATTAAAAGTCAAGATTTCTTACTTTATTTTTTAAGTTGTTTTTTGATCAACAAACAAAACAACTTAATAAGTTCAATTCATACTCATTAAGTTTTAAGTGGAAAAAAAAAATAAACGATCCCTAACACATGAAATCGATGAAATATAATTAAACTAAATGAAATTAAATAAATAAACAGTAATCATACAGGTGCAAAGGTTTTACATAATAAATTTGTAAGGGATATGTTGAGTGGTAACAATTAACAAAAGCCATGAAATATGCAATTGTGTTGAGCATATATAAAGAGGTGGGCATGTGTTGATTGATGCACCCATTTAAGGACAACACTTGGGTGCTGACCAATCAATAGAGTTTTATATATTAATGATGATTTATATCACCTACCCCTTATATCCACTCATCATTTAACACCCCACATGCCACATGTAGTGGGATGAAAAATATAGGATTTGAGGTGAGATGTGTAGCATTACTGAAATCTAAAAGGCCAAAGTCCAGGAGTAGAATCATGACAATACATAACAGGTAATTTATAGCATAATAATAATTCTACTTCTGTTCAGATTATTAGGATAAATAATTGTTAAAAAAAAATATTAGGATCATTAAATCCTATCCGAGAAATTAAAGTAATCCTAAAACAATAAGGCAATCAAAAATCCTAATTCTAGTCCAAACTCATTAGGTTTCGGCTACTATATAGTTTCAGTATAATTATTGAGTTATATAATTTAAAATCAAAATTTTAAAATTTAAAATAGAATAAAATTAACAGATAATATTCATCTCTCACATAATTACCACCGTAATTATTCGGCTATTATAAGCAGTTCCTATATTATAGCTAAATAAGTAAAAATAATATCTGAATTCGAATTAGATTTGGTTGGCTTGATTAATTGCCAATATTTTAGCTAGACAAATTAGTATGATTTTAAGTTCACTTTCCAGTCAAATATTGTTTTTCCTTTAGAGCATCGTAAATATTTTATTATAAATTAAATCAAATATGAAATATTTCGAAGACACCAAAACTATCTTCCATTCTTATTTTCAAAGTTGCTTTCACTTTTTCTCAAAAAGAGAAGAAATCGTTTTTTTGGAAATAACTCAAATCTATCTTTTTGGGTTTATTTGAAATCTTTTTTTTTTTTTCTCGTAATGTTATATTTTATAAATTTATTTCTTTTAATCTATTACTTATGAAGTTATGATAAACAGCTTTAAAAAACCATTAATTATGTTGCCACTTTCAACACCACTATTGAAATTTCTAAATCATTATGTATTATATATATATTTTTAAAAAATAATTATTTATCATATATTAATCATGAATAATATCTTATCAATATTATATAAAGATGGTTTAGGGTTTGTTGAATCATTTTTATTTAGTTGTTTGTATCTTATAGAATGAACATTTACAACAATTATTAGTAATAAGGGTATAATCGTCAAATTACTTTTTTCAAACAAATTTATCTTTAAAAAAAAAAAAAAAGTCATTTAGTTCCAGATTTTAGTATGAGTATCTATTCAATTTAAGTCAAATTCAGAATTGTTCGGACAATTTTATAACGTTACAAAACCAGACTTCTAGTATGTTAACATTACAAAACAAAGATACTGATTTATATTTTTTTCAGAACTGTTGTAATTAAAGAATTATTAAATACAATTATACAATAAACTCCTCAACTAAATAGACAAACTCTAATAGGGCCAGCCCAATAGTTGAGCTAATGTCTCTAGTGTGAGTCCATTCAGCAAATTCAGTTTCTCTTGTTTATTTATTTATAAATTTTGTCAGTTTTTTGCAATTAGCAAATTGATTGGGGTCGGTTGATATTAATTCCAAGTACCCACTTTTCTGTTCGATAAATCTAAAAACGATGTTTATTCTGGCAAAATTAGTAAGTACAAAATTTCCATAAAAAAAAAAAAAAAAAAAAAGTAGGTACAGAATTCATTTTTCAAAAGCTAGTGAGAACTGAGAAATGGATAATTGGGCCCGGTTTCAAATGAGTCCATAACAATTCACCAATTGCCACTTTTAGTAAGGATTGTATCTCCAAGAGACTTCCTAAATCTCTTCCTTAACTAAAATAGAGAGTCATTTTGGTTTTAGAACACTTCAAGGGGCTCCCTATTTTAGAGAGCCTCTCGGTGGCTCTCCAAGTGTAGGGAGCTCCTTATCTTCTCTCTCTTATGTTTTTAATATTTTTAAATTAATTTTGTTATTTAAAAAATGATATCATGAGAGTGGTTATTAAATACAATTTAAAACAAAATAAATTTATTTATATTTTAAATTTAAAAATATTAAAATATTAATGATTAGTTATAATAAAGGGCATGGTTGCAGTGACCTCATGAAAAGTTGCTAACTAAAATAGCATTTCCTTTTTAGCATCTATGACCCCTATATTTTTCTAACAGTTCAAAATTTGATATTTCAAGAAAAAAAATGTAAAACTAAAACGATAATTGTCATTGTTTTAATTCAAAATTTGCAATTTGGGGAGTGGGTGGATGCAAAGATAACACAACCTCCTCAATGAAAGATCTCACGTTGCATACAGACGATGTATTATGCTAACATTTTTTTTTTTTTAATATATCACAAACTGGTGTATGTTTGGGATGACTTTTGAAATGATCAAAAGTGCTTTTTTAATGCTAGAAGCTATTTTAAAGTTTTTTTTTTAGTTGTTTGGCAAAACTTAATTTTTTTTTTTAATATATAAATTGTCTCAATTACTCTTTAAAAAAGTCATTTTATATATACTTGGAGAAACCCAAAATTTAGGCTTTTCCAAAAAGCTTTTTTGAGTTTTTTAAAAACATATGAATTATCTCAACTACCTTTTAAAAATTTTAGATATTCCATCATAACTTTTTCATTATAAATACATTGTCAACACCTTTTTGTAATTCACTCAACCAAAAGCTATTTATAAAATAGAGTTTCTCCTAACAATTCACAAATTATTTATTCACACTCCAATTTAATTTATTTTTTTAATGACAATTTTAACCTAAATTAAAATTACTAAAGAAGACAAAAAAAATTTTTTAAGACACTCTAAACTAATTAAAATATTTTTTTAAAAAAATCTTTCCTAAATATGTTATTATCATATTAAACACTCTCTCTTAATTAATCTCTCTCCATTTAAAAAAAAAAAAAATCATATTTCTTTATTTTCTCAATCAATCTTTGATGAATAGTTAAAGAAAAAAAAAACTTATGAATATTTTAGTTTTTTACCGACAATAATATGTATATATATAAATATATAAATATATTAACAAGTCAATTTTAAAAAAAATAATATATATATATATATATATATATATATATATGAAAGCTTGAATTGTTTCAACTAGATTCGATTAAACTTAAAATTTATAAGACTAATGAAAGAATTAATGTTCTCTAGGCAATCACATACCTACAAGAGTAACAAAAAGCATTTCCATATTTCGATAAAAAAAAAAAAGTACTTGTTTTTTAAGTTTTTTTAAGTTTTTTTTTAGTATATACATACATATGGTTCCTAAAAATCAAGTACATTAGTAAGTTTTTTTTTCTTAATTGTTAGTCTTGCTTGAGAAATAATGAAGATAGAAAATTAGAGATATGTATTGGAGGATAGAGAGTTTAATATGGTAATTAAAAATTTAGGAGAGAGTATTTAATATGAGAGATAATTTCATTTTTTTAATAATTTAATTCAAAAAGGATAAAAATGATAATCTTGTAATAAAATGAAATGTATTTAGAATTTTTTAAAATTAAAATTTTAAAAAATGGAGTGTTTTTAGAAAAGAAATGTAAAAAGAAAAAATTGGATTGTCAAAAGAAGCCCTCTTTATAAAAATACATTGTCAACACCTTTTTTGTAATTTACATAACCAAAAGTCTTTTTTTTTTTTGTTAGAAGCTTTGCTCATTAGAAGGTTTATTACAGAAAGATCTAATTTAAAAGCTCTACTTGAAAAGTCATACCAAACATACTCATAGTCTTGATTTACCATAAACTCTTCCCTTGCGTTGTAATTTGTTCATCTTTAATAAAAAAAAATTTAAAAAAATTATAAAAAAATAAAAACGATGATTTGGGAGTATGTATACCCCAGAACAACAAATTAAAATTCCAAATCACTACTATAATCGTTAGTAATTATACTATTGGATAATCGTGCGAACAGCAATTCGATTGAAGTTGTCTCTAAGTCTCTAACTATACTTATATATATATATATATATAAACTATATAAACTATATTTAATATTTTTTAAATCGGGCACCAAGCGGTGTCTAATATCTGTTAAAATATGACGAAATCAATCGCAATAAACATAGTCCAAAAAGAAATTTCCGCTGCAGAGGAAACTTAAACCCCTATTATAAAAGGCAGAGGGAAATGTCTAATCACTTTATTAAAAGCGGTCAATATTGAATTAATTAATAGTCCTAAAACTTTTAGGACTTTTTTTTTTTTTTTTTAAAGAAAAGGAAACAGAAACAACAACAAAGTAACAAGGGCAAAACTAATCAGGCATGTGCACCTGAACCGCTTTGATAGCACAGCACGGGTACTCTTCTATCAACTATATCAAAATACACATTATTTTCTATCAATTGTTTTCTATTGTATTTGTACCATACAAAAGATGACGACTTGCATGGGAAGGCTACGAATCCCAAAATCACATGACTGCCGCGAATTTCGCTTTTACAAGTATAATCTGTCCATATTTGTATTCTCAACCTGTTTGGAATCTCTACTTACCAACCTAACAAAGAAAACAAAAAATCAAACAGAAACCAATTATGATATTTCTTTTCTTTTTTGGAAGTCAGAAACCCTTCCAATATGAGAAAATATTTTATATACGGAATGCATTACTAAGTAGTACATCTAGTCAGCTATCGATAACAGGAAATATGATATATCGTAGAAAATATGTGTCATAAGAAAATATACACGTGTCAATGAGGCACACATCACATCTCTAGACTCCTGTGGCTGCGGGTGTACCCAGTACATCGAATATTTTCTCCTTATGGATGAATTAAACCAAATGTTAAATCAAAGAATCTATACTTACCAAATTATTTGACCAAATGATATACATGATAAATTAATTTATAGTAAATATATTGATTATAAAATGATGTAATGCAGACGTAGTACTTACAATTGAGCTTGTTACGTTACATCAAATGGGCATTATATGATGCTTTGAAGAAAAAGATTTCTTTAAAATATACTACACAAATAAATGATTTTTTGGAAATGACTGCAAAAACGAAGCTGATCGTGACAAAATAAGGTGGGATTTCTTTATCATATCCAAACTCTTTCTCCATAAATAAGATAACCAAACCTTTTGATTTCTTAAGTTGTGTTGGTACAAAACTCAATATATTATTATATACGTTCTCTTCTTTTCTCTCACTTTTTTCTTTCTATCTTATTGGAGTTAGTAGTGGAAATTTTCTCTACAAAAACTCTCTCTCTCTCTCCATCTTCTTCACATCACATACAAAATTCCTCTTTCTCTCTGTGTTGCTCCAAAAAAAAGTGCAGACACAGAGAGAGAGATCATGACAAAAGTTGGTGTTCTTGTTTGTTTGGTGATTGTGGCCATGGATGCTGTTGCTGGTATTCTTGGCATTAAAGCAGAAGTAGCCAAAAACAAGGTAACACCTAAATATAAAATAAAAAATCTTTTCATGTACAATTTTTTATTTTATTTTATAAAATTTAAGTTGGTAGAATAATAAATTCTTATTTTGATGATGAATTAGGTTATACATATGAGGCAGATGAAGAATTCTGGGTGTAAAGAACCAAGTCCCGAGGCTTACAAGCTGGGTTTGGCAGCAGCTGCATTACAGGCTTTAACTCACATTATTGCTAATTTGCTTGGAGGGTGTATGTGTATCTGCTGCACAGAAGACCTTGAAAGATCTGCTGCTATCAGGCAATTCTTGTTTACTTGTCTGATTTTATCATGGTATGTGTTTCTTTTCAATACATAATTATTTGTTTATGGTATACAGTTGTTTGAAAATTATTTGGTGTGGGAATCTCTTACGAAAATCTGCATTTTACACCTGTGTCAATTATGATCCTGTACAAAAAACATATGAGATCTCACACCTAATCAATTTTGTATAATGTGATTATTCACTGTAATTAATTAATTAATCTTGGCATGTTAATTAATGAAGTACTTAATTAATCTTCATTTTGGTTAGTTTGCATTATCCTTCTACCATTTAAGCTTGGAGAACAAGTTTTATATATAGAATTCCATACAATTTTGGATTATGATGTAATGCTTGAGCAACCTTAATTTACTTAATTGATCGAAAAATGAATCATCCTTATTGGGTAAAATCTGTTGACAGTTTATTGTTCAATTTAATAGTTAATGTACAATTTTTGTAGTTAATTAGTGGTAACTCTAATTACCGGTAACTCTAGAGTGATTAATTTCAATAATTGACTATTGACACATGCTGTTGACATGAATTCATTTTCAGGATTGTGGTGGCCATTGGATTTCCAATGCTGATCATAGGCATGTTAGAGAACTCCAAATCAAAAGAATCATGTGGGATCTTGCACAATCATTTTTTGTTGATTGGTGGCATTTTCTGCTTTCTACACAGCCTCCTATGCATTTCATTCTATGTTTCTACCAATTTCAGGTTTAAAAATGAAACCAATAATAAACTTGATCAGATTAATGGTCATCTCTGATTGATTATTTTTCAAATAATTTGGATTGGGGAGTTTAATCTGTAGCCAACCATGTTGTTGGTAATTCTCTCAAATAAATTCAGAGGAAATTGATAGAATGTGTAATCATTTTTGGGTGTAGAAATATAGAATCTTTTTCTAAGAAGTACATTCAGGAAGGTAACGTACTCATTTTGTTTCAACCATTCGATTAATTTGTTTAAAGCATAGATGAACATGTTCAAATTAAACGAGAGTACTGCTATACAACCAAAATAATTAACCAAAATTTCAACCTAAATGATGCAGCAAGTGAGTTGTCTATTGTAGTTGGTGAAGACTTCAAAGTCAACAAAGGACAAAGAAGAAGATGTGCTTCACGTTGTATAAGAGACAGCGGTTGGAAGTGCTTCAAATTAAGGTGAGAGCGCTGTGCATTGCGCTATGCAGTTGCACAACGGCTCGGACAGCTGTTTGTGTTCAGAAGGTGAGTGTTGTGAGGAGCGCTGCGCAATTGGCAGCGGTGAGGACATCGGTCCGTCACTAGAGATTTTCGCCATGTAAAGCGCTATGCAATTCGACAGCAGTGCAATTCTAGAGATTTCCGCTGTGGGAAACGATGTGCTACAGACAGTGGTACCCATATTGGTTTGGCGGATTCGAGCGAGAACAGGAAATCTTGCGTGGAAAGAAAAGAGGAAAAGAGGAAAGAAGAAATAGACTCTAATTAGGATTTGGCCAACCCTAGTGCTCCTATATAAATACTAGTACTTACCATTGTAATTGGTGTGAGAAAAATTGCTAGAGATAGAGAGCAATTGTAAAGAGACTGAAAGGGAGACAAAGATTATAATCAACTCTAAAAGTAGTGGATTGAGTGTGGTGCGCTTTGTGGATGTAGGCAAATTGCTGAACCACGTAAAATATTTGATGTCGGCTTTTTCTTTTTATTGTTTTCAGATTATCTGCGTGTGTGTTTGGATTTGTGTGTGCGATTTTTCTTACATCAACTGGTATCAGAGCTCAGGTTGGGACATATTAGGTTTTACACAAATTTAGGTTTTCTCTAAGTTATCGATTTCATTGAGAAGAGATGAGATCAAAAAAGGATACGTACTGGATTGGGAAATTCAATATGATGAATTTCAGCTTTTGGAAGATGCAGATGGAAGATAATCTGTACCAGGAGGACCTGCAATTGCTGATTAAAGAGAATCCAGAGAGTATGACCGATGCAGATTGATTAGTGAAGCAGATGACGAAAGCATAGATGAAGAGGACTGGGAACTCCTAAACGGAGAGTATTAGAAGCAATTCGTCTCAATTTGATGAAGCATGTCAATTTCAACGTAAAGCATTAGCAGACTGCCAAAAATCTTATTAAGACTCTATCAAATCTATATGAACAACCTTCTGCAGTAAATAAGGTCCTTATTGTCAAGAAGTTGTCAAATTTGAAGATGACAGAAGACTAGCGCTTTAAAAAACATCTAAACCAGTTCAACAAAGTGAATGATGGGTTAAGTTCCGTGTCTATGGGATTCGATGAGGAGTTATTGGTGGTGTTTATGCTCACCTAATTGCCAGAAAGTTAGAAGATGAGAAGTCAGTCAAATGCTAACTCATTCGGGAAGGAAAAGTTGAACTTTCAACAGGTTGTGAACATGATCATGACTGAAGAGATCAGATTGCGTGAAGAGGGCTCATGGGCATCTGTATCTTCAACACTGAATATGGAAGGTAGTGAAGGCATAAACAAAAATTGGAACACGAATCAACGGGGAAGATGGAAGTCAAGAAAAGTCCAAATCTAGGAATTAGGTCAACTATTTGGAAAATCAGTAACGAAGCAAGAAGGATGTAGAGTGTTGGAATTATGGTAAGAAGGGCCACTTATCGTATAAGTGTAGATATGAGAATAATGATAATGGCAAGAACAGTATGAATTGTGTGTCAGAGAAGTCAAATGATTGCCTTATTTGCTTATTGGAAAGCAAGACAGAATCCTAGGTGAAGTTGCACATGCAAGTGAAGTCTTGCAACCAAGGGTTGGTTGGCAAGCATTTCCAAGTACTGCTATAAAAGGCCTGCAGGTATATTAGAGGGTGCTTACGCCAAGAGTAGTGGATCAGGGGATATCACTAGGATTGAACCAATAGTGGCGAGTGATATTGTCCATAGTCTGAGGTTGTGGTGATTGAGAGTCCGTGTATCACTTGAGGGTTGAGGTTGTAACTGTATTTTCATATAGTAGATTGTTGTGGCTTAAATGGTTAGTCTCGTGGTTTTTCCTTATTGAAGGTTTCCACGTAAAAATCAAGTGTTTTTTATATTTCCACAATTTACTTGATTTTGTTGTATATTTGATTTGGGTTATATTGTTAATATTGACTAATTGAAAAGGTTGGTAATAATCGATTAACAACTCATTCATCCACCCTCTCCCCTTTCCCCTCTATGTTGTATTAGACACATCGTATTTATTTTCAACAATGATCTTTACAACTGAAGCAGAGTATGTGGTTGTAACTGAAGCAAGCAAGAAGCTGATATGATTACAATGGTTATTAGCTGAGTTGAGATTCGATCAAGTGATAAATATGTTACACAATGATAGTCAAAGTGCAATACACTTGGCCAAAATTTCGGTGTTCCATTATAGGACCAAGCATATAGACCTGTGCTACCACTTCATTTGGTCGTTAATCGAAGAAGGAGTGTTGAAGTTAGTGAAGATTGCAAGAACTAAGAATCTGGTTGACATGTTAACCAAGCCAGTCACTACTGAGAAATTGGAGCTGTGCATAGCTTCAGTGGGTCTTCAAGAGTAAAGAAATGGGGGATGAGCGCACCATATTTATCCACTAAGTCATCGAGGAAGGATGGAGAACGCCTATTGAGTTTTTAGTCTTCTAGTGGGAGATTGTTAGAGTTGGTGAAGACTTCAAAGTCAACAAAGGACAAAAAAAAAAAAAAGATGTGATTCACCCTGATAAGAGGCAACAGTTGGAAGCGCTTCAAAGGTGAGAGCGTTGTGCATTGCGATATGCAATTGCACAGTGGCTCGGACAGCAGTCCGTGTCCAAAAGGTAAGCATTGTGCAATTGGTAGCGGTGAGGATAATGGTTCGTCACTAGAGATTTTCATCATGCAAATCGCTATACAGTTTGACAGTGGCATCGACAGTGGTGCAATTCTAGAGATTTTCGCTATGGGAAATGGTGTGTTGTAAATAGCCGTACCCATATCAGTTTGGCAGATTCGATCGAGAATAGGAAATCTTGTGTGGAATGAAAAGAGGAAAAGAGGAAAGAAGATATATACTCCGATTAGGATTTGGCCAACCCTACTACTCCCGTATAAATACTAGTATTTACCATTGTAATTGGTGTGAGAAAAATTACTAGAGAGAGGGAGAGAGAGAGCAATTGTGAAGAGATTGAAAGAGAGACAGAAAGGTTGTAATCAACTTTGAGTGGATTGAGTGCGGTGCAATTCATCAACGTAGACAAATTACTGAACTACATAAATTCTTTGGTGTTGTCTTTTTCTTCTTATTGCTTTCATATTATCTGTACGTGTATGCCATTTTTCTTACATCATTGTAATCACCGCAAATAATATACGATGATATTGTTAATGAAAAAACTACTTACTATATATTTAAATTGAAATTTGAACTAAGATTTTGGATTGTCTAGTATTAGTTATTAAACAATAGTCCTCTTAAATTATACTTGGACTTTTACTATAGGTCAAGGGCCATTAAATTAAAGTCCAAGCATCGATGCATAGGTTCAAATTAAACAATTGTCCTCTTAAATTATATTTGGACTTTTACTATAGGTCAAGGGCCATTAACTTTATGCCAAGTACAGCAGGTTGTGTGAAATTAATGGTCCAAGAATAGATTTGTAATATTATAGAACTAATTTTATAATGTTAAAAAATTAAATTTTCTATTTTTTAAAGATCGTTCCAATTATCGTTATAATTAGATAATTATATATAAATTTAATAAATTTTCAAATGAGGATGTCTTGATATAACTTCATAAGGATATTAAATATGAGTCACTGATTTTATTTGTTTTGACTCAAGTGTGTATGCACTAATGTTATATCAAGATGTCCGCGTGAGAATGAGAATGTATATATTGATATATATATATATATATATATATATCGATAATGAAGTTCATTAAAAAAAAAAAATAGCAAATATATTAATTTAATTTGAGATTGTTTTCTATTTATAAAATAATTTTGTTAAATTAAGATACAACTAGAAATAAAGAAAAAAATTTTAGTAATCTATTATTTTGAACTAGTTTAATATTATATTTAAGCAATTTTCGAAAGTTTTATTTAATTTTGAGAATTCGAATATATATATATATATATATTTTTTGTTTATACTTTTACTATACAAATCTTAAATATTTATGTATTAAAAAACAAATATCATTTTTTTATAATTCTCGATCAAATGTTAAAAGAGATGACCCTTTATAAAATGCTCTTAACTAAATGCCTTCTTAGAAATTATTTATATCAATTATTTTTAAAAGAAAAATGTATAAAACTATCCTAATCATATTTTAGGCTTCTATTATAATATCTAAAAAAAAACTTTATAAAAGGACAAAATTGTAATTAACAGAAGTTCACTAGGGCAGTTGCCAGTTGTTAAAAAAAAAAAAAAAAAAATCAGGTAATTAGGGCAAACCGGTAATTTCCACAGATCTCGCATCGATCCTCTCGTCGTCACAACTCACAAGTAAATAATTCAATTTGAAATCGAATAAATAACAACGACGCCGTATAAAAGCAGTGATACGAAAACGTAAAATCTGAACCGTCCACAATATTTGTCCAATCAAACGGACACAAACCCCGATCCGCGTACTTAACTCCCATTGGTTGAATCTCGACCCCTCTGTCTCTATCTCTATATAATCTCTTGACCCGCAACTCACACCTTAATTAAAAGACGCGACGCCATCTCTCTTTCTCTCTCGCAAGTTACCTTTTTTATTGAGAGAATTTTTCTTTCTTCTGTTTCGATGGCGGGTCGGGGCAAGACACTTGGATCTGGAGCTGCGAAGAAGGCCACGTCACGGAGTAGCAAGGCGGGTCTCCAGTTCCCAGTCGGTCGTATCGCTAGGTTTCTCAAGGCCGGAAAGTACGCTGAGCGGGTCGGTGCCGGAGCACCCGTTTACCTCGCCGCCGTTCTCGAATACCTTGCCGCCGAGGTATCGATTCCTTCTTTCTTCTCTATGTGTATCTCTATATGATTATGTCAATAAGGTTATTTTTGTGTGATTTTGTGAAATTATATTATTGAGAACAAAAATTGGGGATTTTGATACTTTGGTCTTTCAATTTGCTGTTCTCCGTGTGAGATTTTGTATTCAATTTAAGGTTTTTGTTTGACTTTTGCAAATTTTTTGTTTCTGGATCTAGGGTTTTCAATTTCATGAGCATTTTGTTTTTCAATTTTGTAATTCTACATTTGGGTTTGAAAATCTGAATTTGTGAAAATAAATATGATATTTTTTAGGGATCTTCAACTCCAGATCCCTATTGTTCATTTTGATGTAAATTTTAATCCTTTAAGATTGTATTTGTGCAATTCTAATGTGAAATTAGGGTTTGTATGGATCTCTGCTTTTAATTTTATTTATGTAAAATTAGGGTTTTTTTTTTAAATTTTTATTTATTTATAATTAGATCTGTGTTTCTGAAAATTCTTTGTTATTTTTGGTCTCAGGTTCTTGAATTGGCCGGAAATGCTGCCAGGGATAACAAGAAAACTCGCATTGTTCCACGCCACATCCAGCTTGCAGTCAGGAACGATGAGGAGCTCAGCAAGCTTCTTGGAGATGTAACGATTGCTAACGGTGGTGTGATGCCAAACATCCACAACCTCCTCCTCCCCAAGAAGGCCGGAGCTTCCGGGTCCAAGGCCGCTGGTGATGATGACTCCTAAATTGAAAGGGGGAAAAAAAAGGAACTGGAGAAATGGAAATGAAAAAGAAAAAAAAATTTGATGAAAGTAATGTGTTTCTAATTGTCTTAAATAGTTTAGTTTTTGTTGTTACTTGATGGATCTTCAAGAGTAGGAGTTGATTCAACAAACAATTTAGTTGTCTCTGTAGTGTTTTAGGGTTTTTATCGTAGTTGTATTGTGAATACAAGATATCATCTTCTAGGTGCTCAATAGAAGAAGATTTGTCTATTTTTTATTATCTCTCCTTTTTTTCTTTTCATGTGGGTTGTTGTTATATTTAGTCACATCAATGCTATATTTCAATTGAACTTGGTCTTGGTGATTCCAATATTGGTTGTTTTGTGAGATGTTGTTACTTGCCTAATTTGTTGTTTCATATGTTGAAAAGAATAGTTCATTAACAAAAGCAGAATCTTGTTTGTAGATTTCAATCTTGTCTTGGTTGTTTTGGACAATTTCTGTGCCTTGAACTTGCATGAACCTACAAATTTAGAAATCCAAGACATCAATCAACCTGTTTTTGCACCTTTGCTGGCACAGGATTTAACTTAGCTTGTAATTAGTTCAAAGTTGATTTTGGGCATTGCAAGTTTCTTCAAAAACACACTTGAAAAGCAGGATTTGCTACCTTACCCACTTCAAAAATTGACTATGGTCCTGCTATAGTCGATTTCGAAATCAAAGCAAGACAGAGTGAGGTTCGTACCTTTAATCTTACCCAACTTGGAAAGCAATGCAAGGTAGTGTCGATGTATAATCTTCGAAGTAGGAACAAGAAGATGATCTTCAGGTAGGTATTGTTGATGATGATGAACTAAGAAGACTAATATACTTCAGGTAGGTCATGTTGATGATGATGAACAAGAAGACTAATATACTGCATTGCGATCCCCCCGAGTTCTCTCTTTGCCAATTATAGTGGCTATTCTTTGAAATTTATATCAAATGAGTACGTACTTGCAGCTGCTTAAACAATCTTTGGAGAACAAGTTGGCACCATTGGTGAGGGAGGTGCTGGTCAGCTGGTGGAGGTGGAGGAGGGTTTTCACCTTCTACAAATGGCGGCGGTGGAGCAGGAGAATTGACAGTTGGTTCGGATTCTTGGGACATCTTGAACAGGAGAGGAAAAAAAAAAAAAAGTTTTTAAAGAAAAGAGAAAACAGAGAAAACAGAGAAAAAATGAAAATTCTGAGTGATTGATTTGTTTTGTTTATTATTATATAAATAAATATGAAAAAACCCGCAAATATATATATATACACAAGTGACAAATATTATTCAAAAATTCACATAAAAACATCTTTAAAGTGATTCAATGTAAGTCCCTGAAATCCCTCTTAAAAAATAGTTTTGAAGAAAAAAGAAACTAGAGAAAAATGAAATTCTGATTGATTTGTTTTCTTTATTATATTTTTATTTATTTATAAATAAAAAAGAAATAACCCTTGACAATAGTATACACAAATATTATTCAAAAATTAAGGAAAAAAAAAAAAAAAACTCTCTTAGAAGTGATTCAATGGTACATATGTAGGAGTCTTGTATATCTAATTACTCTAAGCAGTGAAATTATTTCTAGACATTACATCAATTAAAATGGTCAATTGATGATACATCAATTCGTTCTGCTTAAAGAAAATCTAAAGATTTGATAAATAATAATAATAAAAAAAACAAGTATCTGAAATCTCCTGTTTTCACTACATACTAGGATTTCCTTGGTGTATTAGGATTTCATTTATTTATTTGAATTATTATTTGATAAGTAGTAAGATTATTATACTATGATAATCCTACTACTTATCAAATAATAATTCAAATAAATAAATCATTATTAGTGTGTATCCACTTATTAATTAACATCTCAGCTATATATTTATAGTCCGGCTGATTTTTTTAAATTTTATATAAAGTTAGTTTATATGGATTCAATACAACTTTAATTAATGTTAGTAATATGTTAGTTTTGATAGGGGAGCTAGAGATCCATGGAGATCTCCACCATTTAAAAATATATATATATATTTTAATCTCCAACTCTGTATTTTTTTTTTATTTTAAAACTTTCATTATTATTTTTTCTAACTTTTTTAAAGAAAAACTTTTCTTTTAAATTTTATTTGATCTCCACCATCTATCTCTATGAGTGGATGGTGGATGGTTGAGATCCATTTCTTGTTTATTTTTTATTATTTCAACTAATCTACTTTTAAATTTTTTATTCAATTTTTAATACACAATTATATTAAAATAAAATAGTATTTTTTTCATAGCATCAGTTACTTTTGACCGTTACTTTTTGTTTTTTTTTTTTTTTGGGTAAAAGGGTTATTTTGATGTGTTTTCGAAAAAAAAAGTTGAGGATGAAAGAATCTAATACTTATATGTTAGGTAAAAAGGTGAAATTTCCCCAAAATTTAGAGATCAAAGTGTAATTCCCCGTGCAAAGAAAAGAATCATTTTAGAATTTTCAGTGTGGGTGTACAGACAGAATACAGGGGTGTGAAGAGAATTTTTTCGGATGACTGCACTTTAATTATTTCCTAATATAGGCAGTCCAATACAAACTAACTCTCCTAAACAACAAACAATTGGAAAGTTATCAATCTATAATTAAACAGATACTATAATTATTTACGGAACATCTCACAAAAATGTGAGATTTGATTCGGTCAACTTCCCTATAAAATTGTTGATTTAAATTTCAAAGCCAGGTCCATCAATGATTTTGATTAGGTGTAACAAAAAATGGTTTTGAAAAGGATTTTCACTAGATATTAAATTCCTTATTTTCTACTATCCCCGTTCCGATCAGGGCATCCATATATAACTTTATCGGGATATTGAATATGAGCCACTAATTTATTAAAGTGATTTAACAAGTGCTTACATATCAAGTTAAAGCATGTAAAACGAGTGGCTTATATTCAATGTCCTTATATAATCCTATCAGGACATCCTCATATGAAATTCCTCATATAAAAATTTCTGTATTTTATTTATATATATATATATATATTATGATTTTATTTATTAGAATCCTTATTCGATGAAGGAGTAGGGTTATTATGCTATAAATATCCTGTTATTTCTTTTAGAGGAAAATAAGAAGTTGTCAGTTTCCGACAAATACAGTCATGAGCAATTCAACCGGTAAAAATGAAGAACAAGAGCAGAATAAGCATCGTGGTATTTCGTTGGATGTGGAAGTCGAAGATGAAGAGGAGGTATCCATTCAAGTTAAAATTACGAGACCAAAATCAAAATCAATAGATAGCAAATTGCCTAAGAAGTTATCACAGGTTGTCAAAACTATAACTAAAAAACCGTCATCGAGATATCAAATTACAATATCCACAGCTCCTAAGAAGACGACTATTCGATCCACACCCAAATCATCATCACCATCATCATCATCATTTACTGCCATTGATGATCAACAAAAAGGAGGCCATGGAGGAAGAGTTGAATCCAAATCATCATCTACTTCCATTGTTGAACAAAACGGAGGAGTACTAACAATCACACCAATATCAACAGGAGGTAATTTGTTTTTTTTTTAATTTTATTTTTTTAATTTTTTAATTTTTTAATTTTTTAATTTTTATTATTTATTTTTTAAATTGTTACCTGTATTGAATCCTATTGTTAATTATATATAGGTTTTTAATTATTTATCAATTATGTATTTTTTTAACAATTAATTTATAATTTGGCTTTAAATAAACAGAAACAGATGCTGATGTTGTGGGTTCGGAACAACACATTCAACAAGAACAAGAAATTCAAGGTTTTGAGAGGGATGAGGAGGAGGAGGAGATGTTCCGGAAATTAAAAAACCTATCGACGTAGGTACCATATCAACGAGCCCTGAATTTACTCTTTTTAGGCATACTTTCGTAATGTCCATTTTCGTCATATTTTTGGAATGTACGTCCTTCTTCGCTAAGGTTTATTTTTTTTAGGTCTTTTTTATGATCGTTCACGTTTTAGTCAACTTCTTTGTGTTTATGAGTTAAATAATAAACTTGTTTTTTATTTTATTTTATTTTTTTTATAAAAAATTATTACATAAATTTGAGGTTTTTTGAGAGGGGAAGGACTCGAACCCATTGCGTGTTTGATTATGTATTTATGTGTTTGATTTAGTGGATGCCTTTCTTTTTTTGCTTGGTTTGGGATTTTCAGGATCTTTTATTTATTTATTATTATTTCAATACAATTGATAAATTACTACTAAAATTAAACTAATTGTGAATCTCATTAGTTTAATTAATTTGGTGATTATGTGTTTAATTTAGTGTGTGCCTTTCTCTTTATGCTAATTGAATCTCATTAGTCTAATAAGTGGTTCCTGATTAACTAAAAATAATTAGTAGGAAAGTGTCAACACTTTTATAGGCTCGTTTCTATTTACTGCATTTCTTTATAAATATTTCATATTTAATTCTTTTCTAATTCACTATATGTAAACGTGTATAAATCGTACCTAAGTATCATAAACGAAATACAAGCCGTACAAGCCATTCAATATTTCTTTAGTTCACTATTTCATATATATATATATTTCTTGAGTTCATTATATTATTCCTTATAATAATAATAAAAAAAATCAGGAAGAATTATTTATAAGGATAGAAGACAAATAAATATATCATAGAACAATAATAAGCATTAGTTTACAAATCTACAAATCAAGTTCAAAATAATTACGATGTTTAAACAATACAGGTTTGGAGATTAATTCTAATTATGGGATGTTTTATGAATTATGGTGTTTGATTAAAGTTGTTAATTTATTTTGGATTTTTAATTTCTGAGTTGCCTCTTCAAACTAGTATCTTGCAATTATTAAATACTCTGGGCAACCAATGGAGGCGAAATCCGAGCCAATGCAAGTTCCTGCAGCTGTGTCTAACCCTAACCCTCCCATTTCGGCCTCACAGTTGCCTGTGGGAACACCATCTCCTGTGAGGGCTTCTCCAGCGGCCAAGCCGAAGGCGAAGGATCCCAACAAGAGAGCGATGAGTATGGAAGATAAACACAAGTTGGAAACTGGGTTGAAGAGTTTGCCACAGGAGAAGTTGGTGCATGTGGTTCTTATATTGACGAAGAGGAATGGGAATCTACTGCAGTATGGTGATGACATTGATATTGATTTAGATGCTCTTGATTTGGAGACCGTCTGGGAGCTGGATCGGTTTGTGACAAAGTATAGCAGAATCTCATAGGGTAAGTGAAATTGATGTTTGCTTGTGTTTGAGAAAATTGAGGTGGCAATGGAGGCCAAGAAGCTGAAGATATGGAAACTGAATAATTCTTTTTTAGAGAGTTTGCAAATATATTGTTTAGACTTGTTTAATTTGGTGGTTATATGCTTTTAATATAGTGGTTGAATCTCATTAGTATAATAAGTTGTTTCTTATCAACTACAAATACGCAATTTAGTAAGGTTAAAGACAAATAAGTAAATCCTACACAATAATAAGGAAAGGAAAATGTTTGGGTACTGACTAGTATCCAAGTATACTGATCACCCAATGAGGTGTTGCCATGTGGTCAAAACTCTTACACTTTTTATATTTTTCTCTTTGCTTTAGGTTACATGGCAACTAACTATTGGTTAGTCAGTACCTTAGGTACTGACTGGTCATCACCCAAGTGTTGTTCATAAGGAAAAGCATTGGTATAAAGGTTTATCATATATGCACATTAAAGAAGAACATATCACACCTTCACATTTGTTAAGGGGGGCATTAAGGGCAATTGTTTTCTTGTAGGCACAAAAGTGTGAGCATACCTATAACATACTTAACCACCTCATCATTTTTTTGCTATGTAAACATTATTTTACCTAATTGTATTATATTTTCTGGCAAAAAGTGATGAGGTGGGTAAGTGTGCTATAAGTATGCTCACACTTATGTGCTATAAGCTTACATGAGAAAAACTCCCATCCAATGATACTTTCTTAAATGGCTCTTTTATAATTTTTTTATAACAAAGAACTCTTTATATCCAGAAGTCACCAAAGTAGTAGTTTTAACATGTTATCGAAATAAAAGATGATTTGTAAAACATCGGTTAGAAGTTATAGCCATAAATCTGATCTTTTCTATTTTATTTCTAACTCAATAGCAAACCAAAAAACTAGAATTGAAAGAAACACTAACAACCGTATGAAACGAAAGAAATTAAAAAAGAAGGAAAAAAAAACCCTCATATTCAAAACATTTCACCATTAGACTAAAGAAAAGGAACATAAAACTACCTTCCAATGAAATGCACCAACAAGTTGGGTTTCACAATAGAAATTACATAGAAAGAAATAAACTACAACTAAGTCCACTAATAGGGATGGACGTTTCCCTATGGGGCCCTACCCCTATAGTGGAACATAGGGTTTTTGGTGGAAACTGGGGCTAGGGCTGGGGCTGGGAGCAAACATGGCCCTCTTTTCGAGTTTCTATTTTTATTTTCTTATTCTTTATAATTAAAGATTTTTTAAGAGTAAGACTATATATGTCCTTGATTAGATGTAAATAATATTTCATTCTTAGTTACATCATCTTACTATCGATGATGTGTTGATGTTAACCAAAAAATAAACTTCATATTTATACTATAATTTTTTAATTGACAATTAGTTACCTCCTTTTATCATTATTCATCATATTATGTCTTGAGATGTTGCTCAAACTAGTATCTTGTCGGTTTTTAAATACTCTAAGTAACCAATGGAGGCGAAATCCGAGTCATTAATGTGAGTTCCTACAGTGATGTCTAACCCTAAGCCGTAGGCGAAGGATCCCAACAAGAGGGAGATGAGTATGGAACAGAAACACAAGTTGACTATTGGGTTGTAGAGTTTGCCGCCGGAGGATATAAGGCATGTTGTTGATATATTGAGGAAGAGGAATGGGAATCTACGGTAGGATAATGACAAATTCGAGGTTGATAAAGACTCTCTTGTTACGGAGACCCTCTAGGAGCTTGATCGGTTTGTGACAAATTACAATAGAATCTCATAGGGTAAATATCTTATAGGGTAAATATCTTTGTGATTACAAGTTAAATATAATGTTTAGACTTGTTTAATTTGGTGATTATGTGTTTAATTTATTGGGTGCCTTTCTCTTTCTCTGCTAGTTGAATCTCATTAGTTTAAAAAGTTGTTTTTGATCGACTATTAATACGTCGTTGACGATCAACAATAATAAAGATATATAAATAAATAAAACGAAATGAGATTGATATGTACATTAATGAAGACCTTATCATCCGTAAAGGTTGATGAATAGGGTCTAATGCAACACAAAAATTATTGTAATTTCATTAATTGATAAAAAAAAAAAAAAAAATTATAAACCCTAAACTCTAAAGGCACCGGGTCACATGCATATCGGGTCGAAATCATCAGGGTTCATTATTACTAATCCTCATGAATGAAAGAAATTCATGCTTCTTATTCAATTAATTACGTAAAAGATGGCCATCCAATTGAAAATGTAAGCCTTTTTCTCTCAAAATATCCATGTGAGAACAACCAATCATAGCCAAGGCAAACAAAGACTATGGGTCGGGTCCTACAGTCCGCAGTGTCCAGCGCAGGTACGGTGGTTGGTAACCCGATTCCATGTATAAATGGGCCTGACAATTTAGGCCGCTGGGCCCATTAAGTAATCAAAAAAAGAAAATAAAAAGTCAAATAAAAATCAGAATTGTGTTGTCAGAAGTGGGATTTGAACCCACGCCCTCGTTAGAGGACCAGAACTTGAGTCTGGCGCCTTAGACCACTCGGCCATCCTGACTTGATGTAAGTTTCTCACACAATAATATATATAAACATATAAATAAGTAATTATTTGTATCTGTTATTTTTCTTTGTATTGCTGATTTTAGATCCCCTTACCTTATAAAATTGTAACCCATTTGAAAGCAACAAAAAAAAAACCAAAAAACAACACCATCTCTTTGGTCTGGCCTCCATTAGTTTTGCAAATTGCAATGAAGAGCCTGAAAGCCCTCTATAGTGAAACAATTATCATTTTTCTAGACTAATAATAAAGTTTAGCAGAACCATAATTTGTATCAGCAATAGCACAACATATATATATATATATATATATAATGTCAAATAGATGGATTTTATTTATTATTCATATGCCAAAGGAGCATGAAATTATGCAGATTCCATATTATTATCATCCCAGCAAAGTTATTGATCACAGGTTTCGGTCATTTCAGTTAGCATCATGCATCAATACTGTTGTGGTTTCTGATAAAACTACAAATGAGAACTAACAAAAAGCACCGATAGAGATAATATCATCAATGTACTATACTTTTGCATCAATTGCTCAATTTTTACACAATTGAAATCTCTGCTATGCTAAACATACAATTGGCAATCATCATCTCACAAAATGTCTTTAATACTCTGAAAAATGTACAGAATTCGGCACTGAAACTAATCAAATCACTGCACTACAGACCTGAATCACTCTCTCTTGGTATCCTTAATCTCTTCACCACTGGACTTGGATTCACCAGGTGCCTCATCACTTCCACCTTCTTCAGGATTTTCATCATGGGGTTTCTCTGGATCATCACATTGACCAATTGGACCTGAATTGTCTTCTCCAGCAGTATCCTGAAATGGTGATAGCACCGGTGGCTGTATTACAGCCAGAGGGACAGGATTATTTACAGGCACAATATCCGAATAAACTCCATCAGGACCCTGATCGAAACTAGTCTTAACCAAAATTGGCAACAAAGCACGCATTCCAGGATTATCTTCAAGTTCAGAAAAATCAAGCTTTCTTTGAACATCTGAACGATCCCACTCCAGGTTCTCTCCTCTTCCTACTCCTTCAACGTGAACACTCGTGAGCAGCTTTTTGTTGTAATCCGAAGGTTTCTTCTCCTCCTCCTTCTTGTTGTCCCCTTTTTCGTCTTCTTCGTTGTCATCCGAACCCATAAGTGCATCCGTATTCCATAGAACATCTGAACAGTTATACAACTGTTGTTGCTTCTCATTCCTGCAAATCGTCCCGTGATGATCAATCTCTTTCCAAAACTGCTTCCTGTAGTACTTCTTTAACTTCTTTATGATTAAAATGCAATCGCTCACAGAAAGATCGAGTCTTGCCCAATGCCGAACAAAATCTTCCATGTCTCTAACATCTTCATAAGGAAACCTGAGAACCATCGAAAAGTAATCGAAAAGGGATTGCAAGATAGTCATCAATGTATTGAAATTCGCATTGCTCCAATCCACCTCCTCTGCATCTTCTTCACTAATAATTGGTTTCTCCACAGGCTCAGGAGGATTTTGATTTTCACTCTTTTTCTCCTCCTTAGGAATAATTGGAATTTCTCTCTGTCTCTGCCTTTCTTCGTCCACTAAATACTCTGGAATTTTCTCCTTCATCTTCATATTCAACTTCAGCTTCAGGTTCTGCTTCTTGTCAACAACCATTTTCCACTTTCCATCGACAGCTTTATATTGTTTTAGAGGTTTCTTCTCAGGTTTTATTCCACTTTTTGATGATCCACCGATCACTACTGGTTTGTTTTGCGATGATTTTGTAGTCATCGATGGACCAGCCCGTACTCGGATTTCAATCTTTCTCTCTTTTCTTTCTGTACAGTAATCGAACACAACCTCATTTTGCAACACAAACACTCTACGGTCAGGAGGATTCATGGAATTCAAGCAGCCCTCACCAATTTCAACCCCTGTCGCCGTATATCTCCACCATAACCTTCGAAGCACTACCTCAAATTCACGCCATGGAACACGAACTTGAAGCCAATTTTTGATGAAATCTTCCAATGCCGCTTGATTATCAAAAGGGTGTACTCTGTTTTGTTGATTGTAGTCTCTTATGCCCATAAAGAAACCCAATTGAGTGTCCGGATCGTGCTCCAAGCTCCATAGAAACGACGGTAATGGAATTGCAACATTTCTTGGATTCCTACCGTTATCTACTTCGTCACCGTCAACACAACCCTTCAACTTTTTCCCTTTTCTTTTAGAATCGGAATCGGAATCTTCCTTGACGGATTCGTGTGGTCGCTTCTCCTCCGTTACAGCCTTCTTGTCTTCTTCTTCTTCCTCAAGCTCCAATGGAACATTTCTTGGATTTCTATCATCTACTTGATCATCACCGGCGTCAACACTATCCTTCAACTTTTTCCCATTTCTTTTAGATTCGGATTCTTCATCTTCGTCGGCGGATTCGTGTGGCCGCTTCTCCTCCGTCGTCACAGTCTTCTTGTCTTCTTCTACTTCTTCCTCAGGCTGCTCTTCAGAGAGTTTCTGTTCTGGGGATTTCGCCATTTCAGTCACTTCGTTCGGTGGATTATTTTCTCTCTGTTCAGACATTTTCCGGAAAAGTGAAAGAAAAAGGATTCTTGGAAGAAAACAAAAAAAGCTCCTCGAGAAGTCGAGAAGATTGATCAGTTAGTTAATTTCAGTTATCAGATTTCTTCAAGAGCTTTAATTAGGTGCGGTAGTGCACACCTTAATAGAAGTTATAACCACCCTTTGATTCATCACTCGGTCTCCGTAAATGCAATCTAATTGTATCTGGACCATTAACTACATATATACCCTTTTTTTTTTTTTTTTTTTTTGACAATAATAATACCTTAATTTGGAAAATAGTAGGTATAGAAGTTCTCAAATAATGTGAAAAAAAAAAAAAAAATCTTAAATTAGGACGGATAATATATTTAAATCTTAATGACCTTCAAGTTGATTAGCCACAATCAACATGTTCAATTGATGATAAATTCAGTTTAAAAGGGTCAAGATAGATGAATTTTATGATGGAAATATTCATTCCGTAGGGAAATCCAAAATATTTCTAGCAAAAATTAAACAAATTTTTTTTTATCTCCAACCATCCATCATTGTGATGAACGGTTGGAGATTAAACAATTTTTTTAAAGGAATTTTTATAATAATAATTAAAAAACCATGGTGGAAATCCATGTTTGTTTTTAATTTCTTTTCTCTTTTTTTATTTTTAAATTTTTTATTTTATTTTAAAATTGTTTAATTTCCAACTGTCTATCATTTAAAAAAAAAGAAAAAAGAAATTCCGTATAAGTTAAATGATTTGAGTGTTTTCTTAGAGCTAAAGAAATTTATAAACAACCTATTGGTTTAGTTGAGACTTAATTTCTCCGTGTTTATAAGTTAAATATGTTGTTTAGAGTTCTTTCGGTCATTATTTATGTATTTTAGTGGATTTAGTTTATTCTATGTTTTTGTTAGCAAATTAGCAATTGATTCGAATTATTTTAATTGCTTTAACATTAAAAATACAAAAACTTATATCAATCTTTCCAATACACCATTACACAATATCAGATTGCGTTTCACATTTTCAAAAGTTTAACATGTGAAAAATTAGAAATCTAAGGCTTAGTTTGATATTGTTCTGTACGACGAATTGCTTTGAGTGTTAGTAAACTGATTTTTAAAAGTGTTATGAGAACCAAAAACAATTTCAATTTGTTTGGTAAATAAATAAAAAGTATTGTGATTGTGTAAAATTACAAAAAATGATACGGATGAATATTAAAGATGGTTTGAAAATAAATAATTTGTTTTATTCTTGTGTGACTATAAACATGTTATAAAATAAATAAATAATTTGTTTTATATTTATGTGATCATAACATATTATTATTTTTTTATCTATTACCATATACATTGCCAATATAACAAGAAAACCCTTTAAAACCTTTTAATTATTTCATTGTAAATTAATTTTTTATTTATATATTACCATATATATTGCGAAAATCTCGCCATAGACCATGACCACAACTCTTAAAAAAGAAGAAATTTGATTCGGTTGACTTGATTAATTATCATGATTTTACTGCTTTTTCCTTCTAACGATGCATTTATTGATTAAGAATGCTGTTAAGGTTAGTGATTATTGTAGCTTACTAAAATCAGAATTCGTCGATAATCGGTTAAATAAAATAAAATCAATTGATCTAAGTATTGTACATATGATATTATAAATTAAATCAAATATTGGTATTGGATATTATTTGGAAGACACTACAAATATCTTCTTTTTATTTTCAAAATTGCTCTATTTTTTCTCTGGAAAAAAAAAAAAAAAAAAATTCATCTGTCTCTGTGCCTCGGGTTTTTTATAGACTATGACTACATCTACAACAGGTAAAAAAGAAGATATTGATAGGAAGCATGGAGGTATGTTGTTGGATGTGGAAGTAGAAGATGGAATCGGAGAGGGGGTATCCATTCAAGTTAAAATAGGAAGAACAAAATCTCCTGCAACCAAAAAAAGATATCATCAGATTACAATATCCACACCTTCTAAGAGAACCAAATCATCATCATCTACTGACATTGATGATCAACAAAAAGGAGGACGAGGAGTTGGATCCAAATTTTCCATAGGAGAAGGAAGAGTTGGAAACAAATCATCATCGATTGCCATTGTTCAACAAAAAGGAGGAGTAAGAACAATCACAACAATACCAGGAGGAGGTAATTAATTTTTAATTGCTACTAGTATAGTTGTATTGAATTCAATTATTAATTAAAAAGGTTGTTTAATTATATATTAATTTTTTTTTTGTTTTAACAATTAATTAATAATTTGGCTTCAAACAAACTGACCTAGATGAAGATGCGGTGGATTTACTGTATAATGTTATTTTTTACCCTTTGTAGTCATGGTCTCTCGAAAACCTAGCGAGATAGATAGGAATGTTTGAGACTAGAAATTAGGGTTTGGACTATAATTAGGATTTTGATTACTTAAATTTCTACGATAGGATTTGCTTATCGTAATTTTTTTTTGAATAATTATTTACCCTAATCTGAACATGAGAAGAATTATAATTATGTTTTAAATAACATGTAATATATTTAAATGAATCAAAGGAGTAAAATTCTTACAGTTTCCATCCAACAATTCAGTGCCAATGACAGCAGAAGAAGAACCGATGACAGCAGAAGAACAACTTCAGAAGTTGGTGAAGAAATTTGAGATGATGTCAGTTGCCACCGCCGTGGATGATGATTTTGATGTTTCATCAATATATCCATACTTGGCAGAGTCATTGCAACTTGAATATGTATTTAGAGTGGATTCTGCAACGTTGGCTCATGCTAAGAAAAACTTGAGATTGATGGGAAGCTCGAAGATGAAGGAGTTTGATGATAAATGGAGCAAGTTGCAAGAGGAACAGATAGAACTCTCACTCTCCTCCAAGCGAGATGATATTTTATCCAATCTCAACATTCTCTCCAAGCAAAATGAATTGATGTATCACCAATTGACCATTTTAATTGATGCAATGTCTACAACAGGTAAAAAAGAAGAAATTGACACCAAAAATATCTTCCTTTCTTATTCTCAAAGTTGGTCTTTTAATTTTTTTCTAAAAATAAGAAGAATTGAAATTCATCAAGTCTCTCTATCTCGCTAGGTTTTCGACAGATCATGACTACAACAGGTAAAAAAGAAGAAATTGATGAGTCGATCGCGAAGAAGCATGGAGGTATGTTGTTGGATGTGGAAGTAGAAGATGGAGAGGAGGTATCCATTCAAGTTAAATAGGAATGACAAAAACAATAACTAGTGAAGTGTCTTCTGCAACTCCTGAAATTATCAGAACCAAAGAAATATATCATCACATTCCAATATCCACACCACCTAAGAAGACTACTATTAAGACACCTGAATCATCACCATCATCATCTACTGCCATTGATGATCAACAAAAAGGAGGAGCAAGAACAATGACAACAGTATCAACAGGAGGTAATTAATCTTTAATTGTTACTTGTATTGAATCCAATTATTAATTATATATAGGTTGTTTCGTTATATATTTAGAAATTGTTCGTTTTAATTAACATTTAATTGATTCGGCTTCAAACAAACAGACCTAGATGCAGATGTGGTGGGTTCAGAACAAGAAATTTTAGGTTTTGAGATGGATGAAGAGGAGGAGGAGATGTTTCGGAAATTAAAAAACTTATCAACGTAGGACACTTCGAGAGACCATTTAGAGGGGAAAGCGGCGCCCAAATATATTGTTGGAATTGTCACGAGCTCAGGTTTACTCTTTTTAGGCATATTTTAGCAATGTCCGTTTTCGTCAAAGTTTATTTCTTTGAGTTTATTTAGATTGTTCTGGGCTTTTGAAATAACTCAAATTTATCTTTGAAGCAAATTCTTGCGGTTTCGAGAATTTATTGTTTTGGCTTAGCCTATTTGTTAAGTTACGTTGGGACCGAATTTTTTTTTTTTATGTTTATCTGTTTCTAATAATTATTTCATTAGTCTAATAAGTGGTTTTAACTACAAATACTCAAGTGTTTATATATATATATATATATTTGTTATCAAGTGATGTATATTTTATTTTAATTTTGATAAATTTCGGTAAGGACCCTGATGAAATCGTATATATTTTATGAATTTTGATCTGATTTTTTTTTTTTGTAGATGATAAGTTTAATGAAATCTACCTATAAACAAAATTGTAGAATTTTTCAAGCACCAAAACTATTTATCCCAATTTTGTTAAATATAAAGACATTGAAAAAATGAGATAAATATAGGAAAATTAAAAAAAAAATAGCTTTACTACTTGAAAAATTCTCAAATTTTATTCATAGATAGATTTAAATGAATTTAGCATCCATAAAAAAAATTTAGATCAAATTTCATAAAAATAGATATGAATTCATCAGAGTTTTTATTGAAATTAAAATAAGGTATTATATATTTTGAAGGAAAAGAAACACGTAACAAAAAATGAAGAAAGTTGAAGATCAACAATTATAAAGATAAATAAATAAATCCTACGATAATATAAATTAATAACGAAGTAGTATACGTATCTATATGATCATATGCCACAATTTTTCTCAAAATTTACCTCCAATCCACCAAATCAACCGTACAAAAGTAAAACAATTCAAAACCCACTACAAAATCAACACTTTTTTTTTTTTAATTAATTTAAACCATAAAAAAAGAGAGGATAATATAATGATTTGTGACATGGAAATGTGATAATATAATTGTTGGCACCTTTTAATTAAGGGGGTCTTTGTTTTTTTATATAACTTATATCTTAATTTAAACATTAAAATATTTTTTATACTAAGTTTTCAATTGGGCCGTTCAACTTGAACCAGGCCCAGAAAATGCCCGAATTCTTTATTAAAAAAAAATTGTTTTGTATTCCGTTTTTTAAATTTTTTTATTCTTAATTTATATATATCCTTAATTGAAATCTGAAGACTAGAAATTGATCCAACAACCATACAATTCACATAAATCATAATAATAATCATTTAGTCAGGATCACAGTAAAAATCGTGATGAGAGAAGAACCCTATTTCCTAAAACCCTTTTGTAATTTTTCTTTTCAAAATCAAAATCCTAATCCCTCTTTAAAGTACTCTTAAAAACAAAAAGTTTTCCTTGTCCAAACAAGAAAACAAAAATAAAACCATAAATTCACTTCCTCATATAAAATTGTTTCCTTCTACTCCAAGTAATTTACAGACTCAAGAATCCATATTAGATGGAGGCACTTTAATTAATTAAGGATAATATTAAAAAAAAAATTATAGTATAAATATGAAGTTTATTTTTGGTTAACATCAACACATCATCGATAGTTAACAGAACGAAATATTATTTCCCCACCCCACCTTGTTAGACTAATGAGATTCAATTAACAGAAAGAGAAAGTTAAACACCAAATTAAACAAGTCGATCTAAACAATATATTTGCAAACTCTCTAAAAAAGAATTATTCAGTTTCCACATCTTCAGCTTCTTGGCCTCCATTGCCACCTCAATTTTCTCAAACACAAGCAAACATCAATTTCACTTACCCTATGAGATTCTGCTGTACTTTATCACAAACCGATCAAGCTCCCAGACGGTCTCCAAATCAAGAGCATCTAAATCAATATCGATGTCATCATACTGCAACTGCAGTAGATTCCCATTCTTCTTCGTCAATATACGAGCCACATGCACCAACTCCTCCTGCGGCTAACTCTGCAACCCAATTTCCAACTTGTGTTTCTCTTCCATACTCATCGCTCTCTTGTTGGGATCCTTCGCCTTCGGCTTGGCCGAAATGGGAGGGTTAGGGTTAGGGTTAGGGTTAGACGCGGCTGCAGGAACAACATCAGTTTCACTTACCCTGTGAGACATCTTGTAATTTGTCACAAACCGATCAAGCTTCCAGAGGGTCTCCGTATCAAGATCCTCAACATTAACCTCAAATTCGTCCTTATCCCGTAGATTCCGATTCCTCTTTGTCAATATATCAACCACATGCCCAATCTTCTCCGGCGGCAAACTTTGCAACCCAGTTCCCAACTTCTGTCTCTCTTCCGTACTCATCTCCCTCTTGTTGGGATCCTTCGCCTTCGGCTTAGAGTTAGACACCGCTTCAGGAACTTGCATTAATGGCTCGGATTTCGCCTCCATTGGTTGCCTAGAGTGTTTAAAGACAAAATATGATGAATGATAAATGGAGTCTAACTCAAATTAAAAATCAAGAATAAATTAATAACTTTAATCAAACATCATAAAACATCCGATAATTATAACTAATTATCATAAAACTTTGTTTTGTTGAAATTAAAAATCAAGAATAAATTAATCAAACATCACAAAACATATAAACAAAAGGATATAATTCGAATTGAACATAATTTTCTGTCTGAGATTTCTCGGTTACTGATGGAATCTAAACATAATTTACACTAATTAAAACAAGAATATATAAGAAGAAATAGAACATAGGCCTCCTTTCCGGTTGACGACGGTACCCCCCTTGAAGACGATATCCCGGCAGAAATAATGAAGATAGAATAGTGGTGGCCACGGTTCGGTTTCGGTTCGGTTTCGGTTTGAAACCGGCGATTTCGGTTCCGTGGCCACCCAAAACCGAAACCGTAACCGGAAAACCGGTTTGGTACACGGTTTCTAACCGGCGGTTTTACGGTTTCGGTTTCGGTTTCGGTTTTTCAAAAAAAAATTCAAAAAAAATGCCACGTGTCAGCTTTTGATTAGTCGATTTTTTTTAATTAATTTTTTTATAAAAAAACCGGCGGTTTAACCGTCGGTTTTTGGCGGTTTTTGGAAGTACCCAAACCGAAACCGTAACCGGTTCAACCGGTTTCCGACCGGTTTTGAAACCGCCGGTTTCGGTTTCGGTTTCGGTTTTGGGACGGTTTTTGGAAGTACGGTTTCGGTTAAACCGCGGGCAAAACCGTCGGTTTCGGTGTGGATTGGATGTTCTAGGATTCCCTTAAATTTCTGGAGCTCTGATTTTTTTGAGAAATCGGGCTGGATGGTTAGGGAAACTTTGCTGGTGGATGAAGAGACATCTCTTAGGAGATGGCTGGACAAAAGAAGAGTCTTGGTTCTTGTTCGCTAAGAAGAGACAGTGTCTGTTAACGTTAGAGTAGACATGGGGTATGACTCGTTCATGGTTGCAATTAAGGAAAAAGCTGGTCAGATGTACTATCCTTGGGTCGAGAAACTCCTGGGTTTGCAGAAAGTGGCTTCCCCAGAAATGCAGAAATTTGGAAAGGTTGAAATGATCGTGAGGAAGAAGATTGGACGGTAGTAGGTGGGAAATGTGGTTTGAAATTGCAGCATAGGGAACAGGAAAGTGAGGCTCGAGATGCAGAAGGGTGTGTACATAAAATATGTCAGGCCAACCGGATAAATGCAGAAGGAAAGAAGGAAAAGGTAACTGTCAGTCCAAACTTTTCTAGGCTAGAGGCAGACACTTGCTTCACAAAAATACCTAGGAAGACTTTTAAGGACAAAGGTAAGGAGAGGTAGGTTCCAAAACCAAGACAATTGTTTCAGAGGGTGGGTGGTGGAAAGTTGATTATTGGAAAGAAACAAGGTCAATTAGCTACAGGTAGGAGATTTGTTAGTTCTTCGCCGTTAGAGGAGGAGGGGTCAATTTTAGATTTTCAATTTTTAAGGGGTGAATGTTCGAAGCCTCAGAATCAGGGGGTGAAAAAGGGGTTCTTGGATTTGGGATGTCACTAAGGGAGACCAGTATTGAGCCGCAAAAGGTTATCCTATCTAGAAGCCAATCTTTGGATGGCTCGTTAAAGGAATATCTTGAAAACATAGAGGGCTTTTGTTCGGGCTCATTTCAAGAAAGTCCTGGATTGTCAATTGAATTTAAAGGAAACTTCTGATCAAAGTCAAAAGGAGGGGACCAGTGATGATATATCAATTTCGGTGGTTTAAGAGACAAGAGATTTAAGTGAGGCTAGGAGCTCAGAGCAAGAACAAGAGATGACTGGAAGCAGTTTTAGCTCGCCTTCGGCTATAGGGAGATTGGGGAAACCGTTGAGGAGCCAGTCATGTTGAAGAGGAGGATAAGCCGTAAAAGATCCAAGTCCCTGAAGAATCACGGGTTGAAAACAAAAGATTCAAAAAACAAGGGTTTTGAGCTAATTTCAAAAAAGGTCAGAAATGTGGATGAAGAGGTTCTCAAGGTTATGGAGATAAGAGCTAAATTGGGTCTAGATTTTGTGGGTAAAGAAGCAGAGATGACAAACGTTATAAGAAGAATAGAACTGGAAGATGCTGACTAGTGTGGTCAAGGAAGGGGACGGTGAAGTCATCTTTGTGATCAGTGCTTTCTGGGTTTCCAGATTTTTATGTTAATCATTTCTTAGAATGTTAGAGGTTTAGGGAGGAAGGATAAGAAAATGGTGGTTAGGATTTGGTGAGGAAATTTAAGCCTATGGTTTTATTCCTTCAGGAATCTAAGCTTGGAGTCTTTGACAATGGCACTGTTAATTCTTTAGGTGGGGGGTGGTTGTCTTCCGGTATAAGGATGAAAGCTCAAGGTTTGGCAGGAGGGGTTATTAATCTTTGGAAGGAGGATTTCTTCTCTGTCAAGGCTTGTATTAATAATCAGAGGTGTATTTCAGTGGCGGGTGAGTTGTTACTTATTAAAAAACTAATGGTTTTTTGCAATGTTTACACAACAAACGTGGAGAGTGATCGGTTGAAATTATGGGATTTCATTCTTCAGTCCCAACTCTCATTTCCCTACCCTTGGTGTATCGGAAGGGATTTTAACTCAATTCTTAGTCCTTCGAAAAGGAGAGGCAAATTTTGTAACATGACATCCAAAAGGAATTTCAACTCTTTTGTTCTGCAGGCAGGTGTGGTCGACCTCCCTTTATGGGGTTCTTCTTTCACTTGGTCGAACAATAGGGAAGAAGCTTCTTGGGAGCGTTTGGATAGATTTTTGATCTCTCCTCGGCTTCTTGACTGGTTCCCAAATCTGTTGCAATCAGATTTACCTATGAGTGTGTCTGATCACAATGCGATCACTCTAGGCAAACCTGAGATAGATTGGGGGCCTTGCCCATTTCGCTTTTATAACACCTGGCTTGAGGATCCAGATTTGATGAATAAAGCAACAGAAGGGTGGGAAGGCTATAACGTTAAGGGGTCAAACGGGCTTATTCTGGCATCTAAGCTAAGGGCTTATTCTGGCATCTAAGCTAAGGGCTTCTAAAGCATCCATCAAAAAGTGTCTTCCAGCCAGGAAAAAGAACTCTTTCTCTATTAAGGATTTTGAAGGTCGGCTTGCAGAAGTGGATAGGAAGGTTGTTCTTCCAGGTTGGACAGAAGGTCTGAGGAAGGAAAGATGGATTATTTTGGAAGATTTGTGGAAAGACATGAGGAGGGAAGAACAGATGTGGAGTCAAAAATCTAGAATCAAGTGGTTAAGGGAGGGGGACAAAAATATGAAGTTTTTTCACTGTATCACAAATGGGAGGAGGAGAATAAATTATTTAGGGGACATCATTCTAAATAGGAGAAGAGTGACAGAGCCTTCTAAGGTAAAAGAGGGGATTGTGACTTTTTTCAAAGACCAGTTTAGGAAATCCTCTTCGTTTCGCCCGCATATCAGAAACTTAAACCTAAAGCTTTTGACGGACCATGAAAGGAACCTACTGGAATAGCCTTTTTGCAAGGAAGAGGCTTGGAAAGCTATGAGAAATTACGATGGCAATAAAGCGCCTGGCCCATATGGTATGAACGTTAATTTTATTAAAGCTAATTGAGGGAGTGATACAAGAGAATTTTATAAGGTTTATACATGAATTTTATTCTGAGGGGTCTATTGTTAAGGATTTAAATTCCACTTTTATCGCTCTTATTCTAAAATGTGGAAATCATAAGTCTATGAAAGACTTTAGACCCATTAGCCTAGTGAGTTCCTTATATAAGGTGCTCTCTAAGAACCTCGCCAATCTATTGAAAAGGGTCATGGATTCCATTATAGGAGAGTCGCAGATGGCTTTTGTCAACAACCGCCAAATCACAGACAACTTTGTGATAGCTGAGGAAGTGATTCATTCGTGGAGTAATGACAAAGAGGGTGGCCTAATCATTAAGATTGACTTTAAAAAGGATTATGATTGTTTTGATCACCGGTTTTTAGAGTCTATGATAAAGGATATGGGTTTTGGGGAAAGATGGAGGATATGGATGATAAGTTGTATCACCACTCCGAAATGTTCTATTTTAGTGAATAAGAGCCCCTCGGTTCAGTTTCATTTAGAGCGAGGTTTAAGGCAAGGTGAACTTCTATCCCCCTTCCTCTTTAATATTATTAGTGAATGCCTTAGTAGCTTATTTCGTAAGGCAGTGAGTATGGGTTTGATGAAAGAGGTGGTTTTTGGAAGCAACGCGATTCATTTGACCTACCTCCAGTTTGCGGATGATACTATCTTTTTTCTCAAACTTTGCTTGGATTCTCTTCTTAACTCTAGGAGGATCCTTAGATGCTTTCAGATGACTTTTGGCTTAAAAATTAATTTTCAAAAATCGTGTGTGGTTAAAGTGGGGAAAAAGGGGGGTGATATCTCAAGATGGGCTAAGGCTTTTGGGTGTAAAAGGACCGACCTCCTGATCACATACCTTGGTTTTCCCTTATGCGCTAGACCATGGTCGAATTCTTTTTGGGACTCTCTGATAAACCGTATTTAGAGTAGGCTCGCACCGTGGAAGAAAAAGTTTTTGAACAAAGGAGGAAAACTTGTTCTCATTAAAATGGTTCTCACCAGTGTTCCTACCTACTTCTTATCAATGTTTAAACTACTGGTGGGTATGACTAACAGTTTGGAAAAAATTCAACGCTCGTTTTTTTGGGGTGATGAGATTTTAAAGAAGAAAATCCATGTTGTGGATTGGGTTTCAATGTGTAGAAATAAGAAAAAAAGGTGGGCTATGCATAGGGAGAATGGAGGATAAAAATAAAAGTTTGCTTGCCAAGTGGATATAGAGGTCTGGTAAGGAGGAGGATACCCTATGAAGGAGGGTTATTTGTGCCAAGTATGGAGTTCCAAATGGCAAGTTGATTTGGGATTAGAGGTGTTCTAATTTTGCTCATACTTTGTTAAAGCAGTGGGTAGTCTTTTTGCTTATGGCTCTAAATATGAAAATATCCTAAAAGAAGGTCTAAAAATCATCTTAGGTGATGGTAAGAGGGTAGACTTCTGGTCCAGGCTTGGAGGAGAGGAAATGCCTCTCCAAAGGGTGTTTTCTAGAATGTTTGCACTGGCCTCAAAGAAGTTGGGTTCAGTGTCTGAGTTTGGTAGTTGGCAAGATAAGGGGTGGGAGTGGAAGGTGTCGTTGAGAAGATAGGTTTTTGACTGGGAGAAGGATCTTTGGACTACGTTTCTTTGTAGGTTAGAGCAGTTCAAACCTCGCAGACTGATTATGGATAATATTGCGTGGTCTTTTAGTCCTAACGAGACCTTCTCTATGTGATCCTTTCGGAGAGCTTTGGAGGATTCAGAATAGGCCTGTTTGGTGTATTCCTCGTTTGTCTGGCAAAGGATCTATCCCTACAAGATAGAGATTTTCACTTGACAACTTATTAGAGGCAGAATCATGGTTAAGGAAGTGATGTATAGATTTGGTTTTTGTCCAAACAATTCGATGGAGTGCCTTTTGTGCAAATTGGAAGTAGAGACAGTTGATCACCTTTTCCTCCACTGTCAATGTACTTCCGAGGTTTGGATCAACTGTATGGCATGGTAGTGAGTGTCTTGGTGTGCTAACAGATCATTGTTGGATTGGGCTCTTGGATGGCTTGGTCTTTGACCAAACTCGAGCCAAGGTAGAACATGGAATATCCTTTTCTTTTGCTACTGTCTGAACAGTTTGGGAAGCAAGGAATCAAGTGGTGTTTAAAAATTATGATCAGGTGGTTTCTCAGGCGATGGACATGATTAAATTACGTGTTGCTTGGTGGTTCAAGCATCATGGGAAAGACTCTGTTTCAAAGCCTTTGAAGGCTGGTTCTACAGATGTTTAGACCCCCCTCTGCTAGATGCTCTGAAATTTAATGTAGACGGGTCTGTTAAAGGGAATCCCAGGCACACTGGCATTAGGGGTGTTTTGAGAGATTGTAATGGAAGGGTTCTTGGTTCTTTCTCCAGATACATTGGGATCACGGGTGCCAATTCGGCTGAGATCTTAGCAATTCACCAAGCTTGTGTTCTTTGCTCTGAATAGCTGAATTTGATAGGCAAAGTTATCACCATTTCTAGCAACTCTAAAACACATGTTGCTTGGGTTAATGGCTCGCGGTTTGGTAGTCTCAAGCACATAAACATCATTTACAACAATCATGAAATTATGAGCTTTTTGGATCAAGCTGAGGTAATTTTCAACCCAAGGTCTAGCAACAGTTTCGTAGATTCTTTGGCAAAGAAAGGCTCGAGCATGGAAAGGGATTTGGTCTTGTGGGATTTTCATTAATGTTGCTTTTGCTTTTTTGGGTTGTCATTGCTTTTGTTTGCTGTTTGTTTTGCGTTTCGGCTGAGCCCTCTGTTGTGGTTGTTGGTTTGCCTGCTTTGGCTTTTAATAAAGCTCTATTGTTAAAAAAAAAAAAAAAGTATTATGTTTGGTAAATTGAGTACATACTAATTTTGAAACAATTTTTTTTCTTATCTTTTTTATAGTTCCACCCGACTCATAGAGACCTTCACAATAAAAATTATGATGGCTACGAGGATTTGCAAATTGTAATAGGGAATGCAACTACTATTGGGAAAATTTCATTAGGATTAGGTGATGAAATTGATGCAAGAACTTTTGGTGTCGAAGATAGACATACTACATTAGATGACTTTATATATGATGAGACCAATGAGGCCTTTGTAGCAAATCAAAATGAACCATCACACCAACCTCCACCACTTGGACAATCTTTTTCACCTTTACCCTTTCCGGCCACTAGTTCAGAAGTTCACCCAGTTAGCACAAGCCAAAGGAAACGAACTAAAACCGACAATGAAGGGAACACTAGCTCATCTAAGACCAACAATAAAGCAGTGATTATGGAGAAAATTTCTCTTAGCATTGATTTCATTGCCGCTGACTTTTGGGGAGTACATAGTCTATTGGAGAAACGAGAAAAAAATAGACCGAAAAGTGAGATGGAGAAAAGGGAAAAAGAGAGACAGAGTTGTATATGGGATGCTATCAAAAAGACACCATATTTGGATGAACGTGCTCGTTACAAAGCGGTTGCATGGCTTACTAATAAAACAAAAAAAGAAGCATTTTTTAAAATGTCACTTGAGGAGCGCTCAAACTGGATCACCTATAATTTGGAATGAGTGGTTATTTGGATCATGATACATCATGCTTTATTGGAAATTTCTTTCGTTTATCAACATTTTGGTTTACAGCATTTGGTTAGTAAATTGGTATAATACATTTTTTGTTTGAACATGAAATGTATTATTTTGGTACTTATTTTGATTTGTCAACTAATATTATTTATGGTTCTTTTTACTATTGTGTGAATGAAAGATTTGCTTCACTTTGGGTTCATATATTTGTTTATAAAATGATATATTTGCTTCATTTTAATTCATATTTTTTAGTTCATATTTAAGTTTGTTTTAAGAAGTTTAGTTTGTAACTTGATAATGCTTTTATTAGGTGGCTAGCTGTTCGTTTATATAATGTCTCAACCAAACATGTATATAGAGAATGAACTAGAGGAAGACGAAATTGAGGAAGAGGAAATTGACAAAGAAGAAACTGATGGGGAAAATATGGATGTTAAAGAATTTGAGGAAGATGAAGAATTTTACGAAATTATTAAGTATTTGTTAATGGCAATTCATGATGTAGTCCATGTGCTAAATGAGTTTATGATTGTCATGAGTGAGCAAAATGTTGAACGTCCATTAACTCGGTGACAGATTACTACGAAAGGATTAAATTACATACATAATGTCTTGAATCAAGATCCTAAACATTTTTCGACAGAGGTATAGAATGTATCATGTTGCATTCAGAAAGTTATACAGTATTCTTAGAGAAAATACACTCTTACAAAATACAAGATTCATTTGTGTAAAAGAAATGCTTGTAACATTTTTTCTCATTGTTGGCCACAATAATAGATATTGTCTAGTACGCGACACATTCGGCCGATCACACTTCACAACCAGTATAAATTTTAATAAAGTTTTGAAGGCCTTGAACACAATAGCACCAGATATGTTGGCCAAGCCTGGATCATTGCCATTTAAACTAAAGGAAAACACAAGGTTTTACCCTTACTTTAAGGTAAATGTATGTCCTGAGCTTTTATTTTTCTTTTTATTTGAATCAACATATAAAGCTATGGATTTATTTTAGGATTGTATCGGACGTATTGATGGCACACATATTCCAGCAATGATAACATGATGTGACGTAAGTAGCTATCATAATCGTCACGAAACAACATCTCAAAATGCTTTAGTAGCTTGTAATTTCGATTTGGAATTCATGTATGTCCTTAGTGGGTGAGAGGATTCAGCTCATGATTCAAAATTGCTAACTGATGCTTTAACAAGGAGGAGAACTGCACTTAAAGTGCCGCAAGGTTCTTATTTATCTTTTTTTTTTTTTTTAAACTTTACATTAGGTCATACGTTGTATGCAAAGTATTTGCATTGTATTTATTTATTTATATATATATTTTATAAAAGTATTTGCATTGTATTTATTTATTTATTTATATTTTTTTTGATAAAAGTATTTGCTTTGTATTATTAGGTAAATATCACTTAGTGGATTGTAGATTTCCAAACCGACGCCAATTTTTGGCTCCATTCCGAGGTGTTCAATATCATCTCCAGGACTTTGGTGGTCAAGAATGTGACCCTGCAAATGAAGTTGGGTTGTTCAATCTCTATCATGCTTCTTTGAGGAATGTCATTGAGAGGATATTTAGTATATTCAAATTACGATTCACAATTTTCAAAACTGCACCTCTATTCCCATTTAGGACACAAACAGAGCTTGTATCAGCTTGTGTAGGACTACACAACTTTCTTCAAAAAGAGTGTAGATCTAACGAGTTTCCTATTGAACAAGATAATGAAGTGGATCTTGAACCAGTTAATGAAGTTGACCCTGAACCAGTTTTCCAAACGTAAGAACAACAACGAACTGAGGCTAATGAATGGAGAGATGCTACAACTTTGAATATGTGGATGGATACAGAACACAATGATATCAATGAGAATCAATGAATGAAGATGAGTTATGAATGAGAATATATATTTTTTGTTTTGAAATTGACAAAGTGTGTTGTTATATATATATATGAGAATATATATTTTTTGTTTTGAAATTGTTATACTGAAATCCGTATTATCAATTTTATCTCCTATATTGTTGAACCTTATCTGTTAATCTTCATTGCGGTGTTAATACTTTACCAGTGTAACAGTGTTCTTGTGTTTTTGGTGTACACAACAACATTATAACCTGTTATGGAGGAGGGTTCAATGTTAGTTCCTGGAATAATTGAAAAGTTAAGCATTGATCAGATTTCGAAAAACAGCTCACGATAACTCGAACGTCTAGTCCAATAATATAAAGATGAATATGAGATGAACTGTAAATACATGTTCACTATTCAAGTTACTGATGGTCATACTTGTATGTATTAAATACATGTTTACTATCAATTTGCTGCTTCTTGGGGTTGTTGTTGTTCTTGCTCCGTCTTTGGATTTTCTTTGTTTGTCTTTTGGTGTCTCGGGCTGATGCCCTTAATAAAATAAAATAAAATTCTTTGCCTGTAAAATATATATATATATATATATATATATATATTCAGAAAAACTTGTACGATACTTTCTAAGGGTTGAAATTATTTGTTATATAAAAATTATTTATAAGTACACAAATATAGATTGATAGTGTATCAAATTTTGCTCATTCCAACTTCAAAGGTTTTTTTTGATAATTAGCTATAATTAGCTTACTATTGATAAGTCAGAGATAAAAAAAAAATCCATGAAAATCTATAAATGTCTAAACAAATCCATAAAAATCTGAGATAGATATCTAAACAAATCCATGAAAGTTCATGTGGATTTCTACAGTTCATATGGATTTATAAAACATATGGATTTATAAAAGTCTGTAGAAATCCATGAAAATCTATCACTTAAAAAATATCTTTAAATGTCCTCAAGAATCCTAATTGAATACACCTCCTAGTATGATTTTGAAAATAATTTAATTAGATACAAATAAAATATAGTTATACATCAATCACTATGTCAACTTTATACAATCTAATATGATACATCACCAAACATAAGACTATACAAAGATATTCTAGTCCAATCTAATCCAATACAACAATATACCAAATGTGCCCTAATTGACAAGTAGAGTCATTAATTAGCTAATATTATTATTGGGTTTTTTTTTTTTTTGGTTTTTGTTCGGGTTTTTAATAGGGGGTATAGGTGGGCCTAAGCCCACCAAAATTGGTGAACAAGTTATGGGCCTCAACTCACTTATCGGGCTTTTTCTTGATATACCAAAATTGGATGCATCCGGGTCGGATGTGAATCTGAAACTAACCGGGTAATTGGATCAATATTAAATTTTCATGAATCAGCATTTGGACACATATTACAGTATGATCAATATCCTACTATTCTCACAAAATTCCCTCCCTTTTCTTTCTTCCACTTTCCGAGAAAATTTTCCAGTCATTCATAGAGATTAATTGATTGAAAATCAGAAAATGGCGACAGCAATCGGAGAAGAAGGTGACAAGAAGGAGAATCCTGATGGTGATGAGCTGCTGCCGATGACAAATGATGTGTACTTTCAAATCAGGCTCCTGAGAGGTGTTCTTGATTACTATCAACACAATAAGTTGTACCCTCATGATCATAATCCCAATTCTTTGCCAGACTTCTTCAACAATTGGCTTCGAGACTCTTTCAGGCGATTTCAGGGAATTAATTCAAAATTTGAGAGAAAAATTTCAGAGTGGAGAAGTTTCTGAGAGAAAGGTTGAAGAGAAGAAGAAGAAGAAGCAAGATCAAATCCAAATCTTGGCCTACATGATTGAATACTACATCAGTGAACAGAGTTACCCATTACAAGAATTCCAACACTACAAAGTTTTTTACAAGAAATGGCTTCATTTGGATCGTTATTCTTCTAAGGTGTTCTTGATAACAATCTATGGATTAAAGATGGAATATAAGAATTTGGCGGGAAAGAATTTGGTTTTCTCGAGCATCGAAGATCTATTGTTCTTTAATTTGTCCGATATCATATGGGGTTCTGATCAGGGGGTGTCAAGCTCAGTAGAGGATGACATGAAATTCTTGGCTGCCATGATTGATTACTACATCAGAAAATGGAGGTACCCTTCCGAAGAAACGGAAAAAATCGAAAGATTGAAGACGAATTATAAGAAACGAGTACAAAAGATCAGAGACAAGGAGTTGATTTTCTTGAGGGTGGATGATCTACTGTTGTTTAAATTGTCAGAGTTCATATGGGGTTTCGAGGAGCCATCGAGAGAAGTAGATGTGGATAAGAAAATCTTGGCTGCCATGGTTGATTACTACACAAGTGAATGGAAAAACCCTTTGGAAAATTTGATAGATTTTCACAAGAATCGGCTTAAAATGGAATTTTCTTTAAGCCAATGCTCAGAAACAATCCACAGGTTGAAGAGGAAGTACAAGGAACAGCAGGTACAAAAGAAAAACAAGGATTTGGTTTTTGCTGATTTGGATGATATAGAATTGTTTAAATTGTCAAAGGACTTATGGGGTTCTGACTTCTGAGACTGAGGGTGTTAGTGATTAAAATGATGAACTTTGAAGGAAATTGTATGATCTGCATCTGTATTCTGTACTGTAGTAGTTTGGTCAGCTTTTTACAATTTATAGAGTTTCAGCAAGTTGAATTCTGTGGATGTTCTTGAATGTTGTTATACATTTTTTTTTTCAAGCTTCAAGTTCAACGGAGAAAACTGATGTAGAGAAATCCCATGAACAATTAATATAACAAAAGAAAGAAAGGAAAAAAACGTGTCATTATTGAACAGTGAGGAGAATACTATGTCAAATATAAAAGGGACCACAAAGTTAGATTAAGCATAATAATATAAAATAAATAATCAAGGAATGAATGATTATTACAGTTTATATATATATATATATATATATATATATAGACCTTTCCATAGCAAATTAGTGTGGGATCATGACTTTTTTTTTATTTTTTTTTATTTCTTTACGGTATCTATCTATCCAGATATCGAAACCATGTATTAGATATATATATATATATATATATTTTGAAATTTTTGTTATTGATAGGATTTGAACCGCTAATTTAAGAATCATGAAAATCATTTATCCAAACCTCAAACTCGTTCATCTAACCGCTAATTTAAGAGTTATGAGAGTCATTTATCCAAACCTCAAACTCGTTCATCTATAATCTACCAACTAAGTTACGCCGCTAAGAGTTCGTGGGATCATGACTTGAGATTTATATAGACTTAACATTACATTGTAATTAAAGGGTAGATATATTGCACATGCCGAAAGACATGAAATTCGTACCTTTCTATTATGAACATACTGAAAATTAATAATATAATTCTTACATATATAAATGGTAAATTCTTTATTGTAATATCAAATAAACATCAACCATATAATTCTTTGAGTTCCTCTAGACATGTTCTCCAAAAATAAAATCTCCCATTTAATTTCCATATATATTTTAGACCAACAAACAAGTCATGAATGAAGCAAATCTGGTTTCTTGGAGCAATAGTGCAAATTTCAGGATGTTATTCGCACAAAATACTAGACTTAAAATTTGTTATAAGTTTGACATTTTTACCACACACATCTTAATTATAACTTTTTATCTAAAATTTGTTAAATTGTATAAAAAATATGTTACACGTAGTTTATCATATAAAAATTAATAAAAATAATTATAAATATTTAAAACGAAATTTTAATTCAAAAATTATTATATTACAAGCATTTTATTAAATTAAATTAAATTATTATTAATTTCAAAGTATATTACATCAAATATATTATAAAAATTATATATATATTTATTATTTTCTGAAAATATTAATAATTTAAAATATAAAAAAATTAATTTTATCTATTTTAAATATATTATATTATAAATATTTAACTAAATTAAATACAAATTAAAATACTAAAACAATATTACATATTTATTTAAGGGTGGTTCTATTGCCACCCACAAAATATCTCCATACACCAATGTTTTAATGAAACTTTTTTATTTTTAAAATACTCTTACATCTAATTACTTAAAATGCATGACTTTATAATTGGAAACTAAATTTACTCTAGACCCATAAGTTGAAATACCATAGGGATGGGTCTTTGTTTTTTACTTTTTTCTAACTTAAGGCCCGTTTGATTTTTTCTCTTAATATTTAATGACACTTAAATGACAAAATTACTTAAACAACTTTTAAAATCACTTATTTAAAAAAGTTAAAAATTTTCACTTTTCACTTAACCAAAACACAACTTGATTGATAACAATTTTATACTTTTAAAACTATCCTCACTAATCTAATAAATTTCCAACTTTGTCTGCTCCCACAACCCTAACTATATTAAATTTTTGGGTGACCCATTAAATGTCTCCCTACACCCATTTTTTCTTAAAAAAAATAATTACTTAAATAACCTATAACAAAATTACGTGTATACCAAAATTATATAAATTCATCTGCTGCAATTGCAACTGGGGAATAAAAATTAAACTTCTACTATCTTTTATCTTTAGTTTTTCTATAGTGAAAGAGAAAAACAATAGAAGAGAAAGATACTTTGTTTTTCAAAAGGTCTATTTTGTAAAGTTCATAGGGAGGTGTTTTTGTCAAGTAGAAGTTTAAAATCTACTAGCCTTTACTGAATTTAAAATAGACAATTTTAAAAGTCTAAACAAATAACTCTAAAAAACTCAAGTAGAGGTTCGTAGACCTTTTGAGCCAGTAGAAAATCCTACCAACCAAACACTAATTTGGCAATGAAATTGAAGATATTACAATTCTAGTTTTGTTTTTATGCTATCAAACAGATTATTAAGGTTTGATAGATATATTTTGTTTTGTATATTTTCCAGGAGAAAATTGGGTCATAGATTTTATTTTTTTCTTTTTTGTTTGAATTTCTAGATTGAAGGACAAAAAAATCTAACGAAGAAAAAAAGAATTCAAATCAACAATGGAGGAATCTTCTGTTCAATTTTTTTTTCAACTATTCATTTATTTGTGTATTTTGATTAAAAAAATTAGGTTTTTTTTTAATGATTATTAAATAAATCTCCACCATCAATCTTCAAAGATGGATGGTGGAGGTTTTTTTTTTTAACATTTTTTAAATTTCTGATTTTATTAAATTGAGGGTAAAATGACAATACTCACACAAAAGACAAAATTAAGGGTAAAACAGTCTTTTCAATGGGATCAGTACACATCAGGGGCATTAAGGTCATTTAACTAGTCTGATATGACAGAATCTATCATTTTGACGGATTCTATCATAGAAGGATTAAAAATTACAATTTCAAAAAATCATGGACTAAATACAGATTAAGGAAAAATACGGGTACTAAAAGACAATTCTCCCTAAAATATAACCTGATTTCATATTGGGTCGGGTGGATTTTATTCTAACCTAATACCCGACCCGAAGTTCTTATAATATGAAGAAAAAACAAAGAAACATTCATTCAGCTACAACAAGACATCACCATTCACCACCGCCGCCGCCGATCACAGCAGCTGGCGCTACTCGTTACCATCCAAGTCGCTTACCTCAATACCTCCACGCCGACGCCGTTGTCCTCTCCTCCATGTTGCTGCCCGGTAACTTTACTCTTTTAGATATTGTTCATTAAGAATTAAGATAGGTTTTTGATGCAAATTAAAGATTATAGCTTAGTGAGTTCCCTATTATGTGGTTGTGAAATTCATTTATAGTTGAGTTAATATGATTGTATTGTACATATTCATGGTGTTGCTATTGTGTATTTCTTAGTTATTTTTGAAATTTTCAACATTAATTTAATTTGTTTTTTATTTCTTTTAATTATTTCTCAATTCCACATAATATAAGCAGACATACTTTTCAACTTTCTTTTTGTGTGTTTGTGTGTGTGTGATTTTTGTTGAAAAATAATTTTATCTATATATAATTCCATTTGTATATTGTCTTGTGGAGCCTTAAATATGATGGCCAAATATATGAATATGAATGTTGCTGTTTAAAGATTATGGAGGACCAGATTGTTGCCATGGATCGAATCTCAGAGTTGCCCGATTTTATTATTCATCACATTATGTCTTACCTTTCTACACAAGAGGCAACTCAAACGTGTGTGTTATCAAAGAGATGGCATCATTTACAAATATCATATCCAATCTTGGATTTCAATCAGTATTACTTTAAAGAAGAAGATTTGACAACCCGGAGGAAGGAAGGAAAAACTTATAACATAAATAAGTTCATACAATTTGTTGATGCTTCCCTACAACGGTTTTGTGAGGCTAAGGTTTCTTTGCAGAAATTTAGACTATACATGATGGTCTTTGATGTTGAAATAGACTCTTCTCTTCTTGACAAGTGGATAGAACTTGTTGTGGCGAATGAGATAAAAGAGTTAGATTTCAATCTCCTACCAGATAAAAATAGGATGTATAGTCTGCCTGCAACAATATTTTCAGCTAAATTTTTGACGACTTTGAAACTAAGTACTTGTAACTTGGAGCAGTCCTCTGCATATACAATAAGGTTCCATTCTCTCAAAAAGTTAGAACTAATCGCAGTCCATATAGATGAACAAATGGTTCATAAGTTTATTAGTGAATGCCCTTTGCTTGAAGATTTGTTTTTATCCATCTGTTGGCATTGTAAGCATATTCGTATCTCTCATGCATCCAAGCTGAAGTTTCTGACAATTGGATTTTCCTCACACTTCTGTGCTTATGATGCTCTTTTTGATGTTGAAAGTATTGAGATTGTTGCCCCAAGTCTTCAACAATGCACCCTTGTATGTGTTCAAAGGTCATGCGTGACTGACATGGTTAGGTGTGCTGATTTAAAGTACTTAAGTTTAATTTCTGCTGGAATCTTAGATCAAGAGCTTCAGAACCTGATCTCTAAATTCCCCTTGCTTGAGAAACTGACTGTGCATGGTTGTGCTCTTAAAAGAGTTTCACTTTCAAATAATCGACTAAAGGAGTTGCAGGTTCTTAGCTGTACTCGTTTAAGGGTCATTGATATTGATGTTCCAAGTTTACTCACCTTTACCTATGGATTTTTTTGTAATCCTGCTCGTTCAATAAATGTCCCCCGTTCATGCTCATGGGAAGTCAGATTTTCACTTCATCGTCATGGAAATGATGTGCTTATCTCGCTTGATAGAATAAAAAAATTTCTTGAAGTACCCTACGATATTGAAGAGCTAAGCTTATCTATTTTTATCGAGGACATGGTATGTCTATAAATTGTGTATTATTAACTTTTCAGTAAATTGTTTATTGCTTGTATCGGTTTTGCTTCTTTCTTTTTATCTAACTTGCTTACCTTTTGATTACGATTTATGAAGGATTCATATGTTTTGGACAAATTCAAAAAACGATCACCTTCACTCCCTCGTGAAGTTGGAAATTTGACTATTGATGTGCTAGATCTACAACCTTCGAATTATGCAACTTTGTTGGATAGCTTACTCTGGATTTGTTTTCCAAGGACATTGTCTATAAAATCATACCAGTCTTCATTCGAATTCATTATGGTAAGCCATTTTATTATTCTTTTTATTTTTTATAAACTTGAATCTGTTATATGATCAACATATTTCATTTTTTTCCATTTATTTTCTTGTGCAATAGATTATTTTGTAGTTATTCAAGTTTGCTTTAATTGCAGTGGTTTTACAAGAAAATGATTAAAAGAGATGCAAAATGTTGCAATTGTCATGGAATCAAGTGTTGGCAGCATTACTTGAAAGATTTCAAGATTGAAAGCTTCGTACCATTGAAAGATCCAAAACCTCTTCGTATAGATAATTTGTATGCATTGCCTAAACTTAGACAAGGAACTATTCGATTTCGTCTAGACTGGTGTTTTTCTGAACAAATTGACTTAGCATAGGACTTATGTTTTTGAATTTCAATGCTACAACGATCTCGTATACAACTTTATATTTAGTTTGGAGAACGAAGTTATGAACAACAATGATTGGTACACAGGTTGGTCTATTTCATGAAAGGACAGTGTAAAAAGAGGATCGAGGTTAATCTATTTTTACTGTTTTATATATAATTTTCAGTTGTTTTTGTTTTGTTTTGTTTGTAATGAATAGATAAAAGCTAAAGATGCATAACATGCAAATCTTTTGTTTCAAGAGATTGGCAACAATCTGGACAGCTGATTAATTATTCTTCTTATTTTTGAAACATAAATATTATGTTATATGATCAACATATTGAGAAGATCTTGGATGGAGCGGATAATCCATGCTTCCCCCCATTGAGATCTTGCCATATGGCAAAATTTGCCACACGGCAAAATCACAGTGGGGGAGCTGCATTCTAGCTTTTGATCAATGTATGAAATATATACTCCATTTATTTATAGTGGCTTTACTTGAAAATGACAAAAAGAGATGCAAAATATTGCAACTGTCACAAAATTAAGGGCAGCATTACTTGAAAGATTGAAAGATTCATACCCTTTAAAGATCCAAAACATGATCTTCATATATAATTTGATGGTCGAGTTGTGTTAGAACTTATGTTTATGAAGTTCAGTGCTCTAATGTTCTAGTAACTTAATATTTAGTTGGGAGAATGAAGTTATAAACAACAATAGCTCGTACACAGCACACAGGTTGGTTTATTGTATGGACAAGGTAAAAAGATGATCATGTTTAATGTATTTTTACTGTTTTACATATAATTTTGATCGGTTTTTCTATTGTCAGTTCGTCTTGAAAATAAATATATCAGGTCGAAGAATGTGAAGAATGTGGACTAAGGATTATGGAAAAGTTTTGATAAGTCCATACACTTTGAGTCAAAGTATGTAAATCTAGTTTCCTCATTCTTCGTCTTGATATATTTATTGTCAGGACGAACTAATAATAGAAATCTGTAATTTTGATAATTTTTTTTTTTTAATGAATAAATATAGCTGAAGTTGCATTAAAAAAAAAAAACATGTTAAACTTTTTATCCAAAATTTGTTACATTGTACAAAAAATATGTTACAAGTAGTTTATCATATAAAAAATAATAAAAATAATTTTAAATATTTAAAATGAAATTTTAATTCAAACACTATTATGTTACAAACATTTTAATTATTAATTTCAAAAATATATTTAATCAAAAATATTATAAATTATATATATATATTTATTATTTTCTGAAAATAATAATAATTTAAAATAAAAAATAATAATTTTAACTATTTTAAATATATTATATTATAAATATTTAACTAAATTAAATACAAATTAAAATACTAAAAAAAATATAACATATTTATTTAAAGGGTGGCTCTATTGCCACCCACAAAATATCTCTACACCCATATTTTAATAAAACTTTTTGGTTTCTAAAATATCCTTACATATAATTACTTAAAATAAACAGCTTTATAATTGGAAATTAAATTTACTTCTTACATCCATAAGTTGAACACTCAAATCTATCATAAACCCTAATAATATATACTTAATCAAACCCAACATCAAATAGGAAATATGTTTTTTTTTTTTTTACATATAGTCAAGGAATGGATGAACAAATAATTGATTTTATGGATTCTAAATGCATTCATATACGTTTACTTTCAATTTTAATACTGTTTTATGATTAAATAAAAAATTAATGTAGTTGTAGTCTTATAGAACTTTTTTTTAAAAGCTGTTTTATAGAAGTTGATCAAATGTACACAGTTTTCAAGCACAACTCACTCGATCACTTTACTTTAATTCAACTACAAATTATTTTTAATTTAATTAGTTTGTAAACCAAAAAACTTGGTGGGTGGATTTTAAAAAAAACCAAATTTTTAAATGAAAAAAATTGATTAGTTTGGTGATTGAAAAAATAGTTTTTTATTTTTTATTTTTTAATTTTTAAGACAAATAAGTTGCATATTGGTGTTTGTTTAATTATTATTGTTGTAATTTTCTATGATGATGATTAATTAAGTGTGCAACTCATTATGATTTTATGGTTTTTTTTTTTTAAGATAATTCAATACATTGATTCCGCAAGTAACAATAAGAAAATATAATTAGTATTAGAGTTGAATTTGTATTTTATTTTTTCCTAAATAATTAAAATCTTAGTTATAGAGTTTTATTTGAATATGATATTTTTGTATCCAAGTAAATTCTATGATATTTGTTTAAGAGAAAGAAGAAATTGTACATATTTTTTTTTTTTTTTTTTTTTTTAAGAAGAAACTGAACATATAAGAATTTTTTTTCAAACGAAGGGAAATGAGTGTAATGAGAAAACAATATGTTTAAAATTTTAAAAGGAGTAAAATTAATTTCTTTAATTTTTTAATATGGGTGTAGGAAGAAAAATGGATATAGGATGATATTTTGTGGTTGACAATAAAGCCACCCTTATTTAAATCACATAAGATTATCTCCGAGATATGTATAATCATTATCTAATTATCATTTAAAAAATTTTAAAACCAATTATTAATATTAAATTTAATTAGTTTATTACATTTTTTAAATACGTAATAAAAAATAACTTGAAAGTAACTGGTGGACTAGTTATAACCAGTTACTTTATCATTTTTAAAGTGTTTGGCTGCTACATATTAATCAAGTATTTGAGGAATCTTATAATAAAATTCCAATAACGTTATTGAGATTTAATCTCCCAACATGATAGCCATACCCTGTGATGTAAATACAACTACAAAAATTTCAGTTAGCCATCGTGTTGGGGTGCAGGAGTTTGAGGCCCTTTGTGTTATGTGGTGGCACATTTGGCATCAGAGAAATTCAGCGATCTATGGCCAGAGTTTGTTACTTGCTTCGGAGGTTGGAAATGGTCCTGTACGCAACTCTAAACCTCTATGACAGAACTACTGGTTTGGGTGTGGTTATCCAAGATTGTCAAGGGAGGGTTTTGGCCTCCTCTTGCCAGAATCTTCAGACTTGTTATTCTCCTCAAACTGCGAAGGCTTTGGCTATTTTAGAGGGCATCCGTTTGGCAATGAATTCTGGTCTTCTTCAAGCCTCTTTAGAGTCCGACGCTTTAACTGTTGTTCAAGCTATTTGCAATAGGGTGTCTCTCTCGTCGGATGTTGGTGTTGTGAATGATATTCTTGGTCTCCTTAGTCAGGTCAATATTATCTCGATTGCTTTCGTTTCTAGGTTGGTTAATAGTGTTGCTCATGGTTTGAAAAAAATTAGCCTTGTCTTTCGTAGACCCGACACAGTTACGGTTTGAACCGCCAAACCGAACCGAACCGAAATCGGGACTGGAAAAACAGCAACCGGAATCAGTTTTTCGGTTTTGGTTTCAGAACCGGACCAGTTTTTCGGTTCCAGTTTTTCTGTAGTTCTTTTTTCTTCTAATGAATTTATTTTTCCAAAAAAAAAAAAAAAAAAAAAAAAACTACAAAAATTGAGGTGGTAATTAAGCTGTAATGACTCTGCCAAGTATGGATATATTGATGGTACATAAAAATCTTCGATCTTCTCTTCTTGGTCGATTAGCATCTTTTCTTCTCCGGCCGCGGAGGTGTTGGCAAGTGGCAACTGACATCATTTCAAATTTCTTCACCAACGTAACTTCTGAAGTTCTTCTGCTGCCGCCATTGGCACCCAATTGTTAGAAGGAAATTGCTAGATTTTTTAGCCTTTGATTCATGAAAATATATAACAAGTTATTTAAAGCGTAATAATAATTATTCTCCTGTTCAGATTAGGATAAATAATTGTTAAAAAAAAATAAGAGATTTATCAGAGAAATTAAAGAAATCCTAAAACAACAAGGTAATCAAAATCTTAATTTTAGTCCAAACCCATTACCATCATACAAATATTTCTACTCTCAAGCATTCCATTACAACGGTTAAAAAGGAAGAAATTCATATCATGTGTATAACAGGTAAAAAATAACAAGGCAATAGTAGGAAGAATATTTGGATTCAAATTTGATTCAGTTGACTTGATTAATTGCCAGGATTTTGGCTAGAAAGATTAGTATGATTACTGCCTTATTGTTTATACTTGATTCCAGCCAAATATTGTGTTTCCTTCTAAGCATTGTAAATATTGAATTATAAATTAAATCAAATATCTTCCTTCCTTATTTTCAAAGTTGCTCTCTTTTTCTCAAAAAAGAAGAAATTCATCGGTCTCTCTATCTCGCCAGGTTTTCGACAGGCCATAACTACATCTACAACAGGGAAAAAAGAAGAAATCGATAAGTTGGAGAAACATGGAGATATGTTGTTGGATGTGGAGGTTGAAGATGGAGTGGATGCATCCGGTCTCGAATAGAAATACAACCAATCGCTATCGGGCTTTTCTTGGTTTGTCATGGCTCATGAGTTCAGCTATTATGCAGTTTCATTATAGTTATTGAGTTTTTATTTGTTATTAGATTTCAATCCAATGGTTTACAAAAATCAAATATTTTAAATTAAAAAATTTTAATAAAAAAAATAACAGAAAATAACTCTATCTCTAGTAAATACCACAACGATGTAGTTCCTATATAATAGCGAATCCTAGTTTTACGTAAAACAATCAAGAAAAAATATAAAGATTTCCTAAACATCTATTAACTGATTCCTCAAAACACTTCAGTCGGGTCCTGTTGTTTTATTCTTTTCAACGTTAATTGGTAAGTAGTGTCTGGCTTTCTCTTTTTTTTTTTTTTTCATTAGTTATCATCAAACTCAGTCTCATATATTTTTGTTTTCGGTTCTTCAAATATGTTCTATATATTTCCTAGTTTCTCCATCTGTCTTCTTATTATTGTTATTTTAATTAGTGCAAGTTATGTTTAGATTCCTTGATATGAGTAACCGAGAAATCTCAAACAGAAAAATTCAATCTTTTTCATTACAAATTATGTTCATTTCGAATTATATCATTCCGTTTACTGTTTTATGAAGTTTGATTAATTTATTCTTGGTTTTTAATTTGAACAATACAGGTTTGAGATTAATTATAATTACGGGATGTTTTATGATGTTTGATTAAAGTTATTAATTTATTCTTGATTTTTAATTTCTGAGTTGCCTCCTTTTATCATTCATCATGTTATGTTGATATCTTGTCAATTTTAAGTAATCTAGGCAACCTATGGAGGCAAAATCCGAGCCAATGCGAGTTCCTGCAGCAGCCGTATCTAACCCTAACCCTAACCCTCCCATTTCGGCCTCACAGTTGCCTGTGAGGGCTCCTCCAGCAGCCAAGCCGAAGGCGAAGGATCCCAACAAGAGGGAGATGATTATGGAAGAGAAACAGAAGTTGGGAATTGGGTTGCAGAGTTTGCCGCCGGAGAAGATTGGGCATGTGGTTGATATATTGACGAAGAGGAATCGGAATCTACGGGATGAGGTTGAATTTGAGGTTGATGTAGAGGCTCTTGATACGGAGACCCTCTGGGAGCTTGATCGGTTTGTGACAAATTACAAGAAGATTAAAAGGCAAGCTTTGATGTCTCACAGGGTAAGTGAAATTAATGTTTGGTTCATTTGCTTTTTTTTTATTTTGTGGGTTAAATGGGAATATATGTGTCGTGTTATATATACAGGAGACCAAGAAGGTGAAGAAAGCGGAAGAAGATGTGGATAATACTAGTCATGAGTCCACAACAGGTAAAAAAGAAGAAATTGATACTAGTCATGAGTCGAAGAAGCATGGAGGTATGTTGTTGGATGTGGAAGTAGAAGATGGAGAGGAGGCATCCATTCAAATTAAAATAGGAAGAACAAAATCAATACCTAGCAATGTGTCTCCTGAAACCAAAAAAAGATATCATATTACAATATCCACACCTTCTAAGAGACCCAAATCATCATCTACTGACATTGATGATCAACAAAAAGAAGTAGTAGGAATTGAAACCAAATCGTCATCGACTGCCATTGTTCAACTAAAAGGAGGAGTAAGAACAATCACAACAATATCATCAACGGGAGGTAATTAATTTTTAATTCTTACTTGTATTCAACCCCATTATAATTAATTATATATTAACCATTTATTTGTTTTAACAATTAATTAATATTTTGGCTTCAAAAATATAGACCTAGATGCAGATGTGGTGGGTCTACAATGTTATTTTACCGTTTTAGTAGTCATGGTCTGTCGAAAACCTGATGAGATAGACCGGAATGCTTGAGACTAGAATTTAGGGTTTGGACTAGAACTAGGATTTCGATTACCTTGTTGTTTTAGGATTACTTAAGTTTCTCGGATAGGATTTGTATGTTTATCGTTGTCTTTTTTTTTTTTTTTTTTTTGTGAACAATTATGATGGAGGTATGTTGTTAGAGGATTTGGAAGTAGAAGATGGAGAGGAGGTATCCATTCAAGTTAAAAAAGGAATGACAACTAGCGAAGTGACAAAAACAACTCCTCACATTATTAGAACGAGAAAAAGATATCATCACATTTCAATATCCACACCACCGAAGAAGACTACTATTAAGACACTCGAATCATTACCATCATCATCTACGGCCACTGATGATCAACAAAAAGGAGAAGGAGATGGAGTTGGATCCAAATCATCATCATCATCTACTGCCATTGGTGATCAACAAAAAGGAGTAAGAACAATCACAACAATATCAACAGGAGGTAATTAATCTGTAATTGTTACTTTTATTCAATCCAATTATATATTAATTATAGGTTGTTTCATTATATATTAATTGTTTGTTTGTTTTAATTAACAATTAATTGATTTGGCTTAAAAATACAGACCCACATGCAGATGTGGTGGTGGGTTCGGAACAAGAAATTCAAAGGGAACAAGAAATTCAAGGTTTTGATAAGGATGAGGAGGAGGAGATGTTTCGGAAATTAAAAAACCTATCGACGTAGGACACTTTGGAACACCATTTAGAGGGGCAAGTGACACCCAAATATAACGTTGGAACCATTGTCACGAGCTCAGGTTTACTCTTTTTAGGCTTATTTTAGTAATGTCCTTTTCTGTCAAAGTTAATTTCTTTGAGTTTATTTAGGATTGTTCTCGGTTTTAGAAATAACTCAAATTTATCTTCCTTTTTTTTTTTGGCTTAGTTTTGAAATTTTCAAGTTCGATTCAATTTATAAAAATCCCGAGTGAATCGGATCTTTAGGGGGGTGTATTGGTTCATGATTTTATTAGACAATTGAGACTTTTAAGATTTTTTAAAAGTCATGAGGCATTGGATCCAGACTTTTAAGATTTTTTAAAAGTCTAGTAGTATTTGGTTGGGATTAAGATTTGTAGGATTTCATGACAAAATGGATTATCCAGACTTTTTCGATGATTTGTATAAATAGCTGGACCTTGGAATTGTCTTGCTCTCACACACAATACTTTCCAGACTTTCCTGCTTCTCAAATATGCTCTGCAATTCTCATCACTCATCAGATGTTAACCACAAAAATTTTCAGCTTTCTCAACTTTCATACCCATCGATCTTCATCACAAATCTACCTAAAAAAAAGTTTAAAAATTCTCCCAGATCTAATTATGGTGAAGCATGCTTTTGAAAATCTCTTCACCAAAACATGGGAGAAAAAAATTGGTGAAGATCTGGTTTCTTTTCTTCTCTCTTTGTTTGCTTTGGCCTATTGCTTTTTAATTAGAAAACTGAAAGTGAGTGGGGAAGATGATGATCAGAGAGTGGGTGGTGGGGATTTCATTGTGATTGTGGCCAGAAATTAGTTTTATCTGAATTTGTTAGCATCAGAGATTGATTGGTGTCGAAACAATGGGCATGGGCATGGAGGATTGTTGGCTTTGGCTTGTTACCTTTTTTTGGCCTTTTTATAATTAGAAAAATTGAAATTGGGTGGGAAAGATGATGATCAGAGAGTGGGTGGTAGGGATTTGGGTGAGAGAGTGGGTGGTGGGCTGGTTGGGAAGATTGGCGTGGGTGACTTGCAAATCTTTTTATTTTATTATTTATTTTTATTTTTTTGTGATTTTACAGAAAACCCTTTTGTAAACAGAGTAAATATTCAATTTTGATTTTGGAAAAATAAAATTTTTATTATTTTGCAGGAAACCCAATTATAGAGATTCAATCTTTTTTATGTTTCGAAATCATTTTTTTTTTTTTCTGTGAATAAGATGATTGGCAAGAATTGTTGTTTATGTGTTTGATGAATTGCCTATGAGAGTTCATAGAAAAGTGGTTATGGCGAGAAGTAGAGGAAGAGACAAAGAGGAGTCAGCTGAGAAACTGGTTCAGATACTGTCTTGAAAGCAATTGCAACATTATACAACAACAAAAACAGAAACCATATTGAAATAAAGTTTAAAAAGTCTTGAAACAAAGTCTAATCCTAATAGTCTCTGAATAAAATCCAAAAACTCTTTAAAAATCCTAAAAGTCTAATCCATATAATCATAATGGTCTATAAAGTCTTGCAAATCCATAAAATCTTTGTACCCAAAAATTGTCCATTAAAATCCCAATCCAATACACCCCCCTTAATAAAATCGGTTCCTTTGGAGCAAATTCTTCTCGTGGATTCAAGAATTTATCGTTTTAGCTTCGTCGCCTATTTATGTAGTTGGGAATGAATTCTTTGTGTTTATAAGTTAAATATGTTGTTTAGACTTGTTTATTTTAGGGGGTGACTTTCTCTTTCTGCTAATTGAATCTCATATTAGTCTAATGGATTTAGTCTATATAGTTGCTGAGTAGTTATGTGGGAGATTAATGAGAGATGCAGTACACCATTTGAACTAATTAAGAGTGAATGTGCATATTAATGATTCTTTTATAACATTTAAATTTCTTCAAGTCATTATCGAACGATGAGTAGACTATTATAGTCAAACCGTCAAGGAGGTATAAAAGGAACCACAAAGTAAAATTAAATATAATAACAGAAAAGAAAAAATAAATAATCAATGGATGATTATTACAGTTAATAATTTTTTTAACATAATAATAGTAATAGTAATAGTAAATAAATAAATGAACACAAAACCTGTTTAATAGAGGAATTAGTTATTCAACACAAGTTAAATACTATTTGAACATCAATGACTTTTGAAAAGTATTAACCAATTAAACTATAAACAAATTGACAAATTAGAGCTTGATCTGCACACTGGATTTCTGTTCACCAATTTGCTGATTTCCGGCATTGGTAACTTGATCTTGTTGTTTCTCTTGATGTTAATTTTTTGCCATTGAAGAACTTGCAGTTCCAGCAGTACCATTGCCTGAAAAATTCTCTCATATTCTCTTTGAAAAATTTCACTCATTTAAATACAAAGATAAGAATTACAAATACTACACAGATGAGGCTTTTTTTCATAATCATCAAATGGGAACTCTCAACTTTGAAGAACACACCTTTTTTTTTTCCTAGTTTTTGTTTGAGGTTTGAGTTATTCCTTTCAGAATTCAGAATTTCAGAATCTATTTAAATAAAACACTATAAGTTTTTGTTTGACGCTTTGAATTACTAATCCTTGCAGAATAAAGAATTTCATAATATATTTAAATCAAACAATATAAGCTCAGCCTGATTATCGCATTATACTACATGGAAGGAGTTACACAAAAACTCGAAATAATATATATATTTTTTAAATATATTACAATAAATTTGGGTTTGAGAGAGGTAGACACGACAATTTCGTGGTATAGGTGCAGACATACCATTAGGTCAACCCCATCTTGCACTTGAAATAATCCACCTCCTCTATTTCTTAGTACCCTGAATTTCTAAAATATGACACAAACACAATAGCGTATTATACAAATATACGGACTGCATTTTCAAGATTCTTCGAAACTTTTAGTTAAAAGCTCAGTAAGCCTCCTTAATTTAATAATATTTAGAACCCAATAATGAAATAATGAGTTACATATGATCATGCAAGTAGAAGTAGAATGCACATGTTAATTTCATTTATTTTATTTGAATTGCATTCCTCATGAGAATATGAATAAATTGGTTGGTGATAATTCTTTCTTATATGAGTTTATACTTACAAAGTGTTATCGATTAAACTTATCTTTATTTGTTTAAATTACTAATGGTTTATTTTCATCTATATTTTTTTAAACAATTTGTTATGAGAAATTGGAGGGAATTAAAATCTAACAAATTAGAATGAAATGGAGTGCATTCATTTGAGAGTCATTCTGTCTTGTGATTCCAAATAGTCTTAATTACGTCATTAAGAACTTCTAAGATTTGAAGTGCCTTTTCCTCCCATGTCTCCAATGTCCATGAACTTGCTAGCAAAGATGATATTTTGCAAGAAATTAAATAAAATATTGTGTTTTTTTCTTGCTCCCATTGGGTTACAAATTTATAGGAATTCTTTTTTTTTTTTGGAAGGAAAATTTATTGGAATTCTGGTTTGTATAATTCTCACAAGAAAAAGCAAACTGTAAATAAAAAAATTCATCAACATCATAAAGATCTCATCCTTCAAAGGGGAAATCATTAATGAGTCCTAATTTTTCTTGCTTTATAATAAAATAATAATTAGAGTCCTAATTGCTTTATAATGTTATAATGTAATTTGTATATGCATCAATCAGAAGAATAATGTTAACTCAGAATTTTGGCTCAATGTCAACTAGTAGCGAGAAATGGTCTTTCCCTTAAATCCTTAGCTAGCTATTGTTGGTATTTGATATCGATCTACCCCATCAAACACCTCTAGTCTCCCATTCCCACACATGCCAATAATTGTGCATAGTGGGACTTGAATCACCGCCACTAGTTTAGAATAGGAGGTGCAGTGCACCACAGTTAAGAGTAAATATGCATATTAAATGGTGAATCTTTGTATACGAATTTGGATCTCTCCTCACCTCTCATCATCTCATATTGTCCTCACATAAATCAATAGTTTTGATTAATTCTATTTTTTAATAGAGTAAAAACATAAAACTTAATAGAAATAATTTAGACCGTTGATTTGTTATATTAGACATGTGGCAATATATTATAGAGGGTGAGTAAAATATGAAGACAATTAAAGAGAGGTGAGCGTCCAAATCCGCAAATATCTTCACGTTTCATTATTGAATGGTAAGAGGAGAATATTATGTCAATGTAAAAGGGACCACAAAGTAAAATTAAACATAATAATATAAAAGAAACTTCATCATTAAATTTTAATTTTTTTTAAAAAAGAAATTCTAAATATACTTAATTTTATTTCATGTATTATTCTATTTATCTTTTAACACTTCTATCTATTTTAAAGACAAATCATTTTAAAAAGTTAAATTAAATTTATTAAGGCCTTTTAATATTGAAAAATATGGAAATATTTGACAAAAGCAGTAAATGTATTTGATAAAAAGTCTAAACCACCGTTAGAGACTTCTGAGAGAATGAGTAAGAGAGAAATTGCAAGAGAAATAATAACTTCGTCTGAAATGAATAACAACAGATCCAAGAGTGAATATATATATAGTATATACCGAAAATTCTAGAAAACCATACACCATCCTTATTCTTTGAAAAGTTGGATGCTATGAAATTTATAATTGATTGGTGTTGTATGTGTGAATTGTGAAAGAGATGAGAAACTTGCTAATTAACTTTGTTAATTGTAGTCCTTTGAACTAACCTATACTTTGTACTTTTAAATTTCCAGAAGAGTATATAATATTCAGTTTATCCACAAGTTTTCTTTGAATTAATAGTTTTGTTTTTGGTTGCATATATCATTTTCCATCATTTCCCAATCTAATAAAACTTTAAAATATTGGATATCGGAAATAAAAAATAAAATTAGGGTTTGTAAAACACTAAATAGGAAGAAAAAATAACGTTGGATTCAAAAAAATTGGTTTTGAGTGACTTTAGAATTTGTTTATCATCTTTAATAATTTTAAATAAGGTTAAAATTTACATTAATAAAAAAAATAAAATAGAGTATAAAAAAATATTCAGTGGATTGTTAAAAATAAAATAAAATAAATTAAAATTAATGAATTAATGATTATTGCAGTTAACATTATTTTTCTTTGTTAAAACTTTTAATCAACACAAAATAAGAGGAATCAGTTATTCTCCACAAATTAAACACTATTTGGACAGCAATGACTTTTAAGAAGTGAGAACCAGTTAAACTATAAACCAAGTGACAAATAAATTAGAAGACACTAATTTTGAATATTGCTAACAATCTGTCACAGCTTGATCTGCACAGGATTTCTGTTCACCAATTAATTTGCTGATTTCCAGGCATCGGTAACTTGATGATGGGGTTTGTCTGGATGTTCAGTTTTTGCCATTGAAGAACTTGCAGTTCCAGCAGTACCAGATTCTTCAATTTCAAACCCTGGAAAAGACAAGACTCCATGTAAGTAGCCTGATATTAGCTGCAGGATCCTCCTCCATTCCTAAATGTGGCTGCTCCTGGTTTGCTCCTTACGTCCGTATAGCCCTAACGAATTCAATGGCAGACCCAAAAATTTATATGCGAAGGGAACTTATAAAATATGTATATATATAAAAAGTTATATCATGTGATTTTAAATGGATAAATGTACAATAATTGAGGGGTGTTGCTGAGAGAATTATTGTTATGCATATAATACTATCATGTGATTTTAAATGAACAGATATACAATAATTGAAGGGTGTTGCAAAAAGAATTATTGATATGCATATAGTATCATTATGTGATTTTAAATAGATAGATGTACAATAATTGAGGGGTGTTGCAAAGAGAATTATTGATATGCATATAGTACCATCATGTGATTTTAAATGGACAAATGTACAATAATTGAGGGGTGTTACAAAGAGAATTATTGATATGTATATAGTACCATCATGTGATTTTAAATTGACAGATGTACAATAATTGAGAGGTGTTGAAGAGAGAATTATTGATATGCATATAGTATCATCATGTGATTTTAAATGGACAAATGTACAATAATTGAGGGGTGTTGCAGAGAGAATTATTGATATGCATATAGTACCATCATGTCATCATGTGATTTTAAATGGACAGATATACAATAATTGAGGGGTGTTACAGAGAGAATTATTGATATGCATATAGTACCATCATGTGATTTTAAATGGACAGCTGTACAATAATTAGAGCCGATGTTTGCCACCCCAATTGACGGACTGAAATCCTCATAGAGTCGATCAACAATCTCATCGATCCTCTTTTCCAGCTTCTTGATTTCTGTGTTACTCCGATCAATGTTATCCCTATACTTTAGGTGTAGTTAATAAAATTTATCCCAACCAAAATTCAAAATTGGACAAAATTATCAGACTAGTGTAAATTAAAGTATAGGGAAGAACTTGTTGAAAATCAATAACATGTTGTAATTATTCGCTGATCAAACTACAGTACATATGCAGATACAATGACTATAACATTTTCTTATACAATAACTAGAGTACAAGCTGTTCTCCTTCTTCATTTTCTGAATCACTAACAATCTCAGAACCCATAAGTCCTTAGAAAATTTAAACAGCAGTAGACCATCCATACCAGAAAAAACCAAATACTTGCCTTTCTTTTGTATCTGTTCCTTATACTCCATCTTCAACCAGCGGATTGTTCGCAAGCATTGTCCTAAAGTAAATTTCATTTAAAGCCAATTCTTGCGAAATTCTATCAAGCAATTACTGGTGTAGTAATCAACCATGGCAGCCAAGATTGTTTTTTTATTCACATCTACTTGTCCTGAGGGCTCCTCCTCACAACCCCACAGGAACTCTGACAATATAAAACAGAAGTAGATCGTCCACCCCGGAGAAAATCAACTCCCCGTCTTTCTTTTGTACCCGTTTCTTATAATTCGTCTCTGCTCTTTTGATCCCAAGCACCTGAAAAAAGGAATAGTCATATCCATACAATTCTTGTAAAAAACTTCCCTGTATTCTGCTTCTTCGAAAGGGAACCTCCAATTTATGTAGAAGTAATCAATCAAGGTAGACAAGAATTTCATATCAATCTCTACTTGACTTAGCTGACCCTCAGAACCCCATATTATCTTCGATAAATTAAACATCAGTAGATCGTCGAGGCTCCAGAAAACCAATGCATAGCCCTTCTTTCCCACCAAATTGTCATATGTCCTTTTTGCTCTATGGATTGCTAGCCAGCACTCGCTAAGAGAAAGTTTCATGAAACGAAGCATTTTCATGTAAAAATCTTCGTTGTGTTTGGGATTCAGAAAAGGGTACCTTCCTTCATTGATGTAGTATTCAATCCTGGCGGCCAAGATTTTGATTTGATTATATACATTGTCTAAAGCCATATTCTCTTCACTCTAAAATTCCTTCCTCAACTTATCAATTAATATCCTGAAATCGCCATAAGGAAAATGGTCTTGAAGCCAATTTTTTAATTAGTCTTGCAGAGAATTCGGATTATCATGAGGGTACAACTTATTTTGTTGATAGTAATCAAGAATACCCCTCAGGAGCCTGATCTGAATGTACACATCATTTGTCATCTCCTGCACCATCTTCTTCCTCCTTTTCGTCTTTCTTCGAGAATTAACATCATCTTTATCACCATCATCAGGATTCTCCTTCTTCTTGTTATCTTCTTCTTTAGACTTCTCATGGTGGGAGTGTAGCTGTTTTGTGTCTCCAGGCTGCTGATCTTCTATTGGTTCACGGATTCTCACCATTTTCAATCTCTACGACTAGAAAATTTTCTCGGAAAGTGAAAGAAAGGGAGGGGATTTTGCTGAGAATTCTTGGAACTGAATGTATATATCCAAATGCTGATACATGAAAATGAAATATTATTGACCCACTAGCATCCAATTTATAGCCTATTGGTATCAAAATACTAAGATGGATTTTATGCATTTTCATTTTAACATCAAAATGCATCTCCTATTATAAAAGTAGATATCACGGCGGATATTTCGTAGATATCGATATCACGGTGTATATGCCGTACCCTTTATAAGGATATCGCGGCGAATATATATGGTGTGCCCTCTATAAGGAATTTAAGAGAAGATGTGCATTCTAGTAAATTCTTGTTATACATTGAAATATCTTTATGCATCTTAGTGGTCTACGAGATGGCTGTGGTTGGCCCAGTGGTTGGCCCAATGGTTAGCCCATCACACCATGTTATAGTGGTGGTCTCTTTTAGAAGATTAGGTTAGCCTAATGTTTAACCCCTCCCATCTAGGTTATTAAAGTTGTGGATTCGTGTCGTATATCATACATTTAAATCACGAATTAATTGTAATAATTAAAAAAAAAAGTATAAATAGATAAATAAGGATCAATGAATGATTGGAACAGTTAATACTTATTTTATTATTATTAAATATTACATAAATTCGGGATGTTTGGGGATAGGGGGACCACAACCTCATCTCGTACCTTTTTATTCTTTGTTAAAACTTCTAAATGAACACAAAACCCCTAAATTAGTTGTTTTCAACACAAAGTTCAATACTATTACTATTTGGACATCAATGACTTTTAATTTAAAAAGTAACAACCAATTAAACTACAAACAAATTGACAAATTAGAAGACACTAATGTTGATTGCCTTCAATCACAACAGCTTGGATTTCTGTTCACCAATTTGCTGCTTTCCGGTGTCGGCGTCGGTAACTTCATCTTGGGGTTTGTCTGGATTTTCAGGTTTTGCTATTGAAGTTGCATTATCATTGCCTGGAAAACGTTTATTCCAGGATTCTAAAGAAGGTGACAATTCCCCTGGAAGTTGAGGAGGAAATATACCCGAAATATCATGATCAGAGTAGCTTTCTAAGAAAAGATTAACCAGAACAGGCATTAAAGAAAGTAAGTCTTCAATTTCAAATCCTGGAAAAAAATCCATGTATGGCCTGATATTAGCTGCAGGATCCTCCTCCACAAGCACGATGAACTCATCATTCCATTCAATCTCAGGATCCTCATTGTCACTCAATTGCCGATTTCCGCCTTCAGGGAAATCCCCTATATTGGTTTTTTCCATTCGAACTTGATCAAGGTACGTGAGAGAGAAGATGTACTCAATTGCATGTGTATGTTTTCAATTTTCAGAAATATTTATATTAATTAAGTTCATAGGATAGTAATTAGATTATGATCCAATCTCTTATAAGATAGCCTTACAATTCGGATGAGAGTGTTGCTAGACTTGTAAATTTTAATTTTCCTTAATAGTAAATTTTACTCATTTATATTTCATGTATATATAAGGTTAAGTGCATGCAAATCTTTTTTTTTTTTTTTTTAATGTACACCAAAAAATGTCTTCTTTTTAAGAGTGGTTATGTTGCCCTTGCCACCCAAAAAACTTTGTTTCAACCCCACTTTTTAATTAAAAAAATTATTACTAAAACACCCCTACAGTTAAATTACTTAAAACAATTTTCAGCTTATTCCTCCATTTACATTTTTTTTTTTTTTTTTGGAGAATCCAAATGTCACTAAAAGTATTTATTTTTTGCTCAAAATTTTTAACTGATCTGTCAGTTTAGTTAAGCGTTATTAACTTATCATAAAAGAAAAAAAAAATTAAAAAAAAAATCTCTGCATATATGATCACAGGTTCTTTTCATATTTAAATTTGGTGACTCCACAAATCCACTATAATATGAAGAGGTTTTGCTTCTAATAAAATAATTTTGTTAGCAAATTAATCTTGCCTTGTTTTGTTGTTTCTGGTGAATGAATAAATGAATGATAAAAAGGTAACATGGGTGTAGGTAGAAAAACAATTTCGCACTTAAGGGTACTTTTGGCATTTTCTAGGCTGTAGAGAGAAATTAATTAATTTTTGTATTTAATCAATGGGTTTATAAAGTAAATGGGTGTTAGAAGAAATATTTTGGATGGCAATAGAGCCACCCTTCTTTTACTTTTTGGGAAAATATTTTAAATTAATAAATTATAAAATAATTAAATAAATAAAAAGGAAATGAAAACTTGACTGCTAGGGCCTAGGAGGCAGGGGCTCAAGTTATCCATTAAAAAGTTTTATTTTTTTCTCAAACTCGTAACCCGGGTGCAGGTATAAGAGGTTTATTATCGGACTAACCTCATCTCATTATCTATTAAAAAAAATTAAGTCTAAAAAAAGTAAGTGACGATATTTACACCCCTCAAAACGGTATGTATACCTCAATTTAATATATTTTTGAAAATCCAATAATATTATCCTCGAGTAAAATTACTTAAAGGACTAAATAGTTTATAAGTACACACCAATAATTATTAATTGATTTAATTTATATCAATCCTTTGTTAAAAAAAAAAAAATTAAAAAAAAAAAAGGAAGTTTCCTATTAATTGTTTGATATGATAATAAAAACATTTCTATTTTATTAAACCCTAACTTCTATTTTAAATACTAATTTCAATTTCTTTTATGGAATACAAATTGATTGAGTAGACAAACAATTTACTATTATAATTGAGTGAAACAAAAATCAAATCAATAAACTTTCTTATGAACAAATTTTTTTTTTTTTTTTTTAATTTTAACTTTTTTAGAAACAAAGGAATTGAGATATACTGTTGTGTGTTGAGAGCATATTTTTACATAAAGATTTTTAAAAATAATTTTTTTTTCATAAAATTTTTTAATGACATCAAATGTTTTTGTAGGAGTTAGAAATTATTTTTTTTAAGGAGAAATTATTTTTTTGAATAAAAGGATATAAAATAATAAAATTTTAAATAAATTTAATTAGATAACAAAATAGCGGGGTGTGCTAACAAAAATATAATACAATAAAATTAAAGAAAGGGTATTTTTGACATTAAGTGAGGTTTATTTACGAACCAAAGATTTTTAAAATATTTCATGGGTGTACTTATGAAAGGGGTGTATATACAGTTTTTGAGGGGTGTCAATATAGCCACTTGAAAAGTAAATTTTTAAATAATGTTTTTATTTTTAAAATAATGTTAAGAAATTGGTTTTTCGCCCACTAAGATTCACTAGATGTGACTTGGTCATTACGGACCTGTTCAAATTGGAATCTTGGTCAAAAAAATCTGCCGAATCTAATAATTTAATAAAAAAATGATGTCCATCCTTCATGGGAAATTTAAATTTATTCTTGTAGTTGTTGAAAGTTATGATTCTTATTATAATTATTGTTATTTATTTTATCGTTTTTAAATGGAATTAGTGTTATTATCCTTTTTGATCTCCATGTGTTTACCCATTCATTAATATTATCATATTTTCATGTTTATATTTCCCTGAAAATCAGCCTTAGCTTCATATTTTCATGTTTCAAAACAAGTCCTTGTAGACTTGTCAAATCGTCTAATTATACTTTAAAACGTGGATTTGAATCTTCTACTGATCTGATTTTTTTTTCCTGACCTCATCTATGAAAAAAGAGGAAAGGAAACAAGTCGAACCACTTAAGTGCATTTCAAGATAAATAATTTAAAAGAAAACAGAGCAATTCAAAATGTCTTTGTAAGTGATTTTGCACTGGGATTTGAATTAGCTGGACCATACACTTGAACTATGAAATGAAACAAACAGAGAGCACTTGAACTATGAAATGAAATAAATCTTTTCTTCTAATATTTCATTGTAAAAACAATTCCTAATCTCATTACTATCTATTATAACTAGTTACATCACTTTCAAAAACATCAAAATTGTTAACATAATTCCTTTAAAAAGAATTATAAACAACAAATATATATGTGTGAAGACATTATTACTACATCTAAACTACTAATGCACAAATTAGGTTGCTAATGCACAAACAGCCAGTGTTATACTGGCTCTAAGCTGGACCTTTGAACAACAATGCCGGCATATTTTCCGTGCATGTGTCAGCTCCGTCCAGTTGTCTGCTCCAATGACAGAGACCCTATGAAAACTATGTAGATTCACATGGGCTTGCCTCCTTTTAGCTGTTCAGTGAACACGGATTGTTTCATCGGAGTTCCATCGTAACATTGGCCTGAATAAATTATAACGCAAAGTGAGTTTCAGCCTTCAGGAATTTTGCATATGAATAACAAAAAGACTGCTAATTTACAGTTTAATAATAGTACCTTCTCCAAAGGAAAATTATGGATCTTCATCTGAACTAGAATCATCCATCCGCCTCTCTACAATTGCAGGAAATAGTTTCTGACGAGGATCAATATAGGGTTGTTGGCGAGTATCAGTGGAAGACGATGCATTAGAAGACTCTTTTTTTGGTGCTTTTGCTGGCTTCCTTGGTGCCTCTCTCACCTCTCTGCATACCTTATCTAAAATTATTAAAAAGTCCCTTACTATAACAAACAAACGCAAACCCTCATCCTTCCCTGTGTTACCATGGAAATAATCACCAGTGTTCTTCACTAAGTCCATAATTCTCTTTTCTTCTGCTACCAGCCACTTGATATCAACCTCGGCGTTCTGCACAAAACTCTTCAATGTTTCATGGAAGCCACTATCTTCTTCTAAACTCATCATATCTGAGTTGAGGAAATTCCGGGCTTTTAACAACGAATAGTTAAGTTTTGCAACAGAACCCGTTAAGCCTTCAGCATCTAAAGCTGCTGCTTTCTTGACGTCTTCAAGCTCACTACTCAAACGTGAAACTACCTGAAGACCAAGATTTCGATAGTGATCTTCTGTTTCATGTGAAACTTCCTCAAGAAGTTCATCTGTTTTCACACTGGAGAAGCTCTGGCTCTCTCTCATTGCACGAGAAGCTCTCACACCTTCAGTCCGGCTTATCTCCTGAACAACAAAATGCAATAGTGTGGTCTTGCCATCTACTCCTTTTACATCTGCTAATTTCAAAAGAGTATCAAGTTTGAATGCTTGTGCACCACCACGGAAAGTGCCATCATTCATGCGATTGCCAGTTTTGAGAACAGCTTCTAGAAGCTTGTGGAATAGTCGGCTATTTCTAAGTTCCTTGCAGGCAACCTATAATCCCAGTTAACAAGGTTAGTGTCCAAAATTTGAAGAGTACACAAAAGACTGCAATATGACCCATCGTAATTTTTGATATAGCAGCATAAAACAATAATACCGGAAAATTACTTGAACAGTAAAAACAATGTCAAGAGGAATCCTGCACAGATGAATATGCCAAACTGAAATAGAGTCCTTTGCTACAGCATATTTTACCAGAATAGTTCACAAATGTTAACCAACAACTACATGTTAACTTGTTTGCTACTGTGTTATATTTCTCTTGTTTAGGTTTTCTTTATTATTATTATTATTATTTTCTTATTTGTTGCTTTCCAAAACAATTAGATTAGAGGCTCATTTAGTGTATCTAAACACAATTTCCGCTTTCCTAAAACAGTCCTAATAGATTGTTAGCTCTTTTAAACCAATCCTGATATAAAAAGAATGATGCACTGTTAAGTTGCTATTTTAAGCGTATTATGATCAATTGCGTAATCCCCAAATTATATTTTATAATTGGTTGTACCCTTCAAGCTCATTGCTCAGGCTGCATTTTCATTTGTTTTTACATGCCTAACTAGACGCTGCCATTTTCCAACAGCGTGCCAATTACTTTCTTAAGCCTATTTAGTGTCACTCTCAGCTTACCTTAAGATACTCCCATTAAACCCAACCTGATCCTCACTGAAAAGTGAAAACACCAATTTTTTTCCAATTTCTTTCTTCCAATATAATACCTTCTTTCTCCTCAAATATTTGACTAGACTAATAGAGGAATTGTATCTTTGTTTGATACTAAGTCATTACGCCAATGGTTGTTAGATATATTAACTTGTCTTTCTATGCTGTACAACATGTTTATCATTTAATGCGGCTCTTGTGATTTCCAATTTCCTAGTAAAAATAATTCATCAGATATATGACCAGATTTTCCCTTAATTACTCTGTACAGATCCATTTACTGAGCATGCATGGGTGTTTATTACCTTCTGCACAGAAGAACATAACAGCAGAGAATGAGAGAAGCAAAAAGATTTTATATAAATGAGTTCCTAGAGTCAATATGTGCTCAGCATTTAGTAGTCTAACCATTTATCTATCATTGTTTGTGTTTTCCCGTATGTCACAGAACTCTTTTATCATTTTGAAAATATTAAACATTCAGATTATTCACCAGACATGCACATGGCATGATCTTCAAGGACATCCATGAACTAACAAGAAATACTGAAACTAAAGGAGTCTGAGGTCTTCCATAAATTCGGGTGTAGTTTAATAGATTTAAAAGTTATTTAGAAATATGCGATCTAATCTTTCCATATCGCTTGACATGATCAAATTATAAAAATAAAAAATAAAATCCAGAATAAGTGTCCATTTGTTACTATGATGGAGAGGAAAATGAAAATTTTAAGACCAGGGTGGAAATAAAAGCAAGTGATATTTCCATCATAATTCATTGCCAAAATAGCATCTAAATTCCTCTTCTCAATTTGATCAATTAATATATACTTCAAAAAAAAAAAAAAAAAAAAAAGGCTAAAGACAAAGAACTGGATATATTAAGAAAAAGCAATAGACAAGGAGTGTAATTTTCAAAATCCAATGTCTTACCTCCAGGGTTTCAAAGGACTCTTTTGTGAAGGTAACCTCCTCCTGAAGGGTACACATAAAGAGTAGTGCTTCTATACGTTTGAAAGCAAATGGAATGTCACCCAAAACTTTCAGAAACCGGTCAGCAGACCCAAGTTGAGAAATTTCACCGCTGAACAACCTAAGCTTCAGTTCTTCATCTGGTGTTGGTGCCATCTTCAACAAAGCTTGAAGGAATTCTACAGGTAGCTCATTTCCTGATTAAATTAGAATAGGTTCAGATTATTGTGATGCACTGAAACCCTCAACACAATAGTACCAATAAAATTCCAGAAGTATGAATATGAAATACTGTGTTGATGAATTAGGCTTATTCAGTTGGGTACAAGTTTTAGTCTAATGTTCAGTATAGCCGTATAGGATGATATAGAGAGGCAGCCTTGATTTTATTGCTGTGGAACCCAGTTTACTAAACCTTTTCATTAATGTAATTATCATTTTTGGCATTAGAAGTTTTGTCTCCTATCCTAGAAAATATTTTAAGAAATAATAATAATAGATGAATACTGAGTGACACACCTAATAGGTGCATTTCACCCAATTTTGTGCCAATATCTACAAATAGGTGAACCAAACATATTTGTATTCAATCGCCTATATTGAACTAGTAGTCCCAAAAGTTAAAGCTTATTAGTAGTGCCTCTTGTGCGAAGCTGGATGTAGTCAAAAAACCTGTGACATGGATTCAAACATAGTACAATGGGGTGTTTCAATATTTGAACCCAAAGTCTGGATCTAATAGGTTCTCATAACATGTTAAACTGTTAACTCAAAGATTAAGTTTAGAGTAAAGGAAAACAAAAACATTCAAGTTCTAGCATGTTACATTTCTTAACTTTTTTTAAAAAGAAAAAAGAAAAATATTTTGTAAAGAACTTTCATAAAATGTTAACTATTATTTGATACAAAAATTATCAAAGGTTTAGATGATAGAAGTTAAATTGAAGGCCATCATCATATCAATTAAATCTTAATGCAATGCCTATGAGTGCTCGGGTCAATTTGATATTTTCAAGGAACTAAGTGCAATATGATTTTCATACCAGCTTTAGCTTGAATGAAATGTTGATGTTGTGAATTTCAGTTACTAGGCATTATCAAAATATTGAATATATAAAGCATTTTGCAAGAGTTATTTTTCCCCAAGATCAGAACAAACTCACATCAGTTAAAACGGTTACACTTAACTGTACACAAAAAGGCATTGATATATACTTAATAACTTCCTGGACTACCATCTCCTGATACGAAAACTGGCCCAACTCCCAATATAACACACAACTTTCAAGTTTAAAATATAACCAGTTTTGCCATAAGAACATAAGATTTACAACTTCCAGGCTGATTTAATTTTCACTGAATGACATTGGCCAATATTGTTTTAATCAAATCAGGAGCTAACGAAAAAAACAATTATTCTTATCACACATTTAATTAAATCAGGAGGATTTATTTAACTTGTAAGTTACTACAATGTTCTATTTATTTACATGTAAGTTGTAAGTTCCTGCATTAGAAATTTTTTGTTTTTATGCTTGTCCTTACCGAGTCAGAAACACAAACACAAGCTGCTACAGCTTCAAATCTCTCTCCCTCTCTCTGATACATACTGATATAGCGATATGATGCAAGATTTAAAAAGTAAAGAAAAAGTGGAGAGAAAGTAACCTTCAAGAAGTGCATCACAAACTTCTTCAATCGTCACATTCAATGCCCGCAGCATAATTGCTAAATTCTGTGATTTTTTGGAATCAATGATCTGAATATACTGAGGACCTTGATCCACCGAAGACGACTCTTTCTTCCGTTCAGTTTTATTTTTATCAGTGGCTCCATACCCGAATAGCGTTTCTATCATCTCCTCATTGAACCTGTAAATTAGTATAGTACTCAGCAGCTAATAAACAATATAGCATATGGATAGAATAATGGAGTGACCCCAATTTAACTTACTGGAATGATCCTGATTTTATCTGATGCCAAACCATAGAATTATCTGGATTGGCTAAAACTTTATCCCAGAAAAATGGCTTCAGCTTAGCTTTAGGCTCAGCATCTCTCTCTGTCCCAGCTCCTTCACTAGAAGAAGCAGTATTTGATGTATGTTTTGGTCCAAGAGGTGGCCGAGGACCCTTTGATCCCAGCATAGGTGGTGGCGGTCGAGGAGGTGGAGGACCATTCTTTGGAAGCGGTGGTGGAGGTGGACCAGGTCTTGCACCAGGAGTTGGTGGAGGAGGTGGTCGAGGGGGAGGAGGACCAGCACCCCCCGAAGGTTTCATTGGAGGAGGAGGAGGTACAGGAGGGGGGTGAGGAGGTAATACAGGAGCTGGAGGAGGACCTGTGCTGCTGGCAGAAGCCCTAAGAAAAGAAGGTGGTTCATGAGGGAGGGGTTCGACCCTGCCAGGAGGCGGCTTCAGGGGAGGTCTTCCAGGAGGGGTGGCACCAATCCTTCCAGGAGGAGGCTTCAGAGGTGGTCCAACCCGTCCACCAACAGCTCCTAACGATGCACTTTCATCTAGTGAGGTATTAGAATCAAGGTTTCCAACCAACGATGAGGCCTTTATATCATGGCTTGAGTTGATACCAAATGATTGATGACCAAGCTTCTCTCCTTTAACTGAATTGCCAGAACCTGAAGCATTAAATTTTGAAATGGTATCAGAATTCCATTGAAATTAGCAGATGTTGATAACAAGAAGCGTTAAAATATAGTTATATACCAATAGAGTAGTCATTCATGCTTAGGCTTAGAAGGGGCCTCTCGTCATTTTTCCTAACTGCAGAACCACTCCGACAGAACTTCATGCAGCAAAAAAAGAGCACTGCTGCAGCAATGAATGTAACTGATGCTGTTACGGCTACAGCAATAACTACAGCCCTATGATTATTGTTGTTCCCATTTGCCTTTTCTTCTGCAACAGAACCTGAAGTTGTAGAAGAACCTGAATCAATTGAAGGCGGTGGGTTAGAAAAAACTGGGAAAAAAGGCAGTGCTGGAGCAGGGACAGGGGGAGAACGGAAGGAGGCATCAACAGGGGCAGCAGCAGGGACAGGTGCAGAGACAGGGGCAAGAGCAGGGGCTGAGACAGGGTTTTGCATCTCTGCAGTGCTCCGAGATGATCTACTACCCAAATTTCGCCTAGGAGCATCAGGCCTGGGAAATAAAGACTCAATATGACTGGTAAAATGAGAGCCACCTTCTTCTCTAGTAATGTGGAACAGAAGATTGCTATTTCTTATACAATCTAAAAGAGTTCTCTTCAAGTGGGGATGCAGCACATTATCCAATTTGTTAATGTTCTCTTCCCGTGACTGACTTCTTAAATTGTTTTCATTAGTGCTAACCAGTGTTTCTTCTGTTAGACAAAAGTTGAGATCTTTAAAAACTTGCTTCAAGTGGATCAAATCTACCCTGCAACTGATCCATAATAATTTTGCCTGCAATAAGAAAATTTCAACAAATCTTAGTGTCTACTTCTGCACTCTGAAGTACCATAGCTATTGCATTAACTTGATCTCAGGCAAAGCTGAGATACAGGCACAGCTATTGTAGAAATTTTCCTCAGATTTGTTCTAAGATGCATATAAATGATCATAGGTAGTTCAAACATAGGTAGTGTATTAAACTTAAACTTTAACGGGTCTTAAGATGATCATACATTTATATGAATAAAGAATTAGAAAGTCATAGAAATGCAAATACAGATACAAAAAGATGCTCTCTATATTTCCGGCTTTCATAAAGCGATTTCCCAGTATTTCAGCATTATGACCCTCAAATTATGGAAAGATTGTTTAAAATTAAAAGAGTGACAACTTTTGTTAAGAGTAGTTAACTAATGATTGCAAAGATTAGCAATGATTTCCCTTTTCTGATAAGAGATTAGCAATAAACTAACAATTAGCATGTGCTTAATTTTCTTTAGATTAGCAATAAACTAACAATTAGCATGTGCTTAATTTTCTTTCTTTATAGGTTTAGCAATAAAATCCTTTCTCCTTACCAAAACATTCTTTCAGGTTTCATCCATTATGTGATATTACAAATGATAATAACTTCAATCAGGGAATCAGCACCTCCTTTAATAGGTGGGTATCACACTAGAAACTTGAAAAGGCAACCAGCATCATGTGCTGCATTTTAGAGTTCATGCAATAAACTTTAATGACGTTAACAAAATTTTGCCTCCGCTCTTTTGCCTCTTCCCCACCAAACTACCCTATTCCGCCCCCTTTCTTCCATTTGCTTCAGAATTGTATCCCCCTAAGTGTTAAACTTTAATAACATGTATTTTATGTAACTAATACACATGGAAGTACTTGGACTTCAAAATATGACACCTTGAACTATTTATTCTACAACTGTTTGGCACGACAATTTTGTAGCATACATGAACAATTTTCATGACATTATTCTGATCTTTGACCTGTGCATAATCTTCATAACAAAATTCGAATCCACCACGATAATATATGTTTGTTGCTAAGAATTACTGATCTAGTTTATCTATGCAACCAATAGACTTGCTATCTCATATCCTAATATGCAACCAAGAATAAAATTCGTTACTAGGAATAAAACAAAACCAATGTACAAGCATGAAAAATATCACAACAGAAGCGAAAACAAAGTATAGTCCTTTACCAGGTCCTCATCAACCTCCCCAGTCACCGGATCAACTAATTTGCTTAGAAACGCTTCCTCTGCCCTCCTCCGGTGTCCTGAGCTGATCACCAGTGATCCACAAAGCAGAACTACCAAGAATATGAAACAATTTGCTTTTATCACACCCATTTTTTCTTGAATCATCATTACAATCACAGACAGTACTTTTCATTTCCCAATATCCTAAACCCCCCACTAAAACAACCATAAACCTATCAACCCCCCATAAAAGCATCAACTTTACATCATTTTTAACCAACCCAATTCAAATTTCCCCTGAAAGAACCCTTAAAAAATGTATCAAACCACAATGGATACTTACAAACTCTCAAATACCCACCTCAATAAAAATGATGAAAAGTTGAAACTGGATTCAAAACTCAACACAAGCCAACAAAACCCAGAATTTATGAGCCCTAAAAACGACAGAACAAGGAATCAGATCACTTCCAAAGCAAAACCCAGATCAAAAATTGATAAAAGGAGCTCAAAATCTAACCCAAAATCAAATTAAAAAAAAAAAAAAAAAAAAAAAAAAACAACCCCTCTAATGAACAAAACCTGAAAACATCCACAATGTGAATGCACCAAAAGAGAAGCCAAAAAAGGAAAAAAGGTCCTTTTTTTCTTGTGTGTTAAGGAAATAATGAAATTTAATTCTTCGAATATGACTGGATCCAATCAAAGAAAGCTCAAATATGTTAGCTGTTAATGCTTGTAAAAGGTGTTGACCTGGAAAAATTATGAGGCGTTTTCTTCACAGAGACCAGGTTTCGAAGATAAGCTGACAAATTGGAAAAAGAGAGGTGCCTTTTTTTTTTTTGAAATTCTTGGGATATTTACGGTTTTACCAGATCGAACCAGATCTACTCGGATAAAAATGGAAAATAGATATTATTACAAGTTTACAACTTAGCTTCAAAAAAATAAATATTATTACAAATTATAATTATTGAAAACTATTAAAAGAGCCAATTTTGCATTTTTTTTTTATTATTTTTTTTTTTTTCAAAGGATCCCCCTTCTGGCAACATAAGAGACCGAATTTCTAATAGATTAATAGTTACAAATATATTGTGAACAAAATAGAGAAAATAGATTTTATTTTATTTACTTTTTTAAAGTCGGGACCCAACGAGGATTAGACTCAACTACAAACACAGCTCGGAAGTCTGCTCCTACGAGGGGAGAGAGCACCCTCACTTGGTGTTAAACCAATGGTAGACAACAATTGTATATATATACATAATATGTACATACCATGGGTATTGAACTGGGTGGTGGAGGATTCTAAAGGAAGGTCCAACCACATTGGCAATGGACCCGATAGTAAAATAGATTTCATTATAATTGTACTATTGAACGATCAATGGAAGTTATCAAAATATTTTCGAAACTTTTGAAATGATGTATGTTGATGGCCCAAGCTCTCTCTTTGGTCAACCCAACTCTCACCCACCTTTCAAATCTAGAGTTAACTCTAAATCAATGCTTTCAACAACAACAAAAACCAATGATTTTCAATTATAATTAATTATTATTCTCTACTTAGAATGTTTTATGAGAAGAAAGAGATGTTTTTATTGTAATAAATTTTCATGAACAATAATAACAATAATCTTTATGCTGTGTTAAATTTTTTTTTTAAAAAAAAATGCTTTATTAATTTAATAGTATACCCAAAAGTTGTATTAAATTCATTCCGGTGTTAAAAATTGAACAATTCAAAGAAGTTCTGCCTTACCATTTTAAAATAGGGAAAATTGCACTAATATCCCAAAAGTTTAGGTGAAATTGGACCTGTAGATAAAAGATCGATTTATTACACAAATCTCCCTTGGATTTCGTTGACCAAACATTTGACTAACTACAAGTTAACAGTTGGAAGGGCAGAATGGACTTTCAAGAGTGATATTAAATAAATCCAAGGAAAATAGCTCTTGTCCAATCATAATCGAACACATCAGATCTCTATAATTTAAATTAACAATTAAAAAACTAAAACAAATATTAATTCAAATGTTTTTGGGAAAAATGTTATTGTATTGTGCAGACCACCTGTTTTGCAAATCAAGAACAAATTCAATCTCTATATCCTTCTCAAAGTCTTTATCAGCAAAACCCACCAATCCATGGAGATCCAATCTCTCCATCATCTTCTCTTTATTTCAATTTCTTTTTATAAAAAAAAGAAAAAGAAAAAAAATTAACAATTGATCTCCACCAAATAGAGGTCGGAGGAGATCGATTCAAGCAATTATCAACGACGGCAGAGAACGATTGAAGCTTGTCATGTGGCGGGAGAACGACGGCGATTTATATTTTTCTTCTTCTTCTTCTTTGTTGTATTTCTTCTTCTTCGTTGCTCTCTCACCTGACAACCTCTATTTTCTTTCTAACTCGAGTCTCGACTGTGCGTCTTTGTTTCTCGATCTCTCTCATCTCCTCCCTCTGGCGACTTAATCTTCGTCGGAAAGTCTCTCTCCAGCCAAGTTTTGTCTTGTCTCTATAGCTTAATAGATCTGGATGATTTGTCTCTATTTTAAGGTACTAGAGGTTTGTGTGTGTTTGTTTCCAAAGAAAATCTGGAAAGCCTGGAAATACGATTTTTGTGTGTATATTTATGGTAAAATAATTAAAAACTAGATAATGGTGAGAGTGGAGTGCAGATCTGTATTTTTCTAGATTTGTCTGATTAGAAAATCCATTTAAGTTTTCCAGTGAAAACAGAGTGAGTATAATTTTTTCTGGATTTAGGAGAAAAAATACAAATTTGAATCCATCTCAAAATACAAAGAAGAAGAAAATGACGAGCTTCAATTGTTCGCCGTCGAAGCTCGTCATGTGGGGGGAGAACGACGGTGATTCAGGAGAATGATTGAAGCTTGTTTGAGAACGAAGAAGAAAAAAATGTTGTTGTTGTTTATGATGAACGAAAAAGAAAATGCTTTTGTTTTATTCTTTAATTAATTCTTGTATCTAGCTAGAAATCCAGATCTTGATCTCCACCTCAAAAATATTATTTTTTTCATCATTTCCTTTTTCTTCAATTCAGACAATTAATTTAAAAAGTTTTTTTTCTTTCATTTGATGATGACGAGATCCGGGAATCAGATCTCCTCATCTCCCCCATCCAAAAAACAAAATTATTTATCTTTTTCTTCATTTAAAAAAAAAACAATTATGAATGATGATTTTGTTGTGTTTATTGAAAAAATATTTCAATTTCTTTTTTATTTCACTAATTATTGGGCAGGGGTAAATCTGACTATTCAGATGGAAGGCTAGGGTCAATGTGACTTTTCAAGAGTCAATCCATTCAATAGTTAATTTTAACTGTGGTCAACGTTTGGTCAACGAAATCCAGAGGAGATTTGTGCAATAAATCAAAGTTTTATATATAGGTCCAATTTTATCTAAAGCTAGGGTATATTAGTGCAATTTTCCCTTTAAAATAAGATTTCAAAGTCAAAAGCTCTTCTATCTCTTTAAAATATTATAATAATATAGTTTTTCTACTAATATATCATTTCCTTATTATTGAGCTATTAGATTTAAATGTTTTAACTTAAATGCATGTACTTATTAAAACATCTTTTAAATCTAATAACTCGTATATAAGGAACTGATATATTTTATATTAGTTCGAATTGACAATAGAAAGATTGATATATATATATTTTAATATGTTTTTTTCAATAAATATTTTTTTTTAAGAAAAAAAACTATTACAATAATTGGGAATTCGAGTGAGGGACAGACTCGAACCTACAACCTCATAGTATAAGTATGAAGAGTAAACCATTATACCAACCTCATCTTGTCTTCAATAAACTTATATATTTTTTGGAGGGTATATATCTATCCAACTATCTAGACCAAGTTTTTTTTTTTTTTTTTTTTTGAAGGTTTTTACCTTTAGTAGAATTTGAACCGCTGGCTTGGGAGTCATCTGTCCAAGCCTTAAACTCGTCTATCTACCAATTGAGCTACGTACAATTTAAAATACGCATTTAAGTCCGATTCATACACCATACCATACGTATGTTGATCAAGTAAAATATTGCCACTTGTACATTAATATTCAAAATTTAAGTCCAATGTTCTAGAGACTTGATACTAAAAGCACATCTTATACAAAATATTACAAAAACATCACATTCACCAAACTGTCAATTAGATCACAAGAGATGATATAATTATTACAAATTAACTAAAGTCATAGTCTGTAATAAAACATTGGCAGCAGTATTTCAGGTGCCCAGCAAGCATATACTAAACCTGCTTTTGATAATAATAAAAATAAAAAATAAAAAATAAAAAGCAGCTCTTGCAGATGCCCGCCCCCCCCAAATCCTTCCTTTACTGCGGTAAAATTTATTTATTTATTTAAAATAAAAACTTTTAGAGCCACTAAAAAAAGATATGAGTTATAGACAGAAGAATATGCATGCAACATGATAAGAGCAAAGAGGCAGGCACCTTACCTTCAAATTTATTCCTTTCACACTTACTTTTCATCATCAAATGTCTCTTCAAGATGTATTAATACAAAGAGAAAATCTTGCATGGGACGGTCCCCGTGACGTGGAGTTTTTCTCTAGGATCAGGATCTTCTCATTGGTTTTTATTTTTTCTTGGCATTTTTTAAGTGTAATTCAAACACCAAGTTATATGAGAGAGAAAAAAAATGATCAAATATTGATCATGTATTTTTTATTTTGCTTAGGTGTTATTAGATTATGAAAAGTTAAGGAAAAATAAGATAAGGAGAGGATCTTGAAACTTTTTCTCTTCCTTGATAAAAAACATTTTGTTATTTTGGAAAAAGGTATTTACCAATCACCCCCATAAAGTGATCATTAATGCTTTTAGGGGAAACATCTATCAAACTTATCTTAAAAGAAGCATCAAATTATTTTATTTTATTTTTTATCAAAAAATTAAAAGTTTTGTCGATTTCAATCAAAAATCATGAAATTAATGCAAAAATTTCAACCTTCAATGATGAAACCTTTGTTACTTGTTTTAAATCCCCTAGAAATTTTAAAAACCTCTGATATGTAAATAAACATGGTAAAAATCCATGATCCGTCCTAAACCGATAGGACTTAAATCCATTCGGGACAAATTTATAACACTTAAAACGGGGCTCAAATCAAATATGGGTCAAATTTTTTTGACTTGGATATTTATCGGGTCTGGTATAGATCAACCCTTTATGTTTCGATCCGTCCCCGTTTAACCCAATATTTCTATAATTAATTTTTAAAATATAAAAATATAAAGGTAAAAATAAATCTCTAAACTCTGTTTCATTTTAACTAATTATATTTTATGTTTAAATTTAAATTTTATTAAATTTAGTTGTCGTGTTCTATTAAAAGAAGCATCTATCAAACCCCACAAAGTGGTCAATAAAGCTTTTAAGGGAAACATCTATCAAACTTCTCTTAAAAGAAGAATCAAATTATTTTATTTTATTTTTTATAAATAAATAAATAAATTTGTCAATTTCAATCAAACATAATGAAATTAATACAAAAATTTCAACCTTCAATGATGAAACCTTTGTTACTTGTTTTAAAATTTAAATCCCCTAGAAATTTTTAAAACCTCTATATCAACAAAAATTTGTATATCTATCATCAAGACAAGATTGACCCAAAACGAGATTGACCCATATACTCATAGCATCTACATCATTGATGTCGTTTAAAATGTGTATATCTTTAAATCTAAACGGTCGATATCGGAATATAAGTTTGAATTTACTTAAATTTAATGGGAATTTTGTAATTCATCCTAGCTAATAAATTTTCAAGAATATTTAATTCTGAAATTATGTGGAAGCTCCCTATAAATTCTGCATACACAAAGATTCTCAGCTGAAAGTAAGCTATGAGCAATTTCCATGCATGTGCACAAAATCATTTGTAATTTTTAGACAAAAGTAATTCAAGAGTTTCCTAATGGCATCAATGCACATATGATCTTCTCACCGATTACCAAAGTCTTAGAAAGAAAATATTCTTTTTCACTTTACAGCCCTCCAAATATTCCAAGAGAATTTGTCCCACTGATTTTTCTGAAAGAGCTTTTTATTTATTTTATTATTTTATTTTTTTTATGTTTCACAATATAAAGATATCACCAGGACACATAACTTGTCTCCAGGGAAAGTTTCTGAAGTTTTTCAGGAATTGGATTTTCTAGTCTGAAATGTCTAGTAGCTCCACAAAGATTGAAGTTCATCATCACACAGAAGATCAAAAAAATCCTGAGAAATGGTGTGTTTTGTTAGGGGAAGATGTGTTCAAAAAGTTTATCTGCCAGGGTAATCCAACAGTGCACAAGGTGTTTGGTGATGGCTCTCTGTTCAGTCCATTGTTGTTCGGAAAATTCTTTGATCCTTCCGATGCCTTTCCTCTTTGGGAATTTGAGTCGGATATCTTGTTGTCTCATCTCCGGAGCACCGGACAGACTACCGTGGATTGGCTGCAGACAGACCAGGCTTATGTGCTGAAAGCAGAACTACCAGGTGAGGGTCACAAGACCAAACTACTGTTTTTTCCAATCTGTAGGGACCTGTTTGATATAAAACCTAAATACAGTTCTTTGTTTGTAATAATAACAAGATATAAATAAAATCTCAAAACAATATGTCTATTTGAAACTTTAGAAATAGTATTAAGATACAAATTACAATCTTAAAAATCAGTAGATTTTTGTTGGTTTTAATTTTTTCTTGTAGATTTTATTCAAGTTAATCCAAAAACTTTATATCAACTATTTGAAAACTGATTTTCAATAGCAAATCCCAAAACAATGTCTATTAAGAGTAGGGATGTCAACGAGTCATATCAAAATTGGGATCCGTTAACCTCTACCTTGTTGATGCCCTAAACCTCCATCAGTGTAAACTGGCTGGAGCAAGCCCTATTGGGGGAGATACCCTGCATGCCCCTCGCCCTAATTTGACCGAAAATCTAAAATTATTTTTTCTTGTATAATTAATAGTTTATAAATTACAATAATAAATAATTTCATCGGATTACAAATTTTTAAAAAAGGGAACCCATCCTCGCCCCTGCCCCTATTGGACAGGTTGGCTAGTTGTGTTCGTGTCGACTTGTGATGTTATGACCTAAATTACCAATCCTACGGTCCTACCTTGTCCTCAGTAAGGGGTCAGAGCCTGTAGGATTTTTTGATTTCCTTGATTAAGAGTTTTTAATATAATGGTTTGGTTGTTGAGGCAGGAGTTGGGAAGAATCAAGTACAAGTCCTTGTAGAAAATGGCAAGATTGTGGAGATTAGTGGGCAATGGAAGCAGATAAAAGAGTCCATGAAAAAGGACTGGAGAAGTGGCCATTGGTGGGAATTCGGGTACGTTCGGAGGCTCGAGCTGCCAGAAGATGCAGACTGGAGAAAAATGGAGGTGTTTTTGAGTAATGACATACTTGTAGAGATCAGAATTCCCAAGAATTCTTCTTCAGGCTCTGATGTTTCACAAGGAAATGGTGCAGCAGCCTAAAATATCTGAAATTGGTGTAAGTTAATGTGGGTGATACTGATACATATATACTGCTAATTTCAACACAATGAAATCTTATATGTGATTACTGATTAGAGTACATAACATTAAAATTAGTCATACCATAGCTTCTACATATGTTTGGAATAGCTTTTCAATGGGTTAAAAATAATTATCAAAAAATTTGTATATGTTTGGAATAGCTTTTCTATGGGTTAAAAGAAAGATTTTAATCCAAAAAGCTTTTTTTTTTTTTTTTTTTTTTTGGTCGTTTAGCTATCACTACAGGATTAAAAAATATTGCTCAATGTATGAGAGAAGCTAAAATTTAGGCTTTTGTAAGAAGATCAAAAGTATTCTCATGATATTATGTTAATTATACTGCACATTTTCCTAATAAAAACCTTAATAAAAGACTTATATGAATTTTTTTTTTTTTTTGAAGTATTACATTTACAACTATTATAATAGGATTGTCGGGACCTATCAAGATCAAATAATATGTATATGGTTTGGATAACTACTCCCACAAACTAGGAGAAAAGTCTCTACATATGCTTGTAAAAGAGAAAACTCCCCACACATACTTGTAGACTTAAACCCATGACCACAAGATGTGGAAGAGAGGTGTACTACCAGCTCTGCTAAGAAATGATGTACGATTTAAATGATCAAACGAATTTTTTAAATTGACATTCAAAGTGTCAACAATTTTTCTCTAAAAGTTCTGGCCATAAAAACTCTACTTAAAGAAGTTCTGGGCCTGGCTAGGGTGGACCAGCCCACCCTACTTTTTTTAAGAAAAAAATTAAGTTTTTTCAATAGTTTTATATACATCTCATTCAGTTCTAAGTACGCCCCAACCCAATTTTAATTCTAACTTAATTTACCATATTTTTCTTTATCATAATAACAGTCCAATAACTTAAAATTTATACAACAAACCCATTGGATTTCCTTAACCAAGTGAAAAATCAAATTGAGAATTTTAACCTTTTAATAACTCAAAAATCAAATAGGAAATTTTAAACCCTTAATAAGTAACAACTAAGCAAAACCAGAAGCAGTAGAGTTACCTTATAAGTTATAACTTAATCTCCAGGTCTCCAAATGTCTCCGGTCTTTACTCTCCAAGAATTTCAATTTTGTGAGATTTCATAGCTTTTGGATTTGTAGAGGTATACATACGTCGACAGGAGAAAACAGTAAGTTTTATTTTATTTTTATTTTTAATTATATATTGTAAAATTAATCCTAGAATTGTGATGATAATTTTGATTTTTAGTGATTACATTGAAAACCCAGGGATTACATTGATGCTTAATTAATTGTGATGAAAATTATTATTATTTTTTGCTCTGTTTTGTCTCTATTTATTTTTTTCTTTTTGTATTTTTTTGCTTAATTAATTGTGATGAAAATTATTATTATTTTTTGCTCTGTTTTGTCTCTATTTATTTTTTTCTTTTTGTATTTTTTTTTTGGGGGGATTTGCTTGTGTTTTGTTTTCGTGTTAGCAACGTCTTGGCTCCTGTTTTTCTGATGTGTGTTTATGCCCCTGTTAGTAGCTTTTGTTTTTTATTTTTTTATTTTTATTTTTTTGTTTTTTTGTTTTTTTGAAAATGGAATTCGTTAAAGAAAGAAGCAAGTTTACAAAGAACCTAGGCAATCGCCTAAAACCAGACAATCCACCGAAAAAGGACAGTCATTTAACAACACAAACTTGCCCTTATAATCAAGGGTCATCCTAGCTAAACCATGAGCCACTTTGTTGGCAGCTCTAGGGGCAAAACTAATAGAAGAAAAATAGGGGTTTTGCAGAAGATACAAAATATCCTTAATAATAATACCAACATCAGACGCCGGAGCAGCCTTTGAAGCAATCAAGTTAACCATTGCAAGAGCGTCCGATTCCACCAGAGTAGGAACCAATCCAGTTTCCAAAGCTAGATATAAACCTACCCGGATAGCCATTCTTCAGCAATATGGGGGGGAAGACACCCTCGAAATTCTGGCAAGAGGAAGCCATGACCACCCCTTTCCGGTCCCTAATAGCAATTATATTTCTCTTGTGCTTTTTTCTTGGTTAGAATATGTATTTGAGAGTAATGTTCATTGTGTCATCCGACTAGGTGTACTTTTTTATTTTAATTTATAAAAATTCTCTTATATTGTTGAGATTCGTAATCAAAATGATTTGTTTTTATTATAAAGTATAAATTTTTATCTATATGAAATTGTCCACAACCCACCCATAAAAAAATTCATGGTTTCGCCCCTGTTCGGAACATATTCATAAAGTATAAATTAACATGTCAAAATAGATTATTTATACAAGTATCTGTTATAATAATGTAACTATGACTATATGACAACTTTTTTTAGATCTCAAAAGTCACGAGGAAAAAGCAAGCACTTGTTCATAGCAAGTAATCAAACAAGAAATTAATCATTGAGATTTGTAATACATGTTAGATTTAAAAACTTAAACTCGTACAGTCGTACGGTTATACATAAGAAGAATGCTATATATCTTTCCTATTTGCCTTTCTCATATGTATTTCTCATTAATTAGTTGACGTATGTACATTTTTTTATTTAATAAAAAGTTTTCACTTTTTACTGCAAAGATTGTTTACGTCTTTATCTATTACATAAAGCTCTCAAGCAATAAATGAGAAAGGAAAATGATAAATATAGATAGCATTTCCCCATACATAAAGCTTTAACATACCTTGGTGAGGCACCTATCGCCTGCAAGATTAATGGACTTAACATGTAAACCACATTTAAATACAAATTCGGATTCAAATAATAGATGCATGCAGAAAAACGTACGTAATTAATATCAATCACTCAATTGGTGCTGATAGATTGAGCTTCAATCCTTCAACAAAGCTCATGAAGAATGTAAATGCCATAATTAATTTCATCGACAAAGACTTTGCAAACTGAAAGTGTGAACCACATAATGAGCACCCAGTACAAGTAACTTCAACAGAACAACAACAATCACATTAATATTACTTTTATAAATTAATTGTAGTTGTAAATGCCAAATGGGGATGTAGCTCAGATGGTAGAGCGCTCGCTTAGCATGCGAGAGGTACGGGGATCGATACCCCGCATCTCCACTTCTTTTTTCATTTTTTTTTGTCTTAATTTTAAATTTTCATGGGCGTCTATAACAATCAGGCCCATTAAAACATTGGGGTAATTGCACAAACGACCCCTAAGGTTTGATAAATTTATATAAATATTGTATTTTGGATATATACACACAAACTTCCCCTGACTTTTCTAAAATGTTGCAGAGACATCCCCTACCGTTAACTTTAAATCGTTAACTCCTAACAGCTGAGGGCAATATTGTCCTTTTCACTAGATTAAATTTTTAAAAGATATAATTTATTATTTTAAATTTTTTTAAAAAGAAAAATAAATAAATATGGAGATTTCTCCTTTTATTTTCATTTTTTTAAATAACCAAAAATCATATATATTTTTAAAAAAATCAAATAATTAATAAATTAATTAAAATATTCATCTACTCTGTCTAGGAAAAATGGGAAAAAATCATTAAACCTCACCATTGAAAAATATATTCTTAATTTTTTAACAGGAAAACAAATCATAAATAAAGAAAATATAAAAATTATTTTCTTAATTTTTTAACGTGACCATCTCCAAATCATCAAACATAACCCAACCCTTCATCAATCCATAAAACAAAGAAAACAAAAAAGATTCATCTTCATCAATCGACAGAAAAAAAAAATCATCTTCATCAATTCACAAAAGAATAAATAATAATAATAATAATAATAATAATCAACTTCATCTTCCGCAACTTCCACACCATATCTTCTTCATCAATTCCACAATTTTTTTTTTTTCATTTCTCCATCTTTTTTCATCCACAACTAAATCCAACACAAGACAAACACCACAATCATCATCCAACCTCATCTTCATAAAATCCACCAAAATAAGGAATAAAAAAATTATACTGTTTCATCAAGAACAATCTAGTAAGAGATGGAGTTCTTCACGGGTTCCGTTCGTGGTTTCCGACGAGCAGATCTATGGCGTTGATGGTTGGGCTTTGTTGTTCGGCGACTGGCGATGCATTCTACATCCGTGGGGAGAAGCATTATATGGCTGGGATCTAATTTTGATCTTGGCTGGTGAGGTTTCTGGGTTCGATGATTTTGGTTGTGTTTGGATGATTTTGGCTGGAGATGAATCTTGTTGAATTTTTATTATTATTATTTTTATATAATTAAGATCTTAATTTTGATGATTAGATGACAAAAAAATAAAATTAAGAAAATAATTTTTATATTTCTCACCCTTTTTTATTTTTAAAATTAATATATAATTATAAATAAAATTAAGAAAATAAAATTTTTATTTTTATTTTATATTTATTTTAAATTCAAGGGTAAACATGTCATTTTACATTTTTTGTGATGGTTGACCACAAAATTCTGGTCATAGGGACGAAATTGAGTAGTTTTTAAAAATATAAGGGGGGTGTATTCAATTAGGATTCTTGAGGACATTTAAAGACATTATAAATCCTGGTGTATTCAATTCGGACATTTAAAGACATCAAAAAAGTCCATATTAATTCAGTGGTATTTAATTCAGATTTCTATGAACTTTTAAAGAATCCTTCAAAATCCGGGTGTATTGAATTAGGACTTTAAAAATGTCTACAAGAATCAAGGTGTATTCAATTATGACTAGATTTTAAAGGATTTTCTTAGGTCATGGATTTTGGTGGATTTTGGTGGACTTGATAGTGAGAGATATAAATATCAAATGTCAAAAAATGTCCGGCCTTCTCCTCAAAGATTTTGGTGGACTTTGCTCTCTCTCAAAACAGAAACGTGTTACTTCTTCTCTATTCAAATAATCTTGATCGATGATCTTCTTTTACTGATTTTTCGACTGCAATCTAATGAATAAGTTCTTTGAGAATAATGAGTTTGATACATACATACATATATATATATATATATATATAGTAAAAATATATAGCTCAACTTCCTTTACTGCTACTGCAGCATTCTTGATTCTGACAAGAAAGGTGGCACGGGTCTAGTTCTTTAGATTGGATTGCAAATGTCACGTATAATTCTATGTAAATAATGGCAAGCACCGATACTTGTTCGTCGATCAAGTATGGTTTGTACATAACAAATAAAATAACTTTTCTAACAAAATATGAGTAGATTATAAAATATGCTCATGTACTGATATTTGGATTAAACAGAGAAGTTTTTGGTTCATATAATTATTGAATTGTGTAGCAAAGAAACTCGCTGATCATTCGTGTTGCTATTCTGACAACGATTTTCTGACAGCATATAAGGGATGGATTTATCAAATAGTGTGTGAATTCATATAAAAATAAGAGGGTTTATGTTTTCTCTTACTTTCTACTTTTACCGCAACTTTCTTGTAGGTACAAAAATTTCCCAAAAATTTAGATTTAAGCATCACTGAAGTTCCTGACCATGATTTCTTTTAGTCGGACCTTGAGAATTAAATTATCTTTCACATTCACATAATCAATTGTAATAATTCAAAAGAAAGTTATATCGAACCTATCCTCTGACTTGATGGTCAGTTGGGTCTTTGAGAAATTCAGGTCATGGGTTCAAATAATGGATATGATAGATAAATAATGTCAAAAAAAAAAAAAAAAAATAGTTGTATCAAAAGGTTCATGATGGCTGGAAAGATTAGTAGAGTTGTACCATTCTTTCTTCATTATGAAAATTTTAATAAATTGCTGATCGCAAAAGGTTCATGTTATCCCATTAGATAAGCATACTATACAGTTACTTTTCACCATGGAAGAAACTATGCTTTCACCATGACAGGCAATAAAAGAGCATCAATATGTCAGATACTCAGATATAAATAAAATTTTCGGCGCGTATATATATATATATATATATGTTCTTTTTGGTGCAACATTACACAATACAACAGTATGTAATCACATATGAGTGCATGTTATCACAATATATATATAATGTTATTGCATATGAGTTGTATACGATCACACAATTAAATTATTGTAATCACATGTGAGAACATGCAATCACATATTAGTTGATATGGTTGTATCAAAGAAGACATGATCACAGTCAAAATTTTCAATGTTGCATCATGTAACGTTGCACTCAAGGGTAACCCTATATATATATATTTATATATATAATTAAACAGAGCCAACATCAACCGAACAATAGTCTGAGAACAAAGTTCTCCTCTTGTGCCTTCAGTTTCTATTAGCTCAATTATTTCTTCATAATTAAGGACGTGAAAAGTAATAAAAGAGAAAAGGAAGAAAGCAGAGATCATTATTAGTACTGTAAATTATAATAATGGATCATATTGGTTGAGTGTATAGATTGTGTTATTAGGCCATATAGTGGTATAATTCTCCATCTATAATAGAAATCAGAGATTACAAATCCATAGAAGTCCATGAATGTCTAAACAAATCCATAAAAGTCTAAGATAGATGTCTAAATAAATCCATAAAAGTCCGAGATAGATGTCTAAATAAATCCATGAAAGTCCATGTGGATTTATAAAAGTCCGTAGAAATCTATGCAAATCTGTCTCTTTAAAAATGCCTTTAAATGTCCTCTAGTATCCTAATTGAATACACCCTCCTAAGTTTCAATTCTCTGAAAATGTGAAAGATAGATATTTTTAAAAAAACATAAGGAACCATATGGCCACGTGATAATATCCCTTATATCTATGAAGGCAGTTGGCAGTCCCAATCACACCACCTGCCACAACAAAACTTTCGATTCAAACGTGGAAATTTAGGTGAACGTGAAATACATTACTTATTTACGGATAAGAGGTAGCTGATCAGAGCAACAAATTTACAGTACGTCTAATACATAAAAATGAAGATTCGAAATCTTCTATCCATCAACTACTACCTCCTAGCACTGACCAGCTTTTTCCTGGAATACACTCAAAGTTTGAAGCCTTGTCATGATGATTTTTACTCGACTGAACAAAATCGGAGTAGCTTTCCGGCTGGTTTTCTATTCGGAGCAGGATCAAGCGCTTACCAGGTACAAGCTATCTTCAAGAATTTTATAAAATTTTGAAGTCCAGATTTATAAGCTTTTATATATATATATATATATATATGCAATTATTATTATTATTATTTTCTGTTCCATTTCAATTACGAAGGAGCCACAAATATAGATGGCAGAAAACCAAGTATCTGGGATACTTTTGTTACCAAGTATCCAGGTCTCTCTTCTTTCTATATCTGATGTAATTTATGAAACTGCATTGACATTTTTCACTCTTTGCATTGACATTTTATATATGATGAACCTGTGACATTTTACATTGTAATGGCAGAAAAAATTTCTGACCATAGCACGGAATGTAGCTGATGAATTCTATTATCTCTATAAGGTACATTGCACAGTCAATTATTATCACGATATAGTCTATATATGGTCCAATATTTTGAATTGCAGATCAAACATGTAGTTAATTTAATTGTTTTCCATGTTGCAGGAGGACATTGCTCGGATGAAAAACATTGGTTTGGACACATTCAGAATCTCCATCTCATGGCCTAGAGTATTGCCACGTAAGTTATAAATCAGAGTCAGATATAAAAACTAAAATTATCTTTAGAAAATAAAATTTGTTGATGGTAATTTCTTGGTGTTCAACCTGTCAATGATTGTGGTTAATAAAACCTACACAGTAAGCATAATAAAAGCAAGAATAATAAAAAAGAATAAAGTACGAGGTAAAACTCCAGTAATCGGAAAAACGTCCATGGGTCGTTGCGTTAGCTACTGAGAAGCAATCAAAAACAGTTTATATAAATTTATAAATTTTATAAATTTTATTTTGTTGTTGTAGGTATTCAGCCCTCTGTAACATTATTTCATCGGGATCTTCCACAAGCCCTGGAAGATGAGTATGGCGGATTTTTAAGTCCCAAAATTGTGTAAGTACTCAAACTAGAGCTCTGGCCACATCTACATATCTATCTAATAGCAATTAATTTGTGAAATTATATGTAGGGATGATCATCGTGATTATGCCAATTTCTGCTTTCAAGAATTTGGTGATAGAGTCAAGTGCTAGATCACTTTGAATGAGCCAAATTTATTTAGTAGTAAAGGGTATGCTAGTGGAATATTTGCACCTGGTCGATGCTCTAACTATATCGGAAATTGCAGCCGAGGAAACTCAGCAACCGAACCCTATTTGGTCACCCACCACCTCATTCTTTCTCATGCAAATGCTGTTAAATTATATAGGGACAAGAATCAGGTTAATTACTAGTAATTAATTTCTGCTCATCATTATCGAATGTTACTACTAATATCTGCTGATCATTATCAAGTACTATGATATGTAGTTTTTTATTTCGATTTTTTAATTTTTTTTTTTTGGATTTTTTTTAAGACATCTCAAAAGGGAATAGTCGGGATTACAGTAAACAGCATATGGCAAGTACCTAAATTCCAAATAGTTTCTAGCAGAAAGGCTGCCTTAAGAGCTCTTGATTTTCAGTTTGGTTGGTGAGTGTTAGATCTTATGCCATTTTCATTGACATTATATTGATTCCAAATTAGATTAAACTAATGATTTGTGATTTGCTTTTAATAATAATTCATTAGGGTTGTTCATCCAATGACAAATGGTGATTACCCGAAAACCATGAGATGTTTAGTTGGGAATCGATTGCCCAATTTCACAAACGAAGAATCCATTTTGATGAAAGGAACCCTGTATTTTGTTGGATTAAATTACTACACCTCATTATATGCAGCTGATGCAACATCATACAGTAGTGTCTTCCTCAGTTACACCACAGATAGTCATGTTAATGATACCGGTAAGCTCGAAAATTTTGATGAATTTGTTATTATATTTAATTACCAAGTATATATAGTTACATGATCTTACAAAATTCTTTATCACTGTAGCGAAGAAAAATGGGATTCCTATTGGTGAACCGGTATAGTTTAATAGTTTTTTTTTTTTTTTTTTTTTTTTCCTTCCAAATATGAGACATTATCATATTTAACGAACATCGAAGAAATTGCCTATATATATAAATTAAGTTACAATGTTTGTAGGCTGGAGGTAACCGGCTTTACATGTATCCAAAAGGGATTAGAGAAATTGTTTTGTATGTGAAGCGAAAATACAGCGATCTTCTCATTTATATCACTGAGAATGGTAATTAAAAAACTATTAATTAATTAATTAATTAATTATTGTCTATAGATTCTAATCAATATTACATTGCTAATTAATTTCATACTTCAATTTCAGGAATGGCTGATAACAATAACAATTCCTTACCAATTGATGAAGCCCTTGATGATGACTTAAGAATAAAATATCACCATCGTCACTTGTCATATCTCTTACAAGCTATCAAGTGAGTTATATATATCCTACACCTTTTTTTTTCCCCTTATTTTCTCGATATTATGATCCATATATTAAGTCAGTATGTGGGTGTGCGGGAACATGATAGGTAGGTTTATTGGGTGTCGACATAGTTGGAATGCTTTAAGTTTTATTTGATGTAATTGCTCCCTTACTTGACTTTATTCATTAAAAAAAAAAAAATCTATATTTAAGAAGTGGATGAACAAAACTCACCAGAAACTATCTGATATGTGCATTATTCTAATGCAATTTTCATGCAAGCCACGCAGATGTAGGTTGTTTAGTTGTTAGTTTGTGTATGCAATGTTCCATGCATGCAAGCACCCAATTTGATATTAAATAACGTGTTGTTTTATTTCAGTTCCAAATAGTATAGTGGGTAGTGGGTAGTGGGTTAGCATAGTGGGTTGCTAGTAATCAGCTACCATTACCCATTATCTTTGTTTTCATTGACGTTATTTCCTTGTTATATGACATTACTTTGTTATTAGTTGTTTAGCTGTTTTATATCAGGCTATATATAGCCTTGTTTCAATTAATTAAAATATTGAACATATATTGCAAAAGTAAATTATCCCCCCTTTTATCACTTCTGTTTCTCTCCTCTATTCTTCTTATGTATTTTGAATATGAAATACTTCTCCTAAATTCTTCTATGTAAATTTCCAGGATCGGAAATATACATACTATCCTAAATTCTCTTTATGTATTTTTCAGGATCGGAAAAATACATAACAATGGTATCAAAACAGTTCGGTCCCATGGACACACGTTTTCGTAACGGAGTCTATGAAATCCTAACTTGTCTTGAGTCCACCTTCGTCCAAATCCAAAATACCTTACAAACCATTAAGGATGAACTTCAATCTCTATCATTTTCTCAAACACAATTAGCCACCTATCTTCGGGTGTTTCTCGATGATACATATGAATCGGCGGAGGTTTATGTCGATTTTGACAAACCACCGATATTCGATGAATATGTATTTGAGGAAATCTCATATAAGAGCAATTTAGATTTTATGGATGGTTTTTACGAGTCACGTACCTTTCCAACCAGAATCACCATTCTCAAGCCCAAATTCGACCGGCACACCCAACACAAGCTACCCTTTCCCAAGCTTGGTGGAGACTTTCTAACTAGATGGATCAACAACAACAAGGTTGAACTCTCGGCAGACCTATTCGGAATTTATCCTTGTGGACAAGGATAATTTGGGAAGGATGGAATGATATGTGCATTATTCTAATGCAATTCTCATGCAAGCCATGCAGATGTAGGTTGTTTAGTTGTTAGTTTGTGCATGCAATGTTCAATGCATGCAAGCACCCAATTTGATATTAAATAACGTGTTGCTTTATTTCAGTTCCAAATAGTATAGTGGGTAGTGAGTTAGCATAGTGGGTTGCTGGAAATCAGCTTCCATTACCCATTATCTTTGCTTTCATTGACATTATTTCCTTGTTATATGGAATTACTTTGTTATTAGTTGTTTAGCTGCTTTATATCAGGCTATATATAGCCTTGTTTCAATTAATTAAAATATTGAACATATATTGCAAAAGCAAATTATCCCCCCTTTTATCACTTCTCTTTCTCTCCTCTATTCTTCTTATGTATTTCGAATATGAAATACTTCTCCTAAATTCTTCTATGTAAATTTCCAGGATCGGAAATATACATATTATCCTAGATTTTCTTTATGTATTTTCCAGGATCGGAAAAATACATAACACTATCGTATATTTAACGAACGGATCATGTGATTTTATTAGGATGGGAGCTAACGTAAGAGGATACTCCATTTGGTCTTTTATGGATGACTTTGAGTGGAACTTTGGCTATACCCTTCGATTCGGCTTAACTTATGTAGATTACAAAAATGGGTTGAAAAGATATCTCAAGAAATCAGCTTTCTCGTTCAAAAATTTCCTCCAAATGGAAAATTCAACCACCGATTCTTCTTTGTTGGTCTCTAGCTAACTACTGAAGTCTGAATAAATATATTGTTCAATATGTGAGTAATTTAATTAAGATGTGTTCTGGGTAAAAAATTTGACTACTTGGGTATTATTATTTCTTTAATTTATTTCTCTTTCTTGAACTCTATAACCTTTTGATTATTATTTTTTAGTATAATCTTTAATAATTATAGTGTGCATGCTCTATTACCCCATATGATATACCGATTAATTAATTATGTGAGTTGAGCTACCACCAGGGACCTCAACATGCTCACTATCCTTTATAATTCTGACCAAGAAAGACTATGATTGAAATGCATGTTAGGTTTTGGCTCGTATTTTTAAGTGAACCCAATGTAAATCAAACAAGACTCAACTGATGTAAAAATTCCCGGAGACTTGAGGAACGTTTGGAAGTTGGAGTTGGTGTTTGAGGGAGGTTTGAAGACAAGAAGACAAATAAGAGCAATGTTGAAGTGCTGTGAAGAAGAAGAAGAAAACCGATGTCCCTAGCGCTATGGCTTAGATAGCGGTCGAGAGAGCGGTTCCTTTAATGAAGAAACTGATGTGCATTGCACAACGGTAAGGACAGTAGTCCAATGCCAGAGATTCACGTTGTGGGAAATGCTATGCTACAGACAACGATACCCACAGCGGTTTGGCGGAGATTTGTACGGAATGGGAAATCTTCAGCGGAAAAGGAAATTATTTCTTTTTAGGAAGTTTTTGTTCTTGAAGGAAAAATGATTTCTCTTTACAAAAAGACTTGTGCATAAAAGGAAATAATATTTATATGAAACAAGAAAGTCTTGTACGTATAAGAGATAGATTTCCTTGTAGGTTTAAACTCTCTATAACTAGTATAAATAGAACCTTGTAACAAGGTTATTTGTGTGGAGCAAAAGAACACCTGTAACGTCAGAGAGTGGTGAGATCTGAGGGAGACCCCATGGAATATCCAGGAAATATCAGTGGATCAAGTTAGAGATCCATGGATGATATTCAGGAGAGACATGGGGGATATATATATATAAATATTGTGGGGGGGTGGGGGTAAGGATCTTATAAGCATTGTGAGTTGAGAGTCATGATGTAAAGCTCAATTTTGAGCTTGGGGATTTGGTAAGGTTTTGGGGTTTGGGGTTGGTGTGTAAGAGAGAATCCTGGAGTATATGGTTCACAATAATTTTTCATGAAGTGAAATTTTCTTTGTCGTCCTGACGGCCCTTGGTTTTTTTTTTTTCCTGATTTAGGGTTTTCCAAATATATCTTGTGTTGTGTGATTGTTTATTTTCTCTAATCTTATTTTTCTGATAGACATTAATTGCTATGAGTTATGAGCGAATATTAGGCATGTCGTTTCCGCATTCATCAGTTTAAATTCCCAACAATTGGCATCAGAGCCATATGGTTTGGCGATGGCGGTTTCAAGTCTTTACTGGAGATCATATAGAGGACTTGGTGGTATTGAGATGATGATTCATGGTTACCTAGCATGGTTTAGCAAATGAGATACGTTTTGAAAGCGGTTTCGAACTCGGTAAGGTTTGATGAAAAGAAGAATATTGATAGAGGAGAAGTTTGGCTTATAGTGGCAAGTACAAGTCATGGAGATCCAATCCGGGTTACAAAGGCGATAAAAAAAAAACTCATGAACAAAAAAAAAAAAACTCTGGTTGTTGGGATTTATGTCATAAAGCTTGTAATTTATAAATGTTATAAAAACATAAATAAAAAAATTTATTTTCATTCAATAAATATGACTCATACGCTTATATCATATGTACTAAACATCCAAGATTGCTAGATGTAATCTCAAATTAAGTATATGAGTGTCATATATAAAGGAACTCGATTTGAGACATGCAATCTAAAGAGTCCGTAGAGAGTAAATAAAGTTGGGTACTTTATTTGTGGTTAATCTTGGTCACGGTCACAGTCACATCTCCTTTCAACACTATCTCCCTAATGAGATGATACTTCCTCTATATATGCTTCTCTCTTTTATAGCTCTTTGGTTCTTTGGAATTAGCCACTATTATCACAATAAAGTGTCATGGGCTTATCTAAATATGGAACAACTTTCAGATCACTCAAAAACTTATAGAGCTATATAGCCTTTTTAACTGCTTCACAAGTTGTTACATATTCGCCCTCTATGGTGGAATCAGCGATACACGATTGCTTGATACTCCCCCACACTATAGCTCAATCGCCAAGGGTGAATATTGACCTAGACGTGAATTTTCTAAAATCTCTTTCTGCCTGAAAGTTGGAATTCGTATATCCTAACGGAATCAGATCCTGTTCTGAATATAATATCATATAGTTTCTCGTTCTCCGAAAATACTTAAGAATAAGCTTCATAGCAACCCAATGATCTAATCCTAGGTTAGACTAGAATTTGCTGGCTACTCCTACTATGAAGCAGATGTCAAGCCTCATGCATAACATAACATACATGAGATTGCCTACTACTGACGTATATGGAACTCGTCTTATATCCCCAATTTCTTGAGGTGTCTTAGGACACTGTTCCTTAGACAAGTGAACTCTATGCCTAAAAGGTAAATTACTTTTTTTGGAGTTCTCCATCGAGAATCGCACAAGTATCTTGTTGATATACGATGTTTGAGACAGTGCTAACAACTTTTTCTTGCGATCCCTCATTAATTGGATACATAGAACATAACTTGCCTCTCCCAAATCTTTCATTTGGAATTGGTTAGCAAGCTAGCTCTTTTACTTCCGATAATGTTCCTACGACATTCCCAATGAGTAGGATATCATCTACGTAAAGGACCAAGAAAACTACTTTCTTGTCAATGATCCATTTGTAGACACAAGGTTCATCAACGTTTTACTCGAAACCATAGGTTTTGATAGTAGTATGCCGGTATCAAACCTGATGTTCTAAGATCTAGATGTTTGCTTCAATCCATAAATGGACGTTTGCAACTTTCCAACTGTTTGCTCTTAATCTTAGGACACGAATCCCTCTAGTTGCATCATGTAGATGTTCTCATCAAGATTGCCATTTAAAAATGCAATCTTGACGACCATTTGCCAAATTTCATAGTCGAAATAGGCTGTAATGGATAAGAGTATCCTAATAGACTTAAACATAGCCACTGGCGAGAAGGTCTCTTCAAAATCGACCCCTTCCATTTGGGTGTAACCCTATTCAACTAGCCTTGCTTTGATGGTCTCTACCTTCTCGTCTACTCCTCTCTTTTTCTTGTAGATCCACTTATACCCTATGAGTTTTATCCCATCAGGTAAGTCTACAAGTTCCAGACTGAGTTGGAGTATATGGACTCCATCTCGAGATTTATCACTTTAAGTAATTCTTCTTTGTCAAAATCTTCCATTGCATGTTTAAATGACAATGAATTATCCACACTATCATCAGAGATGACACCATGTGCCTCTCCAATACTTAAATAGCGATCAGGTTGTCGTACAACCCTCTTATTACATTTAGGTGGTAGTGTGATCTGACTAGGAATCGTCTGACTATCAAACGTTAATGGAACAACAACTTTGTCAACAACTTTTGTTGATTGATCACTAGTCTAACCAAGTTCTAATTCATTTAATACAATCTTAATTCGAGGCTTATGATCATTTATATAGTTTTCCTCAAGAAACGTTATGTTTGTCGATACAAACACTTTGTTTTCTTAGGACTATAGAAGTATCCTCCTCTAGTCTCTTTGGAATAACCTACAAACATGCATACTTGTGAACGAGGTTCCAACTTTCTACATTTGTTCTTCAGTACATGTACTGGACACCCCTATATGCGAAAATGTCGCAAATTAGTTTTATGACTATTCCATAACTCTAGAGAAGTCTTAGGGACATATTTGGATGGAACTATATTCAATATGTAGGCCGCTGCTTGTAGTGCATGTCCCCAATAAGAGTTTGGTAATGATGAGAAACTAATCATATATCTCACAATTTTCATTAGGGTTCTGTTTCTTCTCTCCGCAACACCATTCTGTTATGGTATTCCTGGAACTGTGAGTTGGGATACAATCTTATGCTCAACCAAGTAGTCATCAAACTCTTGCTTAAGATACTCACCTCCACGATCTGATCGTAGAGCTTTGATAGTTTTGCCTAATTAGTTCTCAACTTCAACTTGAAATTCTTTAAACTTTTCAAATGTTTCCGACTAACGTTGAATTAAGTAAACATCTCCGTATATAGAGCAATCAGCACTAAAGGTGACATAATATTCATAACCACCTCTAGCTTTAACATTCATAAGTTCGCAGACGTCTGAATGTATAAGCTCTAGTGGTTGTGTAGCTCTAAGACTTTTTTCCTGGTAAAATGTCTCTAGGTCATTTTACCTTCTAAACAAGACTCACGGACAGGTAAAGTGTTGATCTCTAACTGACTTAAAGATCCGCCTTTTACTAGTCTATTTATCCTATCAAGGTTGATGTGGCCAAGTCTTAGATGCCACAGATACGTTTCATTATTTAGAGAAATCTTTTGTCGTTTTGTTTTACGTTTTTCAACTTTAAAACTCCTGTTAACATTTTATACAGCTTGCAAGAATCTAACCTAGTTATTGACACAAGCAAATGTCTTGCGGTGCTTCAATACCTAGTTCTAAAGAAAAATATTAGTTAGAAAATTAAATAATTAAAACCAACAAGGAAACATTATCAAAAGACTAAAACGATGGGGTCTGAGATCTCGTTTATGTTACAAAAGTAACACATATCGAATATATATATTATTCTTTGTTTAATACCGATATATTTAAGTATCAGCAACTTGTTTTCTTTAGAACGAAACGTTTTCAATATGCATGGGTCAATTGTCATGCATATATTTTGTTATAAACGAATCGATATCAAACGTTTTGTTCTAAACGTTTTACAGCATGCCTAACGCACTGCAGGACCCAGTATATAAAAAGGGTTCAAAATTTTTTTGTCACTATTTGGAGGGGCTTTTGTGAGAATGTCACTGGTTTACTAATGTAAGTTTAAAAGGCACCTATTTAGGTGACCAGACAAAAATACCCTAATTCTTGTCAGTTTGCGTCTGAAGAGAAAAAAGTTGAGAGAGAGAGAACAGTGGAAAGAGAGACCTTGGGTGCAAGAAATCCGGTACTAAATCTCACGGGGAAACCTGCCGGCGGTGGCGATACAGTCTTGAAATCGACGAGAAGGTGATATGATTTTCTGACGCGTTTTTGTTGTTGAAACTTTTATTTGCGTTTGATGTTGGATGTTCGTTTGATTTGATTTGTTGTTGATTAGGTTTGTTTGATTAGGTTAGGGTTTAAATTTATGAAAAAATTCTGTTGAACACGATGAAGTTCTGGGTTTTCAAGCCTTTTCCGAGCTTTTCACATGTAATCCGAGCCTTTTCCGAGCTTTTCACATGTAATCCGAGCCTTTTCCGAGCATTTTGAATAGGTTTCTGCTATTTGAATCTCCGAGCCTTTCACACTGGCTCCGAGACTTTTAAAATAGGATCCGAGCCTTTTAAAACATTGTCCGAGACTTTTAAATAGTAATCCGAGCCTTTTAAGGAATATGAATAGGTTTCTAGAATTAGAATCTCCAAGCTTTTCATATAGTCTCCGAGCCTTTTCATATAGTTTCCGAGCCTTTTAATATATTGTCCGAGCCTTTTCATATATTTTCCGAGCCTTTTCATATAGTTTCCGAGCCTTTTCATATAGTTTCCGAGCCTTTTCATATATTGTCCGAGCCTTTTCATATAGTGTCCGAGCCTTTTCATATAGTTTCCGAGCCTTTTCATATAGAGCCTTTTCATATAGTTTCCGAGCCTTTTCATATATGTCCGAGCCTTTCATATAGTGTCCCTTTTCTCCCTTTTCACCCTTTTCCTTTTCATAGTTTTTCATATAGTTTCCGAGCCTTTTCATATAGTTTTCGAGCCTTTTCATATAGTGTCCGAGACTTTTCATTTAGTGTCCGAAACCTTTCATTTTTATATTATTTATTTTATTTAACTAGATATATTTTTTTATGTCAATATGCAGATGAGGAATCAACTAAAAGATTCGCTTAAAACTCCAGAGGAAGAAAGGTATTCGGGGAAAATAACTCGACATGACCATTTTGATGACCTTACAGATATCGACAACGCACTTAACAAGGTACCTGAACATCTTGCGATCGAAGAACGACGTCGGTATACTGAGTCGTGTTTTGGACACCTCCTTCGAATGGATCGTGGGATGAAGTTTTCAGCTGGCATTGTACATCGGTTGCTTATTCGCGAGTTGCATCACGATGGGCCTGAAGATGAGATGAGATGAGATTTTTGTTAGGAAGGCATTCGGTCCGGTTCTCAAAGGTTGAGTTTTGTCTAATCACCGGATTGAAGTTCGGAGAACTTCCTGACACGTCGACCTATGATATGGTAGAGAATGGCATACACCAGCGGTACTTTGAGGGTCGAGATGAGGTCGAGATGAGGTCGAGTATGCAGAGCTGAAAGCCGTTCTACGGATTGGTGTTTTTTCTGAACAGTACGATGCGGTTAAGCTTTGCTTATTATATATGCTTAACTGGATACTGATGGGGTTGGACGAGAGAGAGAAAGTTCCAGTATGGCAGTTTCGCCTAGTCGAGGACTTGGACGCTTTTAATGCGTTCCCGTGGGGTGCACACGTGTATAGGCGGTCTATATACGGTTTCAAGCATGCGTTGGATGGTCGACGTAGGCGGTTTGAACAACGCCAGCGACGAAAGGGCGTTGATGTACACACCACGGAGACATATAACATATATGGGCTAACGCACGCCCTGTTGGTGAGAATTTTGAATTTGTTATTTTTTTCATATGACTTATGTATTGTATTGGATTCTTATCGTTCTTAGCTGTTTTGTAGATATTTGCTTTCGAGGTTATCCCCGAGCTTGGCAACAGCGGATGTGGGAAGCGGAGGGAAATCGAGCTCTCCCCCCGAATTCTAAAATGGGAGTTGAGTACGCGACCGAGGGGGGAGAAGTTGAATAGCATTTTCCTTGAAAGTGTAAATATCTATATATATATATATATTTTTTTATGTTCATAACTATTAGTATGTATACAATTACAATGGTCTAACTGCAATTTCAGATGTTTGCGAGGGTGAAATTGGTGCCGACGGCAACTGAGAGGGCTGAACGGTACTTCGAGGGCATTTCCCAGGGAGGCAGTTTGTATGATGCTGATCTCGGTGATATACCTGTTCCCGTCTCTGACCCCGAACGATATACAACTGCTGGAACCAGTGACACTGAGGGTCCGTCTTTCGAACCCAGTGATACGGAGGGTTCTGACTCGGACGGTCGTCATATTCGTCTCGCGAGGACTAGGCGGGTTCGATTCACGTTGCCTAGAGAGCCTCGAACTAGAGATGACTCTCGAACTGGAGATGACTCACGAGGAGGCGTTGGAGGGCAAACAGAGGTACGTATAATTCTTTTTACCGTATTATTTAATTTCAATCGAGTGAATGGTTTTAGTACTGACAATTTCGAAATCCTTTCAGGACCGTCGGTATACTGAACTAATGGATGCGTTACGCGAGTTACAGGAGGAGGTGCGAAAGAGTAATGAGAAACGAGATCAACAGCATCAGGAGTTGCTAGATTTGATTCGAGGGCTTCAGGGTTCGATGTCGCACGCCCGTACTCGAGGTACACGGTTCGATGACCCACCCTTCGATGACCCACCCTTCGATGACCCAGACGGACACCGAGACTTCAGTCCCAGAGGGAGGACAGGTAGTCATCACGGTGATCAGCAAGGGCCTGGTGTGACACCACGAGAGGAGGTTACTCGTGGTACTAGTGGTACTGATACAACACCTATGGAGATAGAGGAAGAACCTCAGCAGGTTTTACCAGACCAACCTGTTCATTCTCAAGAACTGGTACAGAGCACCTCCTTACAGCACACCCCTCCGGTCGATCCTGGTGCAGAGCACCCCTTCATTTATTCCACAGAGACAGAGATCCCCAGTCTCAGTGCACCCAAAGAGCTTACACCTGCAGGCGATCGACGACGCGATCGACGGCGACATAGTTCCAATGTACAGCGCACCCCTACAGGCGATACAGGGGACATAGTCCGTCAACACATCGCACCTCTGGAGGCACACGGGAACAGTTCCTCCTTACAGCTCCATCCAGTGGATCACATCCTTTCTGTGGACCGGATTACCCCACCCCTTCAACATCAGGATCGGGTTCGCAGGGCAGGTTGGCAGCAGCGGACCCCATACACTGACCCCTGTCGGCCGAAGAGGCCAAGGATTAGGCCACAACCAGCACATGTATGGGCGCCCCACGCATTGATAGATCCTGACCACCTTGCGGCGTACCAAGCCTATAAGAGGAACTCGACTGGGGAATTGTAAGTATAATCGCAAATATTACAAAAATTATTTTGTATTTTGAAACTGCTAAGTAAAACGACTTTCTTATATAACTTTTTCAAAAATTATGCAGGCGTGATGTGGATCTACTCGAGCCAGTTGGTGTCCCTTGGTTCCAACGATTTCAAACGAACAGCATGGAGTTGGAGGATACGGTATGGTCCTTACCTGAACATTGTGTATAAGATGTTTCTGAAATAGTAGAATGCTAACAATACAAAATGTTGAAATTGTCAGCATATGGACGCGTACTTGCATATTCTGCGGAAGCGTCAGAGATATTACTCCACTGTCTACGGTCCGAGGATCAACATACAGGATTCACAGTTCTATGTAAGTGTTTAATTTGTACGGCTTTTGAACATCTATTTATGTGTTTCGTACATCTTTTATCTAACGTTTTATAAATTTTCTTTGTACAGTCATGGTTATTGAATGACTGGGAGAGATTGATGGGAAGTGGGGCCGACAAACCCCGCCGCAGTTGGTCTATGTTCAAGCATCAGTGGTCCGCTGAGGACCTTGCGGTGGTACGTGGATTGGTCCCGGCAGGAACCAAACCATGGAACGAAGTTGACGTGGTCAGTGTTTTATTTACATTGTTTGAATTTGAATTTTAAATAAATTTCCCATTGATAACACTTTGTTGAAACACATACAAGTTTTGATTCCTTGCAACCTTGGACGTACGCATTGGGCACTAGCCAGCGTCGACCTCACAACAGGGAGTATTTACCTGATGGACCCGTTCAGACAGGAGGTACCATTTCGCCATAGGAAAACGCAGCTCGCTTGCTTACGATATTTTTTACCGTCGATGCTGCATGCGTTGGACTTTCACGGTCGCAGACGGAGGGGCGATATGACGTATACATTGCAGAATAAGCCCTTTCCACTCAACATTGTGTCTAGAGACCGTGTACCCCAACAGGATAGAGGGTATGACTGTTTAAAGATCTTATTCTATCCTAATCGGTTTTAATAACATTCAATTCTAACGGTTGTTTATGTGGTGAATTGCAGTGGTAACTGTGGTGCCCATACTTTGAGATTGATAGAGTACCTGGCAGCGAACAGGGATACGTTCGACTGGTCAGAAAACGAAATGGGCACCATCCGAGAGAAGATGGTTGTGGAGGTTTATTGTAACTCAAAGGATTGGTCTTCCAGTTAGTGATTTAGTTGATGTACATAACATTTGAGTAATGAAATGAAATTATTTTTAAAAAAAATTTAGTTGTTTGCAATTAACACTTGAACACACATTTGATATATTGAACTCCATAAACAATACAATGAATTGTAGACACTATAACAAAAGATACAGTATGGCATTAAACGAACAACCAATAAATATATCATAATAGTTCAACATAAAAAAGCATAATAACCAACGGTCTCATAACACAACTGTATCGAGCATGGTTCCCAACGTCTGGACGATGTTGGAAGACATCAAGTTGGAGACATGTTCCTCTTGTACTGCCTTGTTATGTTTGATCGCCTTCCTCAATGGCTCCATTCATTCCACGGTAGAGTCTTTCTCAGGGCACGTTTGTTTGTTGTGTCCAATTGAATGACAGATGCTGCACTTGCGACGGTATTCATCGGGAACACTTATGCTGGGACCTTCATTAACCATCGGTGGGTTGGAGCACCGCCTGCTATTATGTCCTGATTGTCCACATCTTCTACACGACTGTGTGGTTGTCCTCTCCGAAGACGAGGCATGTCGACCCTCCATCGGGCGACCTGATTGTCTCTTCGACTTTGGATTTAAAACCACCCGAGATGCGATGTCGGATGGCACTACCCATGAAGAAGGATGGCCAACAGGCATAATAGGAACCGAGTATGCATCAATAAGTGTCTCTCTCTTGTAGTAGTCCGCACACAGAGATGTGAAATCCAAGTTTCGCTCCCTACAACAATGAAAACAATGAGATTCACGAACCCAAATAATATAAATCGTTAACTGTAACATCTCATGTACCTTGCCGCTGCGAGTGCATGAGAACATGGGAAATGGTCCATTTGGAATTTGTTGCATGTGCAAGTCTTCAAGTGTAAGTTAACCGTCCATTGGTTTCCCTTCAATTTGACGGAGAATATGTTCCAGTCAACTGGATTTACGGTCATATAATTGCACTTCTCGACAAGTTTTAGGATCACAAGATGTGCTGCGTCGGTCAGTTGATGACGCATGGACCGTGCAGCTGCATGACGATCGTGAAACCACTTTTGTAGCATATTCCTAATGAACTCCGCCAGTGTCATCATTGGCAGTTGCCGTGAGAATTTTAGGCATGAGTTTATGCACTCAGCAACATTTGTGGTCATCAGCCTGTACCTTCTTTGGGGACAGTGTACGCGAGACCACTTGTGTGGACCGGTAGCAATGGCATATTCGAATGCACCCTTGTGCAGCCTATGTAACTCCTCAATGTGCCTGTTATAATTGAATTCACTGTTGCATAAGGGAACACTTTAGAAATCCCCGCTTCAATGCTTGCATGGCGATCGGAAATGAAAACCAGATCATCTATATGACCAAGGGCACCTCTCAAGCATTCCAAAAACCACTCCCATGAAAGGTTGTTTTCTGAGTCACCGTACCCAAAAGCAATTGGATACACCTGTTCGTTTCCATCTTGTGCAGTTGCAACAAACATTGTACCCCCGAATCTTCCCTTCAAATGGGTACCATCAACTGCAATCACAGGACGCATACACCTCCGAAAACCTCTAATTGAGGACCCTAACGACATGAAAAAGTACAAAAATGTATCATCGTTTGCGCATTGTAAGTCGGTGATTGTGCCAGGATTTTGCTGTTCCAAAATGTACGCAAACGATGGTAACAATTTGAAACTTTCTTCATGCGTTCCATAGGTCAAGGACAATGCATATTGCAAGGCATCATGTGCCTTACTGTACATGACTTGGATGCCATACATTGTTTTCATATCGGCGATTATGTCCTTCGGACGCATGAGACGACCATCATGTTGTTGAAGTCTAGGTGCAATGACTTCTCCGATTATGACTGCACTAGCTTGTCGGTGGCGACGGTGAACCTCCTCCAAAGGACAACTGTGCTGGTTGACAAAACTTCTGACTTGGAAGTAAGTCCCTTCATCTCTCCTCACCGCTCTTAATTTCCACGTACAGTTGTCAATGATGCAAACTAGATGTAACGTTGTCTTATTAGACCTTTTCACCTTCCATTCAAAGTTCTCCCGCATTGAAAAAAGGCCAACTAGCCTCTTCAAATCCTTTTTACTCGGGAAAAATTGACCTTTATAAATCATGCATGTAGGTTCTTGCGTTGCCAAGGTGCTGCTTCTACCAATACCAAACGAGTATGAATCTGCTCCGGGAATAACCCACGTTATCGTATTATCAGAATCAGATACAGTTATATTATGTCGGACCTCGGAAGTCCCAGGCATATTTGGTACAGTGCAACTAACTCCTTGTACATGTCTTCCTTGTGTTTGAATTTGTGTACGCTCTTCATCCACATTTTCTAGATCATCTACCTGTTCATTATTTGCCTCATTTATCCACCTCATGGTACTGCTCAATTCGACAACCAAACATATCGCCAAATTGAGGTTCAACTACTTGGTCAACCGCTACCGGTGGGACACCACACATGTTTTCCCCACTTTCGGCGAAACTCCTTTGGGGATATAGTTGGTTGCTACCGCTAAAGGATCCAAATTGTTGGGTATTTTCAGGAGGAGGAATATCATTCCCTATCACATCTCCAGGTGTCCTCTGAGTTAGACTTACACATACTTGAGGGATCACCCGATCTTCCCCTAGCATAAACTGAACATCATCGTTATTTCTTATAAATGTACGACATGTACTGCCAGGAACGATTGATACTGATGCCAGATCAACATTGAATTTGTTTACATCATACTTCACAATGGTATGCACGATCGCCACCAATTCTTCGTAAGTCATATTCTTTGACACATACATTCCCTTGTTATCGGATCCAACAAACCTCTGACTTCCGTCGGGTAGTTGCTCCCATTGACCGTTGTAAGATATTACTATTCTAACCCGATTCATGATGCTGTCAAATTAATCAAAACTATTAATAAAAACTCAGGAGTACAAAATATTTTCATAAATTACATTTACAAAGGCTCGGGTGAGGATATTTAAAAGGCTCGGAGAACACTAGCAAAGTCTAGAAGAATACATGAAAGTTTCGAAAAAGACATTTTTGGTCTCGAAAAAGTCTTTAAAAGACTCGATTAGTAATTCAATAAAAAGTCTCGGAGAAGACCTAACAAGGCTCGATTAGTGATTATTTGAAAAGTCTCGGAGATGACTTGAAACGTCTCGGAGAAGACTTGAAAAGGCTCGATTACTGATTTTTGAAAAGTCTCGGAGATGATATGAAAAGGCTCGGAGAAGACATGAAAAGTCTCGATTAGTGATTTTTGAGAAGACATGAAAAGGCTCGGAGATGACTTGGAAAGACTCGATTAGTGATTTTTGAAAAGTCTCGGAGAAGACATGAAAAAGCTCGGAAAAGACTTGAAAAGGCTTGGAGAAGACTTGAAAAGGCTCGATTAGTGATTTTTGAAAAGTCTCGGAGAAGACATGAAAAAGCTCGGAGAAGACTTGAAAATGCTCGAATAGTTATTTTTTAAAAGTCTCGGAGAAGACTTGAAAAGGCTCGGAGAAGACTTGAAAATGCTCGAATAGTTATTTTTTAAAAGTCTCGGAGATAAAGAAAAAGCTCGGAGAAGACTTGAAAATGCTCGAATAGTTATTTTTTAAAAGTCTCGGAGAAGACTTGAAAATGCTCGGACAAGACATAAAAAAGCCCGGAGAAGACTTGAAAAGGCTCGGAGAAGACTTGAAAAGGCTCGGAGAAGACTTGAAAAGGCTCGATTACTGAATTTTGAAAAGTCTCAGAGAAGACTTGAAAATGCTCGAATAGTTATTTTTTAAAAGTCTCGGAGAAGACTTCAAAAGGCTCGAACAAGACATGAAAAAGCTCGGATAAGACTTGAAAATGCTCGATTAGTGATTTTTGAAAAGTCTCGGAGAAGACATGAAAAAGCTCGGAGAAGACTTGAAAAGGCTCGATTAGTGATTTTTGAAAAGTCTCGGAGAAGACATGAAAAAGCTCGGAGAAGACTTGAAAATGCTCGAAGAAGACTTGAAAATGCTCGAATAGTTATTTTTTAAAAGTCTCGGAGAAAACTTCAAAAGGCTCGGAGAAGACTTGCAAAGGCTCGGACAAGACATGAAAAAGCTCGGAAAAGACTTCAAAAGGCTCAATTACTGATTTTTGAAAAGGCTCGGAGCAGACATAAAAAGGCTCGGACAAGACATGAAAAGGCTCGGACAAGACATGAAAATGCTCGATTAGTGATTTTTAAAAAGGCTCGGAAAAAGGTGACAAAGTCTCGGAGATCCACAATTGTCACAATGAAAATGTGAACAAATGAAAAGAAGTATTTACACGAAATATTACCTTGTTGTAATGAAGCACGTCCAGTTGTTTGGATCTTGAACTTCTATTTGTATTGAGAGAGAGATAGAGAGAGAGAGAGAGAGAGACTAACCCCGTTATCGTTTTTGTTGGAAGTGTGGAGAGAGAACCAGACAAACACAATAACATAAATGATTATCTAAGGGCAATTTTGGTAGTTCACCATAATAGGTGCCTTTTAAACTTAAGTTATTAAACCGGTCATAGAGTCACCAAATGAGTTGGAAAAGGTGATACTTTCCACCATTTCCACTATATAAAAATGCATATCTCCCAGCAATAAATTGTCATGAACAAAATGTATATACTAAATTTGGCATATCGTAGCATATATATTTTTTACTTTATGTTAAATTATAGAATTGACACACTAAAATAACAATGTATTGGAAATGCTCTTAAAATATTAATTTGTGAAGCAAATGAGATGGAATAAATACCACGTTGAAAAGATAAAAAATAAGAAAATATCATCACAAATAGGTCGGTCTTTTTGAGTCGTAAAAACATTTTAACCGATTGTAGATTCGGATTCCATTTTGAGTCGCAAGAACATTTTAATGATTGTAGATTCTAATTCCAACAAAATTTCAAAAATATATATATATTCCAAAATTAAACTAATTAATAGTCAGAAGTCAATTAGTTGTGCCTTTCTCTCTCTTTTCTTACTATATTCGGGTAGACCACCACTTACACAACAACCCTTGGATTTTGATATAAAAGATGAAAAGTGGATTTGTATACAATTTTATATCAGGAGATATGTGAGAAGCCTTGATATATATATATATATATATATATATATATAATATATATTCTCTCGAGCTTTATCTTTTTTTTCTTCCTGATATTAATGTTCCAGCTAATAAATTGGATTTGTAATTTAATAAATTGGTATGTGAATATCGTTACACTCGACTGCTGTAAAATTATATCGTGAAAAGAATCAGGTTTGCATTCATAAGAACATGTTTATATAATCACAACTTCTTTCTTTTCCTAATTTTTTCTATTTGTTGAGAATTTATATAGCAGCGCGCGACCCTTAAATTTTGGCACACGCAGTGGATAGTAAAAAATTTCAAACAATTGCTAGCAAGAAGGCTGCCTCCAGAGCTCTTGATTTTAAGATTGGATGGTGATCGTCGAGTTTTATTAAAAGGAAATTATATAACACCAAAATAGTTTAAAAATTAAGAATATTTCAACATATATTGCATGATCATGGACGTAGAAAGATCTTTTTATTGAAGAAAAAAAAATTGGGGGTTAAATTGTTAAGAGTAGTGCTATTGTCACGCCCCTACCGATCTATTTATGTCCCACTTTTTAAAATTTTGATTTAATTAAAATAATTAAATATATTTATTATTATTATTATTATTTTATTTCTAAAACTACCATTTTTACTAATTTTTAAAAAATTAATACACCTCATCTTCAATCTTTATCTCTAATCTCTGTAAAACGTCTTTCTCTCATCTCTATTGAACGATTTGTTTTTTCTTCTTATTTCTTTTTTTCTTTTTTTTTAGTTTTTTTTTTCCTTCTTCTTATTTCATGGTGGAAAAGAAAAAAGAAAAAAGAAAATAACATGTTGTTTCAATACAATGATAGTTTGATATGATTCTAAAAAAAGTAAACTTCAAACTTACTTCTAGAGAAGGAATTGTTTCTAGATGCTTGATATCATTCTCAAACAATTCTTATAGATGCTTGATATCATTGTGTAGTGGTCAAAATTGGGTTTTTGGCCCAATTAAACAAGCTCATTGTTAAAGAAATTAAATGTTTCAAAGAAATCATTAGAAATAGGCCCAAAGGCCTAAAAACTAAACCACAAGTAATCGGGTCAAATCAAATCATAGATTGGACAATTATGATAGGACGTTTCACAAAATCCAACGCCTGAATTCATTACCACATTCAAACGAATCAAAATGGACAATTAAATCTCCCTTATACACGCTCTTGCTTAAAGTATCGAAACGTTGAAGACCCATAGTCTTCACTATAAATAAGAGGCCCCTTCTCAAAGAAAAGGGTTTTGATTTTCCAACTACATACGTGAAAGCTCTCAAGTTCTCTTAAACCCTCTATGCTTAACACATCTCTAGCATTTATTGCAGTGGTGCTTTTCCAGTATTAATTGCTGGTTCATTGCTTGGTCGACTAGATATCACCAACCTCGAATAAAGATGATCCCAACCTTTAATAGACCCAAGTCGAACAAAGGAATTCATCAAAGCATTCGAGCCACCAAACTGTTCGATTATAAACATTGAGCAAATCCTTAATCGACCAATTACTCGATTCAACAACATTGAACAAATACGGTTTGTTTCTTTTCATTTTCTTTTCTTTATATATTGAACAAATACTGACTTGAGCGTCGGAGAGTCCCCCAAAGGGAACACCCCCTTTTGTGCTTGGCCACCGCTCCGTTTTATTTGTTGTTTTATAGGTTGTCAGTGTCCACCTCGACGATCGTAATTAATTGTAAATCCGATCGACTACACATTGCCAGCAATTCTTATAGATGCATTATGTCTCATATAATTCTTCTAGATATTTGATTTCGTTCTCAAATAATTCTTTCATATCTTTATCAAACTCTTCCATAATATTTTGTACATATATAAGAAGCAAATTTTAGGGTTTAAGAGTTAAGAATTTTTTTTTTTTCAAGAAACGAATTACTAGGGTTTATTTATTTATTTATTTATTTTTGGAAAAGGAATGTAAGGGTTTTAATAGATTTACTATGTTTAAGATTTTTTTTCCTTAAATTGTATACCTCTTTAAGTAATTTCGATAAAAGAAAAAAAAGAATACTACATAATTAAAAACTTGGGGCATAAATAGATTGATAGAGGTGTGTCAATACACTCAATTGTTAATTACTTAATTAGGCTTAGCCCATGACTAAAAAAACAAAGAATTAAATATATTGACTTTAAATATTTTGATGAATTTTCGGTTTTAAAGAATTTATATGAAAATCCATTATCCGATCTGATTTCAATCCAATCGGATTAGATCGGATTGGATCATTCATACCCCTAAAACTAAAACATAGTAATGCGACCAATATATGCAAGTGTCACGTGGCAATAGAATGTACTTGAAAGACAAGTACAATTGAATCTAGGAGTAATTGAACAAACGTCCCCTTAGTTTAGGCCTAATTAAACACATATGGATTTTTTATCAAATATTACATAAATATCCTCAATCGTCAGTTGACTTCCATCCAAACTAATTGTTGGCCAGATTTTTATTATTAAAAGTCCAAAATGCTACTTATTTATACTTTATTTTGTTCCCATTATAAAAATTATATAAAAATGCAAATAAAAAAATTTTAATTATATATTTTTCAAACAAATTTTAAAAGACAAAAATATATAAAACAAAAAATTTAGACTTTAAAAAAAATTAGAAAAAGGAATAAAGGAAAATTTTTAAGAAAAGAAATGAAGAACATATCTCAAATACGTCATTGCTGGGACTTAGATCTACAATTATGTAAAACATAACTAGATTTTAAAATTTTGACCTTAAAATACAATCATTATTGATGATTGAAAATTGAATATAATTGTGGAATCCAATTTATTGTTAAAAATATCGTGGCTTGTATGGAATCCTATTGATGATTGAAAATTGAATATAATTATGGTTTCTTAGTTTATGAATCATCAATAATGATTGTATTTTAATGTCATATACTTCTCAGCAATGTCGTATTTGAGATCCGCTATCCATTTCTTTTCTTAAAAAAATTATTTTATTCTTTTTTCTAATTTTTTTTAAAGTTTAAATTTTTTGTTTTATAATTTTTGTCTTTTAAAATTTGTTTGAAAAAAATATAATTAAAATTTTTTTATTTGCATTTTTATATAATTTATTTTATTTTAAGGGGAATAAAATAAAGTGTAAATAAGTAACTACGGGTATTTTGGACTTTTATTACTAAAAATCTGGTCAACAGTTAGTTTGGATGGAAGTCAATTGACTGTAGTAGATGTTTGTGTAATATTTGATAAAAAGTCCATATACATGTAATTAGGCCTAAAATCAGGGGTATTTGTGCAATAACTCCATGAATCTAACATAATATATTTATAATTATAATATTCGTCCCTCTTAATTACTTTATTTATATATTTCATCAACTTCCTCCAAAATCTTGGAGACTTTTTGTAAATTGTGTCACCTTGTCATCCTCAACCGGCCATGCTCCAAGAATGTGCCATGTGCTTGCTTTGCTTAGCTATGATTAATTAATTAATTTTGATTAAAGTTTCCATATCAATAAAGACAAGATTAGGATGTAATATTATTATTTTATTATTTAAATTAATAATCTCATCCTATTAATTATTAACCCAAGGTGAGACAGCCACTGTTCAGCAGATTCAAAACTAAGTGGGTTTTTTTTTTTGGACTGATTATTATGTGATTAACATTTGTATATAATACAATGTAGTTTCTCAATTATAATATAATAGGGGCGGCCTTTGTGGATGGACAGATTAATTTATTAATCTTTGATTAAGCCCAAGTAAGTATCTAATTAGGAAGACTTAAAAGACAAATGCTTTTTTTTTTTATTAGTTGGAGACCTTTTTCTTTTTGAGTCTATACTAATCAGACTAAAAGCAACTCCGGTTAAGAGAGATGGATCTCTCCACATTTTGTGATTTTAAATAAATTTGTGACTCAAACCCCAACCAAGGATGTAAAGGAAATGTGTACAACCACTCGAGGTAGAAGTAGGTGTACTTATACGACTTTTGTGATTAACAAATAGAATTTTGTTGATGGTATTTGGTAACATTTATGTGGAACAGTTGAACCCGATTAAAAGCTACCATCCATTGCTTCGCAAAGAGGCAAATCTAACCAATTACTGTAAATTTGTCAACATTCAACAACCCACAACAATCAAAATCAACATTTTTTTTTCTTCAAATATATATATGATTAATGCTTGATAGATCATCAGCAACTCACACCAAAGAGTAAATATTTCAATGTTGTGATAAGCTACCAATTATTTATAAAAAGGCAAGACATGAACATCAGCAGCTGATGTCTGGTCTTTTTTTTTTTTTTTTTTTCATTAGGTGAAATATACATTTATAAGCTGGAAAGTGACCATTCATCTGTCACTATGTACTCATCTTTTAAGTGGCAGAAGTGTTAGTGTAACAAGCTTAGCATATAAAACACTTTTAGAGAGCAAATATATATATATATATATATATAGAGAGAGAGAGAGAGAGAGAGAGATTCCTACACTTCCTTTCTCAATGAGTATTGGGACAGCATTTAGTAAATTTCGGATATGACTATAACATTATTTTTCAGAATCGTTCTGACTAGAGAATTATTATATACTATCGTATGTGAATTAGATTTACAATTGACCTCAATCTCATTTATGATCATAATTGATTTTTTTTTTTTTAAAAAACTAATACCGACCATTGTAAATCAAGGGTCTACCAGGACCCGACGAGGTTAGATTTTATAAGTATAGCTAGTAATGCAACTTCCACTCTAGGGATTTATTAGAACCTAACAAGATTAGACTCAGAGTTGATTATTATTGATTGAACCATATGTCCATATGTAAAAGGGATGAATACACATGATAAGGGCATAAAGAGCCAAATTGAAATGGGTAAAGAAGAAGGCTCCAAAAAGGAAATAATAGGAAAATGACCACATGAATGAAGCTGGTTACCAAAACCCCAACATAGATATGCCAACAACTTGCACTACCATGTGAGATTGTGAGTGTGAGATGCCTACTTTAACTCTTTCTTAGATTCACCCTTCAACAAAGAGTCAAGAAAAAGTTATCTAGCAAAGTAAAAGCGAAAGCAAGAAAATTCTTGGCACCCATTTGACGCAAGAGAGAAAACAGAAAAGAAAAGAAAGTACTATTGTTAAAGTTTGAATAGGCTTTGTTTGCTACATGAACACCAAAGGATAGAAAAAGAGTAGTGATAAGTGCAAGAATCAACTTTATAACGATACAAAGTCAGGAACCCTTGCGAAAGAACGTCTGGAATTCATCTATAACATTATAAAGCTGGGGTTTCTTACGAAAAATATATGGGATCCTTCTGTAATGTTTTAAAGTCGAATCTTGCACGAAAAAATATACAGGATCCCATATCTGATAAATATTATTTTATGGGGGGAAGGGGTGGTATTTTTTTAATAATTGGGGATTTTTTGTAAGCTAAGTTAAAGTCTTGATTTTTTTTAATTTTTTAATTTTTTTTTTTTAAGTATTACTAGAAATAAAAGTCTTGATACTTAAGTGTGTTTGGAGACTAACAAACCAAATTTTCTAGGTTTGTAATTGCCTGATAGGGAGTTTTATAGGTGAGATTATGGTTACTATTTTAGCTAGTATACTGTATATACAATATATTTGTTAACCAATAATTTACTGTGTACAAGGAGACAGATGGTAATATATATATAAATATAATACTTCTTTAGACAGGACTGTCATGACCTTATAATTTCAGAACGACCAGCTATAGCTACATATTCACAATGGACCCACATCATATAATATATATATATATATATATATATATATATATTTAAAACTCCTAAGCGGCTTAACAATAATTAAAAACATCAAAATGTTTTAAGAAACAGACACAATTGATGTTTTTAAATTTTTTTTTAAAAAGATTTGACTTGTTAAACATCAATTTATTATGATTTGCATAGTAATCACCTTGATAATCTAGTTTCCATGTATGTAAAAACGAATTCTGAACACTTTTTTTATTATTGATTTATTTATTTTATTTTTATTTTGTTTAATTTTTTTATCAAATAATATGATATGTGAGCTATAATCAACACAACATATCCTATATAAACTCACGATTTACATTATAGTTACCATTTGCATATCACATCTTTTTTTTTTTTTTTTTTCCTCCAAAAAATTGGGTATTTTGAATACTAATATTGAGTCCACACTTTTACAATAAAAAAATTTAATATTAGAATTAATTTTGTAACTTGGTTTGAAATTTTGAATAAGTAATGGTGTATATGGATTATGATGTATAATAGATTTTCAACTATTCTTATAATATTTTTTAATAGATTGATTATTTATAGATTTGACCTATGATACATCATTTTCATATGACTAGCATAATCATCATTTAATCTTCCTTTAATTATAATTTTTTGAGATTAATTAATGTAATATAAATTTGGTATTTGTTGTTGCTAAATAATTAAAAAAAGGTTGTTAGTTTCTGGTCGTTGAAGTTTAGTTTATGGTTGATACAGTTTGGTCTTTGGAGCCGGCCTCTACCAAAATCAACTTTCAAATACTTAAAAAAACATGTTATCCATACTCTAATAATCTTAAAATGAATAACTAATTTTGATTTAAAATCTTGGGATATTATTCCATCTCACACCGAATGGGTAAAAGTAACGAACACCGGAAAGAAAACGAACACATCCACTATAGTTCAAATGGTTTATATATTTCTCCTTTACATTCGTGATTCAAGTTAGGGTTTTCATTTGTTTTTAAAATCACTACGTGTGAAAAGAATGTTATAGCTATAGTGAGAGTTGCTTTATGGGTCACACTTGTGTACTGACCAACCAATGAGGGTTTGCCATGTGGTCCATATGTGAAAAATGTAAGAAGATAAATGTAAAAAGTTAAAAAAATAAAGTTACATGGCAATACTCTATCGGTGAAGTCAATACTTTGGGTACTGATCAGTCGGTACCAAAACAATTTTCTACTTGTAATGACCGATCTTGTCAATTTTCCTCATACCATTGCCGATTGAAACCTAAAACCTGAACCATAAAAAATTGTTTACTCAATTTATAATAACAATTATTATTTTCTTAGAAATCAATTTGTCATTAGTAAATACGTATATATTTCTCTGTCATGGTAGCAGTGAATTGACATATATACCCCGTGAACTCACGAACCACAACAAACAAAACGTCACGCGTGGTCCTAGAAAGCTAGCAATTTTTAGGTACAATACAAGGGCAAAATAGACATTTAACATACTTAAACAATCACTTTCATTTGACTGCCACTGTACCGCCAGATCCCTTTTCAAAAAACAAATTCAAAATTCAAAACCCAACGCCAACGGTAAGAATTTAATAATAAAAACGAAATTACCAAAATACCCATACACATCATTGTTCATTATTCCACAAAAACTTTTTTAATTGTTTTTGGAAAACGAAAAAACAGAGAAAAAAAAAATGATTTTTTTCACGGTCTGTGTTTGAGTAGTAGCAGTGACAGACCAGTCCGCTTCTTCAATCATCCAAATTTCCTGATCGTAAAAGCAACGGCTGTGATTACCATTTGGTAGCTTCGGGTGCAATTCATGGTCCCACTTCTCTGGACCAAACACATCTCTCTCTCTCTTCATAATAATAATAATAATAACAATGGGTTCTTCTTCTAATAACCAGAATAAACCTCCACTACTTTTCAGCAGCAGCTGCAACAACAACACAACAAAAGCGAGTTCCTCCTTAAATGTAAGACATGGTTTTCGTTTGTTTTCTTGTTGTAGTTAATGGGGTCTCTTTATTTTTCTTAGTGATGGTTAAAGATTGGATTTTTTTTTTTTGGTTAGGGTTCTTGTTGTTTCTTTTTTTAATATATATATTTTTCTTGTTGAAAATGTGACTGGTTCAAACTTGAAAGATTAAATGGTTGTCTCTGTTTGCACGTGTTTGGGTTGGGGTAGTTTTTTGTTATCTATTTTCAGTCGATTTTTGTGGGGGGTTTCAATTCAAGACTTGAATTTTATTTAATTTCTTTTGTTGATTTGATACCCAAGTGTTTTCTAAATCTTTCCCTTTATTGTGAATTTTCGGAAAAAAAAAAGAAGAAGAAGAAGTGCTGTGGTGATGAGGTGACCTGGGATAGAGAAGAGGATTTTAGAGCAGAAAAAATGGTTGGAACAGCAACTAATGGCAGGATGCGGCAAGCGTTCTCAGTTGTAAATGGGGTTCAAGATCTTGGCCTGAGTAGCAACCCGACTAGTAATGCCGGTTCCGAATGCGGTACCATTGAATATACAAGGGAGGATGTTGAGGCTTTGTTGAATGAGAAAATGAAGTATAAGAACAAGTATAATTACAAGGTCAGTTGATTTATCCCTTTGTTTTGGTTTTATGAGTAATTATGTCAGTAGTTATCTTGTAAAATTGGTTTTGATTTGCTTGATTTGGGATTTTTTAGGAGAGATGTGACAATATGTTGGACTATATAAAGAGGCTTAGGCTTTGTATTAGATGGCTTCAAGAGCTAGAGGGAGACTATGCGTTTGAGCATGAGAAGTTAAGGAATGCATTGGAATTGACTGAACAAAGATGCGCTGAGATAGGTATGTGATTGATTTCTCTCATGTTCATTGCCTTCTTATTTTATGCTGTTTGTTGATTCAAATTGATGTGCTTGAATATAGAGCTGAATTTGCAAAACAAGGAAGAGGAGTTGAATTTGATAATTTTGGAGTTGAGAAGGAGTTTCGCTTCGTTACAAGAGAAACTGGCGAAAGAAGAATCAGAGAAATTGGTAAGAGGGCTAACTCTGAACCCAATACTGTCTAAAAGTTTTGTATTGTTGACTTCTGTTTAGAAAGTGATTAGTTCTTTTAATGTCAATGAATAGGCTGCAGTTGATTCTCTTACAAGAGAGAAAGAGGCTAGAGTTAATATTGAGAGATCACATATCTCTCTCTCAGAAGACCTTGGGAAAGCTCAAGAGGAGCTCCAAAGTGCTAATCAAAGGGTAATGAAACAATTGTAATATGAAATTTGTTGTTCTTTTCCTATACATATCCTCATTCATTGAGTATTCTGGTTAATGTGCTGACGCGGGTTTGCTTTGCTCTGCAGATATCGTCAATTAATGATATGTACAAGCTCTTACAGGAGTACAACTCGAGCTTACAACTTTACAATACTAAACTTCAGAAAGATATTGATACTGCTCATGAAAGTATTAAGCGTGGAGAGAAAGAGAAAGCTGCTATAGTGGAAAACCTTAGCACTTTAAGGGGTCAACATAAATCATTGCAGGAGCAACTTTCTTCCTGTAGAGTGAGTTTCTATTCCTAGATGAACTGTAGCTCCTCTTGCCTGAATTTAAACACGCTATACTAAGGAACTGGTTGTGATGTACTGAGGAATAGTTTTGATGTTTTATCATTTTGGAACTCGATTATTTTATAACCTGAATGGGAACATATATCTTTACAATTCGTTATCTATAATGGATTGTTAGTGACGGAATTTCTTTGTTTTTTTTTTTGTTTGGTCTGGATTACAAAGTTGAAATTCTCATAATTGGCTTTCTGTCACACATAGAAAATACGATTACTAGTCACAGTTATAACTTAACTATAGTGAGTTCTGTCCATGAGTCCATCAATGTACTTTGGAGCAAGTTCAATGGCTTTTATGTAACTATTGGTTCCTTTTTTACTTATAATGGATTCTTGATATCTTTCAAAAATTTTAGGCTTCTCAAGATGAGGCAATGAAACAAAGAGATGCATTGGTGCATGAAGTAGCATGTCTTAGGGTGGAGCTGCAACAGGTCAGAGATGATCGTGATCGCCAGCTATCACAAGTGCAGGCTCTGACTGCTGATGTAGTCAAGTATAAAGAGTTGGCGACAAGCTCAGAAGAACTAGAGGTCTGTTTGAAATTATTTTGTAATTTCCTCTATGTGATAGTACCCTATGCATTTCTCTTTTTATTTTTGAGAAGTTGGATTGCCTTTACAGGAAAAATGTTTGTCACAAAGTAACCAGATAAGGACATTGTCAACTCAACTAGCAACAGCAGAGAATAAATTGCAGGTTTTACCATCAAGTTTTAATAAATTACTTCCATCCTTTGTGTCACTACGCCATTCTAATGCTTTAACGTGTTTCTACAAATACATTTATCCACCTTTTAGATGTCCGATTTATCTGCATTGGAGACGAGAACTGAATTTGAAGAGCAAAAGAACCTTATAAGTGAATTACGAGATCGCTTGGAAGATGCAGAATTTAAACTTATTGAAGGAGAGAAGCTACGCAAAAAGTTACATAATACCATCTTGGTAGTGCTCTTGTGCTGAACCTATGGCTGGAAATTTGCAACAATTGACCAATTGCTACTTAAAAGAATTCTCTTATGTTACAGGAACTTAAAGGGAACATTCGCGTATTTTGTAGAGTCCGACCTTTGTTACCTGATGATAATTCCAGCGGTGACGGAAAACTTCTATCATATCCTACATCAACTGAAGCTCTTGGACGGGCTGTTGATATACTGCAAAATGGTAATTTCCTGATAGAATTATCACATTGCTACATTTTTCTTTTTATTATTCAAATTGAGTTCTCATGATTTACAACTTACCTCATGATTATGTTGTTATCAGGGCAAAAACATTCTTTCACATTTGATAGAGTTTTTATACCTGATGCATCTCAAGAGGATGTCTTTGTGGAAATTTCTCAACTTGTTCAAAGTGCTCTTGATGGTTATAAGGTGATTTATCTAGCTTCAAGTCTTGTTTCTTACATTTTAGTCTATTTATAAGTGTTCGTGCAATGCAGTTTCTACATTGGTATGTTTGAATGTTGCATTAGATATCGGATTCTTTCCAAAGTTGTTTCTTGCAATCATTTTGGGAAAACTGCAGAGAATCTTTTTAATTGATGTTTTGTTTGATTCCTTTTTACTTAATTTATTTTGAAGTCAGCACTGCAATGAGAACTTTTAGATTAGTTGATGCAGTTACGATTAGCAGGGAATTTGAAAACTATGCATGTTCCCTACAGTCTACTTTTTTGTCTTTTTTACCCCGGATATCTCTACCATGACAAATGCTTGAAGAGATGATAGTTCTTTCCTTTTTCAGGTGTGCATTTTCGCCTATGGTCAAACTGGTTCAGGTAAAACCTACACCATGATGGGCAAACCTGGACAACCAGACCAGAAAGGCTTAATACCACGTTCACTAGAACAGATATTTCAAACTAGGCAAGCGCTTAAATCTCAAGGCTGGAAATATGAAATGCAGGTAATCACTACTATGTTCTTGATATTATCTGTTCTTTGTTTGAATGCTTGGTCTAACATTTCTTTTCACTTTTTACAAACGAATCTAGGTGTCCATGTTAGAAATATACAATGAAACGGTCCGTGATTTGTTATCATCAAATCGAGATTCATCACGAATGGAAAATGGCTTTGCTACAAAACAGTATGCAATAAAACATGATGCCAATGGAAATACACATGTCTCGGACCTTACTGTTGTGGATGTCTGCAGTACTAAGGAGGTCGCATTTCTTTTAGATCGGGCTGCACATAGCAGGTAATTATAAAGAATATGCATGCTTTATCGGCGGTGCCCATAGTTTAAGAAATGTCTACAAGCATACTGGGCAGCTGCTTTTATCCATATTAATTGGATTATATATATTATGTATAGTTATAGTTTGTGTAATGTTTAAATTTGCTAGTAACTGCCAGACTAAAAAACCTAAGCCGTAGGAAATGACCAAAACAATAGTATTTAAGCACTCAAACACACCTCCTCATGTGCATAACCAACAATCTTGCCACGTTGCTCAAGCCCAAACACATACTCGTAACAAATTCAAATATAATCACGTGGGGGGACTCGAACCCATATACTCTTGATAAGATAAGGTTCTAATACTAAGTAACGGATAAACACAAAAGCTTAAGCTATTAGGAATGGACCCAATAAAGTTATTAAGCACTCTTAACATAATTTTCTTAATGGTTCTGATGCTTCTAGATGTGATGAAACTTTTGGCATTGGAGGTAGAGTTTGTTGAAAGTGAAATAGATGTTATAATTTTTGTATTGACAAAAATAGATGTTGTATTCATAAGTTGCATATGAGGTTGAACTTATTTGCTTCAAGTCAAATTGATATGTGATGGTAAACTGTGTACCTGTTTTATTAGGTCTGTAGGCAAGACCCAGATGAACGAACAATCCTCAAGAAGTCATTTTGTTTTCACAATGCGTATATCTGGTGTTAATGAGGTATAGCACCCATAAATACCTATTAATGCTCTTGTGGTCCCTCTCTCTCCCTCTCTCTCATGTGTTGCTGTGATCATAACTTTACCATGTCTTACTAATAAGCTGTTTATTCTTTATCCACTACTCACTAGAGCACTGAACAACAAGTACAAGGTGTATTGAATCTTATTGATCTCGCTGGGAGTGAGCGCCTTTCTAAGAGTGGCTCAACTGGGGACCGACTGAAAGAAACTCAAGTATTTAAAACACATTATGATAAATTCAAATTCGATTATCTTTTATTTATGCATTATAGGTAGCTGGAAGCTAATCTTCTTTTCTTTCAATTGTTATTAGGCCATCAATAAAAGCTTGTCATCTCTAAGCGATGTTATATTTTCCTTGGCGAAGAAGGAGGACCACGTACCATTTAGGAACTCGAAGCTAACTTATCTCCTTCAGGTAAATGGTTTGTGGTATTTTTATTGATGCCTTTCTTAATAGTGACATTGCTTATGACCTTACTATCATGTTAAGCAATGTAAGGCAAATATCAAAACCTTATAGCTTGTAACCAAGTGAAGTATGACTTGCTTTATATAAACATCCTTTGTTGTTTTTCTAATTTTACTATGTTGGTTTGGTGGATAAAAGACTAGCAAAAATGTAGGGAATCGGCAAGAACTACGATTGTCTGTTCGATTCTTGCTTATTATGTTGGTTTGGTGGATAAAAGACTAGCAAAAATGTAGGGAATAGGAAAGAACTACGATTGTTTGTTCGATTCTTGCTGATTATGTTGGTTTGGTGGATAAAAGACTAGCAAAAATCTAGGGAAACGAAAAGAACTACGATTTTCTGTTTGATTCTTTCTTATTATGATGTTACTAATTTTCACTGAACCCGTTGTTAACCAGCCTTGTCTTGGAGGTGACTCGAAGACATTGATGTTTGTAAACATCTCCCCTGAGCCTACCTCAGTTGGCGAGTCGCTATGCTCTCTCCGTTTTGCTGCCAGGGTGAATGCTTGTGAGATTGGAACACCTCGGCGCCATACTAACAACACCACTCGACCCTCAGATTCTCGCTTGAGCATCGGCTGATGTTCAATGGAAAACTATACAAGATTTGTTTTCTTTACATTTGAGGCTTATCTGTATCTATAATATAACTAGTAACCAATATAAATCAAGAAATGAGAGTGAATTCTAACAAGAACTGCTTGTAATTTGTATAGTAAAGCAATCATTGTCATTCTATAATCACCTATATGAACTTCTCCACCATTTTTCTTTTCTGGGATTGAATTCTAACATTCTGTTTAGAAAATTCCCCATATCATTGAAGACAGCACAACTTTTTAAGAATTTTAACCAAGAGAGAACATGTGTTTGATTGAGAAGAAAAGAATGAACAAGCTGACTGGTTTTTCTGGCAAACAGATTGTGCATATTTCAAGCCATTCGATCCATAACTTCTTGGAGAAGAACAGTTGTGTCTGCATAATGTGATTCTGTCTTTTGCAGGTTCTTTGTCCTAGCAGCTTCTTCTAGCTGCCATTGTTGTATTCAAAATTCAACACAATCATATAAAAATAAGTTGATTATTGACGAAAAATGAATAAAAACGCGTTCTGTATTGGTTCTAACCATATGAACAGTGAGTCAGTCCCTTTTTATTTACCTTCTCAAAGTTGTCAAACAATCTGTTGGCCAAATCAGTGAGAGGTTGTTTATCATCAACAGGTGCTGCTGATATAACTTTGTCGAAATCGTAGTACATGAAAGAGGATTTGAGTCTCAAATACTTCCTGACATAGTTGAGAGTTTCAGGTCCAATCAAGTCTGCCATTGCAAGAAGATCAAATGCATATCTTTTGAGCCTGTGAATGCTGCCTTTTATACCAATATTTGCCATGTAAATCCCTTTTTTCAGAAATGAACGTGTGCCCGTTTTCTCATTAGCAATGTCTGGCATTCAATCAAACCAAACCCATCAAAATCAGAAACAAAAAAAAAAAAAAAAAAACGAAAAAGAAAAAAAGTTTTGGTTTCTTGAAACAATATATCACTTTTTCACTAGCTAGCAGCATCTATTGATGATGGTTTTATCATAAAAAGTGCTTTTATACTTGCAACTTTTGGAATTTAGAAAAACATCAGAAGCACTTTGATATTTATGCTTCTTTGTAAAGTAATTTATTCAAAAGCACTTTGAAAAACATCAAAATCCAAAAAAAAATAATATAAAGTTTTGGTTTCTTGAAACAATACATCACTTTTGTACTAGCAGCAACTTTGATGGTTTTATCATCAAAAGTGCTTTTCAAAATGTCATAAAGGTGCTTGTATATCCATTTTGCAGTGTTAGATATATAAAAGGGGCTTAAAAGGCCTTCTTGTGAAGAAAAAGTACACACATTAATGTATGTATATATGATTCTCTAAAATGTTTTTGCTAATACATACTTTTTATCAATAACACTTAATTCAAAAGCACTTTGTATAAAAGCACTTGTTAAAGCAGAATTGGTAGCTTACTGTTGTAAACAGGAGGGATAGGCAAAGGGCCAGTGATCCAGTAACCATTATCTTCAGCAAGAGAGGCTCCATTGCAAGTAGTACTACCAACAAGAGCTATACAACCAAGGCTCAATGTTGCTGCTCTTCTTGTGCTTTGTAATAATAATAATGGCTGTTGCTGCTGCTTCTGCTTCTGCTCTTGGAAATTATTCTCTTCTTTGTTGCCTGAAAAACCAACTATTTTGTTTGTTCTCTTTTGAGTCTTTTGAAACCTTGGAAGCAGCTTTGGAATGGTCTCAGAAACACCATTTAAGTTGGCTAAATGAGCCATTAATTTATTGCAGAAGAATTTCTGATTGGAAGTGGCTGCTGCAGTGTTGAGGTTCCTGATAGAACTTCAAGTTGCTGAATTGGTTTTTTGTTATATCCATTTGTGAAGGTGGTGTTGGTCACTACTGACCACTAGAACTATATCCTTATTGTCTTATTGAGGTTAGTTTGGTCATTTGGTCAGAGGTCATGATTTTTAGTCTATATAACTTCTCAAAACATTTTTTAACATACAGCTATTATCGGGATCTGACGAGATTAGACTCAACAAGTACCGAATGGATTACAAATCTCACATTTAGAGGGAGGGATCCTTCCACACTTTTGGGAAAGGGATCCTCACACTTTAAGATTTTATAGTCAAATATGGGATAAATACTTACAACTACCAAGGCTTGAACCATAGTGGTGGTGGAACTTCTACTTTAAGATTCCAACCACCGAGGCAAAAGGCTATTGGTACATACCCTTTTTTTAGTTCCAAAGTATTGGGAGACTTTCCCGGTAATTACAATTGTATTTCAAACCGTACTTATAGCGGTTGATCTTAGATCGTGATTGACTCCTGAAGTAATTGGTGTCGGGTTTTTATATTTTTCAAAGAAACCCCTTTTATCTTTCTTTGTTCATATACAAGTTTTGATACACAAATATTCTCAGGTCTCAGCTGATGAGTACATTCCAGTTTTAACTGTATGCTTAAAATCAGGAATAAAAGACGGATAAATTTCATATGTCTAAATAAAGATCGATACATATGGGAATTCAATATCCGGATTTTGTTAAAATCCGAACATGTATATCTAAATAATAAGTTTTTTTTCAATTGTTAATAATAATAAAGACAAATAAATCTTATATGTTAGATACATTAAACATATGAGAATTCAATATCCGATTTTTTATTAAAAAAATCGGAACATACTAACGAAATGCATATCCTCTCTTGGCTTCCCTTTATTGGTGGGGTTCGAGTTCCATTATACGCATTTTAAAAGGGAGAGTTTTTTTTGTAGTGTCGTGGAAATATATATATCCCGGTTGTGTAAGTATGTATTCAGGGCTTCAGGCCATGGTTGTACTATTTAATTTCAATAGATCCCGACGGACCTATTAGTAAGATTTAAGAAAAAAAAAAAAACTGTACTAACCAAGTGAAGACCAGTTATCTTTATACAAGAAAATATGTTATCTCAAAATTAATTTCAAATCCGCAAACAGGAAGATGATAAGGATGATATCCAATCGTTGATGTGTAACATTGACTATATTTTTTATACATACGAGTGGGTGTGGTTTTTTACACTCAACACTTGATTGTATATAATACTTTTTTTTATTTTTTATTTTTATTTTTATTTTTTTATCAAAATATTCTATAAAGATAATATATTTTTAAGAATATCAAAGAAAAATGGTATAAATTTTAAATTAACAAATTTTTGTAAGAATATGGCAGTCACATTCGGGAATTAGCAGTTTCCCAGAAAAGCAAGAAAGAAAGAAAATTGAAAACTCTTCTGCTCCTTTTATAACACCGATTTCAAAATGGAATCACATAGATACTTTGAAACAATGCTCCTAGAAATAGTAGTGCAATGAATTTTTGGTTTGAAATTTGGTAAATCTAGTGATTATTTTGATATGTGGACACGTTTTACCATAGTTTAAACATGATAATTATGGATATGCTAACGTTGTTGTTATTAATCTTTCCATTAAAACATATGTTGTTCTTGTTGGTACCTTTTCTAAAGTATATATGGTCTTAATTTGTTTTATATCAATATATATATAGTGGAAATGGTGCGAAATGTCACCATTTCAAACTCATTTGGTGATATTGTCAGTGGTTTAATAAGTTAAGTTTAAAAGACACATATTATGGTGAACTACCAAAATTGCCCTTAGATAATCAGTTATGTTATTCTCTTTGTACTTTTATTTCTCCACACTTCCAAAAAAAACGACTCTCTCTCTCTCTGATTTTTTTTTTCTCTCTCTCTCTCTATCTACAAATAAAAGTTAAAGATTTGTGGTTTCCTCGAGTTTCATCTTCAACTTATAAAATAAGGTAATATTTCTTGAACTTTCTTCTTATAATTTGTTCACATTTTGTAAACCAGCCATTGTGAGAATTTTTAGATCTCCGAGCCTTTTCATGTGTTACCCGAGCCTTTTCATCTGTTCACTATCCAAGCATTTTCATGTGTTTCCCGTGCCTTTTCATGTGTTCACTATCCGAGCTTTTTCATGTGTTTCCCGAGCCTTTTCATGTGATTCCCGTGCCTTTTCATGTGATTCCCATGCCTTTTCATGTGATTCCCGTGTCTTTTCATGTGTTTCCCGTGCCTTTTCATGTGATTCCCGTGCCTTTTCATGTGTTTCCCGTGCCTTTTCATGTGATTCCCGTGCCTTTTCATGTGTGCCTTTTCATGTGTTTTGTGCCCGTGCCTTTTCATGTGTTTCCCGTGCCTTTTCATGTGTTTCCCGTGCCTTTTCATGTGTTTCCCGTGCCTTTTCACGTGTTTCCCGTGCCTTTTCACGTGTTCACTATCCGAGCCTTTCATGTGATTCCCGTGCCTTTTCATGTGTTTCCCGTGCCTTTTCATGTGTTTCCCGTGCCTTTTCATGTGTTTTTTTCATGTGATTCCCGTGCCTTTTCATGTGTTTCGTGCCTTTTCGTGTTTCCTGCCTTTTATGTGATTCCCGTGCCTTTTCACGTGTTTCCCGTGCCTTTTCATGTGTTCACTAACATGTGATTCCCGTGCCTTTTCATGTGTTTCCCGTGCCTTTTCATGTGTTTCCCGTGCCTTTTCATGTGATTCCCGTGCCTTTTCATGTGTTCCCGTGCCTTTTCATGTGTTTCCCGTGCCTTTTCATGTAATTCCCGTGCCTTTTCATGTGATTCCCGTGCCTTTTCATTCACTATTCGAGCCTTTCGAAGAATTTTCGAGCTTTTTTATGTCTTTCCGGAGCCTTTTCATTCACTATTCGAGCCTTTTGAAGAAATTTTTGAGCATTTTCATGTGATTTAATCGAGCCTTTTAAAGAATTCTATGAGCCTTTTCATGTCTTCTCTGAGACTTTTAAATATCCTTAACATAGCCTTTGTAAATGTAATATTTGAAAAAAGTTTGTAGTCCTGAATTTTCATTAATGCTTTGTGATGATTAATTTGACAGCATCATGAATCGGGTTAGAATAGTAATATCTTACAACGGTCGATGGGAGCAGTTACCCGACGGAAGTCAAAGGTTTGTTGGATCGGATAACCAGGGAATGTATGTGTCAAAGGATATGACTTACGAAGAATTGGTGGCGATCGTGCATACCATTGTGAATTATGATGTAAACAAATTCAATATTGATCTGTCATCAATATCAATTGTTCCTGGCAGTACATGTCGCACATTTATAAGAAATGACAACGATGTGCAGTTTATGCTAGGGGAAGATCGAGTTATCCCTCAAGTATGTGTCAGTGTAACTGAGAGGACAGCTGGAAATGTGATCGGGAATGATATTCCTCCTCTTGAAAATACCCAACAATTAGGATCCTTTAGCGGTAGCAACCAAGTGTTCACCCAAAGAAGTGCCACTGAAGGTGGGGGAAACATGTGTGGTGTCCCACCGGTAGCGGTCGACCATGAAGATTTAGTTGAACCTCAATTTGGCGATGTGTTTGGTTGTCGAAATGAGCAGTACAATGAGCAAAACAATTACCCGAACCCTGAGGTGGATAATGAGGCAAATAATGAACAGGTTAATGATCGGGTTGATGATTTACAAAATGTGGATGAAGACCCTGCACAAATTGAAACACGAGGTAGACATGTACAAGGAGTTAGTTGCACTCCACTTGATATGCCTGGGCCTTCCGAGGTCCGGTATAATGTAACAGCATCTGCAACGTGGGTTATTCCCGGAGCAGATTCATACTCGTTTGGTATTGATACAACTAGCACCTTGGCAACGCCAGAACCTAGAACCATGATTTATAAAGATCAATTTTTTCCGAGTAAAAAGGATTTGAAGAGGCTAGTTGGCCATTTTGCAATGCATCATAACTTTGAATGGAAGGTGAAAAGGTCCAATAAGACAACTTTACATCTGGTTTGCATCATTGACGACTGTACGTGGAAATTAAGAGCGGTGAGGAGAGATGAAGGGACATACTTTCAAGTGAGAAGTTTTGTCAACGAACACAGTTGTCCCTTGGAGGAGATTCACCGTCGCCACCAACAAGCTAGTGCAGTCATAATCGGAGAAGTCGTTGCACCTAGACTTCAACAACATGATGGTCGTCTCATGTGTCCCAAGGACGTCATCGCCGATATGAAAACAATGTATGGCATACAAATCATGTACAGTAAGGCACACGATGCCCTTCAATATGCATTATCATTGACCTACGGAACGCATGAAGAAGCTTTCTAACTCTTGCCATCTTTTGCATACGTTCTGGAACAGCAAAATCCTGGCACAATCACCGACTTACAATGCACTGACGATGATAAATTCCTCTACTTTTTCATGTCGTTAGGGTCCTCAATTAGAGGTTTTCGGAGGTGTATACGTCCTGTGATTGCAGTTGATGGTACCCATTTGAAGGGAAGATTCGGGGTACAATGTTTGTGGCAACTGCACAAGATGGAAACGAACAGGTGTATCCAATTGCTTTTGGGTATGGTGACTCAGAAAATAATCTTTCATGGGAGTGGTTTTTGGAATGCTTGAGGGGTGCCCTTGGTAATATAGATGATCTGGTTTTCATTTCCGATCGTCATCCAAGCATTGAAGCAGGGATATCTAAAGTGTTCCCTTATGCAACACATACCATATGTTGCTGGCATTTTGGGGAAAATATGAAGAAGCGATTCCATAGAAAGGATGTTGCTGACATAATGAATGATGCAGCTAGGTCGTACAGTGAATTAAAGTATAATCGTCACATGGAGGAGTTACGTAAGCTGCACAAGGCTGCATTCGATTATGCTATTGCTGCCGGTCCTCACAAATGGTCCCGCGTACACTGTCCCCAAAGAAGGTACAGAGTGATGACCACAAATGTTGCAGAGTGCATAAACTCATGCCTAAAATTCGCACGGCAACTGCCATTGATGACGCTGGCAGAGTTCATTAGGAATATGCTACAAAAGTGGTTTCACGATCGTCATGCAGCTGCACGGTCCATGCGTCATCGATTGACCGACGCAGCACATCTTGTGATCCTGAAACGGGTCGAGAAGTGCGGTTTTATGACCGTAAATCCAGTTGACTGGAACATATTCTCCGTCAGACACAAGGGAAAACAGTGGACGGTTGACTTAGCCCGCAAGACTTGCACATGCAACAAATTCCAAATGGACTTTTTTCCATGTTCACATGCACTCGCAGCGGCAAGGTACTTGACAAGTTATAGTTAACACATTATATTACCCAAACGTGGATCTCACTATTTTCATTGTTGCAGGGAGCGAAACTTGGATTTCACATCTCTGTGTGCAGACTACTACAAAAGGGAGACACTTATTGATGCATACTCGGTCTCTATTATGCCTGTTGGCCATCCTTCTTCATGGGTTGTGCCATCTGACATCGCAGCGCGGGTGGTTTTAAATCCAAAGACAAAGAGACAATCAGGTCGGCCGATGGAGGGTCGACATGCCTCGTCTTCAGAGAGGACAACCACACAATCGTGTAGAAGATGTGGGCAACCTGGACATAATAGCAGGAGGTGTTCCAACCCGCCTATGGTTAATGAAGGTCCCAGTAGAATTGTCCCCGAGGAATATCGTCGCAAGTGCAGCATCTGTCATTCAATTGGACACAACAAACAAACGTGCCCTTATAAGGAAGGCAATCAAACATAACAAGGCAGTACAAGATGAAGACGAATTGCCACCAGAAGCACCTTGAGGAACATGTCTCCAAGTTGATGTCTTCAAACATCGTTCAGACTTTGGGAACCATGCTCGATACAGTTATGTTGTTTAAATCGTTAAAGGTTTAGTTGTTCATTTTCATTGTATTATTTAATTCGTGTTGCAACGCACTAAATTGTTCACGCGCGGGTTGGAAAGTGAAAAAAATTAATTAATTAGTGAAAATAATATATGAATCTGTTATGTACATCAATTACAACTCAGGGAACAACCCATATATAAATCATCTATACAACAGTGTTGTGGAGCGAGTTACAATAAACCTCCACAGCCATCTTCTCCCGGATGGTGCCCATATCCTCTTCTTTCCAATCGAACTCCTTCTTGTTTGCCAACAAGTACTCTGCCAATCTCAAAGTATGGGCACCACAGTTACCGCTGCAAATCACCATATGAACAACCATTAGAATGGAATTTAATTAAAACCAAGTGAGGTATAATAAAATGTTGAAACAGTCATACCCCTGATGCTGTTGGGGCACCCCACGGGATCCGTCCATGATGCTCATCCGGAAGGCCTTCTTCGATAAACTGTATGTCACATCATCCTTCGTTCGGTTTGAGTGAAACTCGACCTGATGCAACATCGAGGGTATAAACCAACGTAGGCACGCAACCTGCTTATTCCTGTACTCCCATGGGACCTCCTGTCTGAACGGGTCTAATAGGTAGATCTTCCCTTGGGTGAGGTCGACGCTGGCCAGTACCCAATGGTTGCGTCCAAGGTTGCAAGGTATCATAACCTGTTAGTGTTTCAACATAGTGTTATGTGCCTGAAATCTAAACATAGTATTAAACACATTGAAACCTTGTAATTTAAACACTCACCCAATCAACCGCGTGCCATGACCGGTTTCCTGACGGGAGTAATCCTCGGACCGTCTTCAGGTCATCATCGTGCCACTTGTGTTTCAGCATAGACCATTCCTTAGGGGGTGCAGCCACCCCACTGCCGAACATCCGCTCCCACTTAATATCTAACCATGACTGTATATAGAAAATTAACCACAATGTTAGGTAATAGATCTAGTAAACACATCAATTAAAAAATGAAAATCGTACTGTACAAGAACTTACATAGAAATGGGAATCCAATACGTTAACCCTCTGAGCGTAGACAGTGGGGTATGCTCGTTGACGCTTCCGTAAAATCAACAAGTACGCATCGATGTGCTGACAATGTAAACATTTTATATTGTTAGGATTCTACCATTACTGATAAAAACTTATACAAATAGTTAAAGTAAGGAACGTACCGTATCCTCCAACTCCATGAAGTTGGTTTGGAACCGTTGGAACCAAGTGACACCAACTGGTATATGTATATCCACATCACGTCTGTATAATTGCTGAAGAAGTTAGATGACCAAGTAATATTAATTAAAAGATTGTGTAATGAACGATTATACGTACAATTCCCCCGTGGTGTTCCTCTTGTAGGCTTGGTACGCAGTAACGTGGTCAGGATCTAACAAATCATAGGGCTTGAATGCATGCACTGATGACGCTGGCCTGGTCCTTGGCTTCTTCGGCCTACATGGGTCAGTGTATGGGGTCATCAGCTGCCAACCTGGCCTGCGAACCCGCAGCTGACGCTGAATCTGGGGCGGACTACAGGCTCCAGAACTAGACTCCACCGGAGGTGTGTGCAGTGAGGAGGATCTCTGCCTCTGTGGACTACTGTGAAGAGGGCTGCGCTGTGAGGACGACCTGTGCCGCCGTGTATCTCTATGAGGAGGGCTGTGATGTGAGGAGGATATCTCCCGTCGTGTATCTCTCCGAGAAGGGCTACGCTCTGAAGAGGATCTATCCCTCCGTGTATCGCTCTCTCTCCCTGTATCGCGCTGATGAGTGGGGGAGTTGCGCCTGGATCGCTTCAACGGTCGCACTGCGCTGGGATCTACTGGAGGTGGTGTACGCTGTGATGATGAACCATGTGCTAGGTCATGTGGAAGAACATGTGGCACAGATCCACCAGGTAGCTCCCGTACTAGAAGTCCTGTCTCTGTACCAGCACTGTCGTCGGGTATAACTGGAGGAGGCACCTGCTCTAATAGTGATATCTCTGTACCACCGGGAACCTCTGTTCGTTCTGTCAGAACATGCCCCGGGTGATCAGATACTGTGTCTGCAGTATGTGCCTCCGTAGTAGGTGTCTGCTCATGTGTGATCTGTGGGTCTATCCCATGCTAATGTGTACCTGTCCTGCCTGTGGGACTAAAGTCTTTGTGATGGTCATTGGATGGTGGACCATCCATACGGGACTGCGATGTCTGACCTTGACCCTGACCCTGACCCTGAAGCGCCCGGATCATATCCAACAACTCCTGATGCTGCTGATCTCGCTTCTCATCACTCTTTCGGATAGCCTCCATCATATCAACCCGTAGAGATTGGACAGCATCCATCACTTCAGCGAATTTACCATCCCAGCCCTGAAACGATTTCAAGTTTTGTCAGCACTTAAACTGTTCACTCAATTGAAATTAAATAATGTGGTTCTAATATCTTTTACATACATGTGGATGCCCGCCAACGCCTCCTCGGGAATCACCTCCAGGTCGAGACTGTCTGGGCATAGTGAATCGTACCCGTCTATGCCTTTCAGGACTCTCATCGCGACCCTCCAAAACTGAATCACCCCTAGGTCGAGGCTGTCTGGGCAAAGTGAAACGTACCGGCTGATGCCTCACGGGACTCCGACTCCCACCCTCCTGGTCTGAACCCTCTGTATCATTGGCTCCGGAATATGCACCATCCATATCACTGGGTCCGGAATAAGGACCCTCCCTGTCACTGGGTCCTGAATACGCACCCTCTGTATCACTAGGTCTGGAATACGCACCCTCCATATCAATGGGTCCAGCACTCCTACGTCGTTCGTGCTCAGGGACGTGACTAGGTATATCAGAAACATCGGTATCATACAGACTGCCTCCCAGGTATATGCCTTCGTAGTAAGGTTGAGCCATCTCAACACTCGTTGGCACCAATTCACGCCGCGCAAACATCTGAAATCGGAGTTAGATCATTGTAATTGTATACATACTAAAAACTATGAAAATTAACAACAACAATACTTACCCTTTCAGTGAAAATGCCATCCAGTTTTCTCCCCCACGGTCGCTGACTCAACTCCCATTTCAGAATACGTGGGGGTGGTAGCTCGGAGATTGCCCTACGGATCCCACATTTTTTATTCCCAAGCTCGGGGATAACCTCAAAAGCAAATATCTGTATAATATATAAGTACGATATGAAGTAAATACATTAGTCATATAAAATAAAATAAAAAACTATAATTAAAATACAGATTCAAATTTTAAATTCTCACCAATAGTGCGTGTGGTAGTCCATATATGTTGTACGTCTCAGTTGTGTGTACGTCAGCACCCCTTTCTTGCTGTCGTTGTTCAAACCGCTCCCGTCGACCATCCAACGCATGCTTGAAACAATAAATTGACCGCCTATACACGTGTGCGCCCCACGGGAACGCATCAAAAGCGTCCAAGTCCTCCACTAGCCTCCACTGCCATACTGGAACTCTATCTCGCTCGTCTACCCCCATTAGTATCCAGTTGAGCATAAACAATAAGCATAGCTTTACCGCATCGTACTGCTCCACAAAAATACCAATCCGCAGCACTGCTCTCAACTCTTCAAACTCGATGTCTCTACCCTGGAAGTACCGCTCGTGTATGCCATTCTCTACCATATAATACCTTGCCGTGTCGGGAATGACTCCGAACTTCAACCCAGTGATTAGACAAAACTCAACCTTCGAGAACCGGACCGAATGCTTACCTAACAAAAATCTCATCTCATCTTCCGGCCCATCGTGATGCAACTCGCGCAAAAGCAGCCGATGGACAATCCCAGCCGAAAAATGAATCTCACGATGCATCATTAGAAAATGACCAAAACACGACTCAGTATACCGACGTCGGTCTTCGATCCTCAGATGTTCAGGTACACTATTAAGTGCGTTGTCGATATCAACCAGGTCATGGAAATGGTCATGCCGTATAATTTTTCCCTTGAACCATTCTCTTACTGGGGTTTTAAGCGACTCCTTTAGCTGATTCCTCATCTGCATTCACAGAAAAAAAACATATGAGTTCATGAAAAGGCTCGAACAAAAAGGCTCGGGCAGTGTATGAAAATGCTCGGGTAATGTATCAAAAGGCTCGAACACGAACACTTCAGTAAAAGGCTCGGGTAGTGTATCAAAAGGCTCGGGTAGTGTATCAAAAGGCTCGGGTAGTTTGTGAAAAGGCACGAACACTTCATTAAAAGGCTCGGGTAGTGTATCAAAAGGCTCGGGTAGTTTGTGAAAAGGCACGAACACTTCAGTAAAAGGCTCGGGTAGTGTATCAAAAGGCTCGGGTAGTTTGTGAAAAGGCACGAACACTTCAGTAAAAGGCTCGGGTAGTGTATCAAAAGGCTCGGGTAGTTTGTGAAAAGGCACGAATACTTCATTAAAAGGCTCGGGTAACGTCTGAAAAGGCTCGAACAAAAAGGCTCGAATAACAGTTCAAAAAGACTCGATTAAGTTCAAAAAGGCTCGAAATAAAAGGTTGAAAAAGGCACGATAACAGTCCAAAAAGGCACGATAATAGTACAAAAAGGCACGATAACAGTACAAAAAGGCTCGATAACAGTTACAAAAGGCACGATAACATTACAAAAAGGCTCGAAATCACTTCAAAAAGGCTCGATAACAGTTCAAAAAGGCACGATAACAGTCCAAAAAGGCACGATAACAGTACAAAAAGGCACGATAATAGTACAAAAAGGCACGATAACATTACAAAAAGGCTCGATAACAGTTACAAAAGGCACGATAACAGTACAAAAAGGCTCGAAATCACTTCAAAAAGGCTCGATAACAGTTAAAAAAGGCACGGTAACAGTACAAAAAGGCTCGAAATCACTTCAAAAAGGCTCGATAAAGATTCAAAAACACTTACTAACCTAGATCTTCATCGTCTTCAAAAGAAATTTTTTTCTTAAACTAAAACACTAACCTAATCTCATCAAACAAACATAATGAACAACAAATCAAATCAAACCTAATCTACATCAAATACACAAAACTTATCTAGAACAAAAATGCGTGAGAAACAAAAACGTACCGGTCTCGTTTTTCTTCGCCCTTCAGTTCTATTCGACATCGGTACTGTAGCGCCGTCGCCGGTGGTTCTTCGTCAGGTTTTGGTCCTCTGTAGCACTGTTGCGCCGTCGGGGTTTCTCTCTCTGGTTTTTTCTTTCAACGTTTCAAAACCAGACAAACCGACAAAAAGGGTAATTTTGTCTGGTCACATAAAATGGTGCATTTTAAACTTAGATTAGTAACTTGGTGTCTGTTCCCCAAAAATCGCCCCAAATGGTGACATTTAAATTTCGACCTCTATATATATATGTCATCTTAGGTTTTCAGACAGTAAGTTTCAAAAGCTGACACCATTATTGGCCTGATGTTTACTAGATAAGCTCTATAAGGATGATACATAATGTTACTCTCGTACCACATGAGACTGTGAGAGAGATGTCTTCTTACACTTTGCGTTTTAAGGTGGTTAAAACTTTATTATTTTTTTTAAGTATTATACTATTACATAAATTCGGGGATTTTTAGGGAGAAGAAGGATTCGAACCTGCAATCTCGTGATACATGAGTAAGGGGTTATGCCACCGGACCAACCTCGTAGGGCTTCATTTTGAATTCCCCAAACACCACGGTAAGGGATCCTTGGTAAAATTGAGAAAATATTATTGAAAAAAAAAAGGAAGATTAGTCTAAATAATGCATGAATCATGATTATATATGATGACCATAGAATTAGATGACTCATAACATGTTTTAGATCATGTGATATTAGTATCTATCCAAAGTGGGTCATGTACGTGGTATAATTATCTATTTAGTACTCCATCTTATCAAATTAGAAGGAAAAAAAAAGTCATTGACAAAAAAAGAAATTAATGAAAAATAAGTTGTCTATATATTGTATCATCTTCTCATATACAGAAATAGAAGAAAGAAGAAAGAAGAAAGAAGAAAGAAGAGAGGAGATCAAATATGAAAAGCCATGGAAGACAATCTAGAGTTAACAGAATACACTCAGAAAAATCATGGAATTCCTTCACCACTCAAGGCAGCTGCCCTGTAAGTCCTGAAATTTTACGTTTTTCTTTCGATAATCTTTTGCAAAGTCCATAAGTTTTACATTTTTTGTTGACACATTCTTTCGTGAATTCCTGAATTTTGTTCGAATTTAGCTCTTAATTATTGAAATTATTCTAAATTTTGTTAGTACCATTTTTTAAAGAAGAGATTGTCATATAATAATAAGAATTATTGTGACAAAATTTTTGCAGGTTGTGGTACATTTTACAGCTGCATGGTGCATGCCCTCAGTAGCCATGAATCCTTTGTTTGAAGAACTGGCTTTGTCCTACAAAGATATCCATTTTCTCTTGGTGGATGTTGATGAGGTCAAGGTAATTAAATATATGTATATATTAACATTAATTAACATAAAACAATATCAATTTGTTGGATACATATCATGTTGTCAGTTGTCACGTAAGTTGGATAATGTTATTGAATAGTTTTATTTCTTATTCTTTAAAAATAATTTAAGCGATAAGAAGAGGTTGACATATATATATATATATACGGAAATTTTCATATGAGGATGTCATGATAGAATTATGTAAGGATATTGGATGTGAGCCACTCGTTTTACATACTTTGACTTGGTATGTATACACTTGTCAAATCACTTTTATAAATGAGTGACTCACATTCAATATCCTGATAAAGTTATATAAGGATGTCTTGATAGGAACAGGACTATATATATATATATATAAGAGCCGGTAGTACGCATCTCTTTCAAATAAGTGGTGAGGGGTTTAAATCCCGTCATGTGCATTTTACTGATATGTGTAGAGAGTTTTCTTCTCAGATTGTGAGAGTAGTTATCTCTCGTTATGAGAGTAGATATCTAGACCGTACATATATTGTTTTATGAGTTTTCTTTTCGTAATAGTTCTTGGAATATTAATATATATATATATATATATATATATATGCCTCTTGCACTTATACCGTTTATTAAGATTGTGGGTGGGTTTCAGTCATATCACTCTCTTAAAACCTCGATGGGTTCAAGTCATATCTCCCCTTCAAAACCCAACCCCTCAATAATTACATCACAAATAGAAATGGGCATGGGTGCATGACGAACCCAAAATTTGGCCTTAAATGTGAGATGATGTGTAGAATATAAGTACTATTATTTAAAGTATTGAGTATATCATTTACTGATAATTATATAAATTAAAATTTTAATGGTTCTATACCATTAATCAATTATTATAATATAATTATATAAGTATCCAATATCGTAACAACATCTTGATGGTTTTTGATTAAAAAATATTTCCCATCTTGATGGTTCATGGTTAAAATCAACCTTTATGTTCATTGTCATAAAAAAAAAAAAATTCAGTTTTTTCTTATGAATTTTATAGTAAAATAAAAAAGTAATTGCTTCTGTATATGTTGATTAGAGAGGAAAAAAATGTTAAAGCGGATCACTTTTATTATTGTTATTATATTTAATGTGTCATATAAATATATATAAAAGAATGTGTCAAATATCTAATTGGTGTCAAGTTGTATTATTATTTTTAAATATCATTTAAGATAAAAATAAGGTTACAGCTTATCATTAAGCACTTTGCCAAATATAATATTGAATAAATAAAATAAAATATATAATTTTTTGCACAAAAAATAATAATAATAATCCACTACACCTAATCCAATATTTGGACATACATGTATTTTGTTTTTCTTCTTTCTATTTTTTTAAAAAGTTTTTAAAGAGTGACGTTGGGAGAGGTTTTCTAAACTGTCTTATGGGGGTAAGATATATGGACCGCAAATGATAAATTAGATTTCAATAAATCCTTGATTCGTTCAGTGTCATATTAAAAAAAAAAAAAAAAACCCCAAATCAATACTATTACCAATACTATTACCAGTAGATTTTGATCTTTGATTTATACCAATCTAATATGTTAATTTTATGATATAAATATATATATAAAAATTAATTTAGGAGGTAGCAACCAAGATGGAAATAAAGGCCATGCCAACCTTTTTAATGATGAAGGAAGCAGCCCAAATTGACAAGCTTGTTGGTGCCAATCCTGAAGAGATCAAAAGAAGAATGAATGTTTTTGTCCACTCCATTAATTCAAACAAGAACTAGTTGAAATAATGAAAGGTGTGATTTGATTTTACCTTTTATTTTTCTTTTATATATTGTTTGTAAAAATATTTGTATGAGAGCTTGTGATCATGTAAATATGATTTCAGATTTGGGGTGTCCATCCATAATTTCATTTTTTTTTTTTTTTTTTGCTGAAACTATATCAAATAAAAAATATAAACTCGATTTTTTTTTTTTTATATACCATCTGTGGTCTATGGTGGGACACTCAAATATAGGACATTGACTGGCTGAACGATCAATTTACCAATAGAAGACATTGAGCGGTGGTCGTCATATAAACTCGATTCATTAAATGAGTAACATATTTGAACTTATTCATAGAATGAGGAATACATGTGAAATTATAATTTATATATATTTAAAGATCATATATCAAGTGATTTGCTATTGTCATGTCTTTCACAACATTATTCCATAATTTATACGGTAAAAACAAATAATTGTGTTGATTTTTGAGTTATTTGTTTTAGGTTTTAAAATATTATTCTTTGAATATTAATATAATATATTAAAAAGATAAACTATGAGTCAGGATATGTATCAAGTGGTGTTTTATATTTAAATTATAAACTAAAAGTGTCACAACTTAAACATGAATTATGTGGAGATGTGGAGTTTTTAACAACTTGTGGTCACTTATTCCCACCTAAATTACTTTATAGTATATTTAATGTTGAAAAAATGATTAAAAAAAAAATTAGCTACCAATGAGTAGCATTAATGTTGAATATGAGCATTTAGTCACTTTGTAAAGCCAGGTGAATTATTGGAAGCATAGTTGAAGGAATAATATTAAAAAAATTAAATTAAAAATGGGAATTTGATGCCCACAAACACCACACGATCATTTATGCTTTCAGGGACGTAGCTCAGCCAATAGATGGATGAGCTTGGAGCATAGGTAAATGATTCTCAAGTCAGTAACTCGAATCCTATCAACAACAAAAAGCTTTAAAAAAAAAAATATCCGGTTTGAATAGGTGAATAGATAGATACCCCTTATACCGGAGTGAAAAGAGGTTTTGAACTCATATCCTGATTAGTGATTTACGATGACTAATATACATTTCTTATATTAGTCACGTGTCATTAGATATAAGTTATGACATCAATATTATTTTTGGTTAATATACGGTTATTGGGCCATAGTTAAATGGGCTTGGAAACATTACTTGGGCCTATGGCCCAATGGGCCCTTCTTTACTCTGATTTGCAACTTTTTGATTGCTATTCCCACCTCATCTATAAGAAGTTAAAGAGCACCTGAAAAGGTAAGACCAGAGTTTTTTCAGAATTCAGACCACCCGATCGCTATTTGAAAGCATCACTGTTGACCAATCATTGTGATACACGTCATCAAGCGTGTTTTTCTTTTGTTATCCACTAAATCACTCCAAGCTACCACACGTTGCTGTCACGTGTTGAAATGACTCACTCTCGCTTAAAAAATATAAGGATCACCGAGACATCGACCACATATCCTTTTTGGTGGGTCCACAAACGCTTTTTCAACGGAGGCACCCCATCGTAACAAGCTATGCTCTCTAGTCATTAATTAATTATTTATTTATTTATTTATATTTCCTAATTAAATATATAACAAGATAAAAAAGATATATATATATTTTTTAAAATGCCTTAAATTACTCTTATTTATTTTATATATATATATATATATATATAAAACTCAAAATTTAGTACTTAGATTGCTTCTAATATTTTTTAGTAAAAGAGTTCTTTTATATTTTTGTAAACCAAAAGAAGAACCTAATAGTTTTACAATGTCACAAATTATAATCTTTGTTTTATGGATGTTTCTTTTTAAAATAACTTTAAAGTCTTTAAAAATTTACATTCAAGTTATTAAAAAATAGAATATAGAATTAAGATAATCAATTATCTGATATCTCTATAATTTATATTAAATATAAAAAAGAGTCATACATCTTCAAAATTCATTATATGTTTTTTTTTTTATTTTTTTATTTTTATTTTTAGTAGAAAATTTTAATAAATTTTATATATAATAAAATTCTTTCTAAATCAAGTGAATATAATTTGTATCAATGGAAAACAAATAAATTTGTTTAATTTTCAAAATAAATAAATATTTTCATAAAAAAAAATACAAAATTTGAAATGGGCTTTTAAGGCCCAGGCCCAGTAAGAGGCCCAGAACATCGTTTAATGGGACGCCATCACCACCAGCCAGCCAGCCACCCAGACCACCAAGTCTCTCCAAATTCAACACGCAGACTTCTCTGATTCTCTCTCTCTCTCTCTTCAAAACCTCTGTTTGTTTTCCCGGAAAACCGCGCGAGATTTTCCAAGATATTCCAGGAGAATCACGAAATGGTCTCCCCGGAAAGTACGAATTGGCTCTTCGATTTAGGTTACAATTTCGACGACGTCGCCGTCGCCGATGCGAATTTCGCCGTCAACGCTCCCGGATTCAATTGGCCCGTCCAGCACATTAATGGACCTCCTGCTGTCAGGTGCTTCTAATAAAAAAAGAAAAAGAAGCAAAGATCTTTATTTATTTATTTTTCAATTAAGTTGTTATGTTCTTGATTGATTAATAGATTAGGGTTTTTTTTCCCTATTTATTATTAGAATTCACTGTTTTTTATTAGAATTCTCGATCGTTATTTTTTGGGTCATTTTTTTACGTGATTAATTTGTTTGTCATTACTTGTAAGGTGGATGGTTTATTGTGGAGTTATGTTATTATCAAATTAAAGATTTTAAATGCTGTTTTTGGTGGCATAAAATTTGAACTTTTGGGGTTTGATTCCAGTGGAATTGGAAATTCCAGTCTTTGTTATCTTTAAGGAAACCAATTCCAATTTTGCAGTTGAATTAAATTTCTGTGCTGCCAAACACATCCTGAATGTATATCCTTTGCATGGTAGTGCTCGGTTTTGTGGATTTAGAGTTTAGAATTAGATGTGAGTTGAATGATTGATGTCATTGCCTAACATCTCTTATGAATATGATCTCTGGTTCCATTTTTCTTGAGTTCTACTGCTGAATTCTATGCCGTTGAAAACTATGTAACTGTTTGCAGATATAAGTACTGTTCTTGCTTTGTGGTGTTTTGGGAATAAAATGGTACTGTGAGGATGAGAGCCCTGTATGTGATTAACGACATGAAAGTGTTGTCTAAGTGGCACTTTGTTTTCTTTGTCCTAATGATTTGGTAATTTTGTGCAATAGGAGAAACAAGTTGTTAGGTGGGGGGACATGACTGTTTATAGAATAGTTGCTTCAAATGTTTGGGAAGTGCTATTGTTTCACCCTGGGAAACGTACTAAATCTTTTAGAACCTGAATAATAAAAATTGCAGTGAGATTCTAGTTTCTTCGTCTCCATGAAGGTTTATAAAGTAATTGAGGATTGGGTCAGGCAATTGGATGAACATTTTTCTAGATTACCCAATTGGTTAGGATGAGATTTTGATTTGCATGTTATTAACACATGTCGATATAATTTATTCCCATGTATGATTAACACATGTACTCTCTCTCTCTCTCTATAAATATTTCTTATAAAAGAAGGATTATGAAATGGATAGAAGTGGAATTAGGGGCTTCAAGCAATTTTTGACACCTGCTGTAGTTTTGACCCAAGGGCCTAGACTGAGGATCAAATTTCAGCGTTATTGTGCAGATATATTTGACTGGCCTGGTCGAATTTACATCTCAGATGGTAGTATCTATTTGACTATTTGTAAATGGAAAAAAAGGTTTATATATTTTCAAAATGGGGCTTGGGGTAAGCTGAGCAGTCTAATTAAGCTGTTGTTAAATTTGATTTTGATATGATAGGATTCATTTACTTTTGAACTGATATTTGACTTATTTGGAACGAAGTAGAATAAACATGCACAGGTTCTAGTTTATTATATTGTTTCATTTAACCTGAAAAATTATGTGGCACTTTTACATTGATCAGCAAGATCCTATCCATGTCTGCTTGTATGTTATGTATATAAGATAAGAGAGAACTTGACCTCCTCCCCTGTTCAAAAATGTTTTTCTTGCTCGGGTTCCCCCTATCTGATTGCTCTTTAATCTTCTTCTTGTTTTTGTAAGTTTCCTCACTTGTTTTTCTCTGTGTAATATGATCTGTTACAGTGTTATTAGTGCTGAAATTGATGCCTCACTTGGGGATTCTGATGGCTTTAAGGAAACTGGCTCAAAGAAAAGGTAACAATTTATTTATTTATTTTTGTTTTTCACCTTACTCCTATATTTGCGTGCTGGGTTTCATGAAACTGATGCATAAATGGTTCTATAGGAGCCAGAATTGTAGAAATTGAATAAAAAAAAATTGTTTTGGGGGGTTTCACTTATTCTCGAGAATTCTTAGTGGTCATGGTTCTTTATGATTGTCAAGTGAGATATTGAGCCACCTCCTATCCAAAAAAAAAGAAGACATTTAGCCACCACAGTGAAATAGTGAATCAGTGACAGTGTCAATGGTCAACTGAATTATTATTCTTAAGAGCTCATGCATGATGAATCAATTTGGCTGCAATGCCATTATATTAATAGTGGGGCCATAATGAGAGCAATATGTTATTATTGAAGGAATCTTATCTTTCTGCCTTTTTCCTGTTGCAGGGTTAGAACTGAATCATGCAGTGGAACTAGCTCCAAGGCGTGTAGGGAGAAGTTGCGTAGGGATAGGCTTAATGACAAGTGCTTTCTTTTCCTCATCTCTTTCCTTCTTTTTCTTTCCTCTGTGAAGCATGAATGTTTTATACCTGCATAATTTACAGGTTTATGGAGTTGGGCTCTATTCTGGAACCTGGAAGGCCTCCTAAGACAGATAAGGCTGCTATTCTGATTGATGCTGTTCGAATGGTAACCCAATTACGGGGTGAAGCCCAGAAGTTGAAGGACTCAAATTCAGGTCTCCAAGAGAAGATTAAGGAGTTGAAGGTGAGTTTGCCTTGGTTTTGATTGGAGCTTTTGAGGATGAAACGATTTCTGACAGCTTTACATATATATGTTATTTTCCATTTACGTGTTACATTTAATGCCTGAGAGTCACCGATGTCTTCAAAATGGACAAGGAAACAGAAAGGTATATCCATTCCAATTACACTAAACTTCCTATTCCCCTCATATGTAGGCCGAGAAGAATGAGCTCCGCGATGAGAAGCAGAGGCTGAAGGCAGAGAAAGAGAAGCTAGAACAGCAAGTGAAAGCCATGAATGCACAACCTAGTTTCTTGCATCCACCTCCGGCAATCCCTGCTGCATTTGCTGCCCAAGGCCAAGCTCCTGGCAATAAGTTGGTGCCGTTCATTAGTTACCCCGGAGTTGCAATGTGGCAGTTCATGCCACCGGCTTCTGTGGATACCTCACAGGACCACGTACTCCGCCCACCGGTTGCTTAAGTCTGCAACCACCCTCCAGTGATTTAGGTCCTTATTTTGAACCTAACAAGCATATCCGTATCCGTTTTGTCATTGTTATGGACTGGTACTAGTTTTGCTGATGTGAAGTCTTTGTAATTGGATTCGGTTGTTGACTTTATTTGAATCTGTGCACTTCTATGAATTGTTGCTGGTATCCGCATGTAAATTTTAATAAGTTTGTCTGGCAACCCTTGTTTCAATTTTGGCTATTTGTTAGGGATTTTTGGGGTTCTATGGTGATTGATTCAATTTAGGCAAAATTGACCTAAAGCTTTGCTGAAATAGATAGAAGATTTTGTCCGATTTGGACATCACATATGCATTTTTTACGCTCACGTGTTTGTTTCGGATTATGAGTTTCAAACCTGCATTCTTCGGTTCAACCATTTTGGATTATGAGTTTAACACCAGCATTCTAAACCCATAACCCAAAATACGTATGGCTCAAAACACGTTTTTTACATATGAATTTATTTTGGATCATGAGCTTCATGTAAACATCCTTATGATCAATATGGGATGAATATCACTCTTAGGGTGGGAAATATATATATTTGTAGAATTGTAGATGGTATATTGTAATTTTCCACATTCAAGAGCTATCAACCTGTCAGTCTGTCACCCACGATATCTTATCTTGTTTGCAACAACTTTCTTCTGGACTACTATCGTCCTCTGAAACTACCAGAATTCTCACTCAAATGGCTTCCAATCTCCTCAAATTTCACATACAAACTTTTACACCCACAAATCCATCAACCCCATTTCCACAAACCAAAACAATCTTCTCATCTCCACCATTTTCCACCCACCTCCACCACCACCGCTACCTCTGCCACCGCCGCCGCCGTTTCCATATCAATTCCGTCCCCAAAACTCTCCCTTGCAAGCCCCAAGCCTCCATATCTTCCTCGACTCCACCAACTTCAAAGGAAGAAGCCATTCTCCAGGCCAAAACCTGCCTCTCAACTACCCTTGAAAAGCCACTCAACAATCCAAAACTCTCTGGCAAACTCAAGAAAGTAAAGCAACCCAGATACCGTCTTGAGATTCCAGTCGTTGATGATGACTCATCATCTTCTCTCTCTCAACTTGCTTTTGATGTCTTTAAAGACATCCCCCTCAGAAGAAAAGGCTCTCCAGTCAAAATTTTGATTCTTTGGCCTGATGTTTCCTCAACAAAAGCTGCAGTTCAAGTCTTTGAATCACATTCTTTGAACCAAGTTGATCACATTGACATGTCTTCAGTTGGTGATAGTGATAACAGAATTTTGAATTCTGCAGATGTGGTTATCTTTTTGGCGCCAGAGAAGTCACAACTGGCTGTTATAAAGAGAGTTACTGAATATTTATATCCAAAGCCAGTAGTGATTTTTAACCCCAGATGGGGTTTTGAAGAGGAGGAGAATTTTGGTGATTTGAGTGGCTTTTTGGGTTCTTTTGAGGTGATATATTCATTCATGGGGTTGGAAGTGAAGGGTATTTTGAATAAACGAAAAGGAGTGATCTTCAAGTGCGTGAGAGATGGGGTTTTGAGTGGTGAAAGATGGAATGTTCTTGTGGAAGAGGAAGGAGATTTGAAGGTGGTTTCCAGATTCAAGGCACGGCCATCGATTGGTGAAGTTGAGATTGTGTTGTATAATTTGATGGCTATCAACTCCCCTATCACAAAATCTGCCAAGTTTTTGAGAGACTTGGTGTCAAATGTAACCGGGAAAAAGTAAGTTTTATTGTATATTTTTACTGGTGCTTTTCATCAATGAAATGAGAAACTTCATGATTCCGTTTCTTTCGTTTCTTATGGTACTTTGATTATGTTCTAAATTCTGTATCATTTTTGTAAACAAGATGATATTTTGCTGTTCATATTTTAGACTTTTTAGGTTCACATTTGGGAATTGTCAATACTTGTTCTGAGAAGAGAATTTATATTAGTGTAGAAACAAGGAAATTGAGGGTTTGATGATGCTAACTTATGTGTACAGTTGCCGGAAAGCATACTAGACAGGACTAGTACACCACGGTACTAAATTTAATCCATTGCCGTCCTATACGTTACAGTCTAGTATTGTATGGTGTACCAAACACGGACTTAGGTTTTACATTCGATCTTGAAAATGATCTTTGCTTAGAAGATAGAGAACATGATGCAGAGACTAGATAGGATATATCCAACCAAAACAGTTGTTGCAGGCTTGCAGCCATTTTACTATACGAATATAATGTAAACCAAGAAATAACATATATGAGAGTGATGTTGGTTAAGAAGAAGAAAACAAACAATGATGTTGGTGACTTGGTCTTTAAATCTAGTTGGGTTATCAAGATTAGAGGCACAAATGATCTAACATAAGCAATTTTGTGGTAAAATGACTAATTTTATTGATTTTTGAGCTTGTATACATAGCAAAATCTCAAGAGTATATCAGTGATCTTGCATCATTACAAGACATTTATGTATGATAGAATTCCACTAGATAAGATAAATACTAATGGTGTAAAAACTCTTTAACTTGCTTTTCTTATGCGGAATTTCTGAGTGAAGGAACGAGAGATCGATCCAGAAAAACAAAAGCTTCTGGTGCTGTTTGTCATTTTACATTCTGTATAGAAGGCTTTTCTGTGAAAATCTCTCTCCCTTTTTTTATCTCATACACAAATACATTTTTCATCATCTATATGCTCAACAAATTCCTTCAAAATTCATGTTAATATGCCCTTATGTGGCAACCCTTTATGAATTTATCCGAAAAGTTGATATATTTAGACCACAATGGCCGAAGTTGAGGGAAGGCTATGTCTAGCCAAGGCTTTGCTCTGCCATTGAAATGGACGACACCAGCGCTCTCAGCATCAGCAATACTTGTATTTTCCTGGTATCCCAGCCCCAGCATGTGCCAGAAAGGATCGATAACATGGACATGACCATGGAATGCTATTAAACCTGGGGGCAATGTCCCGAGCTGCCACAAACTCAGGTCCGATTTCAAGTTCTGCATAACGGGAATTGGAAATGTCAGCTACAAGATAATTGCATGCTTCAAACATCTTCAGGTGAGTTTCCTTTTCTTTTATAAACTAGATGTATATATATACATGTATGTATGATTATTGATTACCTGTTCTAGCCAGTAATGGTATGTCAGGCTTATGTTGGTCTTCTTCCAAGCTTCGAGATCAAATACGTTCATGCCATAAGCCCAAGCACATTCGTCAGGATTGAAGTTGCTCGATATCAATGGGTGGGAAAAGTTCAGGTAGCTCTTGAATTTCTTCGACATTACAAACTTATCTCCACCTCTACATGTCTCTACTGCTCCATTAACCTTTCCATTCATATCAATGTCCCATAGAGGGGAAAGATCGGTTTGTATAACAATGTCATCGTCCAAGAACACTATCTTGTTCAAGCTGGGAAACAACTGCAAGAAAATGCACTGAGACTTAGCATACACTAAGCAGAAACCCTGAACATTGTTTAGCATTTTGGGTATGCGCGGTAACACTTACCTCTGGTAGATTGATACGGATGTGATTCATCAAAGAGTTGTATTTAGGACTGAGTGCTTGTAGCTTTGCCGCGATAACAATAGGCTTCTCAGTATTATTCGCCACAATTGCTGATGAGCCACCTCTGAACTGTGAGCGGACCCGTTGATCTTTCTCCATTGCTTCTAAAACGGGCACCTTCCCCTTCGAAAACCAATCGAAATGGTGCAATGCCTTGACCTCAATTATAGCAGGCGTTAAGGGATGCAGTGAAAACCAAGCCTGCATAGGGTAGTAAGTTTTCCTGTCTGTTATTATGTGTAGCACAATATTTTCAGGGCGTAATGAGTTCTTCACGAGGGATGTGGCCACGACAGAGGTCGCCAACACGTTGTCGGAGGCAAGAACAAAGTGGAAGTAAGAGTTGTCGACAAGGGCGGGAACAAGTTCAGCTGAGGGGAGCTGGAGGCGGGCGGCTGCATTGGTGGAGTGTTCATTGGCCAACCTTAGAGCTAAGCAGTGAAGCTGCTTTGGTATGCTACTTGATGCTACATGGCGGTACAAGTATTCTTGAATTTTAGCTGTTCTTGTCCTTTGTTCCATCAAAGTAACCTGTAAAAGAACAACTATTATCGGGAATGAAAATAGAAGGGAATCAAGTTCCATCGGATGGGGAGGGGAATCAAGTTTTATCGGAAAGATCTCAGGAAAGCAAACTAGATTCCTTAGGTTTCCTGATTTGTGCATGAGACTTCACAGCAAACACCGTAATAACAAATCAGGAATCAAGTTCATTTTCCCTTATTAGGATTTCTGATTAGTAAATGTACTCCAAATCAATAACTTTTCAGATTCTTATTAACTTGGATTTGAAAGAGTATAATGGTACCATTTCTCTAAGCTTGATAGCAAAAGTCTGTGCATCTGATTTGCTTTCTTTGATTTCAGACATAAATTCTTCCAAAGTCTGAGGAATATCTGATCTCCCTTGTAATTCATCTTTGCTGATTGGTTCTAGTAATACTTTGTATATCACTTCTGGGACCTTTTACAAATCAGTAAACAAAACAAAATTAACATTAGTTTATGAAAGTCTGTTCCATGTAATTTTATTAAATTGTTTTTTGAGAATGAAATTGTAAAATGTAAACAAGAAACTTTAATTGTGCCTACGGTTCGGTTCCGGTTCCAGTTCCGTGGAAAGGTAAAACCGTAACCGTAACCGGTCTAGCCGGTTTGGTTTACGGTTTTTAACTGCCGGTTAGGCATTTCGGTTACGGTTTTGACCACACGGTTCCAGTTCAGAACCGCTGGTTTAACTGAACCGTGAGCACCACTCTAAGAAACTGATTTTGATAATTAATTTCATATTTCAATAGCATTTTTCTAAGAATAAAAATTACAAAAGGTCTAAATTAGTATTTTAAAGAGTCACACTCACATTTCTAAATAATTAAAAAAAACACCTTTAATCCTTCTCCGAATTCTCCACTAATTATCAAAAAAATGAATTTAGTTTATTTTTTTATTTATTTATTTTTTATTTTTTATTTTTTATTTTTTATAATGAATTGTTTTCGAAATACAGTAATCCAAAACTTTTTTAACTGTTTTAAAATTGGATGAGGTTATATCGATTAAAATTTCACTTAAATTCATGATTTCAATGTCCAACTATTCATAGAAATGGAAAGTAAAAAAAAAAAAAATGGCAACTTAGTTACTCTTTCGACCTTAGTTTAAGAGTAATTACATGGCAGATTTTGAAGTCGTGAATTTAACTAAAAAAATTATATTGATATCAAATGATACTTAATAATTTTAAGGTGAGACTATATCAATTTAAGATTTTGAACTTAAATTTTGTTACTTGGATATATATATATATATATATATATATATATATATATATTCATTTGCTTTCAATCCAACGGTAAAAATGTAAACATTTCAAAAAAATAAAAAAAAATAAAAAAAAATAAGAAGATAGAAAAGTAAAAACAAATGAATTACCATCGTTGGATCAATAGCAAATGAATGAATTGTTGTTGAAGTCATATATTTAAAATAAAATAAATAAGTAAAAGTAAATGGTTAGGAGATCACATTTGACTCGGATCTTCTTCCAAGGATCCTTGGTCCTAGTCTTTTTCCCAAGCAACCTATCATAACAACATAAAAATAAAAATAAAAAAAATAAAAAAAAATTAATTAAGACCACATCATCATTTAGACATTTACTCTAAATTAATATTTTAATTATAGTTATCAAGTCTCTTTCTTCTTACTGTTAATTAGGTATTTAGGTGCCAGCAACCATTGATGTACCTCATGCACCGACCTTAAATTAATTAATTAATTAATTAATTAATTATTAATAAATATTTATAAAGTTTCTCATTGATTATTAACATGTATTATACTATTAATAATATGGAAGTATTCATATTCCAGTGGGATTTCATATAATAGCTAATTATAGATTAATGAGAATCTTAAATCATGTACTAACACACATGCAAATCAGGGGTGATATGTAAATTTAGCTAGCTTTGTCCTACACGTGTTCTACTGTGATTGGCTTATTGGATTCTCTTATTAAGTTCTCTAGTATCTATAGGTTAATTACTTATTAAACAGATAAATAAGGCTTATAGATAATCACATATTAAATTGGTGTGATATAATAATTTAATAAAATTCAGATACATAGTAACAATCAATGTTTTTGACTTGAATAATGATGAATTTCTTATTCAAATATATTTTTATTTATTATTTAGATTAATGTTTTTATTCTTTCAAGATATGAGATATATATTGTGAATTCAAAAAAAATAAATAAATGAGATATTGTCATATTATGATAAATTTAATCCGATAAGAGTTCCAAGTCTATCTTTAAATCTTATCGATAAATTTTTTATTAAATTTATAAATCAAGAAAACTAAAATTGGAATGTAAAATACATCTTATCGTATAACAAAAATCAAGTCTATCTTTGTTTTGACTTTTAACACAAACATTGGAATTTGAAACCTCGGAGGACACTAATTGAATCTACAACCTTCTACCATTCTACCGTAGTCTAGAGGTGTGATGGACATATCACTAACCAACTTCATCTTATCGGAATTCGAAGCTTTGTTACTTACTAAAAATTCTACAAACACATTCTTCCTAAACTACTCTAAAATCAATGCAAACTTATATTGAACTTAACAATAAATGACATACGGAAGATTTCAAATAAATGACTTTGAATTAGAAGAAGATAGTACGTACCTATAGTAGAGCATTTGTTATCTCCATCAATGGTGTCAACAGTGCTCAAAACAAAGACAAACCTGAGAAGAAATGTGAAAAAGAGAAGAGCATAGAAGAGCATTCTATATGAAAGCCTTCTTGACCCAACTTTCACTTTTATAAATTCTCTAACACCTTTCCCAGGTAGCACTGTCACATGCCTCAAACTTGGAGATATATGAAGCTGCATTTCCACTTTTTTCAATATTTTCACGAGAAACAAAACCAAACCCACCTAGATAAACGACTCCTAGCTCCTTCTTGTTCTTTGTTCTTGTTCTTGTTCTTGTTCTTCTGGTTTGTAGTGGCCCGGTTGAATAGAGCAATGAAGAACCTGAGAGCAAGGGATGCTGTAAAAGGAAGGATTGGAGGGTGTTTTTGTTGTGTGAGTTTAGAGGGTTGCTTTCAATCACCTAACCTTGCTTAGTAATTGGGCTAGATGTTATGTGTTACATGTTAATATTACAAATATTTTATGAACATGCAGAGTTTTTATTATACATTTTTTTCAAGACTGATGATCAAAGCTTGAAGGAGGGTTGTTAAAAGGAAAGAGACTGGGGACTTAATCAGAGTACTTTGTGAGTTTGTGATGTAATTGTGTTTGATTTTATTGTTTATTGTTTTTGGCTTGGTTTACAAGGAGGGAAGTTGCTTATATTAAATTTGAAAAAAAATGAAAATGAAAATGAAAAAAAAAAAAAAAAAAAAAAAAAAAAAAGTGTTGGTTTGGTAATACATAGCTTTGCCTCCAAATGAAGTCTTTGTATCAAAGGAGGAGTTTGAAGTTTTTGACAATACTTTGTTTCTAAATGGAAAATGACTGTTTTTCTTTCTTAGCTTTATTAAATGGGGCCTGGTTGTTGGAGAGTGAAAACACAGGAACATCTACTCTTCATTTTTATATTACCAAATCGGTGGAGACAACTTCAACCAGGCTCTGCCTAGGCTACTTCTGGACAGAAAATATTTTTATCTTTTTCTATTATTCATGATTTAAATAGTGTTGTTAATTAATTAAGGGTTGGTTTTTCTAACACATCTGAAGACTGTATTAGTGACGTTGTTGTATAAATAAGCAAATACTAGCTTTTAACTCTACGGCGATTAAAAGTGTGTAGGATCCAATCTAATTGGATTTAATTTGAGGATATGATTGAATAATTGTTGGATCAATTCAAATCTTCGATTTTTATATGCAAATATGTTAAATCCGCCAAAATATAAGGTTTAATCGGCTCATTTGGCAACGACAAGTATCCAATTCTCTCATTTTTTTTCTTTAAAAAATAGATCAAATCTCAAATTTTTTTATTCATGATTTAAATAGTTTCGTTATGGTTTTTTTTTTTCTTTTTCTTTTCTAACATATATTAATTAAAATCAAGACTATTCTATTTTGTGACTCCGTGATATAAATAATCAAAGACTAACTTTAAGTACTTCACGATGACCTTTTTAAGGATAAAACCGTGAGATTCGGTGGATCAAAATGGATAATACCTTCTGGATGACAGCCTCGTAGGTACGCAATGAGGAATTTTGACGTTAACAAGCAGTTATATATATATATATATATATATATATATATATATTCAATTTGCACATGAAAAATTCAAGAAAAGAGGAAGAAGGTGAGAGAGAGACTTCATGTTTCTCATAACATAATTTTCGGTGGTAGGTAGCTATGACATATATCTATCACCCGGTCAAAATGAATCAATAATGTATTTATTTATTTATTTATTTTCATTTTATAGTGTCATGTACTTCAGGTCTTTGTTGTATGTAAAGCTAAATTTGGTAAATGATTTTGATTGAAAGAAAAACAGTTATTCACATTTCAGCAAATGAAAAGAGAATTCAAATTCGTCAACATGATATTATCTTTTTAGAGAAGTACGTATAAGCTATCATGATGTTGGAGAATTTCCAATTTTAGTAGAATTTTTTTTTGTTTTTTGTTTTTTGTTTTTTTGTTTCATGAGGTTTGATTCCTATTTAGTTTGTTATACTGTATGTTTACTATTAAAGTTCGAGAGTTTCTTTTGATGATTCCGTTTTTTCTTTTTACACATCCTTTTTAAAGACACTCCATTCTTAAAATTTAAATTTTAAAAAATTCTAAAGACATTTTTTTTTGTTCTAAGATTATCATTTTTATTTGTTAACACTCATTTCCTAAAGACAATCCATTTTAAAAAATAAATTTCTAAAGATACTCTATTTTATTTTAATAAAAGTTAGGACGAACAATCGTAGCCTTTGGATTCATCCGATGAGTAACTTTTTTGAATTAAATTATTAAAAAAAGAAATTATCTCTCATAAACCATTAGATTAAATATTATATATTAAACACTCTCTCCTAAATTTTTTAATTACCATATTAAACTCTTTTTCCTCCAATACATATCTCAGACAAACAGTTAAAATAAAAAAAAATTACGAATAAGCTTGATTTTTATGAACCTTATATATGTATATATATAAAAAAAAAAAACTTAAAAAATAAGGTACTTGTTTTTTATTCTTTCATTAGCCTTATAAATTATGAATTTAATCGAATATAGTTGTAACAAATCAAGTTTTCGTATATCTATTTTATTTTTTTGAAAGTTGACTTTTTAATATATATATATATATATATATATATACTATTAATTGAGAAAATATAGAGATATGATTTTTTTTTGAAAGCTTCTTTTGACAATCCATTTTTTTCTTTTTACACTTCTTTTCCAAAAACATTTCATTCTTAAAATTTAAATTTAAAAACATTCTAAAGACACATTATTTTGTTACAAGATTATCTTTTTTTATCTTTTTTAACTTAAATTATTAAAAAAAGAAATTACCTCTCATAAATCATTAGATTAATTATTACATGTTAAATACTCTCTCCTAAATTTTTAATTACTATATTAAACTCTCTCTCTCCTCCAATAAATATCTCAAATTTTCTATCCCCATTCTTTCTCAAGCAAGACTAACATATAAGGAAAAAAACAAAAATTACTAATAAACTTGATTTTTAGGAACCATATGTATGTATATATTAAAAAAAAAAAAATTGAAATATGAAATTTTTTTTTGTTATTCTTGTAGATATGCGACTGCCTAAAGAACTTTAATTCTTTTATTAGTTTTAGATATTTTGAGTTTAATTGAATCTAGTTGAAATAATTCAAGTTTTCATATATATATATATATATATATTTTTTTTTTTGAAAACTGATTTTTTAATATATATATATATATATTACTGTTAGTAAAAAACTAAAATATTCATAAGTTTTTTTTTTCTTAAACTATTAATCAGAGATTGATAGAGAAAGTATGGAAATATGATATATATTTTTTAAATGGAAAGAGATTAATCAGGAGAGAGTGTTTAATATGGTAATAACATATTTATGGAAGAGAGTTTAATACGTAATATTTAATCTAATGATTTAGGAGAGAGAAATTTTTTTTTAATAATTTAATTAGTTTAGAGTGTTTTTAAATTTTTTCATTCCATTTAGTAATTTTAGGTTAAAATTGCCATTAATAAAAAAATTCAATTTGGAGTGTGAATAGATAATTTGTGGATTAAAAGGAGAAGCTTTTTTAATTTTTTTTTTTTTTTTTTTTTTTTAATTTTTTAAATAAGAGATAGTAATTAGGAGAGAGTGTTTAATATGGTAATAATATATTTAGGAGAGAGAGTTCAATACGTAATGTTTAATCTAGTGATTTAGGAAAGAGATTTTTTTTTTAATAATTTAATTGGTTTGGAGTGTTTTTAGAATTTTTTTTTTTTTTTTTTTTTTTTTTTTTTTTGTCTTGATTAGTAATTTTAGTTTAAATTAAAATTATCATTAATAAAAAAATTTAAATTTGAGTGTAAATAGATAATTTATGAATTGTAAGGAGAAGCTCTCTTAAAGTTCAATGTAGCATCTTTGTTCATTTGAGTAAATTCTTGTCGTGGTTTCGACTAATATATTGTTTTCGCTTTATAATATATTTTTAAGAAGTTGAAATGGTGGAAAATAGCACTATTTTTATATTGAATGTTAAGAGTATCACTAGTTTAATAAGTTAAGTTTAAATGACACCAATGAACTAAAATACCCCAATCTTCTTATTTTATTACGTTTGTACCGTTTTTAGTTTTAATTTTTTTTTTTCAAAAACCTCCATTGATAGGACCAATGAAGCTCCTCCATCAATGGAGATGATGGAGGTCTCGATGAATAAGATGACTGTATTTTTTTTTGAAAAATTTTATTTTTACCCATTAAAGTTTTGGAAATTAAAAAATAAGTCTTGAGAATACAAAATAAGTCTCGAAAACATAAAAAAACGCGAGACTCATTTTTGTGAGTATGTTATAAGGGTATTTTTGTCAGATCCACACTTTAAATGCTATTAAAACTTAAGTTATTAAATTGGTGATAGTCTTAAAACTCACTCTTTAAAAAGTGCTATTAAAATTTTGAAACCTTCTTAAAAATATGAAAATTTTCAAAAATTTAACTAGCTTTTCAAGAAAGAAATTTGAACTCAATTAAAGATAGACCGACTTAATATTAACTTTATATATATATATTTTTAAAAATTTTGTTTATTAATTAATCAAATTTAAATAGGGGTAATAAAGTAATTTCACATCTTAGGCAAAGTCAAACATTCAAATTAACCGTCAACATGGACTAATTTGTTATTTCTCAAAATTGAAGACTAATTTGGTACTTGTGAAAAAGTCAAGGACCAATTTGGTCACTTTTATAAAAGTCGTAAACTATTTGGAATTGATTTTCTTTAGAGAGTTTCTTTTGACAATCTAATTTTTTATTTTTCCATTTTTTTTCTAAAGACACTTTATTCTCAAAATTTAAAATTTTAAAAAATTCTAAAGACACTTCATTTTGTTCCAAAGTTATTCTTTTTATCTTTTAATACTCTTATTCTAAAGACACCCCATTTTAAGAAATAAATTTATAAAGACATTCTATTTTATTTTAGTAAAAGTTAGGACGAACCATCGTAGCCTTTAAATTCATCCGATAAGTAATCCTTTTAAAATTAAATTATTAAAAAAAAGAAATCATTTCTCCTAAAACATTGGATTATATATTACATATTAAACACTCTCTCATAAAATTTTAATTATCATATTAAACTCTCTCTCCTCCAATGCATATCTCTAATTTTCTATCTTCATACTTTCTCAAGCAAGATTAACAATTAAGAAAAAAAAAAAAAACTTATGAATAAGCTTGATATTTAGGAACCATATATATGTATATATTAAAAAAAAAAAAAACTTTGTTTTCAAAAAAAAAAAAAAAATCGAAATGTAAAAACGTTTTTTGTTACTTTTGTATGTATGTGATTGCTTAGAGAACTTTAATTCTTTCATTAGTCTTAGAAATTCTGAGTTTAATTGAATCTAGTTACAACAAATCAGGTTTTCATATATCTATTTAAAAAAAAAAAACATTATTGACTTTAGTAAAAAACCAAAATATGATTTAGGAGAAAGATTTTTTTTTTTTTTTTTTTAATAATTTAATTAGTTTGAAGTGTCTTTAGAATTTTTTTGTCTTGTTTAGTAATTTTAATTCAGGTTAAAATTGTCATTAATAAAAAAATTAAATTGGAGTGTAAATAGATAATTTGTAGAAGGGAGTTTTAGGCCCAGTTTAATAATATTTTAGCTTTCAAAATGATAACCGTTAACTCTTTCAAAAAAAAAAAAAAAAAAAAAGAACCGTTAGCTATGCTAACAGAATAATACGCTAATGTTTGGTTAATGCTATTGTTGAAACGGTTGTGAGACTCAAAAGTAGTATTCATGCATTTGATAAATTTTACTATTAATTACTATGATTTTATTTAATGATTAAAACAGATATGAAATTGAAATTTAATTACTATGATTTTATTTAATGATTAAAACAGATATGAAATTGAAATTTGTTATATTTTACTTGGTTTTTAAACCAAATCAAAACAATATCTCATTCAAATATTTAAAATGCAATATTAGATAAACCATACAAGAAAATATGCTTTTAATAAAAACAACACAAAAACAAAACATGTTCTTTAAGCTTTTTTTTTTTTCCCCTATTCTTTTTGTTTTTTTCGCAGTCTTGTATTGAAAAGCTTCAAAATTGTTCATGAAAGTTATTTTATTGATCCTAATTCAATAACAAAACAAACAAGCCCTTTCGTAAATCATATTTTCAATCTTCAAATGAGTTTCGAAAAATTAAACCATTTTTTATTCAAAAAACCTATTCCTCAGTAGTTAGTGCTACATAACTGAGAAAACAATTCAAATAACTATTATTATCTCAATTTAGTTCTTCACTGACAATTAATATTATAATATATTATATTTTATCGATAAGAAAGAACCAAAACAAATAAAGAGTTGTTTAAAATAAAGTAAAAAATAAAACAGAGAGTCGTGCAGTTTTCTTTTTAGATAGTGACTTAATAATTGTTATATAATCATATAATGATGTGATGATGATATAATAATTACAAATTACTTTATCATGTCATTTGAGTAAAAAAAATTAAGCAAATTTATAGGTAACTAATAGAGGGATATCAACGGGGCGGGTATATGATGGGATATCATCCCCATTCCTTAAACCCAAATATAACTAGGATTTCCGTCCCCACCCCATTCCCTACTTCGGGCAGGGACGATGAATCGATATTTGGGGAGAGAGCTCCCGTTACCTACCCTACCTTGCCCCGTTCCGTTTGATTAAGACAATATTAATAATTATACACTTTATATGGTAAGTCATAATAAGTGTTAATCAATCTTTAAGAACATTAAATGATTGAAGAAAAAAATTAGTTAAAAAAATAAATAAACTCTAATTCATAGTAAACCTATCGTAAACTAAATTACCAAGTTACATCATGCATTTGTTGAAATATACATAACATTAGTAATACATCGGTTGAAAGAGTAAAATATTTTAAATGGTGAAGTAATTGTTGGATACAATTAAGAAAGTCGGCTATATGAATGCTATGTCAAAATTAAAATGGGACGAAATGGGACGAGTACTAAAATACCATTCCCTGCCCCCAAAATTAACTGGGTTTTAAAATCAAATCATATCTCCGCCCCATATCTCAATTAACATGTACCAAACTCGCCCCACACGGGGTGAGTCCCTGCGGGGCCCTATACCCATAGGGATTTTTGACATCCCTAGTAAGTAGTAACTAGCATTACAATAATAAATAATGCTTCAATGAACTGTATTAAATTAAGTATTACTCATTCTAACAAAGTACAGAAAAACTTACTTCAATAAATGATCAAAAATCAAGCTCTCAAGTTTTTCTTATCAATTTCGTATCAGCTTCGGCTCATGAAAGTTGTTTATTAGCTTCCATCATTTCTCTGACATTTTCTTATAGAATTGATATGAGAATTTACATTTATACATGAATGTCTACTACAGTTGTAATTTGAGAGGCATAAAATGGCATAGAAGAAGAAGAAAAAAACACACACACAGACACTTACAAATTCACTTCTCACATCAGCATAGAAAGCAAACACAATGTTCAAGTCCCATTTGTGGACTAGATTGAAAGTCTGGTTTGTGATGCTGCATTGCAACCATGACCATGCAAATAAATTTCCTCTGGTCTTGCAGACCATCTTTTTTTTCAAGGTTGAATCTTTGAGTCTGATACCCTCCTCCCAGTTTCTATTCTGTCTGAACCAATGCCAATGGTGATCAAAATGTAACCTCCCACGAATGTTAGGTGTGAAACAACCCTCTAAACACAGCTTGGTATTATCATTGTCCCATACCAAGTTGTTCCACCATAATTCCTCCCCTTTTATCTCTTTTATGGTATTGGCATTCTGCTCAGTTAGAGGCAGCTTCCTCAGCCCTGTGCACTCGAACACTTCAAGCTGCTCTAGACTCCGTAATGAATCTTCTTGGTTGCAAATTGTATTCAATTTCGGAAGGTCTTCCAATTTAACTGTCCGTAGGTTTGGAACAACGGAGGATGGAGCTCCCATCGACCCAGGAGAACATCGAAAGACCTCTTCCAAACTACGACAGAAACCAATTTGGACCACTTCCAGGATTTCCGTGTTAATCATGGAATCACCATAGGAGAAAATATTATCTAGCTGGGGACATTGGGTCACTTCAAGTGTTTTTAGTCTAGAAAATCTGAGTCCAAGATGGCTAGATAATTCTGAAATGCTCTTTAGGTGCCTGACACGATGGAGATGAAGTACCTCTAGGTTTGGTAGCAGGTCAAGTTGGACAACTTGTACTCCTATCTGAGCGCAGCTTGTGAAACTTGATGGTTTTGAATCAGCAACACAACATAAACTCAGTGATTTCAATGCAGGGAGGCAATGAAATTGATAATTGATCAAGTTTTCGAACATTTTATCTGCTTCCCAACAGCTATTAATGTAGAGACAAGTTGTATTAATCAAAAACCACACAATCTGCTCTCGTGAGAGATCAATGTCCCTAAGAACCAGTGACCGTCCTGATAGTGGTCCAGGCACAGCTGGGAAGCTTGATGGTCCTATAAAGAATTGATAGCTTCTCAATCTAATTATCCATGTGAAATCTGGGCCAATTGATGGAATGTCCTTCAAGCCTATGAATAAGTCATGTAATCTCTCAAGGCACCCCAGCTCTTCAAAAGTTGTATTCACCCCAAAAGTAAGCACTGAGACTCATGTCCAGAACTTCCAAACAGGTCAATCCGGATATAATCCCACCTTGAATGAATTTTAGGTTCTGCGTAAAGGATTGGTCTAAATGCCTTAAGTTGCTCAAACTTTTCATTCCGATTGGCAGTTCTCTAATAAGAGTGGATCTGCAATCAAGCACTTGGAGTTTGCTAAGTGCACCTAGTTGGGGTAACTCTTCAAGAAAAACACAACCCCCTAAAAGAAGAACTCGAAGATCAACCAGCTGGAGAATAGATTCAGGCAATGTCTGGATGTGAGTTCCACGGATGTTCAAAACCCTGAGTGATTGAAATACTTGCAGAAATCCATCAGAAATTCTCTCCAAGAGGGCATTGCCTTGTAGCAGTAAAGTTAAGACCTCTGGACAATGACTCCTAAGGTCAGGTAACCCCGTTATTTTGTTGGTCATGAAAGAAACTCTTTTGAGAGACTCGAACATTTCGGCTTCTGAAATTTGAGTCAAGCCAGTCCCTGACCTCACGAGTGATCTGCATCCATCCTCCAAAGAGGAAGAAATCCAGATTGCAACATCAAGAACTACATCATGCATTTTTACGGTGCCCGCATGGGCTCCATGTTCCAGCAAGCAAGAGTCTATTAGATTTGCAATCAAAGCTATTCCCCTATTATAAGAGTCCTCATAATTTTGCTGTTCATCTATCAAACCTTCACCCACCCAGCTCTTTACAAGTTCACTTACTTCAATAGAGAAATCCTCAGGATATAAACAACAGTATAGAAAACAAGGTTTGATGTTCTTACCTTGTAATGAATCATAACTCCACTTCAAGGGCTTGTAAACTTTATTCTCTATACCTCCGATAAAAGGAACCGACCTTCGCAACTCATTCAAGGCATCTTTCCACAGTTCGATCATTGTCTTTCCTCTCATAGCTGCCCCTACAATGGTGATGGCCAAAGGCAAACCGCTACATTCTTTGGCAACAGCTTTCGCTAATGGTTCAATATGTTCTAAAGTAGCTACCATTCCCGAATTTTGTTTAAACAATTGCCAGGCTTCTTCATCATTCAGGACATCGACTTTCACTGCTGCTTCAAATTCAATCTTCATCATCCTGCATACCTCTAGAGATCGAGATATCACTATGATCTTAGAACCTGAATGGATTTCAGGTTGTGGTACACCCAAACAATCCAAATCGATTGTCTCCCGGACATCATCGAAGATAAGAAGAAACTTTTTCTCATGTCGAAGCCTTTGATGAAGTCGAATAGCTAGCCTTTCCATACTGACTCCATCTTCCACCTCCAAATGCAATCTCTTTGCTATTTCTTTTTGGATCCTTATTAAATCCAGCTCCTTGGACACGGTAACCCACATTACTATGCCAAAACAGCACTCTGGAGAAGTACTCTCAAGCTTGTTGTTCAAGTTCTTCACCAGGGTAGTCTTGCCTACACCTCCCATGTCCGAATATTATCATCTTTTAATAGATCCATAACTTTGGCTAAATTTTTCGATGCTGTTTCTTGATTTTCAACAGAAGGTCCAGGGATATGTTCAACTGGTTTTGCCAAATAATTCACCTTCACAATTTGAGCAGCAATATTTCCAGCCTTCTGAAGTCTTTCTACTTCCTTGAGCACTCTGGCTGTCTCCCTGCTAAGTCTATACCTTTCTCTGCAATCAAAGAAACATCCACAAAGGTTTTATTTATTGGCTCGTACCTGGTTGCAGATAATTCACGTCAAGAATTATTTCTTCGACCCCTCGAAGCCACAGTTTCATCTCATCATCAGATGTTTCAACCTCTTCTTTCACTTTATTCCTTAGATCTAGTAGACTTTTCATCTCCTTCTCCAGAGCATGGCGATTCTTTTGGAATTTCATGAAGTTCTTGATGTTTGGATAGGAAGCACAAACTAATTGGCCAGTATCCCCTACCGCTGAGCCTAAGAGTGAAGCCAAAAATTCCATTGCTCAATTTTGGTAAAAACAGTAGCCAAGTTTCAGAAAATTTCTAGGTAATGAAACTGCAAAACAAATGCAATAAATTTCAGCAGCCTCTGAAGGAACAATGACCTACCGTGAGGGAAAGTAAAATGATATTGAGAATTTTCTAAGTGGTAGAGAAGTTGAGTGCTTGCTCATAATTTTTTTTTTTTTTTTTTTTTTTTTTCTGAAAAAAAATACATTCTTCCTGGATCAAGAATATAAAAACATTCAAAAGCAAAGTAAATCCTTTTCTTTAGCTTATGATATCATATCTTTATGTTGACTGTTTCATGAGAGCCAATTTGGTTCCAACAACTACAATTTTCCTCCTTAAAATTTCCTTTCATTAGATAGTGGAGACAATACATGTCTCATTTCCCAGAACAGTACTCTATATAGTGCAGATAACAATAAAATCAGAGAAGCATCACCACAAAGTTTTGATTTTTGTTGGGTAACAAATGTTTTTGCGTTCATTTCTATTTCAAGTAGAGTCTTTTCAACCTCTGAAGCTAATCTTTCACCTGACTTGTTAACAATTTTTTTTTTTTTAAAAAAATAGCTGATGCTGGCTCTAGGTTTCAGATTTTCAACATTCTTTATTCTTATATTGTTATTAAAGTTGACTTTGTTCCATTATCAAAAAATTTAAGATTTTCATTATCATATATGCAAGCAACTTAGATCAGCATGAAAACGAAAGGCTAACAGAGAAAAGTAATCTAATCTGCTGAGAAGTTTCCTTGCATTACTAAATTCTTCATCTCTACTATTAATTTTTTTATATTAGCAAATCAATGGAAACAACTTCAGGCAGGCTCTGCTTTGGCTTTCTGGAGAGAAAATATTTTATCTTTTTTATTTATTGAGGATTTAAGTAGTTATATGTCTTGTTCGGGACAATTTTTTACATGCAAAATCAACGGACTTACAAGATACAACACACCAAAGTCTAAAGTCTAATGATAATATTTGAGCAAAGATTGAAAGAGACTGAGAAGGAGAGGTACTCATTTTGTGGTCATTAATTCTCTTATATGTGGCCCTCAAAGAAAAAATCAAACAAAAACAAATTAGAAGCCTACACGTAGGGAAAATCAAACCAGGTTGCAATTCAATAATGGAGATCAGAGTGAGACAGTACCTTTCTTATACTTTTCTCCTGTTAAACTAATGTTCTATATAACATCATTGAATAGTAGCACTACTAGCTATGAATACTTGCATTATTAGTCTCTCTGTAGTCTCTTGCCTTTGAAGTTTCTTCACTTTCCTGCCATGGATGTGGTGTTATCATTGTTTGGTTGTGTAGCAGCAGAAGCTTGCGGTCTCTTTTGCTCCTCCATCGATTGTTGTAACACAGGCAACACGGTTCAGTTCAATTCGAACCGCAAAGCTTTAGAGGAAGAGACTGAGGCTCTGGTTGAACTCAGAGACAAGGTTAAACATGAAATTGAAACTTCTGAGAGAGATGGGAAATCAGTGAAACCTCAAGTGAAGGAGTGGCTTGGGGAGGTGGAGAAGTTTCTGGTTGAAGTGAAATCACTGGAAACAAGCATTAAAGACTATGAGAGAAGACAAAATCAAAGTAGGTGTTCATGTCATTGCAGTCAGAGGTGTAAATTCAGCAAGGAAGTGGGAATGTTGCTCAAGGAAGCGAGAAGGCTTACTTGTACTGGAAGTTTCAGCACTGGCATGGTTGATCATGGCCCTTCTGCACCACCTTCAACTGAAGATCAAGCAACGGCGTAATCCATCAAGCAACACCGTCTTTGAACAAATACAATGATTTTATAGAGCTTGACAATAATCCATCTGAATACATGAATACATTTTCTAGGATGTTGAAGAGCATGTAGACCGATCTAGATTAAGGAAATTTTTTTTTATATTTATTTTCTGTTATCTTGATACATGAAGAAGTTATCTATGGGGGTCTATGAGCTAAAGCTTGTTTTCTATTCTAGTAAAGGCTAGAAATAAAGTATTGGTCTATAGTGAGAAAATCTTCGGTGTATCCAACCCAATAATATCATACCGTGTGGCATGGATAACCAATCAAATGAGCTTTTCATACAACATGACATGATTTCACTTGAAGATTTGCTCGTCTATGGCATAAGTAGTCATAAAATGCAGCAACAGTCTACTCATTTGCCAGTATGCAAAATTTGAACTTCAAGGCCTAAACAGTCCTCTTCTAGGAGACAGACAAAATCATATAATTGATAAGGTTTCTTATGATTAAAAAAACTCATGTAAGATAAGGAAATCTTCCAGCCTTCTTTCATTTTTATCTTTAAGAAATTATTAAGCCAATAAAGTAGCAGCACAAACTCAACAATGAAAACAAGACTTCGGTCAAGCAGAAACTTTCCAGATTAAATCAAATGGAGAACAAACAAGTGAAAAGAAACACATTTACTGAGGTAGAAAAACTTGAAAGTTTCCCAGCTGTCATGGTGATCATCTGGGATAAACATTCAAGATTCAAACTACAGCATCAATTATTATAATTTAGTAAAAAAAATATTATATTTTGATGTATTAATGTCTGCTTTTTGAATAAGATATCATTGAAAATGAAAGTGGAGTTCATTACTCAAATTTATTACTTGTATAATTGCAAAACAATAATAATACATAAAGCTTCAATGAACTGTAAAGAACAATAAAAAAACTAATATTGGAGAATAGTTTGCAGAGATGGAAAGAATGAAGTAATGAGATTCATAAAAAAAAAACATCCACACACACTCTTCTCATAAGTCATATAGAAGGCAAACACAATGTTCAAGTCCCATCTGTGGGCTAGATGGCAAGTCTGGACTCATAAAACCTGAGTCTTGGTGTTACACATCCCATCTCCTCCTGGAAGAAAGGCTGTAGAACTGGCTTGGCATTTTTGTCTTCCAACATCAACTGGCTCCACCACAGCTCTTCTCCTTTTATTTCTTTTATGGTATTTGCATTTTCAATGGTGAAGGGCAGCTTCTTTAGACTATAGCACTCATTCATCTCAACATGCTCTATTGCTTTCATGGTAAACACAGAAGATAAAGATTTTGCAGCTAGCCAGGATTCATTCTGTCTATAAAGAGTCATAGGGCAGGGGAGGTTCTTCAGCTCAAGTGTCCGTAGATTTGGTACTACAGGTTCTGGAACAAAATTTTGATTTGAAGAAATATTGAAAAGCTCCACTAAACTGGCACATAAGCTTACCTTGATTTCCACCAGGTTTGGTACGGCTAGAATGAAACCACCAAAAGTGACAAGATATTTTAGTCGAGGACATTTAATCACTTCCATTAATTTAAGTTTCGAAAATCTAAGTCCAAGGAAACCAACTAGTTCTGAGATGCTTCCTAACTTAGTCAGACGAAGTTGTTCTAAATTTGGTAGCAGGTCATCTTGGGCAGCACAACCTGCTTTTGGCCTTAGACTGGATTGAGAATTCAAAATGGTCAGATATTTCAAACCAGCGTAGCAATCACTGCTGCTTAGTACCAATGTTTCCAGCATTTTATTCAGTCCTGCACAATGATTTAGGACCATCGAACTTACATTAGTAAACAACCAGTCAATCTGTTCATCTGAAAGATTAAGGCCGTGAATTGTCACCTGCCTTTTTTCATGTTTAGTAAAGGAGCTTACTTCTGGACCGATAAGCAGTTTGAATGTTCTTAATCTACCTATCCAGGTAAGGTCCTCAGTTCCAAGGGATGGAATGCCCTGCAATTTTATTGATAATACATGTAACCACTTAAGGTACCGCAGCTCTTCAAAAGTTACTTGTTCATCATTTGCCTCTTCCTTCAAACCCCAAACATAAGCAAAGAATGACATGTCTAGAACCTCCAAACTAGACAATCTAGATAGAATCCCACTTTGAATGCTTTTTAGATAGTGCGTCTGGGATAGGTATTATTGCCTCAAGTTGATCAAATTTTTCCATTCACTTGGCAATTCTCTAATATGAGTGGCACTGCAATCAAGCACTTGGAGTTTACTAAGCCCGCCTAGCTGAGATAACTCTTTTAGATAATAGCAATCCCTTATAAGAGGCACTCGAAGGTCACTCAGTTGGAGAATGGATTGAGGTAACAATGGGATGCAAGTTCCAGTTAGATTCAGAATCTTGAGTGACTGAAATGCTTGACAAAATCCGTTAGGAATTCTTTCGAGGGACCTTGTAGTAGTAAACTCAGTCTCTGGACAACAAATCCCACAATCGGGTAAATAAGTTATTTTGTTATGCATGAAACAGACTCTTTTAAGAGATTCTGACATCTTGGCTTCTGAAATTTGAGTCAAGCCAATACCTGACCAGACTAGTGATTTACATCCATCCTCAGGGGAAGAGGAAATCCATATAGCAACATCACGGACTACATCATGCATTTTTATAGTGCCCTTGTAGGGACCATGTTCCAACAAACTTTCAATTATAGCCATTCCTAGACCTGGCAAGGTTCCGGTTCCAACCGTGGAACCGGAAAAACCAGAACCGGAACCGGAACCAGGGGAGGCCGATTCCGGTTCCAATTTTTTCGGAACCGTGCGGTTCGAACCGGAATGGAACCGGCGGTTCCGATTTGGTTCGAACCGCCCGGTTCCAGTTTTTATTTTTTATTTTTTATTTTTTATAATTTTTTTTACTTTACAAAATATTACATTTTATTTATAAAAAAATAAAATGTTAGAGTGAACATTGTAAAGTATTGAGTCATGGCTCATAACCCTTGTCCAAACAATTATGTGTTCCATTCCCTTCTCCTCCTTTTTATATATGTTAAACATCTCATTTACTTCTCTATTTTTCCAATGTGGGATGTGGGATGTGGGATGAAGGATAAGAAGTCATATTATGCATTTTTAACAAATATTTCAATTATTTCTTTTTGTGTTAGTTTCGAATTATACCACAATATAAAATATTGTAATAGTTCAAAAAAAATGTTAATGATTCCAATAGGTTATTAATATATGAAATTAGTTATAATGTATCAAAAAAAAAAAATCAATTAATGACTTCTTTTTATCCCACATCCCACATTGGAAAAATAGAAAAGTGAATGAGATGTCTAACCTATAAAAAAATTGAGGAGAAGGGAATGGAAAACATAATTGCTTGGACAAGGGTTATGGGCCATGACTCAATACTCTACGATGTTCTTTCTAACATTTTATTTTTTTATAAATAAAATGTAATATTTTGTAAAAAAAAAAAAAATTTCTTTGGCCGGTTCCACCCAAACCTGGAACCGAAACCGCCGGTTCGGAACCAGAACCGGAACCTTGCCACCTCTAGCCATTCCCCTATTATAAGAGTCCTCATAGTTTTTCTGTTCATCTATCAAACCTTCACCCATCCAGCACATTACAAGTTCATTTACTTCAATAGAGAAATCCTTAGGATACAAACAACAATACAGAAAACAAGATTTGATGTTCTTACCTTGTAATGAATCATAACTCCACTTCAAGGGCTTGTAAACTCTATTCTCTATATAGGCCTTTGATGGAGGGAAATGACCTCCGCAATTCATGCAAGGCATCTTCCCACAGCTCAATCATTTCTTTTCCTCTCATTGTTTTCCCAACCGTGATTATAGCCAAAGGCAAACCACTACATTCTCTGGCAACCGCTCTTGCAACCGGCTCAATGTGTTCTGAAGTAGTCATCTTCCCTGCATTTTTAGTAAATGTTTCATGATTCTTCGTCTCTCAGAACATCCACTTTCACCTCTTCATCCGTCGTCATCTCCCTACAAACCTCTAGAGAGTGAGATGTCAATATGATCTTGCAGCCAGTGTGAACTTCAGGTTGTGGGACACCTAAACAATCCAAAGCTATCGTCTCCCAAACATCATCCAGGATAAGAAGAAATTTATCCTTTTGGAGCGTCCGATGAATTCGAATGCTAGCCTCTGCTCACTTTCTCCCGTTCCCACCTCCAAATTCAATCTCTCTGCAATTTGTATCAGGACCTTTCTTAAATCCAGCTTCTTGGACACGGTAGCCCATATTACCACGCCAAAATGCTGTGTTGAAGTTGAAGAACTGCCCTTGAGCTTGTTGTTCAAGTTCTTTACTAGGGTAGTCTTACCGACCCCTCCCATACCCCAAACACCAATTCTCAGAACATCACTGTCGTTTAATAAATCCATAACTTAGGCTAAATTATTTGATGCAGTTGTTTGATTTTCAATACAAGGTCCAGGGATATGCTCAACTGTTCTTGTCAAACAACTCTGAAGTCTCTGATCCACTATTTCAGCAATATCACCTGCCTTGAGAAGTCTTTCAAGGCCTTTAAGCATTCTGGCCATCTCCCTGCTAACTGTATACCTTTCTCTGCAAATAAAGAAACATCCACAAAGTTTTTTGTTATCAGCTGCTGTACCTGATTGCACTGATTCCACTTCAAGCATCATTTGTTCAACCTCTCTGAATCACTCTTTCAATTGAGTATCAGATGATTCAACTTCTTCTCTCACTTTATTCCTTAAATCTAGTAGACTATTCATCTCCTTGTCCAGAGCATTGTGATTCTTTTAGAATTTCACGAAGTTCTTGATGTTCGAATAGGAGCCACAAACTAACTTACCAGTCCCCATTACTGCTGGGCCTAAGATTGAAACCACCAAATCCATTGCACATTTTGTTAAAAACAGTAGCCAAGCTTCAGATGCAAAATAAATGCAGTAAATTTCAGTTGCCTCTGAAGGAACAATGACCTACTAAGAGAAGATAAATTTCAGTGCTTGCTCGTAATTTTATGTGAAAATACATTCTTCCTAGAATATAAAAAACATAGTTGACTTCAAATGCCAAGTAAATCCTTTTCTTTAACTTATGATATCATATCTTTAATTCTTTATGTTGACTGTTTCATGAGGGCCAAATTGGTTCTAACTACAATTTCCTCCTTAAATTTCCTTTCATTAGGTACATACTATCAAGTTTGAAAGAGACTAGCCAAATAGAATTTTTTTTTTTTTTAATTTATTTATTTATTTTTTTTTTTTTAACTATTAGAAATTTTGGGGGAGGGGAAACACAACTCAAACTAACAGCCTCAATGGTGTAACTGTGAGAGGAATACAACTAGGTCAACCCATCTTGAACAATAAATAGTTAGCTGATGCTTTTCATTCCTTTGAATAGTACAAAAATATTTCTAGATCTTGACAATTTATATTCTGAAATAAGAAAAATTTCTAGGACGATGAGGAGCATGTAATGTAATTTGATGTACATAAATTATACAATGCACGACCAATATAAATAGTCACATATGCAAGTTACTTATACTAATTTTTTACTGTCTCGGCTCCCCTATAGGCTATAGCTGCAAAGCAACCATATCTGTTGGGTGGAACTTGGCTAATTTTTCTAAAAGCTTTTGGGTCAACTGGACTTTTTAAGTCATGGAAACAAGAAATTTGGTTTGCATTCTCAAGCTGGTGTGCAAAATTGACTTCCAGGTCTGAACACTTCTCTTCTGGGACAGGTAGATAGGTGACACAATAGAAAAATCACACGTGGAAAAGCCAAGGCTGTTACAGTGATCAAAGGAAGTTTCTCAGGAGGTGAGACAGTGTATATGTTAAATCAAAAGTAGACCAAGTAAAAATACCAATGCCAATCCAAGGACAAAGAAGCATTGTTCATCAAGATAGTTGACGGTGGTCATCTTGGAATCTTTTATTGTTTCTTTAGATCATCTTCTCACAGATTGCCAAAAAAACTTCGACCCTTCCATGTTTTTTTTTTCTCTCTAGTGAATTTTCTTGAGCTTCTATTTACTAGACTTCTATCATCATGGACATGGCAGCTTCAATTACGGGTTCAATAGTAGTAGAAGCTGGCCGCCATCTTTGTGGTTCAATCTACTCTAACATCAGCAACACTGTCAGAATTCAATCAAATATCCAGGTTTTGGAAAAAGAGATGGAGAATCTAATCAGCATTAGAAATGACATGAAAAGTCAACTTGCCAAAGCTGAGAAAGATGGAAAATTACCAACAATTCAAGTGAAAGAGTGGCTAAGAAATGTTGAAGATTTTATGATTGAAGTGGAATTGATACAAGAAGGTAAGACAGCAAACAAAAAGAAACTTACCAGATGTTTCTTTAGTTGCAGTCTGCGTTATAGTACTTGCAAGAAAGTGTCCAGGATGCTCAAAGAGGTTAAAAACCTTGTCAAAGCTGGAAGTTTCCCCGGTGGCTTGTTGACTGACATTGATACAGCAATAACCGTGGAACATATTCCTGGACCTTCAATCCAGGATCAAACAACAGCATCAAGAACATTAGCGAAAGTTATGGATCTGCTGAAGAATGATGGAGTCCAGAGAATTGGTGTCTGGGGTACAGGAGGAGTTGGCAAGACAACTGTTGTTAAGAACCTGAACAACAGGCTCAAGACAGATTCTTCACTACAGCCTTTTGGCATGGTGATATGGGCAACGGTGTCCAAGGAGTTGGATCTAAAAAGGATCCAACTACAAATATCTGAGAGATTGAATTTGCAGGTGAAAATGGAAGAAACGGTGGAAAGAGTAGGTATTCGACTGCATGGAAGACTCATGAAGGAGAGTAACTTTCTCCTCATTTTAGATGATGTTTGGGAGGCAATTGATTTGGATTATTTGGGTATTCCACGTCGTGAAGATCATGTGGGTTCGAAGATCATTTTAACATCTAGAAATTTAGATGTTTGTAGGGCAATGAGTACTGATGTTGAAGTTAGAGTGGATTTTCTCAATGGTGTAGAAGCTTGGCAACTATTCTGTCAAAGTGCAGGTGAAGTAGCCAGCTTAGACACCATCAAACCATTTGCAGAAGAAATTTCCAGAGAATGTAATGGATTGCCTTTGGCTATCATCACCATGGGGACAGCTATGAGAGGGAAGAAAATGGAAAAACTGTGGAAACATGCCTTGAATGAGATGCGAAGATCAGTGCCAGGTATCAAAGGCATTGAAAATAATGTCTACAATTCTTTAAAATGGAGTTATGATTCACTGGAAGGTAAGAACACAAAATCTTGTTTCCTGTATTGCTCTTTGTTTCCTGAGGATTTTTCAATTGAAGTAAGTGAACTTGTACGATATTGGTTGGCTGAAGGACTAATAGACGAACAAGAGAACTATGAAGATTCAATCAACAGAGGAATTGCTTTGATTGAAAACCTGAAAGACTATTGCTTGTTGGAAGGCGGTGACCGTGAAGGCACGGTGAAAATGCATGATGTTGTTCGAGATGTTGCTATATGGATTGGATCCTGTTTAGAGGATAGATACAAATCCCTTGTTCGCTCAGGAATTGGCTTGAATGAGATTTCAGCGGTCAAGTTACTGAATTCCCTGAAGTGGGTTTCTTTCATGAATAACAAAATAAAGAGCTTACCTGATTGTGAGATACAATGTTCAGAGGCTTCAACTTTGCTCCTACAAGGTAATTTTCCACTTGACAGAATCCCAGTGACATTCCTACAAGGATTTCCAGCAATCAGGGTGTTAAATATGAGCGGGACTCGAATCCAATCACTGCCTCTTTCCCTTCTTCAACTACACGACCTTCGTGCTCTTATTTTAAGAGATTGCTTCTATCTCACTGATCTACCTTCTCTTGGAGGCCTCACTAAACTTCAAGTACTTGATCTTTGTGCCACAAGTATCACAGAATTGCCAAGAGGGTTGGAAAACCTGAGCAAATTAAGACAACTAAACCTCTCCAGAACTCACTATCTCAAGACAGTCCAAGCTGGAACCATATCCAGGTTGCATTCTTTAGAGGTTCTAGACATGACACTCAGTGATTACCATTGGGGAGTGAAAGGACAGGTAGAAGAAGGACAAATAACGTTTGAAGATCTGGGTTGCCTTCAACGATTACAAGTTCTATTTATAAGATTGGAAGGCATTCCATCTCTTGGGTCCGAAAATCTTGCCTGGATAGGTAGAGTAAAAAGGTATCAATTCTTTATAGGTCCAACGGCTAACTCCTTGCCGACTAAACATGACAAGAGGAGGGTGACAATCAGTGGCCTCAATCTCTCAGGAGAATGGATTGATTGGTTTTTGAGCAATGCAACTTCTCTTGTCCTAAATCATTGTTGGGGACTAAATCAAATGCTCGAAACCTTGGTTATAGACAGCATCGACTGCTTTACTAGTTTGAAATCTCTAACTATTGCAAATTCTAATAGCTACTTAAGGCCAGATGGAGGATGTGCTGCACATGTCGACCTGCTACCAAATTTGGAGGAACTTCATCTCCATGATCTCACTTATTTAGAAAGCATTTCGGAACTAGTTGGTCATCTTGGACTCAGATTTTGTAGACTAAAACTAATTGAAGTGACGCGATGTTCAAGACTTAAATATGTTCTCTCTTATGGTAGTTTAATTCTAAGCCTACCAAACTTGGAAGAAATCAAGGTAAGCTTCTGTGACAATTTAGTCCAGCTCTTCAATTATTGTTCGAAGCAAGATTTCAACCCAGAACCTGTTGTTCCGAACCTTCGAAATCTGGAACTGAAGAACCTTCCAAAGCTAAGGAGTCTTTGCAGATATGAGGAATGCTGGCAGCATCTAGAGCAGGTTGAGGTGATCAAGAGCAATCTTCTCACTAAGATGCCTCTCACCACTAAAAATGAAAATAACATAAAAGAAATAAGAGGAGAATTGCAGTGGTGGAACCAATTGGATTGCGACAATGAGACCAAGTTAAGTCTGCAGCCTTACTTCAAACAGACTGGAGCCAAGCAGGAGCTAAGATCAATGGAAATGCAGAAAATAGATGGAATGGTTTTATAAGGTAAATAAACAGATGCGAGTCCACTATTCACACATGTATAGAGTGAGGGTAATCAGGTGGCTAACACACTTGCCACTATTCACACATGTAATGAGTTCTTTGTATCAATATATTATATAAGACTTTTTGAATCTATGCAGCAGAGTTCTTAATTGCATCAAACCAGCTGATTTTCTTTAGAACACAAGAATAATTTTCGGTTGGAATGAAGAGCAATCAACTACTGCCATTATTAAATATATACAGTACATTATCAACACAGTTAAAAACATGTATGCAAATTAACAGAAATTTTGTGCAATACCCAGCAAGCGCTTTCATAAGCTCTCACTCAGATATGTATATAGCAATGACATGGATTATAATTTTTTTTTTTTCTCCTTTTGTGTAGAAATTAACTTACCTTCATCAAAGTCAGGAGCAGACTTGATTTTCCATTTGACGGTGGAGGGATGGGGTTATCCGAAAGAACCTACAAATGCACGGAACATTATTCCGGTCAACTTCAGTTGATGAAGATCTATTGAACTTTTGGCACTTGTATTTGAATACAAAAAAGCTTTGATATTTAATATCTTGTCTGCTTTAGTATAAGAAAATTTATGCTTGAAAAATTGTAATGATAAATAATTCAAACAAAAAAATGAATTCTGAATACAATTGTTACCTTTTATTCCTTTTCCATGGTGGGATTGATTTCTTTCTTTTTCAGTCCTGCTCCTTCTTCTATACAACTGCACATTGATTGGACAACTGTTGTCATATTTTAAAAACATTCAACAAATAAAACTATTCCTGGACATTCTATCAAAGATCAAACCAACTTTGACACAGCTTTTCAGCATAATGATTCAGAAACTACAGCTTAAAATCCAACCAGATAAAGACAATCTGTTTGAATCGTTTTAAGTGTTTTATGAATTGTAAAGATATTTATTCAAACATGTCGTTGTTTTCTAAAGGCATTGTTTGTTTGTTTTATGGAATTATAATTAATCAAGAAATAAGATTTAAATATAAAATCATATGTGAATATTTTCCACTTAACAAAAAAATTTGTTACTTTCATTATTTTCGGACTCGAGAACTTCGAGTCTAACTTTGGAAAACTCGTAATTCACTCGAGAATTTTCCGATCATTACCTTTAAATTTCCGTTGACCTTCTCCGCCTCGTCCTTGTTGGTCCTCCAACGCGGCAGTTTCCGATCGGAGACTATTGCTTGACCGGCGGAGAGACTCCAGCTCGGAAAAAATAACATGGCCATCGCAGACTCAAATTTGATCATCAACTGTCGGGATTTCATCGATCGTCGCGTCCTCCGGGACGTGCAGTCCGATTTTATTTTCCGAAATAAAAAAATGGCTGACGCCGTCAAGGGTTGTTAGTTAGCATCGTAACGTCGTAAACGGTGGTGAGTCATCAAGGATGGTGAGTCACCAAGTCCACGTTATCAAGGATAATGAGTCAACATGTCCACCCCATCAATGGTGATGAGTCATCATGTCCACAGCACCAATTTGATGAGTCAGCAAGTCAATGTCACCAAGATGATGAGTTAGCATGTCCACATCATCATATGTGGCGAGTCAGCATGTACACATCATCAAATGTGGAGAGTCATCATGTCCATGTCATCAAGGATGGTGAGTCAGCATGTATATATCATCAAAGGGAGTGAGTCAGCATGTCCATATCACAGATTATAGAGAGTAGGATGTCCACATTATCGTGGGTGATGAGTCAGCATGTCCATGTCATCATTTGTGGTGAGTCAGCATGTCCAGGTCAACAAGGGTGGTGATAAGGAGATATTGTTATCAATTTGTTTCGAACACATCTAAATTCATTAAAAATATATATATATTTGGACCATAAACCATACACTACAGTTGAAGGAATTTAATGGGGTATATAACAAGAACAGTATATTAGTTTTTGGAAGAGAGGAGTTAGAGGAGGCCATTTTCGAGTACTGTAACAAAGGAATCATACACGTCTGATAATTTGCAGAAGTCGAAAAAAAAAGACTTGAAACCTACACTTGCACCATACAATTCTATGCTATTTCTGGGTACAATTTTGTAATGGATAATGTTAATTTCATTTGTTTATCAAATACCCATATACACTTCAATCGCTTGAAACAAAATGAAACAAGATTACCTGCTCACAGCTTGAAAGAAACACAAGAATCTTTGAATTATGGTGTATGTAAGACTGCAAATACTAACATCTATCAAAGCATACACAAAGTTAAAAAAGTACCATATATGCGTACATCAACCGGTATGGTGACTCGTGGAAATAAACAAACTACAGAAGCTAAAATCAAAAACAAATGTCTAAAACATAGGCCCTAAAATGATTGCATTGTTCATCTTCGCCATCTCTAGCTGAAACTCGTTGCACTCAGATAAACATCACTAACTCTGGCCTACTGTATATGTTATTATGCTCGTCGTCTAGTGTCGGATAAGCAGCCACGAGAGCATCTTGAGCGCCAATATATAGGGAGTTGTAAATCTTCCAGTACACTTCCCTAACCTTCCGAGCAGGATGGAAAAGCCCCTGCAGACAGTAGTTTAGCACAACAGCAGCACCCAATGCTACTCTCATCCCTTCAATCGCTTCCATAACAGCATTTATGACGTGAGGTGAAGTCTCAAATATGTTTGGCCATACGTAATTCAGCAGGTGGATCAGAGCATCCTCGCAACCCAAACCAGCAACTCCCAAAGCCATGTGCTTGACAGCAGAAGCTGCAGTCTGCCTGTGTACCAAATCTCTATCCATCAGGGCATCCTCCAGTAGCGGAGTCACTGCGTATATATAGTCTTTGCCCATTTCACCAATGTACTCGAACAGGAAGGACAGAGATTTCAACACACCATTCTGGACATTCAGCTCTGGCACGCGATATTCGTTCATCAGGGCTGGCAGAACTGTAAAAGGTGAACAGGTTTCTGCAACAATAGCAATAGCCACAGTTGTACAAACACGGTTTTGACGTTCCTGAACCTTGAGATTGTTCAGAAGAGTAGCAAGGACATCTTGTGGGCCAATGGCTTTAGCAATATACCCAAAGGTGTTCACAGTGGCTCGCCGAATACCCTTCTTGTGTGCCTTGAGCATCTCAAGCAGCTCAAAGCATATTCGCATCCACTCCCTGGCGGGAACAAACTCAGCTCCACGATCAGCAATCCGACCAACCAAATCAATACAATTTTCCTGGACTTTCTCATGCCTATTCTTCAAAATGGGAGTCAATCGAGGAAGCAAATCCTTGATGGGAGGAGTCATTTTTGTCATACCAATAACATTCACAATGGCCTTGAGTGCTCCCAAAATTGAACCCAGAACTTCAGGATATTCTTCTCCCAAGTACTCATATAGTACAACACCAAGATGACCCATCAATTGCTCCTCCTGGCACTGCTTCATTACCACAGCAATCCTTGAAATAAGATCTGCTGCCTGCTGTCTCACTTTTGCACTTTTGTTATTCAATCGCCACTTTATGGTACCACAGATCTGAGGAAGGTATGGTTTCACTCGTTGCCCAAGAGAATTCACAACTGCACCAAAACCATTAAGCATTACATTGGCATCATCGCTGGTCTGCTCTTGGAAGGCATAAAGAATTCCATCAATAAGCAGCTCTTCCAACCTAGCATCAATGTCAGATGCACCCAAGTTCGCAACCACCTTCTCAATTGTTTCCATAACCATTCGCCTATAAGGTTCACTCTCATCTTTAAGGTCCTCAACTATTCTCCCTACAATATCAGCGACACCAACTTTGTTGGCAATCTCCACAGTGGTTTCCACAAGCTGTTTATAGTTTCTCCTATCAAAAGCCATCCTTCTAACCCAGAAATTCCTGAAGAACTCTGGAAGAATATCACTTCGAATATAATCAGCTTCCACTCCTTCTGTACTCACACACTGCTTCACCACTTTCAAGACAATTTTCTTCATTTCTTCATCAGGAGACTGGAACTCACGTATCAGAATAACCATAACTTCCTTGGTATAATAACTAGCATAGATTGCATCCATAAGAGGAATGATAAAACCGATGGCCTTCAAAAATGCAGCCAGGACCTTACCTCGGTGAGATCGGATACCCTTCCACAATGGCTTCAGGACTGAGTCAAAGCTTTCAATACCATACGGGGCTGCTGCCTCAGCGAGAGCAGCAAGAGACAAAGCAGTAATTGTCCTCACCTTCTGATTCTCATCATTAAGACCATGTTCTATAATTTCCACCAGAGACCTAAGATGTGGAAGAACAGCACAACCAATCAAAATGGCAATTTGCTGAACAATCTTGATACCAGTGTGACGAGCTTGCCACGATTTCTTACTTTGACAGACGGCTTTCAAAAATGGTAACAGTGCAGGAATCCCAAGGGCAGATGCAACAACACTAAAAGCCCTAGCAGTCGTGTTCCTAACATACTCATCGATGTTATCAATATCAGGACGCATAGCGGCAATCATAGTAGCCAAACCAGCTGCCTTACTCAAATTAGAAATGATCTCTCTTCCCTCAACTCGCGCATAGTAGTCTTCATCAATCAACAAAGGCTCTATAACAACAAGAATCTTATGAACATAAGGCCTAACCAACTCATCTAACTTGTAAAGCACCCTATCAATAACCTTAACTAAAAGATGCCTCTCCTGATCTTCTAAAGTGGGTTGCATAAGTAGAGGCAAAATTCGATTAAATAAAGGACCTGCACCAAATTCTCTTGCCTTGTCAGTAAGTTGCCTCAACGCAGTCTTCCTCTGTGGAGGTGTGCCATTCTTCACCTTCAATAACAGCTTCATAATCTTTCGCTCTTTCTGCTCATCAGGCGACAACTCCTCCTCCTCATCTTCATTCAACAACGCCCCAAAATACTGATAATCCTCTGGCTTCATAAATGGCAACCCACCCGGCGCCTCCTTTGGCACATCAAACTGCTGCCCACGATTCTCTTCAGGAATTTGGTATAACGGAGTCCCTAAAGGTGTGGGCGTTGCAAGTAATTTCCTCGCCGGAGTCCTTATCGGCACATAGGAAGCAGGTGGATCCAAAATCTTATACCCTTCCAGTGGAAACATCGTGTCAAGCTCTTCGTCGGTCAATGGACGGTTTCTTTCTTCTATATCCTTCTCCCACCTCAACAAATTATACTGTTCCGGCGTTATCGCACCACGCAGATTAATAGCACTCGGGGTGGGAGTAGCTACATCGATAGCTCCCACAGGAGTGACACCAGGTGTATAAGCAGCAGCAGGCGTGGCTCCTGCCATGGGCGTGGCACTGCCCATAGTCGCAGGTGTTTCATCCCATCTGGAACGCTGTCGTTTCGGTGTAGGAGTTGCCAAACCTTTCGGGGTGGCATCCCAAGCCATTCCAGCTGGCGTGGCACCGGGAGTTGCCCCTCCAGCTGGGGTAGCATCCGCATCAGCTGAACGCCCAGGCGTCGGAGTCTCGTCCCATCTATTCCGTCTCCCCGCAGACAGGGAGGCATCAGAAACTCTTCCTGGCGTTGGAGTGGCATCCCACCTACCAATACCCGGCGCCGGAGCCGGCGCATCTGGCAAATCCCAGTCGGACGTCGCTTTAGCCTTCTTAGCAGCAGCTGCGTCACCGTCCTGAGACTGGTCCCACCTGTTCCTCCTCTTGTTCCCACCCTCCGCTTTCGCAGCTTCTTCTTCCTCCTTCTTCTTCTTGGCGATAGCTTTCAAAGTCTCCTCCTCCTCCCTCTCCAACGCCTGCTGCCTCATGGCGTCTGCGTAGGTCCTCACACTCGGATCAGGCGTCTTCTCCCCGGCAGCAAAAGCATCGTGTCTATCAGGCGACAACACTCGGTTCAACCTCCGCCTCCTGTAATCATCTTCCCGATCGATAATCTTCCTCGACGGATTTAAAAACCCTGAGCTGTTGTCCTCATCGGCTCCGCCACGTGGCAGGTTGTCGTAGACATTCTTCGGCGCCGTGTAGGACAGCTTCCGTACGACCTCCGCATTCATAGCGTCGTTGTTTGCATCGTCCTCGTCGTTGACGGGAATCGAAGTGACATAAGCGTCTCTGTCGGTTCCACCGTAGAGATCGCGGTCGTAAGTGACGGAATCCAGCGTCGCGATCTCCTGTTGCAACCGCTTGCGCTCTTCTTGCGTTTTAGCGATTTCTTCATCCTCCATGATTTACCGAGTGAAGTGACCTGAATTAGAGCTAGAGGAGAGTGTGTGTAATGTAATGGTTTTAGGGTTTTGAGAACAAAATCCAAAATCGAGATTGATTTGATGATATTTTCATTTTGGGACACAGGTGTGGTTTATAAATGATGGGCTGGTTAACATTTTGGGCTCGGGTCATTTGGGCTTTTCTTCTATCTCGTATAAAGCCAGAATTGTATTCGACCCGTATAAGTTCGATTTTTTTTTTTAATCGGATTGATTCGTCAATTCGTCATAACAAAGTATATCTTATATTCAATTCGGTTCGGTTTGTCTAGGACCATAAATTCATGCACACCTCTAATTGTAACATTCAATTATCCTATAAATGTTTTATATCGCTTATAACCCTTTCAATATTTACAAGTTAAGAATAATCAAAGCAAGAAGTCAAGAACAAGAAAAAAAAAAAATTGTAATATATCATCAAATTTGCACCCATGTCCCCTAGACTTGTACTCCGCGAAGTACAACAAATACAAGATACTGTAGCAACTTGGAGGAGTAATCGTTGCCGTTGGTGGCGTCACCAGAGACTTGAAAATTTTCTGGCCCTACATTAATCAACTTCTCTATAGCTAATTCTAGAAGTCTCTGACCCATTGAGAAATCATGTGTTGTAAATGGTGGTTAGAAGTTCAAACTGTGGGTCAATTAGGTCCCCTTATTAACTCTTTTATGGTATTGGTAACAAGGGTCAAGATTAATTAATTGGATAGTCAAATTAATTGTGTTAAGAAAGTGACACGAATAAATTTAAGAAACTAATTAAATAATATGATTATTTGATCGGTATATTAAAAATTAAGAATTATTAATTATTTAATTATTAATATGATGTTACATGTTCGAACCATGACTAATACAAAAGGATTAAAGATAATAAAAATTATTTTAAATCCTAGAGGTCACAAGTTTAAGTCTTAGAGGTGACCTAATTAAAATAGTATTAGTCAATATTATACATATTACCCAACACAACGCAAAAAAAATCAACGAAATTAAAGAGCGGAAAACAATAAAAACACATTGATTTGTTTTACGTGAGAAAACCTCAAAAGGGTAAAAATTCACGGGCTATCAATCTAGCTACACACGGTCTTCAAATCCATTATATGTAATGATGTTTAAAACCTAGGTTGACCTATAGTCACACTATTCTTGGTCACTAACCCATCATTACTACCCGCAAGCCTTATCTAGTGATTCTAGACCAATTGCTTGTGCACTAATCCACTTAGTCACAAGGCTTAATACTCAATGAATAGACAACAACTTATGTGAATATATGACAATATCCAAAATGAAATTTATACTAGACTACACTAAATGCTTATCTAGAGGTTCAATAATGGCAAGTTAAACAATCTCAGATATCAATATTCAAATGCAAAGCATGAGGATTTAGCTAAAAAGGGCATTATTGTCCTAGATGCAAGCTATCAACAAACAATACATCTTAACCAACAAATAAAGACTCAAACATGTTAGAAAAAAAACATTAAGTAAAGAGTCATGCATTTAATCACAAAATAAATGTTAATCCTAGGCAAACATGAACAAAAGATGAAACAAGAAGTTTTAGAGCATGTTCAAATTACTTAGTCAAAGAAAACAAGAAGACCCAAGCTTGGATGATACTAGATGCTCATAGGAATGTGTTTGGTTGAATAAAGGTGAGTTCTTAGGAGTTTCTCTCTCTTGGGGAACACTCTATCTTTCAATGATGTGATTTTGAACTCTTAAAAACGTACAATAGAGAAGACAACATATATATATATATATATATATAAGCCTTAAGTGAAACTACGATGTTTTGAAAAAATAAGGATGAAACAAGACACTGCGCGGGTCCGGTGCATGGTTGACCCATGCACCACCTGCTCACCGAGATTAGGAAAACGACCTGAGTGCATTGCGGGGGTCCGTGCACGGTTAACCCGTGGGCCACCCGCATACTAGGATTTGGAAAACAACCCGAGTGAACTGCGCGGGTTATGAGAGGGTTGGGGCCCGGGTATATGGACCTGCGCACTGGGACCATCTTCGGTGGTCACTTATCGCGCTAGAAACAAGCACATCATCGTGCAGGCACGGACAATTCCGATCAAACATCAGGAACCGAATTTCAAAACTTAATACCTTAAAATACATTCACGGTTAAATTACCTAGAGCTAACAGAGGGAGGTGAATAGGTTTTGAAGCCTCTTTTCAATCCCTTTGAACAAACATAAGTTTGCCCCTCTAGAGAGTTTGTATCACATCTCAATAAACATATACAAGCACATATAGATTATGAAAAAAGTATATTCTATTCAAATGATCAAACATAGTCTATGATTTTTATGAAGAGATTTATACTAAAACACAAATCAACAAGTACTTGCATTCTTATATATATATATATATATATATATATATATGACTTATATGATCAAGTACATGTCAAAAGAATAATATTTACAATGATCTTGTCTTATAAAGATATTAATCAATAAGAGTCCAAACAAGATTTAAACATCCACATAAACAAATATCAAAGGGATAAAGATAGAGATATTTGACACTTGATTTTTTACGTGGTAAACCTCCAAAAAGGAAACATCCATAGGTTGAATCCACAACCACCGGCAACACCACCTTTCACTAGTTGGATAAAAGTATACTCTCAAAAGTGACTAAATCACATGATGTTCTCTCTCTTGAATATCATTTCTATCCTACCCTCGGGCCTTTTATTAGCAAAAGACTTGCCACTTCTTTCTAATCGAGACACATCGCATGCCTCTTGAAAGCTGCTTCCTAACCGAGACATCTTACATGCCTTTAGGAAGATCTTTGCTCTACTAACCGGATTCTCACAACCCTAGCCAAGACTTCTTGCGTAACTAACCTAGATACCTCTTATGCCTCTAATTAAGACTTCTTGCTCAAGTTAAAGAATCATTCTCCAATATAAGACTTCCACCTTTTCCAAGATAAATGATCTAAGTGATGCAAATGGTGCAAACACATGCAACATAGAATATATAATCAATACAAACTAGAAATAATCAATAAACACACAATGTATATTTTTTTAGTTTACAATCCAAAATATGACACCATACAAAATGATACATGAACATATATAATGTATGGATTAAGTACGGTCTATGAAGATCTAGACATAGGCAACAAAGTTTACAAACAAAGTTGTCTATATCTTAAACATAAACAACAATCTAGAGCATACCAAAACACCAAACACACTTTTGATACTAGAAAATGTTCATGCAACTAAAGCTTGAAATAAACAAGTTCATGAAGCACATATTCAAGTCTTTAGAACTAAAACTAAAATACTAGACACATGAGATATAATCTATAAAATCCTCTAGTAATTAATTAGAGCACAATTTCACAAAATCAATCAATTGAATCCTACAAGGCTCTAAATATATAATAAAGTGTGCTATTCCTAAATATGTTCAATTAAAGACACATATCACATTTAAGGACTTTTAAACAATAAAAAATATTCAATCAAAGCACAAAAGTCCTAGATAGCAAGCTAATCATAATGCAACTCATAAGCATGTGAAAACATAGGTTTTAAGAAAAACATAACTCACATTCAAGTTTCTAATTAAGCACAATTAACTTTTAATTGAAGCTCTATATCATAATAGCATTTGATCAAGTAACATACACATATAGATGAAGAAAGCCCAAGGTAATTGAAGATCATCAAGCACAAAACACAAAGGATTAGACAATTACCTTGAACAAAAAGTGCAGCCATGAAATGTGTGTTAAAACAACACAAACCTCAATCAAACGACCTCAAGGTTTCTTAGAGATGATAGAGGACTTCAATATGAATATTCTCCATCTTGAATCACTCAAATCAGATAAGAGATGAGAGAGATATGATATTTGGAAATTGAGAGAATCTCATAGAAAATTTATGTACATTTTCTTCTTAGAATGGAAAATGAGAGAGAGAGAATATTTAAAAGAGAATGGAAGGGAAAGTGAGGTGGAGGAGTGTGGGGGCCACAGGCAGCCAAATGAGGCTTGTAAACATGGGCACTCTATGGAGGCGCGTGGCCACCACGGGGGCATAGGGCTATCCTTCCCGTGGTGGCCACGCACCTCCACGGGAAGGAGCCCTTGTGGCCTTTTTTTACTTCGCTTCTCTCCTTCGCACACCATTTGCGTTCTTTGACCGTTATCTAGCTTTTGAACTTCAAATTCGAATTCATTTTTAGATTACAAACCGTAACTCTCTCACGCACGTGGATGACTATGAAACTTTAACCAAAAGCTTGAAATTCGACTCGATAAACAAGGATGAAAACCAAGGACGATAAAATCATGAAAAGTTTCGTAACTTCCAACTCGAAACTCGAAAATTGAAAACAAATGAATGAATAACCGAAACATTTGGAACTCAATGATGAACAATATGAGAACACGATAAAACACAAACAAATAAACACAATAACACACAAGTATGTCATTTCCTAGAGACAGTCCTAGAACATGCAACTTTACAATGTTTTTCAAATTAAGACTAATGCATGTGCATACTTTAACACGTGTGTAAATGTGTTATACCAATTTAATGCTACGATGCAAGGACACAAATGTATGCAATGTGTGGGTGTGTGTGTGTGCGTTTAAGCTTTGTAAGAAGATAGAGGTCTTAATATAACTTTGTAGACAATATCACTTACTCCTCTTGAAAGCTTCACTTTGCTTAAAGAGTTGTCCAACTTCATTGAAGCTTGATAAACTGTGAATCCTAGACAACTAAACAATACAACGGAAGTATCATTTTGATATAGAATAATGCCAACATAACTCAAAATCCTAACAATACAACACTTAGATCTAACAACAAGGTGCACGTGTGGGAAGTGAAGAACACACACATATGAGAATTTGAAACACAAATGCAAGAGAATAAACCATGCATGAAAAGTGTGTGTGCAACTAGTCTCTCCAAGAGTTGAGCACAAGTGATATACCTTTGAAGTGATATTGAGCTTGATGATCCATAGTGAAGGCCTAATCTACCCTTATATATTTACACCCCAAATGTGGTTTGTCAACGAAATAAGCCAATCAAAATATGAAGAACTTACAGATATAATTGTATATAATTATTCATACACTTCTATTTGTGAATATTGGAGATTAATATATATATATATATATATACAAGTTTGAATTGATTTATGTTTTATTAAGATATCTTCAATTGCAAGTTATAGACTTTGATTGGCATGCTTTATTGAATATGATCTCAATAGTCTATATATAACTTCATGATTAAATATGTTGTGATACAAGCTATTTAGAGGGACAAACTTATGTTTGTTTCAAGGGATTGAAAAAAGGTTTAAAACTTATTCACCCCCTCCCCCTCCTAGGTTAACTTTTGGCAATTGAACTGTGCTTGTATATTTTAGGATCCATGTTAAGCCTACTTTAATTCGGTCTAATTGCCTAATCAACCCAAAACTGATAATGATGAGTTTGATACTTGGTTTCATGAAATTGGGCCAAAGGACGGATTTTACCCACCACACTTGGTTAAGTACTTGGGCTTCAAGGATTGTGTTGTATGACGATTTTTGGCTACTAAAATACTATGCTAAGTTAAAATCCAATAAAGTGTAACAAAAATATAAGCACAATCTAGAAATCTTAAAACTGAGTGAATGTACAGTTTTAAAGGGGTACTACCCTTAAGAATATGATTTTTTTTTTTAAAAAAAAAAAGGAAATTTTGATATTCTACCTATGGTGGTGACCAAGGTGTTAGGTTTTGACTTGTATTCCTAAGCGAACTAAATGTGAACCAAATAAGACTCAACTGATGTGGAGCTTCCTGGAAACGTGGGATACGTTTGGAAGTTGGAATGGTGTTGTTTTAGGGAGGTTTGAAGAGCATGAAGAACTGAAGAAGTGGTTTGTTTCTTCATATGGATCGCAGTTTTCTGAGTGATGTAATTTAAGGTGACTTATAATGGTTTAGGAAGTGGGTGCGCAACCGTGACCCGAATCATAGTCAATCATAAACATGCGTGGAACATGAAATCTTCAACGAAAAAGGAAAGTATTCTTTTGGGAAGTTCTTGTGATTGAAGGAAAAAGAATACTCTTTACAAGAAGACTTGTCACAAAAGGAAATATTATTTATGTGAAACAAGTAAGTTTTGTACGTTTAAGAGTATGATTTCTTTTTATCTTAAACTCCATGTAACTAGTATAAATAGACCTAATATCTATGTTATTAGATTTAAGGCTGTGGAGCAAAAAGAACACCATGTAACATCAGAGAGAAGGAGAGAGTGGTGAGATCCGAGGGAGATCCGAGGGAATATCCGGGGAGGGATCCGAGGGAATATTGGTGGATCAAGTTAGAGATCTGTGGGTGATATTCAGGGGAGACCTAGGGATATTGGGGGTTACTCGGTGAGGATCTTGTGAGTGGGGTTTGGGGTTGAGGTGAGAGAGTTAATCCTAGAGTATATAGTTGTAACCGTTTATCATATAGTGTAACTTTCTCTGTCGTCCTGACAGCCTATGGTTTTTTACCCGATTTGGGTTTTCCACGTATATTTTGTGTTGTAATTATTTATTTTTTCTTTCATTTATTTTTCTGCTAGATTGACGATATTAATTGCTATGAGTTATGAGTGAGTATTAGGCATGACGTTTCTGCGTTCATTGGTTCAAAATTATCCCCAACACAGGGTCAGGCAGTAAAGAGGACTGACCTTGTTGAGTCAGTTTTTTGTTAAAAAATAAAATAAAATAAAATAAAATAATATTATTTAATTAATCAACACACAATCCTGGTTAGGGTTAGAGTAGTAGTAGTATGATTGATTCTCTTCTTTCTAATCAATCCGTGTTAGAGTCAGACAGGGTCACATGGACATCAATTATATATATATATATATATATATATATATATATAAACTTTTAAGTGATGTATCCATTAATGAAATCACATCGATTTTTATAAACTTTGATCTGAATTTTTTTGTGGAGGATAAGTTCATTGAAATACCTATTAATAGAATTTGAGAATTTTTGAAGTACTAGAACTATTTTTTATTTTATTTTTAATTTTCCTATATTTCTCCAATTTTTCTAATACTTTCATATTTAACAAAATTGGGATAAATAGTTTTAATGCTTGAAAATTTCTCAAATTTTATTCATATATAGATTTCATTAAACTTATCATCCACAATTAATAATTCTCTTCATCACTTTATTTTTGTTTTTTGATTAATGAAATTTTTTAGTACCATTGAAGTTTTATTATTATTATTATTATTTTTGAAAGGATTGAAGTTTTATTATTATTAATTTTTTTTAATATTTTTTATTTTAGTCCACCCTATCAAAATAAATCATGAGTACGTTCCGTAGGTGGTGGCCCTCACCACCAAGAAACATTGGACTCATATTAATGCCCGTTTTAATACATAAAATAAAAAATATATATATATATATATATATATATATATATATATATAAAGAGAAAACCAAAAATAGCCATTGAAAACATTAAGCTTTCATTTGTAACCACTTTTGAATATTTAATTGTTAATAACCACTTTTTTTAAAAAAATTCAGTGTATGTCCATAAATTACAAAAGTACCCTTGAATTTAGTTTATTTTTAAAAACTTGGAACCAAACTTGAAATCATGACTAAATTGAAATGTTGAAACTTGAAATCTTGACTAAATTGAAATGTTGAAACTTGAAATCCTGACTAAATTGAAATGTTGAAACTTGAAATGTTTCCATTCTTTTTCTTAAATTAGGTTTAGGTTTTTTTGTTTCTTTTTTTTTTTTTGGTGTGCAGACCACATTGTCATTGGAGGGGGGCTCCGACGGTGCTGTTGGACGGTCGTGAAGCCCAAGTGAAACACGACGGCATGATGGCGTTATTGCTTGGTTCGCGAAGCCAAGCAGCGCACGACGGCGCTGTCGCGAAGAGAGAAAGAGAGGTTCGGGGAGAGAGTGAGAGGAGGCCGACGACGATTTGCAGAGGTTTGGTTTTGACGAGGGTGACGCTGGCTACGATTTACAGAGGTTCGGTTTTGACGGGGACGATGCCGGTGACGATTTGTAGAGGTTCGATTTTGACGGTGATGATGCTAGTGATGATTTTCACAGTTTGGTTTTGATAGGGAGAGAGAGAGGATATGAGAGAGAAATAAAGAGAGAAAAAGAGAGATAGTGTGTTTGGGGATGGTTTTTGTATGAGGGCATTCAAGTAATTTCTCAAAAAAGTAGTTATTGACAATTAAATTTTCGTTTGTGGTTACAAACAAAATTTCCATGTTATATGTGGCCATTTCTAGCAATTTCCACTAAAAAAAAGTTTGGAAAGACAAAACTTTATAGTTTACATAGGCTTTTTATTTAAACTCTAACGGGTTTGAGTAATTGAGTTCACGCGTACACATAACAAATTTACCAGTTCAGAAATTCAAGGTTGAATAGAAAAAGTGGAAATTGCTAAAAATGACCACATACAATATGGAAATTTTGTTTTTAACCACAAACGAAATTTTAATTATTAATAATCATGTTTTTGAAAAATTACTTGAATGCCCCCATACAAAAACCATCCCAAACACACTCTCTTTTTTTCTCGTTACTTTCTCTCTCCTCTGCTGTCTCTCTCTCTCCCTGTCCAAACCAACGCCTGAAAATCAATACCGGTGTCGTTGCCGTCAAAATCAAACCTCTGCAAATTGTTGCCGACGTCTTCCCCGTCAACCGAACCAAGCAAATCGTCGTCGACGTCCTCTTTCTCTCTCCCCGAACCTCTCTTTCTCTCTTCGCAACAACGCCGTCGTTCGTCGCTGCTTGGCGTCGTGCGTCGTGCTTCAACCGGGCTTCACGGCCGTCAGAGCTCCTTCTCCGCCGGCGAGGTGATCTACAGGAAAAAAGGGAAACAAAAAAAAAAAAACCTAATCTAGGAATTTGGAGAATTTGGGAAATTGGGTATGATTTCAAGTTTCACATTTCATTTTAGTGATGATTACAAGTTTTTAATGATGATTTCAAGTTTGAGGGTTAAAAAAAAAAAAAAAAACTAATTTCAGGGGTACTTTTGTAATTTATGGACATACACTAAATTTTTTATTTTATTTTTAAAAGTGGTTATTAACAATTAAAGTTTCAAAAGTGGTTACTAACGAAAGTTTAATGTTTCTAATGGTTACTTTTGGTTCTCTCATAGAAAAATATTAGATCCACTTCATGTCGTTTTTATAAACGTTGTTGATCTCATCATGTCTAGGCTAATTTTAAAGATGACAAAATTATCTATGCATATGGAAATTCATAAGATCCGTTTCATTTGGAGCAAAATTGAATACTATTACATCGATGTCGAGGCGAATATTGTTCGTAAATCCATTTTGTTTTCAAGGACGTAGAAGAACACAAGGCTATGCTTACAATCATGTCTGATGTATGAGTTTATTATTATTTGAAATCCAATTTCATGGAGTTATCAATACTGTTGAAAATGAATTTTTTTTAATATATATATATATATATATTATGATCGGTTTTCCTTTAAATATCATTAGACTATACGTGTAGGAATATTTGACGGAACGGTAATGAGATATCCTATCCCGATTTAGGGATTTCCCAAATCCGGCATCCCTAATCTCTCTCATATGTTGTTGTCGGATTTCAAAAATAAATATTAAATCAAATGGTAAAGGTATCTTTATAATATAAAAATGCAAGCAGAAAACAGAGCAAAACGAATAAAATAGTGAAGAGTCGAACTAAAAACAGAGGTGGATCTCGTTATACGTTTGTCGTTTTGCATTTCAATTTCACTTTCTCAAGATCCAAAGAGAGATATCCGGAAAAGAATACAACTTTTAACAGGTTTTCACTCTTGTCTTGCAATTGATGATTATTCATGCGTACACAAATTAGCAATTGAAAAACTGATACCACATCTGAAAAATGTAAAATTCCCAGTTCAGGAATTCAAGCATCTGTCTCCCTGGAAAATGAAAATATCAAAAAGATACACAGAGGAACAACTACAAAGGCTGCAACTTTTAACAAGGCCTCAGTCTCTTCTGAGATCACTCCAATTCTGGACCAATCTCTACTATACCTGAACATCAAATTCTGCGAATTAAATAAAAAATAAAAAAATAAAAAAATAAAAAAATAAAAAAATAAAAAAATAAACAAAAAAATAAAAAAAAAACTGATAGATTATATCAATAAAATGAAGAAGAAGAAGATTACCCAGCATCGACGAATCCAAGCCCGAAAAGTGCAACAGCAGCCCTGGGAAGAATTGGATTTGATACTCTGATTGGAAAATATTGTTGCTGTTTGGTTGTTGAATTCTTTGAGAGGTTACTTTTTTGAGCTAATGTGGTAATGGACTTGGTGGTGGTGACATTCTTCTTCAACAACAGATAAGAAGAATTGAAGTTAAAGATAAAGCACTTTTCTGTGATCAGCATTTTTTTTGCAACCTGTGCTATCCTTCTCAATGTTTCAATATAAGTTTATTATAAGGGTAGCATGGTAATTTTAGTGATGTTTATTTATTTTGTTTTGTTTTTTATTTTTGGATCAAGATCCCCTACCCATCTTTTTTGTACACATCTTTTAAATATCTGTTGATATGTGGCAATCAAGCAAATGAATGGGTAGGATTAATTTAATTTATTTTTTTTACCTCCCGTCTAATAAACGACGCCGTTTAGAGTCCTAACTACTCCATCTTTTTGCTTGGTCATCTTTTTCCCTAGTACTACATCAACTGTACTCCATCTTTTTGCATTCTCAGAGTCCTAAGTACTACATCAGCTCCACCAGTTTCAATTCCTTCGTCTACATGTCTCCATGCTTCTTATTCCTCTTCTAATTCCAAGCCCTAATTCCATTTGATTCATTGATTGATTCCCATACCAGTAATTGTTGTTTGATTCATCGATTGATTCGTTCTTCACACTCAAATTCCCCATTATACTATACCTTGCTCAATTTCTTCATCAAGAATCAATTCGGCATCAAAATCATCATGAAACTCCTCGCTTGACAATTCCACGGAATTACCCTGAAAATCGATTTCGCCATTATTGATTTGACACGGTTTGTCATGAAAATTGACCGCTTTTGGCTTGAATCGGAAACCGGAACTCTTGATTTCGGCGACGATTGATCTGGATGTTGGAGTGAATGTGTCCACTGAGATGAGCAGTCCTTTGGGCATCTCTATCGGCATCTTCTGGTGTGTGATTGTTGCAAGGAAGTGATAGAAATTTCTGGGATTTAACAAATTAGGATTTTTCGATTGTGTTTTTTTTTTTTTTCTTGGAAACATATTGTAGAGGGATTTTGATTGTTAAATTTTTTTTTTTTCCAGATTATTATTATTTTGGAATTGATTGAAGAAGAGATATGATTGTGGATGTGATTTGTGATTTTTTTTTTGGAATCGATGTTCATCTTCTTTTTTTAATTCTGTGATCTCTATCCATGTTCATCTTCTTCTTTTCTTTTTTAGTTTGATCTTCTTCTTTTTAATTCTGGTATGTTAATTGATGTTCATTTTCTTCACTTTTCTAATTTTTGTTTTTTTTTTTTTAATTACTATTTCTTTTTTTCTTTTTTTTTTTTTAATTTGATCTTTTTCCTTTTTAAAATTTTTTTTAGGATCTCCCATCAGACATTTAGACTCTATGAATGTTAATCTTTTTTTTTTTTTTTCAAAATTTCCTAGATTCAACATCATCTAGAAACCAAGCAAATCGAAGAAGATTTCGATGATAAATAAAAACGAAAATCCCATATGGAACCCACTGAAAAACGAGTAATCTCTTCGACAAATAACAGAACCAAAAATCAAGGTTTGAAGTGTGTGGTTTGTTTGAGTAGTTAGGGATTCTGACAATGTTGAATGGGAGAGAAACAAATAGAAAAAAAAAAAAAGCAAATAAAATAAACGGCGTCGTTTATTAGATGGGAGGGGAAAAAAAGAAAGCAAATTAATCCTATCCATTCATTTGTTTGGTTGCCACATGTTTTAAAAGATGAGTAAAAAAAAGATGGGTGGGAGATCTTGATCCTTTTTATTAATATGACATCGAATGGTTAGAGATCTACACCCAGGACTTGCCAAGATCAAGCATTGTATGCATGACTTGAATATCTAATTCTACCAAAGGGAGATATCTACTCTAACAACATTAGGGATAAAACTTTCCATAGATGTTTGTAAAATGTATATTGTGACTCGAACATCATACCACTAATGTGGAAGGGAAATATGTTATCTATATCTATATAATATATAAAAGCCGATTCTCACGGTGCCACATGTCATCGTGAGAGAGCTTTAGATTTAAATTCTTATTAATATTATCGTCATCAATAATACATGCACTATTGTTCTATTCACACTTAAATTTATTTGAGAATATTATTAAATATTTTAAATTCTTTTGGTATTCTTAAAAAAAAATTAAAAAAATACATGCACTTATTGCTCTATTCACATTTTAATTTATTTGAAAATATTATTAAATATATTAAATATTTAAATTCTTTTAGTATTATTTCAAAAAATAATTATCATAATGTTTAGAATTTTTTTAAGATTAAATATATTTAAGAATATTAATAAATATTTAAAATTCTCTTGGTATTCCTCCGATTAATATATTTAAGCATTCATCCAATTTAATATATGAATCATATTATCATTAATCAAATTACCATATTAATTTTTTTTTTTTTTTACAATATCTATTAATCCGAGACCATGTATATTTTTTTTGAAAGCTTTCGTCATTGGTAGGATTCGAGTCGTTGACCTGAGAGTCATTTACCCAAGTCTCAAACTCATCTATCTACTAGCCGAACTACGCTCCTATTGGCACCATATTAATTAATTAATTTGTTAAGTAAGTTCAAAAGATATTAACTAATTAATTAATCATTTTATCATGTTATTATACTATTTAATTGTTAAGTTCAAATATACATTCACTTATTTTTGGTAAGTTAAAAAGACATGCATGAACTAATTAATTGATTATTTCAAAGTTAATAATGTCATTAGAGTTCAAAAGTTTACAATTTTGGGCATATAAATCAAACTAAAACATCCCCATTTTGGAATATGTTATATGGAATGAATTGATTTTGATAAACTCTATTGTTTTCATTTCACCGTTGTTCTCATGTTAGATTCTCATTTTTTCTTGGGTGATTGTTGATTGCGGATTGAAATTGGTTATTAGGTTTTGCACAAGGAACACCACTTATTATATTCCTTGGACGTGCAGCTACCCATATTGTTTTGGATGAAAGGTGTGCATTTACCTTTTTGATTAGTCAAGATTAACAATTAAAAACCAAAAATAAATAAACAAACAAAATCAATAAAATGCGGAAATTAAATTGAGACTTGATTTTTTTTTTGCATGGGAAACACTCAATAGGTGCAGCTACTCATATTGCTTTGGATGAATGGTGTGCATTTACCTTTTGTTATTATTATTTCTGGAAATATTGGGGGGGGGGGGGGGGTGGGGTTTGTTAATCGATTAATTACAATTTTTTACAACCTAGTCACACTATTCTCTGAAGTACATAAGTTATTCTACCCATAGGCCTTTAATAGTGATTCTAAACCCATTGCTTGCCAATTAACCTTTTGATTGCAAGACTTGCTTGCTTGTGTAACTTCACCTAGAAGCCACTAGAAATTTACTCTAAGAAGATATTAAGTCTAGGTCAATATGTAGAAATATTCTAAATGCAATATAGTGCAAGACCGCACATAATATGCTTAACTAGATATTAAAAATGCAAATCTAACAATCCTAGTTATCAAAATGTCCAAATGCACATACAAGTAAGTCCTAAAAAAGGTAAGTGAAACCCTACCATGTTAGCTATTAAATAACCCCAATCAAGTAATGGCAACATAGATATGCAAACAAAGAGATGTATATGCAAGAGACATGCAATTAAATAACACCTATGCAATCTATATGCCAAAAAGGACAAGTCTTGGAAACATAGAACAAATGATGAAGCTAGAGATGTGTTCTACTTACCAAGTTATGAAACTAATGAAGACCCATGCTTGATAAATGCTTGAAGATGCAAGATGAAGATGAGTTTTGGGGTTAGATAGATAAAAAAGCTATCTTGGAACTTCTCTCACAAGGAAACTTGTTTCTCACTCTTAGCTTTGATTTTTGAAGTTCTGAATTGGTAGGAAAGAGTAAGAGAAGTATTTATATCAGCCTTGGACAAGTTACGTCGTTTTGGATGAGGGCTCTAAAAAATGTGTCAAATTGTGGTCCGTACCATAGCTTGTGCAAAGGTCCAGACCGTGGTTTGAATCGTGTAACAACCTATGGAAAAAATGTTGGGGAAAATGCCCTAAGAACAAATGTTGTTAATCTTTTTACTGAATTAATAATTAGATTAACATTCTATTCTATATTGTGTACATTTAATGTTATTAATATTGTATTAATAATATAAAATTCCTTGATTATTAAATGTAGTATTAAACATAGTATATAAATTGTTATATAGATGAGGATTATGTTTAATATAATAATTTTAATTAATTGTCTGTAATTGATAATTAAAGTTGAGATCTTTAATTAATTAAAATTACTAGTACTGTTCATTCCCATTAAGAATGGAACAGTTTTATCCGAACTGTTGATGTGGTAACATTAGAATGAAGTTACTTTGTATAATAAGATTATACAAGACGGGGACACGATAAATTGGAATTTTTAATAATCTCCGTCTTAAAATAAAGTATTCATTTTTATCAATCAGATGGTCATATATGGAACGATCTTAATCCTGAGTATTTAACAGACTCCTACTTATAGAGTTGTGTCTTTTGACTTACTCGGTATGACTTGCTCTAATTGCTAAACCTAAAAACCTTGTATCTTGAAGACATGATGATATACTTAGCTAGGAATAATAATATACAAGATGGAATCCATTCCTTCTTAATTGAAGCAAACAAACAGTTCTCTTGAGTAAATGATTCAGGTCTTGAACAATAGAGTGCTTAATTTATGATAAGATCATAAATAATTGTTCATTACAGAATCACAAGCACTCAAGGATAAAGACGTAATTGAGAGGTCAACGGATTTGAACCTAGCTCCTATTACGAACTGTTTATGGAGGATTGATCTATATGTAGTGATTATATCAATGGACTATTCGATTCCTACTCGAGTAATTAATTCTATAATGACAAGAGTGCAGTTTCAGTTTTTCAGTGGAATAAATCTGGAATTAATAAATCTAATATTTAATTAAAGAGTTTGATTAAATATTAAAGATTTATTAGAGCTTGAAATTATAGGTCCATGTGTCTCCATGCCATCTCCCTATCACTGTATTGAACATTAAGGTATATGTAATGAGATTTAGTGATTAATTTAGGATTAATCATCTATACATAAAGAAGTTTATGTATTGTTTTATTATTAAATAATGTTTGATTATTTAATTATATATATTAAATAATATTTTGATTATTTAATCATATATGACTATTATATATATATATATATATATTATATTTGAGAGTGGTTCAACGGTGGGATTTTATTGTTGTTTAAAACGTAAAAAAAAAAAAAAAAAAAAAAAAAAGGGGAGTGTGGGCGGCAAGGCAAGCAAGAAGTCTTCTTGCTTTTCAATGTATGAAATTTTTGTTTGTTTGTTTGTTTTTCTTTATACATTTAAACCAAGGTTGAAGATTAGCTCCTACTCTATGCTTCTTTATGCCACCCACCCTAGTATTATTATTGTATATAATCCTCACCACCGGAGCTCTCTATCTCTCTCGTGCTTTTAAGAAGCATACAAAGAGAATTTTTTATGCATTGAGTTTATTAATTTTTTAGCTTCATAAAAACAAGACAGGAAGGGTTCTTGCTTGGAGAAACACAAATTCAAAGAGAAAAATGTTTTCTAAATGCTAAGCTTGTTATTATTCTTAGAGAGTTCTAAGTTTTATTTTTGGTTCAACAAAACAAGAAGAGTTCTTGGTTCCTTTTAATAAAGAGAAAAATTATTTTTGAGATCTAAGCCTCAAAAGAATATTGTGAGAGTGCCTCTCAATATTTTTCCAGTTGTCTCAAGTGTTGAGTACACAACAAGTATAGAAATTTGAGAGTCGAATTTTTCTATTCAATACCGAGACACCCACTCATCGGTTCTTTGGTGTTGGAGATTTAGTATGGAAGAACTTGGTTTGAGGGAATCATGAAGATTCTACAGTGGAGGAACTTGGTTCGAGTGAATCACGGAAAGTCGACAAGGGTAACGATTTCTTTCCCTACTACTTATATTAAATATTAGAATCAATATAATTACAACGATCTAGTAAAAACGTTTTTTGTTTTTACGAAAAATTTTAAAAAACCGGGCCCACCGCCCTTCCGCTGCATGGATACGAAAACTGTGGGACAGAAGAGGTGCACCAACCGCAAGAAGCCTCTATAAAACATAGTGATTACAATAGTGTAATAGGCAATGTGCAGCAACCGTGAAACAACCGCGAAAACTCCACTGGAAACAACCGCGGTGTGTGCAAGATGAACAAGCCGTGGTGCTTGACACGACCTAACCCACCAAAGAGAGAAAAACTCTCTTTTACAAGCCAAAACACACCTAATCAAAATGAAATATGTTCAAGTGTGATTGTGAATGAAATGCACACTAAAAAGAGCACAATACATAAACAATTTAAATGCATGGAGGTGTGTGTGTGCACCTATTCTTTTCAAGAATCAAAGTCAAGTGATAATGTAACAGCCTTAATTTTTGAATTTTTTTGAATAAGATTAATGTATCCTATAATGACCTCTAAGAGATTTGGTCAAATTATAACTCTTCAAAAATTTTGGAAAGAAAAAAAAGATATGCATCCTGATTTTTAGGATTGTCTTAATTGGGATGGATTCCTAGTATTTGCTAGGTTAGAACTCTTATTTAAAAAGTGAGTGTAAGAAAATAACATCATTCCCTTTCCCTTCCAGCAGCCAACCCTAATTTTCTCTCTAGAGAAACAAGAGATCAGAGTTAACTAGCTTGAAGGACTTGGTGCTAAGTAAGTTATTCTCTTCTTCACTGTTCTCTTTCCATGTCAAGGATTTCTTAGATATGCTAGACTAATTTTATAATTTGTTTATGAGAATAGGCATGTATATGATTGATTTGAATTCATCTCATAGTTAATAGCCCTTAGCATGATTTTTATTGTATTGTTGAGACCTTTTCCAAGGCTGTTGGAATACTCTGTTTTGACAGCGTTCGTGGAACATTTAGAGCTGATTGTATATTTTTAAAAATTATGAAAATTTACATATAGATAGGTTTCTATGTCTACTGCAACTCTGCAAAATTTCGTGATTTTTACACATATATAAATATCTTTATAAATTCCATAGTGGACAGAGGTCGGATTTCGTCCTCTGCTGGACAGATTTGAGAAGACAAGAAAAGAATGGATTTTGCGTATTCTAATGATCATAGATTAATTTAATAATTTTACTGTAGCATCTTCTATATGTCTAAATTATCCACGTTAAATTTTATAGGATTTGGTGATGTAAGGTATTAATTAAAAATCATAGAACAGAGTATGGTCAATTCTAAAATGCTGGAACTAGATGATTGAGAGAGTAGTTTATAAGTTTTGTTAGATAAAAGTTCGTTTATGTTATTGAAATTGTTAATGTGATAAGTTTATGACAGTATTTGAATTTGTAAACGTATAGGTTTAGGTGATTCTTGAGTTTCTAGAACAAGAGTCGATTCGTATTTTGCTCAAGGTAAGTAAATTCATCCAGGTGTGCTACGTATCTAATTACCAAAATTACCGTTTTCTTTATTGTATTTTACTCTATTATATTTGTCAAAGATATTACTGTTCTTTTAAGTATTTAAGTTGTTTAAGAAATGTATATAAACTGTTTTGGACTTTATCCGTTGCTTATATACATTCAAATACCTTTTGATTACTATTATTTATATTGATAGGGTTTTACTAAAATTATACTGTTATCTTATATTATTTAAACTCTTACAGCTTTACTAAAATACTACTATTATATTGTACTGATAGTTATATGAAAATGCTACTGCTACTGTTTAACTGTTATATGAAATTACTATTGATTTGAATGTCTGAGATTTATAAAATTGTTTTGGCTCATCGTTTTGTAGTTACCGTTATTGTTATTGGCCCAGCTGGGATTCTGTGTGCACACATATTGTTACCGTTATTGCCACGTCACACGGATAATTGTGACATATTGATATTGCCGCGTCACTCGGGTAATTGTGACACTATAGAACATGAGCTAACTGACTATAAGGTTATTTACAATTGTATTCACTTTTATCGTATATAAATGTCCATACCGTAATGTCATGTATATTTTACTCACTGTTTTATTTACTAACAATGTTTATGAGCATGGTACTGATTTTGGGCACTTGAAAATTATCTTAAATGTTTTTAAGGTTATATTGAGATTTGTATTTCCATAGATACTAAATGCTTTGCATGAATTTACTTACCGAGTTGACGGCTCACTTCTTGTCATTACCATTTTGCAGATTAGTACAGGTTTAAGGGTGATGGGTAATTAGAGTCATGGAATTTCGTCAGTGGAAGATTTGATTGTTAGAGCCTATTTTCTTATATTTTGTCACTTAGAGAACATCGGTAGTTTTCTTTTATCGGATTCTCCAATTATAAGGATTAAGTCTTTGTTAAACGATCAGTTTGGAGTTTATGTTTCGTTTATTGATGAATAAATCTTTTCTTTTGGGGATTTTTAATCTTTATAGTTTGTAAATTCTAGAAGTTTTACAGAATCATGACCGAGTATCATCCTAGTCCGTTGGTATCGGATTTGGGGTGTTACAGATAAACCTTTTAAGCACTTGATCTTGAAGCTCTGAGGATGCCAAGGGAAGCTTGATCATGAACACATTAAGGACCTAATCTACCCTTATATAAAAATCCCCAATTGTGATTTGTCACTGAAATAAGCTAATCATAAAAAGGTGGCACTTACAATCTCTCCCTTAGGCTATTTTGTGACAAAACCAATAGTCACAAAAAAATTACCTCACAAAAGAAATGGAATAGTACTAATGTCAACAAATTTTCAATCTACATTACAAAGAAATTCAAAAGAAAGATGGGTTACTTCCCCTCAATGCTTAACTCTCCCCATATGCAAACAACATAGCAAACTCCTTATATCTACCATAAATATTACTCCCTTGTAAGTTCCTCATTTATATTGGCTTATTTCAGTGATAAACCACGATTGGAGTTATGATGTAAGGGTAGCTTTGGTGCTAAATTGTTGGTGATCAAGCTCAAAGACCCTCTCAAGACCTTATATTGATAAACACTTCAAAGGTAAATTACTTTTGCTTATTTACATTGAAGAGAATAGTTGCACACATACACCTCTCTTGTATGCATGTGTGTTTATTGCTTAATGTGTGCATTCTCTTTACACTTCACACTTGCACTTCTTTGTTAAATCTTATTGTGTGTTAGTGTGTCTAGTAATTCGTTTCCCTGAGTCTGTTTGGAAACGTCTGCGCAGGCATGTTGTTATGCTTGGTTTAGCACGAGAATCGCCTTCGGAGAAAGCTCTTGGCTTCTCCTTTGGTTTCACCACATTTGGTGAAACGGTAGATCCACTAGTTGAAAAGATTCATATATATCGACAAATAATGACTGTATATGGGTGATCTAAATCCTGAGTATCTTACTGACTCCTTTAAGTTAGATTGTGTTTCTCGAAATACCGTGGGTGAGATCGGAATAGCATTCCCGATCAATAACTTTGTATTTTGGAATCACAGTTTGGCTTGTGGCTGGAAAGGTATACACACAATAGTGGAATCCACTCTTTCTTGCGAGAAATACCGTGGGTGAGATCGGAATAGCATTCCCGATCAATAACTTTGTATCTTGGAATCACAGTTTGGCTTGTGGCTAGAAAGGTATACACACAATAGTGGAATCCACTCCTTCTTGTGAGAAGTAGATGAGTAGTTCCCTTGAGGGTTGATTTGAGACCTGAACGATTCAGAGCGCTTTCCTTCTTTCGTAAAGGAATGAAAGATATAATCATTTATTAGAGAATCAATGATACTTAAAAGAAAAAATATAACTAGAGAGGTATAACAGACTTTATGACATAGCTCTAATTATGAGCTACTTGTGGAGGATCATACCATATGTAATAGCTATATCAATGGACACTGATAATTTGGTTGTGTAAAACATCTACAGTTACGAGAGTACAACCTTGGGTTTTTAGTGGAATAACACTGAGGTTAATAATAGTGAAATATTAATTAAATAGTTTAATTAATTTCTCTAAGTATTATTGGAGCTCAAAACTGTGGCTCCATTAGATCCCCTTACTAGCCCTTTACGATTGATAGTAATAAGGCTCACGGAGAATTGGATGGTCCAATTAATAATGTTACAAAAGTAACTTAAATATATTCTGGGAATTAATTAAATGATGTGATTATTTAATTAACATATTATTTAATTGATTAATTAAATATTACTAAATATTATGATTATTTAATTGACATATTAATAATTAAGAATTGTTAATTGTTATTTGGAGGTTTAAGTTTAGAACCCTGACAAGAGCAAAAGAATAAAATAATAAGAGATTATTTTTATTCGCTTTAAAGGGGTCAAAGGTTCAAACACTAGTGGTAACCAAATTAAAAAGGATTTAGAATTCTATTTTAACTTGGTTTACTAAACCCTAAGATCCTAGTATATAAGATATACTTATCAGGAAAAAGAAACTAACCTAAGCCTAAGAGAGATAGAGAGGTGCGGCTACAATAGAAGAGAAAAAGAAAAAAGTTTCTTCTTCCTTGAAGCTTGGCCGAATCCACAAGAGGAAGCAAGGTGCTGTCTTCCGGATCTCTCAAGCCTTCATTCAATTGCTCTGGAATCCTTGACGTGCCCTCACACACAGTTACTAGATCGAGGGATATAGCTCATAAGGCTTAGTGGTGAAGGATAAAAAAGAAAACGAAGGAGTGTTCTTCAAAAGTATGAAAACAAATCTCTTCCTCATGTACGTGTATACAAAAATCCGATGACGATAAATTTTTTAAAACCTCTCGTTCTTAACTCTTGAATTTTCCGTTACGTGACTTACAGCCCCTCTCCACACCACATCATCTTCCCTCCAAAATTCTTTTAAAATATCCTCTCCCTTTCATTTGTCTTTTGAAAAAGATTTTGTATGGAAATATTTGTGTTTTTTCTCAACTTCAAAATACCATAACTCACTCATTTCTCAACCAAATTGCGTAATTCAAAAAGTGAGAGATTCGTATTGAAGTCTTCTATCTTCTCTAATGATTTGAAATCAAAGTGTTCAAGTAATTTTGGTGTCTAACACCAATTTTGTGGCTGCACATACTTTACAAGGTATTTTCTTATATTTTGATTTCTAAGCTTTTAAATATTCAAATACCTTGGGTCTTCTTTCTATTTTTATGTATGTGACTTGAAAAAATGTTGTTTGGAGATAGAGCTTCAATTATAAGCTAGATTTGTCTAATTAGAAACTTAAATGTGATTTAGGTTTTGCTAAATCTAAAACTTCACATGTTTGGGTGTTGTATTGTGAATAGCTTATATTCTAAGGCTATTTGAGTGTTAATTAAATTGATAATGTTGATTGATAGCTTTACATGTGCTAGGATCATTTAGTTGAGTATATTTAGGAGTAACACATTTAATTTTATATTTAGAGCATTTGATATTTAATTGATTATTTTGTGAGTATATGCTCTAAATATTTGCTAGAGAAATTTGATTGAACATATTTTATATCTAGCATTTTTTATTTTAGTTTTACAGCCTTGAACATGTGCTTAGTGAATATGAAGTGTTTCAAGCTTTAGTTTGCATGAATAAAATCTATGACATAAGTGTGATTTGGTTGGATTACATTTTCTAGGTTTTTGTTCATGCATAAAGAACTAGAAAATATTATTTGTGAACTTTCATGTCTATTTCTAGTTCTTCATGAAGTGTACCTAATCAATACATTTCATATGTAATTTGCATCATTTTGTGTGACGTTAATAGTTTGGATTACAAACTAGGAAAACATACATTGTGTGCATAAAGTTTATTTGTAGTTTCCATAGAATATCTGAATTATATATTCTATGGTGTATATGTTTGCATAAGCATACATTTAATCACGTTAAGAAGTCTTGCATATGCATAAAGTCTCTTGTTGGAACATGCGGTTCTAGCTTGAGTAAGGGAGTCTCGATTGGGATCATGCGGATCCGTAGGTTGAGCATAGAGAACTCAATTAGAAACATGCGGCTTCTAAGTTGAATACCAACAAGTTTTTCACTAGTAAAAGGCTTGTGTGGGTAGGAAAGAAAGGATATCCAATAGGAAGTAGACAATCATGTGAATTGGTCGCTTTGAAGGTGTACTTTTATCCAACTAGTGAACAATGGTGTTGCTCGAAGGTGGTTGAATGGTTCAACCCATGAATGTTTCCTCTTCAAATGTTTACCACGTAAAAATGACGTATCAAATATCTCTATCCCTTGATTGTTGGAAAATTCCATCATATGGGGCCACACATGTAAATATTAAATATGTTATGCTATCTTTAGTTAAGCCTAAATTAAAGTGATCTAATTAAGATTTAAAGTGTTAAGGTTTAAGGGTATAATTGTCATGTAATTAATGTGTAGATACCAGAGTGCTATATCTAATTTGATGAGGGGCCAAATTAGAAATAGTAAAACCTATAATAATCTAATTATTATATATTAGGGTTATGGTCCCCAAATTACACGATCTTTTTCAGTTTGTATATATCCTCATCAACAGAGAAACAGAGAAAAATTTAGGGTTCATAAAGATTGTGATAATTTGGAAGATCACAATCCGTCCACCAACTCCGGCAATGGATTCAGGTACGCTTCCGCTTTCTATTATCTCCCTTTTCTCTTGAATTGATATGAGTTATTAATATATATTTAGGGTTTGATTAATCATGATATAGAAACATGTTTAGGTTAAGATTTGGATTGATTATGTGCCTATGCATGTTGATTAGTTTTTTAATCAAAACCTACTTACATTAATCTCTTAAATTTGTGTTTATGTGAATGTTGTATCTTATTTTAGATCATCAAATCTACATTTTCTTGTAAACAAGATTGTTGTAAGGAAAGAGAAGCAAGCATACTTCTAGATCAATTTGTACATATCTCTTGTATTTGTTAATAGTTGATATTGAAACTATATAATAAGTGTCTAATACAACCTGGGGAGTGAATGAGTTGTTAATCCAATTAGTTACTAACTTTTCGGAGCGCACATGGTAACTTTTAAGTAAATGTACCAAACTCACCGCTAATTTCTTCAATTTGAACTCAATAACAAAATTATGCCCATAGTTTACTGTTTTACCCTTGAAGTTTGAAATACTGAAGAGGCGATCCGAAACCAATAACGGGTCTAAATACGGTGGGTAAAATTTCTCAACCCCGAAGCTCTATTGGATATTCCACGTCGGTGAAATTGCAATTATAGTTTCGGTTGCTTCCGGCCACTAAAATCTTTCCGTTTAGCAAAACTATTGATGTGGAATGACACATGCATGTTATAGTTGTTGCGGTTAGCTATGTGAATTGTTGGGTTTTCGGGTTATCCGATTTATAAAGAACTGGTGTCGTATTCGGGTCATCGTCAAAGTCCCACTTGGCAGTGCCCCTTTTGTCTTAATTGATCATGATTCAATGATTCATGAGAACCAGGGCCGGTCCTGACGTATTCGAGGCCTGGGGCGAAAATTCTGAAAAGGGCTCCTTTATTCATAAATTTTTTTTTTTTTTTTTGATATAAAGAGCAAGTAAACAAATCAAATTGGGCAATCACCCATAATTAATAACTCCACAGATGGAAGAAAATCCTCAATCCAGTGTTGTTCATCTACATAATTACATAAAGTAAGGGTAGCTTAGCATTTAGCAAGTGCATGTTGGTCATCTACATAATGACAAAAAGTAAGGCTAGCTTAGCTTTTAGCAAGTGCATGAGCCACAATATTCCTCCTCCTATAAACAAAACAAATAGAGATAGGGAGCTTAGAAAGCCAACCCAAAATATCACTTGGCAAAGTCAATGATCTCCAAAGACAGGTGTTTCAGTGATAGATATTTTTTTTAAACAATTAGAATTTTATTAAAGGCCAAACACAACCAACAAGACTAGAGAGCCAGGGCTCTAGCCAAAACAAAGAAACCCAACAACAAACAACACATCAACACACCACCAAAGAAAAAACAGCACCAAAAAACACAGGCCACCACCAAACAGAGCAAAAACAGGGAGAAGAACAAACAACTAAGGCCCCCAGAAAGGAAGAGAAACGCAAAGGTCCTAGACGAGTAGAGTTTCCACTCAGAAGAACAAGAAACTAATAGAGCTAGAGCTTTAGAGAACAAGAGAATGAGTGAGTAAAATTTTTTTTTTTTGAAACAATATAACTTAGATAGTCTGAGTGTTAGACCCAGTAATAGAAGAAAATAGAAAATCTTTTTTGATTTTTTTTCTAATAAATTGTATATAAAAAAAATATTTTTTTAAAGCAAAGTTACAACTTATTAGTTAAGGAAACTGTTAGAGTGGTATCGTGGTGGACTGGTGGAGTACTAGAGTGGCGTCGGCAGCTAAGCTTGTCAGCCTAGGCAATTAATGAAACATATTTCTTTCTACTTTTTAAAAGTCAAGTAAATTCATAGACTACATAGACTATAATGAATTAGGCCTATAATTGACAGACTACACAGACTACTTTTTAATTTTTTATATCAAAGAGTCATAATTTTTTAATTTTTTCTATATCTATAATTTTAAAAAATGACTTGGGCCCATAACAATTCACATACTGCATAAATTGTAATGAAAATATTTTGGGGCCCAGGGCGGTTGCACTCGGCACACTCCTCTAGGGCCGGCTCTGATGAGAACATCTACTTTGGGAAGCAGCATATCACCCATGAACCTCGGGCTTGGCATTAACACCTTCTGCCACGTGGCAGTAGGATTTGTTATATCAATCCTCCCACAATCTTTCAATGCATCTACAAATATACCTTTAGTAGCTAACTTAGTTGCCTTGCACCACGACATATCAAGACTTCGTATTTGATCACATTTGGGTGGAACATGGAGCTTAATAGGTAACAATGCCGACATCGCGGATGATGGATAATTTCGAGACCAACAGGGCATGACAGGAAATTCACGTATGATCTTGTTGATGGTTGGATTGATCAGGATTGAACGGTTGTTATATCAACATACAACATGTATGTCAGAGGGCATGTTAAAGAAAATAATAATAAGAATTAGTGTTAATGTGCATCCATTTGTCAATTGATACATTAGGTTGGAATATAAGTTGATATATAGAGTAGGGGTGTGCGGCGGATCGGATCCAATGGATTTGTCATGATCCAAGATCCGATCTGATCCGATCCGATCCGATTAGATTAAAGAAATCACAATCCGATCCGATCCAATTTTATAACAGGATCCGATCCGATCCAATTTTATAGCAGGATTCGATCTGATCCAATCCAATTACTATTTGATCCGATCTGATCCGATCCGATCCGATCCAATCTAATACGATCCGATGGATTGAATTAATATAAAGTCATTCGTAATATATAAAATTTATAATCTGAAATAAATAAAATCAAATAAATTATTCAAACATTACTAATTAATTCAAATAAAATTAACATTAAAAAAATACATGACATAACTTATAAACTTTATATAATTCAAAAAGTTTATAAACATTATACATCAGCTCCAAATGTAAACTTAATAAGTCGTGATGTTGATGAAGAAGAATAGAAGAAAAGAAGATGGTGGATTATTGGCTATAGAGAAACGGAGAAAAAAAACCCAAAATAGTAATATTAGAAATTGTATTTTGGTTGGGCCTTTACATTAGAAAGTAGTGGAAAAAATAAATTTCCCAATATAAAAATAAGGCCTAATATTTTAGGCGGATTGGTGGATTCGACGGATTTCCAAACTGAAATCCAAGATCCGATCCAATCTAATCTAATGGATTTTAGAATTTAAGATCTAATCCGATCTAATCCGATCCAATCACCTCTCTGGATCCTATCCAACCCAATGGATTAGATCCGATCCAATGGATCGTATTAGATTGGATTGGATCATGCACACCCCTAATATAGAGAGTGGAATATCTAAAATTACTTTAAAAATAATATAATAACCTTATGACCCTTAATTCATGATTAAAAAATAGTGCTTAAGAGTTTTTTTTTTTAAAAAAAAACTAATTAAAATTTAAATTATACTCCTAGTATTTTTCTTACATCCAAAAACTATTTCAACTTTTAAAAATTATAAAAGTTTGTTTGATAAAATGTCTTAGAGTCAGTTTGGTATTGTTGTAACTTTTATAATAATCACTGTTATCTGTGCTGAAGGAATAATCAGTTGTGAAGTTAATCAGTAGATGTTTGATTAATAATACTTTTAAAACTACTGTATATCTCTAAAACAGTTTACGTATGTTTGGTAATTTTATTTCAAAAGTGTTAAAATTAGTTACAATGACTAAAATAGACATGGTTTTAGAATCTTATTTTATTTTTATTTATTAATTATGTATATTAAATCAATATTTAAGTAGAATATTTAAATTAGAAAAAAAAATCCATAAGAATAATAAAAATATTTTTAAAAGGTTTTATAAATCAAATCAATATTTAATTAGAATCTTTAATTTTAAAATGAAATAAGGTATATAAATGATTTTAATTTGATTTCATAAGTATAGTAATGATATTTTAAAAGATTTATTAAATGCTGAAATAGATTATTCCATAATCACTTTTAAAAAGTAACTCTCATCTACTTCTCAAAATCACTGTCAAAATTTGTCAGAGTAAGAATTAATCACTTTTGGAAGTTTTACTAAACATTGTTTTATATCAAAATTATAAAATAAATTGATTTTAACTTCTAAAAAACAGTACCAAACTGGCCCAATAGTTAAACATAAATATATGTCTATATTTGGTTGACATGTTTTAATTCTATAAATTATAATATATTGATTATTTAAAAATAAATAACATATTGAAAACTACTGTCATTTTATTCGTGATAAATATATGCGCCACACTATTCGTCTTCCACACATATCATCTGAGCTGACATATTTACCAATGCACTTCCACGAAACAGACATCAAATGTTAGTTAGCACATTGATGCTTCTTGATTCTCTGGCATCAATTTGAGCGGGGATGTCAAGGGAATCACCAATTAATCTGTGGCCTTGATCTGTAAAGAGAATTGATTGGTTTGTTGTTGATTAGTGCAACTTCTCTGGTCCTAAACAGTTGTCATTTACAGCCTGAAAGGCTTCAAATGTTGGCCACTGACAGCACAGGTTTCTTTACTGTACCAAACCTAGAGGAACTTCATCTCAATGATGTTCGTAACCTAATGTCCATCTCAGATTTAATCTTATGTCTTGGACTCCGGTTATCTAGACTACGAATTATAGAAGTTAGCTATTGCCATCAATTAGAAAGTCTTTTATGTTATGGTACCACTGCCAGGCTTAATACGGAAATGCTGGAAGTAATTAAAGTTAGCTTCTGCAATAATCTGAAACAGATCTTTGAGCATATTCAGGGTGCCTTATGCTCAGGGTGCTGCCCCTGAGTGATCTTGGAATTGGGAAGTGGTAAGATTTTAGACCTGTTGGTGGAGAGTAAGATTTTATGGGGAAATGGGATGCATGCTATTGAAGCATGAATATTCTGTAGGCTTCTAGTTCTCTAAAATTTGGGAGAGTTGCAAGAATCATGGTGAAGATAATAGCTTGATTTGTGTGATTTGATTAAATATAGAGACGATGAAGGCATATGTTTGGGTAATTCAAATTGTAATTTTGAATTGTTTACTTTTTATTTGTTTTCCCTATTCCTATTTATTAGAGCTTTATAGCCATTAGATGACAAACTTGAGTTGAGAATTAAGTTTCGGTAATCCAATCTTATTTGTTTGCAAAAAATACAGTATTTTAGAGAATCAACGAGTTAGCAAATCGTTCTAAGTCCTGGGCATTCTTCGATTCAAAGGGGCTCAAACATTAAGGCGCCACATCAAAATCCTACCTGAAAGTTATCCGGGATGATCTGGTATGTAAATCCTGCAAAATGTAACAAATTGTTGGTACCAAAGTTATCGGAACATGGATGAACAATCTAGTTTCAACAAGCCTCAATCTAACAAAATGCTGATACCCTGCAAAATCACAGGGATACATGAAAGGTGAATTGCTCTGAAAAGAAAATGTCCTCAAGACTAGAAATCATGTGTATGAAGGTTTTCACTTGTATTGTTTTTCTGTATTGGGACCTTTCAGCTAGAATGCAAGTTACAAACATAATCATTCATGTGTTTTACAGACATCAACTTTTCCATCTCTGCTATAAAATTCTCAGAAGTTGTTTGAGGATGATGGGCACAGAAACCGTAGGATATCAACTTTTTAAATTTCTAATTCTGTGTAACTGAAGTACTTTTGTAAAAAACTTCTGGAAAAAAAAAAAATTCATCTCATATTATTTTACCTTTCAAGATCTCATCAGAAATTATGGATTTCCTTCTGTTTTTTTGTGGTTGCTGCCGTTGCAATTTAATACCTTCTGTAATGCCCTTTATGTTTCGTCTGGATTTTATGGTTTTGCAGTTGCTATCATCTTTTCAATTTACAATTGCTGCTTTATTCTGTGATGTATTTGCAACTGGTTCTGAAGTAGCCCTTGCTTGTCGCTGCACTGATGACTGGTGAAATGCTCATATGCTGTTATTCAGATTGCACCTTAATTTCAGAAATCTTTATTTGAGATGCTGTATTTTTCAGATGGTTTGTTTGCTGACGAGGAGGATGAATTCTGCAATTAGGACATTTCTGATATAACTGTAGGCAATTTCGTTCCTGAGATTAGAAGCTTTCTAGTCCTTTTTCTCTGTCACCACACTATATCAACCACAATAATTGTTCAATCAATTACCTAGCCAATTATATTAATCACAATAATTGCTCAATCAATTACCTAGCCAATTATATCAATCTATGACTGATTGACACCTTGATTGTAGCTAGATTAATAGTTGACTTTTAACAAACAAAGCAAGAGTTTGATGTATGTAGTAAGGTCTAAAAGAACTCTAGTAAAGAAAGCTTAAGAAACAGTGGTGGTGAAGAGCAGAGCATGCTCTGTTTTCATTTCTTATCAATTTTTTGTTTACAAACTAAGCCTACATATTTATACAACATTTTACAAGGAGATCAACCACCTAATTACTTTTGAGTCTAGTGGTAATTTACATAAGCAATAGTCGATCAAGTGAGAACGTGCTTACACATCAAATTGTACTACAGCACCAATTATTAATAATTTTGTAACAAATATTATATTTTAATGTGTTCCAACACTCAAGCATATTCCAGGGCAACCAATGGTAGATCATACTAAAGCACCAAAGACTTTCTCCACATTGATCATCTGTTTAAAATTATGGATCCAGGGGATAGATGTTTGTAGTATGGCAGGTGTAGAAAAGAGAAGACTTTACTGTAAAAAAAAAAAAGTTACCCAAAGGATGAAAGCAGAAGAGAGAATTACTTGATGAAGCTGAAATTCAATCTGCTCAATTCTAGAGGTCAGCTCTCAAACAATTACTTGAGGAAGCTGAAAAAATTGGTCAGTTTAAAAATTTATACTTGAAGTAAAAAAAAAAAAAAGAGAAAAAAGAAATTCACCGTCACTCTATGCCATAAATGGGATAAAAGATTTCTATGACAAGAAGTTCACCATCTTCATGTGCAAGTTCAATGAATCAAGCAACTCGTATGATCCTTCAAGATCAACATGGGAATCATCCCCACAATAGAACCTACGGATGGACCATGTATGCATTTGGACTTGCTTTGTGTGTTAACATTTCACTTTAGCTCATCCCTTTGTCATTTAATCATTTTGCAGACAAAGTTGATTTCCTAGATCGATATGCTTCTGGGAGCTGACAGTGTTAAGACTATGTAATGTTTCAATTTCAAGTGTTCTTTCCTTTTGTGTTTATCTAAAGATTGAGCCTAGAATCCAATGTCTATTATATTGTCATGGCTGAATGTAGAGCAATTTGTGGTGATCAACTGCAGGGCATTCAGCAAGCTAGCACACCAGAATGCAAAATTAACTCAAGCCCAATTGGCCCAAGCCCAAGCCAAAATGGTCCACATTTCCCTGCCAAGTAATTGGATGAGTAGGAGATTTATAGAATAATAATCCCAAGCCCACTCAAAACCCAACAGATTTCAACCCAAAAGCTAGCCAAGCCCAAACACAAGTGAAAATCAAAGCCTAATTCCAATTTGACCCAAGCCCCAAAAGATATAAATATCCAAAATCTGGCACCTGGTTAGTTGGACTTGGAATGAGATTTTTAAGATAGGAAAAAATTAGGTTGAAGAGGCAAAAGGTGGAAAGTGGTGTGAATGCGTGATTGTGGGTGCATGTGATTGGTGGCAGCAAGAGGTGGGTTGATAAGAAAAAGAATAAAAAAAATAGAAATAAGATTAAATGGATGTTCGGAAGTAGCAGCCGAGAAAAGAAAGGAATTGGAGGAGAGAGAATGGAGTTTCGATGATAACAAATTAGAGAGCAGCAAACAGAGAAAGAAAGGAAAGAAAAAAAAGAAAAAGAAAGAAGAAATAGATGAGTGAAGCCGAGAGAAATAGAGGAGAGATTGAGATAAACAATTCCAGTGAGAAGAAGATGATGAAATATGGTTGAGCTGTGGAGATATGTACAGTATATTGACAGATAAGTAATATTGTATTCGTGACATTTGAATACAATAGTTAAATAGATTTCCATCGGATCCTAAATTGAGTTTATGTGATTTTAGGGTGAATCAAGAAATAGATGAATCCAGATAGAATCCAGTCCCAGAAGCACATTTAAGCAGAGCACCGTGAGTGGATACTTTTTTATTAAAAGTTATTTATTTTAGAATTATATGTTAGATTAAGTTATTTAGAGATTATTCATTTATTTAGAAAATAAATTTTCAGATGATTAGATATGATTTAAGAAATGTTTCGATTTCTAGAATTTAGAAATAGATTTATTATTGAGTTAGATATATTGAACAAGATTTTACAAAGAAGAATAATAGAAGTATCTTGAGACCGAATTCTAGATTTTCAGGCAGATTTCCAAATCACAGTTATTTATGAGATTTTCAAAAAAGAAAAGAAAAGAAAATAATATTTATGCATGTTTTGAGAAAAGTATTTATAAAGAATTATATGTATGTTCATAAAGAGATTTCAAACACCAGATGTGTACCCGTCCTCGGCAGTATCAGATTCAGATTATTGGCTTTGGGGGCTTATGCACATGTGTATGTCAGAGTCGCTCTGCATGTGTATGACATATGTTCAGTCAGAGTCAGAGTCGCTCTACACTTGTATGATAGATGTTTATCCTCAACGCTACGTGAGCCTAAAGAGATCAGGGACACATATGACATATTTCCCTATGTACTAGTTTGGTGTAGATTTTCAGATTTTATATATATATATATATATATATATATATATGGGTGAAATTGGAAACTAACCAAAAATTAATGAGGTTTATTGTTTTTAATCGGAATTAGTATTTTGATTGTTTTTGTCAAACAATCCACTTTTGAGACAAAAGTGCCCTTCATTCAAAAATGATTAAAAAAATCAAATCAAATTGATATATTTTTTTCTTTATCTCTTCTCTCTCTCTCTTCAATCTCTTCTTTCTCTCTCTCTCCACCGTATCTCACGCCTCTCTCCTCTCTCCACCATAAATTTTTTTTTTTTTGCAACCCAAATCTCCTCTCTCATGCTTTTCTCCTCATTAATCTAAATTCTAGATTTTTTTTTAAAAAAATTCAGTTTTTCTTTTTTATTTTGAAAATTTTCCGTATTTTAAAAATGTTTGGATTTAAGTGTTAGTTGTTAATTTTAAGGGTAGTTGTGCTTGTGCTTGTGTTTGTGCTTGTGCTTAAGTTTGGGTAGTGCTTGCAAAACGGGCCGGCTCGGCTCGTTAGGCCCGTCTACTAAACAAGCCGGCCAAGCCCGGACTGTCAAGGAAGACAGGTCGGCTTGTTGAAGCAAAAGGGGGGGCCCAGCCTGGGACTAGGGCCCATGTATGGACAGGTCGAGCCAGGCCTTAACGTGCTTTAAAGGGCCAGGCATTAGCGGGCTTTAACGGGTCGGCCCAATAGGCTTCGATTTTTATTTTTATATACAATATTATTTTTTATACATTGTAATAATTTTGTGTATTTATTAATGTAATAATTTTAATATGAAATATAACATTATTCATTTCATACAACACTTAATTAGTTTTCGATGGATAATAATTTTGTAATTTCGTATTAAATTTGTGGTAAAATCTATAAATTACAAATCATGATTGCCTCATTAAAAACCTTACCAATAAAAACCCAATGGGATAAAACCTTGGTAAGGGAAAAAGAGTGCAATCGGAAAAAAAAAAAAAATTAAGTATTTACAATTACATCAGCTTACCTGCTGGTTGCTACCGGAACTCTCTTCAATGATCATGTTGGAGAAGTCATCCATGAGTTCTTCAGTTTCCAGTTGATGTTGTCGCTTGAATCTTGCATTTTGCCAATCCTTAAGGCATGCCAAAGCTTCCACCGCATCATGGGCCAATGAACATCTTCTTTCTTCTAGTATTCGTCCGGTCGTGCTGAACACCTGCTCCGATGAAACTGTTGAAACCGGGATAACAAGGACGTCACATGCTAATCTCAATAGAATGGGGAAGTTGTTTCTCTTGTCGCGCCACCGTTTCAGAAGATCGTTGGTTGTGAAGTCATCGTTCTCCATGATGGAGTACTCTGTGGTCAGATATCTGTTCAGCTCCACGTGTTGTCGTTGACCTTGACTTTGACTCGAACTCGAACTCGAACTTCCTGAAGCACGAAAAGTTGTGGCCTTGTTTAAGAAAATCCCCATGAGCTTCGATTGTTGTTGGGATTGTTGCTGAGGAGGCGCCGGTTCCGTTGTTCTATGGCTGTACCTGTTCTCAACTTCTCATAAATAGAAAAAATCTCGAACATTTGGGATTTCAGTGTACTAAGATGTTCAACAACACCCGTTTCACTTAATCCCAGAGCCTTACCCAATTCTTTGGAAAAAACTTTTAAAGCATTAAATCTGAACCTAGGATCTACAACAATACCAATGGCATACAAAAGAGGAATTTTCCCCCAATATTTTTCAATTTTTTTTTGCATAGCAACAACAGCGGAAGCTACCATCATATGTTCACTATATTGTTTAAGTACATTAGCCATGTCATAAAAGTTTATGAAGTACAAGAGGAGATGCGGGGTAATAAACCCCGGAAAGTTCTACAGTAGTATCATAAAAAACTTTTAAAAATTCAACAAAAACAATGGCCACATACCAATCACCCTCCGTGAGTTTTTCACGTTCGGTGTTGTTGGCGGTGTTCAAGTTATAAAATCTAGTAATCAATTCAACATATGGTAAAGCAGATTTCAACATTGAATATTTTGAGTTCCACCTTACCAGCATATATGTTTGGAATTTACATGGTATTATGTCCTTTGTTATACAATATCTGGCAAACTCAGCAATTCTTTGGTTAGATGCCATAATCCAACCCAAAGCCTCGCTAATATTGTTGATTTGACTTTCCACCTGCTTTAAACTTGATTTTACAATCAAGTTTATAATGTGACATGCACAACGGCATGGAAAAATTTTCCCACAATATTAGGGATTCTAGAATTAATGAAAAGTTCTATAGCTTTGGAGTTAGCAGATGCATTATCCAAAGTAATTGACATGATAAGGTTTTGAATGTCATAATCTTGTATAAAGGACATAATAACATCATAAATATTTTGTGCAGTGTGTGAATAATCCATGACACGAAAACTAAGGAGCTTTTTTTATAAAATCCATTCGGTGTCTACATAGTGTCCAGCGACACATAAATAATCTTGTTTTGAACGACCGCTCCATATATCGGACGTTAATGCAATTGAAAAAGAAATGTTTTGCAATTCATAAATCAATTCAATCATACGTTTTTGAAAAGTACGAATCAAATCGCTCATGGTTGTGTTTCTAGAAACAGGGACATATTGGAGGTTAAAAACATTATTAATAAAATATTGAAAATGGGGGTTATCTTGAAAACATATGGGCTGGTCAGTTGCAGTGTAGTACAACACCGCCTGCTCTCTGACCCAGTCGGGTCATACTACCATGTACTCACAGAACCATCTGGGATCCACTGCAGTTGGGTTTGTCGAGTTGTATCGACTTACCCATGGGAAGCCATGCATTTTTCTCTATGTCTCTTAAGATGACAAGTTCCAGCACTTGAACTAGTGAGTATAGATTGACAATACTTACATTGGGCATGCTCAACTTCAATACTAGCTGTATTCTTTGACATTATAGTATTAAAGGAATCCCACACTGTCGATTTCTTCATCTTCCTCTTCTTACTCGAATTCAGTGTCGAGGACGAAGGTCCTGCACCCGTAGTACTAGGGGGATCGAGACTGATATCGGTATGGAAGTCACCGTATAATCAGTTAATATCCTCGTCCAGCATATAGTTGTCGGGGTTCAGGTTGAAGTGTTGAGGATCCATTTTCCTAAGATAATAATTAAATAAATGATTAAATGTCACAAAATCACAGATACAATTATATAAACAAAAAATTAAACATACAAAATTACAAATATATAATTATACATTTACACAATTAAACATAGTAGTTAATATATTATTAATTTCAAAAAATAATTTGCATTGACAAATACCGAGTATTCTATCCACTAAATTCTCAAAGTGACTTGTCGGTACCAAGTTTATAATCATAATCATAATCATAATCATAAAAATTAAGATTGTAAACGAACGTCCAGAGATTTTTCAATTGTAGGACTCGTTACATGGTAGGACTCGTAACTTTGAGGATTTTATGGATAGAGTACTCAGTATGCAAATTGCAAACTATATGTGCGGAAACATATTATTTGATATTATGATGCCAACTTTGAAAATTTTATTAATTTTCAAAGTTGTAAAATTTTCAAAGTTGACATCATAATATCAAAAATTATGATGCCAAAATAAAACATAATCATTAATATATTTTTTCTAAATTATTATTTTCTTCTTATTTCTTCAACTCCAAAAAAAAAAAAAAAAAAACATAATCATTCTAATATATTATTAATTTTTAAAAAAATTAAAATTTTTTTGGAATTATTTGGAATTATTTTTTCTAAATTATTTTTTTCTTCTTATTTCTTCAACTCCAAAAAAATACATAAGCATAATAACATAATCATTCTAATATATTATTAATTTAAAAAAAAAAATTAAAACATTTTGGAATTATTTTTTCTAAATTATTATTTTCTTCTTATTTCTTCAACTACACCAAAAAAAAAGAAAAAAAAAAAAACATAAACATAATAACATAATCATTCTAATATATGTTATTAATTTCAAAACAAATTTAAAAATTTTTGGAATTAGTTTTTCACAAGTTATTATTTTCTTCTTATTTCTTCAACTCCACAAAAATACATAAACATAATAGCATAATCATTCTAATATATTATTAATTTAAAAAAAAAATTGAAAATTCAGAATTAATTTTTCAAATTTTGAATTTTCTTCTTATTTCTTCAACTGTTCAAAAAAATCATTATAATATATTATTAATTTCAACAAAATTTAAAAAAATTCGGAATTAATTTTTCAAAAATTTTATTTTCTTCTTATTTCTATAACTCTAAAAAAAAAAAAAAAAAATTAACATAATCATTCTACTATATTATTAATTTCAAAATTAAAAAAAAAAAAATCAGAATTAATTTTTCTAAATTATTATTTTCTTCTTAAACTCTACAAAGAAATAAACATAATCTTTCTAATAATAATAATTTCGAAAAAATTTAAAAAAATTAGGAATTATTTTTTTGTAATTATTATTTTGTTGTTAAACTCACAAAAAATAAATAAATAACATACTACTGACAACAATATTAACTACACACATACTAATCACTAAATACTAAATAATAATAATTACTATATAAAAAGTTATTAATAACAAAAGTAGAGAAGTAGACATACTAACCTTAAATTGGAGGCTTGAGAGTTTAGAGTGTTGAATTAATTAATCAATTGGATACCTAACAACATAACAAATAATAACATTAGTTATAAACATATTAATAATAGTTAATAATTAAATAAAAAATGAAAGTTAATTAAAAAAAATAAACAAGACAATACCTTAGAGTAAGAGCCTTAGAATATGTAGAGCCTAGAGAGTGGGAGGTATGTAAATATATAATATATAATGTATAGTGTATAGTATATTAGTATAATAGTATATAAATAATATATTAAATAAATAAAATAAATTACAAAATAATTGAAAGAATGAGTGAGAGATGTTGGAGATTGTAGAGAATAGAGAGAATAAGAGAGTATGGAACTAGAGAAAATGTAGAGAATGAGGTGAGGGTGATGGGGGTATTTATAGGAAAAAGTAATGTAAGGGTATAATTGGAAAAAATTGTAAAAGATTTTTAAAAATGTAATTTTTAAAAGTTTTGGATTTTTTTTTCTCCCCCAACGGTCACCTGACTAATTACAAAAGTCACCCCTCAATTCAAATTTTGAAAAAAAAAAAAAATTCAAAACTTTGAAATTTGAAAATAATTTTAATGTGCTGCGGGCCTGGCTGGCCTTACCGGGCCTGACCCGATTTTTCTCCAGGGGGCCCAGCCTGGCCCACTAACTTGACGGGCTTGGGCCTAGCCCGTCATGATAGAGGGTCGGGCCAGGCAACCCGCTGAGGCCCGACCCATTTTGCCAGCACTAAGATTGAATATTGTTTGTTTAATAAAAATTCAGATTTTATTTTGTTTAAAAAATTTTCCAGATTTTTTTTAAAAAAAATTTAGGTTTTTTTTTTTTTGTTTGAAAAAATTCCTGATTTTAAAAAATTTCAAGACTGTGTTTGTTAAATTTTTTTTTCCAGATTAAACACACCAGAGCAAAACGAATTAACACACCAGACAAATAAATAAAACAAACTAAACAAAACAAATTAAATACACCAGGTAAAAACGAATTAAACACACAAGGGCAAAACGGATTAAACACACCAGATAAAACGAATTAAACACATCAGACAAAATGAATTAAACACACCAGGGCAAATTGAATTAAACACACCATGACAAAACTGAATTAAACGCACCAGGGCAAAAACAAATTAAACACACTAAGACAAAACGAATTAAACATACCAGGCAAAACGAATTAAACGCACCAGGGCAAAACGAATTAAACACACTAGGATAAATCAATTAAACACACAAAGACAAAACGAATTTAACACACCAGGCAAAACGAATTAAACACACTAGGCAAAAGAAGAAGAATTAATTATTTTTCCCTGGTGTGTTTAATTCTTTTGCCTTGGTGTATTTATTTGGTATGACATGGTGTGTTTAATTGGGTTGCCCTAGTGTGTTTAATTCGTTTTGCCTAGTGTGTTTAATTCTTTTTGCCTTATGTGTTTAATTCTTTTGCCCTGGTGTGTTTAGTTGGTATGCCGTGATGTGTTTAATTGGGTTGCTCTAGTGTGTTTAATACTTTTGTCTGGTGTGTTTAATTCCTTTTTACCCTGTTGTGTTTAATTTGTTATGCTTGGTGTGTTTAATTCCTTTTTACTCTAGTATGTTTAATTCGTTTTGCTTGGTGTGTTTAATTGATTTGCCCTAATGTGTTTGATTGAGTTGTGCTGGTGTGTTTAATTCAACCAAATTAAACACACCAGTAACACACAATTAAACACACCAGTCATAACCAATTAAACACATCAGTCACAACCAATTAAACACACCATTAACACCTTTGTAAAATCTACAACTTGTAAATCTACACTAGTCACAACGAAAATCTTGAAAGAAAAAAAATAAAAAACATAATCTGGTAAACAAATTAATAAACATAATCAAGCATATTTTTTAAAATCTGAAAAAAAAAAAATTCAAAACAAAACAAAACCTGAAATTTTTTTAAACAAACAATACCCAAACTTAAGCACAACCACAACCACCCTTAAAATTAATAACTAACACCCAAATCCAAACCTTTTTAAAATCTGGAAATTTTTTTAGAAAAAAAAAAAAAAAACTGAAATTTTTTTAAAAAATCTAGTTTGGGTCGCCCGATCTAGACCAGATCGTGATCAAACCGGAAAACCCATTGCCCAAAAAATCCATCGGAAATCTATAAATTTTCTTTGAAAAAAAATGAAATCTGAAAATTTTTGTTTAAAAAAAAATTCTGAAGTTTTTGTAATAACCTGGAAAAAAAGGTGAAAGAGAAAGAGAAGAAGAAAGAGAGAAGAAGGTGACGAAGGAGAGAGGAGGAGATAAGGTGTGAGATGGTGAGAGAGAAAGAGAAGAGAGGAGAGAAAGAAGAAGAAGAAGAAGAAGAACTCGTGAGAGAGAGAGAGGAGAGAGAGGAGAGAGAGAAAGAAATTGAAAAAAAACATTCTGTAGAAATGAGAGAGAAAAGGAGAGAGAAGAGGTTTTGAAAAAAAACATGGGGCATTTAAGTCTCTACAATGGATTCTTTGACAAATACAATCAGTTTACTAATTCTGGATAAAAACAATAAAGGCCTTTAATGTTTGGATAAAATGGGGTATTTCCTCTCTCTCTCTCTCTCTCTCTCTCTCTCTCTTTCTAACTAACTCCTTTTTCAAGCAAAAGTACCATTTTACCCTTACTTACTCAATTTTCTCTTCTACTCATTCTATGCCTATTAATCCTCCCATTCTTTTCCTTCACTCACTATTTTCTCTCCTCACCACGCACACCTTCGACAAAACCCATTTTCTCGTGTCAAATTTTTTTTTTTTCTTTTGTTCTATCTTCCTTCATTTGTCGAAATTAATCAAATCCAACTCGAAATTACTATAGATTATGTTGAAAGCTTTGATTCATCATCAATCACAAAGGTTCCTTCTTTGAAGCTTTGAGGTGAGTTTTGTTTTTGAACTTTTGTACTTTATATTATCTTCAATCTTCGATTTAGTTGATTGTGTGTATTATTTTTGTGAAAATAGTTTACATTTACATAATAAAGCATGGGTCTTGTGTGAATTTGATATTGTTGTGATCAATTTAAAGTTTATACATATGTTTAAGGTTTATTTCTTGTTGGAATGTCTTATTTACTTAGATTTGTGTATTAGGTTTGTTAAAATAGTTTACATGAAGGTAATAGAGTATGGGTCTTGAAACAATTTGATTGTTGTGGTCGAATTTCTCCATTAGTATTGAATCTGAAAATTGACAGTATTTTTTTGAAAATGTATCCAGTTTTCCAAACGGTATTTGGAATTCGCAACTGTGTTATGGGAATTCCTAACAGCCGTTGGGAATTCCTAACAGTAGTTAGGAATTCTCAATGCCGTTAGGAAATTCCCAACAACAGTTAGGAATTCCCATAATACAGTTGCAAATTCCAAACGTAGTTAGAAAATTCCTAATGGCAGTTGCGAATTTCCAATGCCGTTAGGAAATTCCCAGCAGCAGTTTGGAATTACCAATGCAGTTAGGAAATTCCCAACTGCAGTTTGGAATTACCTTGCTTAACAATTTAAGTGTTAAGGAAGTAGCTGAACTCGAAAAGGTGGTTGTTGAAGTGGGCGTGAACGAGGTATGCAAATCATATATTGATCTATTTACACTTCGTCAAGTTAATGCATTTATATATGTATGAATTATCATGAAGTGGTAGAGATTCTGATGCTCAGTTTTCTTGTCAGGGTTTGAAGCTGCTCAAGGCATCCATGGAATGCAAGACAGTTTTAACAAATGTTTTCTTTAACAATATTGGGAAACAGAAAACAACCCAAAACTAATTGAAATTGTCAAAGATGAAGAAGAACCATCATAATTTTTGCTCTGTTTGGAGTTGAATTCTAGTTTATGTTTTTATTTTTTTTCCTTTTTTATAAATCTGTTTCTTGAATGTTTCAGGATTTTTCAAATTTCAACTGTTTCTTTATTTCAAGTTATTGACATCAAGCTAGCTACATATACTGTTATTTTAGAACATCAGTTATTTTGTTTCATGAATTCTACTTGGTTTCTATTTTTGTTGATGCCATTAATTATGTCATTGTAGCATATAAAGAGATTTTTTTAATTGATGAAAAAGTTCATTTATTTTTCTAAAGATTTCTATCAATGAATCAATCACATTGTCAATGTACTATATGCTTAATCAATTCTCATTAAAAATCAATAAATGCAAAGAAGATGCAAGTCCCTAACATATTAATTAAGTAAGAAACAGAATTTTATGCTTTCTTGCACCAAGACATTAAAAGAGAATTGGATTTTATTTGTCCACCACTCAATTCTTTTCTTGTCCGAGTTTTGAAAGGATAAAAGTCATTGAAGTTACACTTAAACAATCTCAAGAATTGTCCACCACTCAATTATTTTCTTGTTCGAGTTTTGTCGGGAAGAGGGATAGTTGCGCCTCCGTCAACTTTTCCTTAATCAACTGTATAGCAGCCGTTGACGAAGTGCTGTGAATTTTCGCCGGGAAATGCTCTACAACCTTTAGTATCAAATCCACCTCTTCTCCCATTTAATTATCCTGAAACATAAGATAAAACCATAAGAAATTAATATAAGTACACATGTTTTAACCGAATAAACAATTTAAGGTGATATTTGAAACTACGTTTGGAATTCCCTGCTGCTGTTGGAAATTCCCAACGGCCGTTGGGAATTCCCAATTGCAGTTTGGAATTCTTAACTAGCATTGGGAATTCCCAACTGCAGTTGGGAATTCCCAACGGCTGTTGTGAATTCCAAACTGCAGTTGGGAATTCCAAACGCCAGTTGGGGATTCCAAACCGCAGTTGGGAATTCCCAACGCCTGTTGGGATTTTCTAACTACAGTTTGGAATTCCAAACGCCAGTTGGGAAATCCAAACTGCTGTTAGTAATTCCAAACCTGAGTACACAATTAGAAAACCAAAATGCAATATATAATGCCAAACCTAAGAGTACACAACCACTACAAGATCCATTCAAAACATTCAAAACCAAAACCCAGTAATATAGCAAATGTTTGATCAGTAAATGCCAATATTAAACCAAAAGCTACATATACCAATTTGACAATACTAGATACTGAGCAATACCAATGTGGTGGATCACACACAACATATGACTTCATTAAGGAGAATACAACCTGGAAATTGACCCAGATAATGAGCAATACAAATGTGGTAGATCGCACAACACATGACTTGATTAAGGATATTTGAAGAGAATGCACTAACATATAGACAATGTTATCTAGCATAAATTAATGACCGAATAGTTGACTAATAATATATTTGCCCTTCATAAGAACTTACAAATTGCAGTCAAGCAAATTCAACTATTTCCAAAATTCTAAACGATAAGAGATGCATCAAAATAGTGAAAATTTGAAGACAAAGGGCTTCTGTTTTTGTGTCAATATAAACAGAAAAATAGACTAGAGAATCCAGGTTCAAGCTCCTAGATGGGTGATATATGTACTTTTTAACTTCAGCATGATAATAGGGTGCAGCCGTGTATAGTCAGTTTTAAATCACTAATTTGCAATGATGACAGCAACAGTAGCAGCATTTTATTTGAATAGTCATTTCAAACAATCAAAAACTTAAAGAACAGCTTCTAAAAAATGAAATAAAAACGGCACTACTATACGAGGAATTCAAACACCTGCTTACATTAGCTCCTACAATGGTTGACGAAAATTCCGGTTATCTTGTACACATCCAATCAACACATGACTTGATTAAAACAGACAAAAATAAAAAAACAGAGCAAACCCACAATACTCCAATCCAAAATCACCTCTTCCAATTTTTTTTTTTTCAAATTCAAGATTAGAATAAACGCAATTTACGGAGAAGAAAGTTTGAAATTTTAAAAGGGCAAAACTAACTCATTTGTGACAATAAATTGATGGAGAAGACCTAAAATTGAAAGAACAATCACCTTAATTTCCTTAAAACTTTCTCAGAAGCCAAACAGAGTTGACTTGGTTGTCGTGCAATCGTCGTCGTTTGGCTTTAGTCGATTCGTGCTGCTGCTTCCATCAAGTCGTCGCCGTGCTTCCGTCGAGTAGTGGTCGTGCTGCTGCTTCCGTGGCGTCGTCGTGCGATAGGATTGGGGTTTCAGAAGCCAAACGTCGTAGTCGTGCAGTCGTCGTCGTCTAGTGTCAGTCGATCCGAGCTGCTACTTCCATTAAGTCGTCGCCGTGCATCCGTCGAGTAGTGGTCTTTGTCGTGAGATAGGATTTCATATACTTTCAGTTGTGGTCGTATTTCAGACAGGAAAACAGTCGATTGGGGTTTCAAATATTTTGAGAGAGCTTGGGGTTTCAATGTGTTTTCAGAGAATGGTTAGGGATCTTTGATTGTCAGAGGTCAGAGATGAGAGAAGCTAGGGATTTAGAGTGTTAGGGATGTTAGGGATTTCAGACAAGTTAAGGAATTAGAGTGTTAAGGTAGGATTGTAATTTAATTTTTTTTTTTAAGGGTAATACCGGCTTAAATGAGTTAGTTTTGCAATTTTTTCAAAAATGAGTTAGTTTTCAATTCCACCTTCCCAAAAGGGTTACTTTTCAATAAAACCCTTATATTAAACAGTTTTGTAAATGATATATATATATATATATATATACGGTTCCGTTCCTATCAGAACATCCATATATAACTTTATCAGGATATTGAATGTGAGCCACTTATTTATAAAAGTAATTTGACAAGTGCATGCATACATACCAAGTCAAAGTATGTAAAACGAGTGACTCACATTCAATATCCTTATATAATTATATCAGGGCATCCTCATAGGAACATTTATATATATATATATATATATATATATGTATATATTAGATTTTTAAAGAAAGAATGTTTAATGTTTCTTAAAGAAAAGAATTATTTGATTTTAAAATTGTAATCTATTTTATAAAAGGAAATGAAGATTTTGCTATAGATTTATAAAAACTGGGTTTTATTTACAAAGAAGATATTTAGTTAGTTCTCAGTTTGTATTACAAAATAGATACAGATTATAGTACAATTTCAGATGAAATCTTGATCAGTTTCAGGAAGAGATAAAGAATTCAGAAAGAGATATAAAAAGATATAGAATCAAAAAGAGATATAGAAACAGATGCATAATAGGTTTCTACAACTTAGATTAAGTTTAGTCAGAATAAGTTTATTAAGTATTAATGTTTTCAGAAAGATAGATATTTAGTAATTCCAGAAGCGTAGTGAAAAGATATGTTTTCAGATTTATTCAGAGATAATAGTTTTAGTAAAGTTTCTAAGAAAAGATGTTTTCAAAGCTTATTTCCACTCACTGAGCATTAGTGCTCATTCTTTTATTTTAAACTATTTTCCAGGTGATCACCAGGTTCGTACAGATTCCTTAGTATCATGAAATGGGCCACATGCGATGACATAAAATGGTTGTTCATTATTTTAATTAAAGCATGCAAACATGTATATTTTCAGCAGCATTTTTGACTTGTCAGTTTTTGGCTGATCCATTTATGAATGGTCGGTTTGTATGGATTTTAGATGTCATATTTTTCGTAACTAGTTTTGAGTATGTAAATGTTCAACAAATGGGTCAAACACAAGAAAAGCAAAAATTTCTTATTTTAACTGAGTTATATTTTTGTGATGGGCTATAACCCACAAATTTAAATTGCACTTTTGAAAAGCCAAGGATGTGATAGTTTAAAAACTTTTGTTAAAAGCCACCTTGAGATTCATCCGATTTTCCGTACCATTTTCCAAAAGATCCAGTCTTCACTAAGAAAGATCGAGTTTCCACAAGATCCTCTCGGACTCAAGAGAGGAGTCGGGGCGGGTTCTGTAGTGACGGCAGCCGCTCTTCGTTCTTCTGTGAGCTTCTCCTTGTAACATACCTTGCAAAACACAGGGAGAATCATGATTTATGTCATAAAAGTTAAAAGTAAATGATGCAGATACTAAAGAACAACAAAAACATCAGGAGCAGATTTGAAAAGTAACTGCTACTTTTCATCACCAAACTTGTATTTCTTAATCACCAAAACTTGCACAATAGCAGTAGCATATCATATAGTAATTATCAGGAGAGAACCCATTTTTTTTTTCCTTCATTATTTTTCTGTGTTCTTTGTCTTTTTATTTTGGGATTTTAGCAAAATTATCCCTTCCATGGGGTGAAATTGCATAATTACTCCATCTATGATACACAACCACCGCAATTAAAGCAATAATAAAAACAAACAACCAAGATCTAAAACCATATAAACTCGATCAACAAACTAATTTAAAGCAAAATAGAACTAGGTAAACTGTATTTTGAATCAACCAATCTGTTGAACAAAATCTTGTAGGATGTTGAAAAGCATGTAGACTGATCTAGTTTGAATGTTTGATGATAAACAGAATTTATTTATTTTCTGTATTTTGATACATGATGAACAGATGAAGTTAGTACTATATGGTCTATGAGCTCAAGCTTGTGTTCTATTCTAGTCTTTACAGGCTAACTAGTAAATAAAGTATTAGTCCGTGGCAAGAAAATCTTCAGTGCATCATATCCAATAATATCATACCAAGTGATATGGATAACCAATCAAATGAGTTTTTCATACAACATGATATGATTTCACGGGTGCAATGTATCCAATCATTGAAGATTTCCTCAATGGCATAAGTTATCATAAAATGCAGCATTAGTCTACTGATTTGCCGCAAAATAATAATTGATAAGGTTTCTTATGATTAAAAACCTTCCTTCATTTTTATCTTAAAAAAATTATTAAGCCAATAAAAAGACTTCAAGTGAAGCAGCAACTTAATTGCTAACCTTTCCCACCAGAATAAATTAAAAGGAGAACAAACAAGAGAAGTCGATGTAAAAAACTTGGCAGTTTCCCAGCTGCCAGCCTGCCATGGTGATCATATGAGTTTTATATTGCCAAGATATTCAAGATTCAAACTACAGCATTAATTACTATAATTTCGTATAAAAATTATTATATTTTGATGTATTCATGTCTGCTTTATTCATAAAATATCATTAAAAATAAAAGTGGAGCTTATTAAAGACAATAAAGGAAGAAAATAAAGTGTGAACCCTCTAATGGCCATCATAGAATAGAAAGCATCAATAATATATTATATCACTAGGGAAAGAAAAATGATATACTTGACTATTGCCATTTCAGAGAAACTTCTTCCTTGCCAACCATGTCTTCATAGGCTTCTGCATATCAGATCATCTTTCCTGAAAGGCTGCACTAATAGAATTTCCTATTTGGCTACACTTTTTTGTAACAAGATTCTGCAAAGAAAGTGGTGGTTGCCATCATAGGTTCAGCAGTGAAATTCTAAGAGTGTAATTGTTGTTTCCTTAAGCCATACGTGATTCTATGGCTCAAATTGTAATAGAGATTCATAGGAATGCAAAGTCTCAGCCAGTGCCGGTCCTGACTATTCCGAAGCCCCTGGACAAAATCTAAAAAATGGGTCCTATAGCAACAAAATCATCCCCACTTCATCTCAAACTAAAAATAAAAATTAAAAAATCCATGATTTTTATATCTCCAGTTGCCATTTTTTTTTTTTTGGTCTTTGGTGGGTGGAGAATAAATGAAGAATATATAAATAATAATGATAAGAAAGTATGAAACTTTAAAAAAAATTGGGTTTTGTACTAGAATAAAACGAATCGGGTCAGGTTCTAATTTTTTTTTGATATTGTTTGAGCTTTTTTTTTGGATTTTTTTTTTTTACAACTCGACCCACAACAAAAAATCACATCATATATTTGGGGTCCCCTAGGCATGACGGGCCCAGGGCGGGTGCCCACCCTTGACCCACCCAAGGGCGGCCTCTGGTCTCAACTTAGATTTATCATTGATAACTCTTATTTCTACACATTGTGTAGCCCCTTACTTTCATCTTTTATGCTTGCTTCCCGGGTAAAACCAGGTATTTAATGTGTTTAAATAAGTGTTTCACGATTTCTTCCAGAAGAGGGGCTAGAGTGCAAAAATATAGGAATTTTGGGGCAAAAGTGTAATTTTTGAAAGTTAAATTATGCTCCCTTTTTCTGTGGTTAGGGGCTGCAGAAAAGAGACCAGAAGACCACCATTTTGAAATTCTGCACCCTAGGGTGCATAATTCATGGGTGGAATTTTGATGAAAACTTCCTGCAGAATGTTCATATCTTGGGAGTCATATCTCCCTCTTCCGATCAAACTAGGTTTTGTACTACCTATGGTTGGAAACCTTCAGAAGTCTTCTTTCCAACGGTTCTTAAAGAACACAATCTGATATTTGTGGAGAAATTTATGCCCGTTTTTGTAACGGTGCGCGCTGTTTGAAACTCATCCGTGAAGCCCCCAAAATCAGCCACTTATGAAGGGCATTCTCATCCTTTCCTCTCATTTCTGCCCTAAAGCCTCCTCCCACTATAAATATCCCCTTTTCTCAAGACAAGTGAGGATCCCTAACCCCCTTTCTCTCTCTCTTCCACCCAACTCTCATTTCTCTCCATTTTCTTCATCTCTTTCACCTTCTCCACCAAATAAGTGAGAGATCCAAGCTCCTATGGAAGTTTTTCCTCCATAGGAGCTCACCATAAACCTCCACCACCATTTTTACACTTCATCCACCCATGTAGGAGTAGATTGTAAGGAATTAGGAGTGGTCTTTGGACCAAATCCGAGCTAGGAAAGCATAGAGCATCTTTGGAAGAGTTGTCTTCAAGGGATGTTTCTATTTTCTCTTTTCTTTGCTTTTCTTGTTTTCCTTAATGTATAACCACCAATTTAGGGATATTGTAAACCTACACTTATTGCAATATATGTATGATTGTTCTCTTTGAGTTTTGTTCTACTCTTTGCTTATTCATGATTAAATCTCTTGTTGTGATATCCATGTGTGTGATGAGTCTAAATTGATATGTGTCCATGATTGGGATTAGGAGTAGTGTAATTTAATTTAGGAGTAGAGTAATTTAGCATCCCATGATTGTTGATTGATTGATTGATAGATGATCCAAAATACCATGTTTAGATGATTTGAGTATTGCCTATTAGCTCTAAAGAGTGGGAGAAGTTTGATTGATGCATGTACTTGCTAAATTAGACTTTGGTTCTATATTCTTGTACTTAATGGGTCTTTGTTTTCAAAGGCACAATTTCTCACCCACGGCTTGGCTTGGGTGATGATTTGATTTTGGTAAATTTCTCGATCAAGAGAATGAACCCCTAACTTAAATTGAATGGTCGTAATGAATAACAATCAACTTATTGCATGTAGTTGTTTGGTAAGCTTGTTTCCATTTTTATCCATTCTAGGGAGATTGATAAAACCAAATCCGTATCTAGAGTAAAGATAAATTGAATTCCTCTTGTGCTCGTGTAGTTATAGGGGTATTTCATTGCTTAATGCTCTCACTCGGTTAGCCACCTTGTGGATGATATTTAGGTTGTGTGTTATATATCGCGTGGTTCACATTAACATGCTCAGCGTGATATCTTCTACATTTGACCAGTAAGTTGAGAGATCACTAGGCTGGCGTGTAGAGCTCGTGTGTGTGTTCCGCGGTCCTTAATGAATCCAAGCATTTATACATGGATGTAATCTCTAAAAAATTGAGAGAGATTACAGATTAATTAAGGGGACACAAGCATATAACATACGTGTTGTATAGGTATCTCATATGCTTAATGCTTTTACTTGGTTGCCATCCCCTATTTGGTTAGCCATTGTAAATGAATTATTGGCTGTAGTATGGCCCACACGGATGCGCATTATATGCCCAACGAAATAACCACTATATATGACTAGAAAGTGAGAGATACACTAGGTTAGCATATAGGGTTCATATGTGTGTTCCATAATTCTTAATGAATTCATGTATTGTGTGGATTTGATTTCTAAGATTCAAAAGAGATTAGAGATCAATTAAGGGGACACGAGCCTATGATATACTTGCACATTGAGGGACTAAGTGAGTCTAGCACTTAATTAGGAGGATTGTTACGGTTGAGTTATTTCCCTAGTGTAATCACATTTCATGTTATCTTTCCATTCCATCCTATCCTTGTAAATATTAGTTTATGTAATTTATATATTTATAGTATTATTTTCACTTTTCCGCAACCGCAGCACACGAGTTCTCTCGGAGTGTTTTAATAGTAGCTAGAACCGGTGACGGTCAACGGGTTTCACCTCTCTGCGGAACGATACCCTCACTTGCCGTTGTTCTAGTCCCTGTGACTCGCGTGCTAGTGAGGTTGAACTTAAATGTTCAATCTTTTGACCGATACCGCAACGACGTGTCATCAATCATAAAGTCGCAAAGTTCATGTTTTGGTTGTTAAAAACATCATGAGCTTCTGTTTGGGTGGCTTTGCTCTGTTTTGCTTCAGCTGCTTGTTCGTTGTTTTTGCCTTGCTTGGCTCTTGCCGTTCAAAAAAAAAAAAAAAAAAACCATCAGGAGCTTAGTTTCAGTTAAGATTAACACAATGCTTTAAGGAATGATGTGTATTGAAACTAAAGAATGTTAACTTCTTCAAATTCTAATTTCTCCCAAACTTCTTTAATCTTTTTTTTTTTTTTCCAAATTACCAAACAACTGCATCAAAAACTTTAACAAGAGTTATTGATCTATTAAGTGATGATGAAATTCTCAGAAGTGGAATTGGTGCGAAATGTCACCTTTTGAAACTCATTTGGTGATATTGTCAGTAGTTTAATAAGTTAAGTTTAAAAGACACCTATTATGGTGAACTACCAAAATTACCCTTAAATAATCATTTATGTTATTCTTTTTGTACTTTTCTCTCTCCACACTTCCAACAAAAATGACAGTAGTGTTAACTCAGTATAAGTCTCTCTCTCTCTCTCTCTCTCTCTCTCTCTCTCTCTCTCTCACTCTCTCTCTCCAAATAAAAGTTCAAGATTTATTGTTGCCTCGAGTTTCATCTTCAACTTATAAAATAAAGTAATATTTCTTGAACTTTCTTCTTTTAATTTGTTCACATTTTGTAAACCAGCCATTGTGAGAATTTTTGGATCTCTGAGCCTTTTCATATGATGCCTGAGCCTTTTCATGTGTTTCCCGTGCCTTTTCATGTGTTACCCGTGCCTTTTCATGTCTTCATTATCCGAGCCTTTTCATGTGTTTCCCGTGCCTTTTCATGTGTTATCCGAGCCTTTTCATGTGTTTCCCATGCTTTTTCATGTGTTATCCGTACCTTTTCATTCACTATCCGAGCCTTTTGAAGATTTTTTCGAGCCTTTTTATGTCTTCCCCGAGCCTTTTGAAGAATTTTTTGAGCATTTTCATGTGTTATTCGTGCCTTTTGATGTCTTCACTATCCGAGCATTTTCATGTGTTTCCCCGTGTCTTTTCATGTGTTACCAGAGCATTTTCATGTCTTCACTATCCGAGCATTTTCATGTGTTTCCCGTGCATTTTCATGTGTTACCCATGCCTTTTCATTCACTATCCGAGCCTTTTGAAGAATTTTTTGAGCATTTATATGATTTAATCGAGCTTTTTGAAGACTTGTCCGAGCCTATTGATGTGATTTACCCGAGCCTTTTAAAGAATATTCTGAGCCTTTTCATGTCTTCTCCAAGACTTTTCAATATCCTCACCAGAGACTTTGTAAATGTAATATTTGAAAAACGTTTGTAGTCTTGGATTTTTATTAATGGTTTGTGATGATTAATTTGACAGCATCATGAATCAGGTTAGAATAGTAATATCTTACAACGATCGATGAGAGCAGTTACTTGACGAAAGTCAGAGGTTTGTTGGATCCGATAACCAAGGAATGTATGTGTCAAAGGATATGACTTACGAAGAATTGGTGGCGATCGTGCATACCATTGTGAATTAAGATGTAAACAAATTCAATATTGATCTGCCATCAATATCAATCGTTTCTGGCAATACATGTCGCACATTTGTCACACATTTATAAGAAATGACAACGATGTGCAGTTTATGCTAGGGGAAGATCGAGTTATCCCTCAAGTATGTGTCAGTGTAACTGAGAGGATAACTGGAGATGTGATTGGGAATGATATTACTCCTCCTTAAAATATCCAACAATTAGGATCTTTTAGCGATAGCAACTAAGTGTTCACCCAAATAAGTGCCACCGAAGGTGGTGGAAACATGTGTGGTGTCCCATCGGTAGCGGTCGACCATGAAGATTTAGTTGAACCTCAATTTGGCGATGTGTTTGGTTGTCGAATTGAGCAGTACAATGAGCAGAACAATTACCCGAACCATGAGATGGATAATGAGACAAATAATGAACAGGTTAATGATCAGGTTGATGATCTACAAAATGTAGATGAAGAGACTGCACAAATTCAAACACGAGGTAGACATGTACAAGGAGTTAGTTGCACTCCACCTGATATGCCTGGGACTTCCGAGGTCCGGTATAATGTAACAGCATCTGATTCTGCTAATGTGACAATGTGGGTTATTTCCGGAGCAGATTCATACTCGTTTGGTATTGATAGAAGCAGCACCTTAGCAGTGCAAGAACCTAGAACCATGATTTATAAAAGTCAACTTTTTCCTTAGTAAAAAGGATTTGAAGAGGCTAGTTGGTCATTTTGCAATGCATCAGAACTTTGAATGGAAGGTGAAAAGGTCCAATAAGACAACTTTACATCTGGTTTGCATCATTGACGACTGTACATGGAAATTAAGAGCGGTGAGGAGAGATGAAGGGACATACTTTCAAGTCAGAAGTTTTGTCAATGAACACAGTTATCCCTTGGAGGAGATTCACCGTCGCCACCGACAAGCGAGTGCAGTCATAATCGAAGAAGTCGTTGCACCTAGACTTCAACAACATGATGGTCGTCTCATGCGTCCCAAAGACGTCATTGCCGATATGAAAACAATGTATGGCATACAAATTATGTACAATAAGGCACACGATGCCCTGCAATATGCATTGTCATTGACCTATGGAAAGCATGAAGAAGCTTTCCAACTCCTGCCATCTTTTGTATACATTCTAGAACAGCAAAATCCTGGCACAATCATCAACTTACAGTGCACAGACGATGGTAAATTCCTCTACTTTTTCATGTCATTATGGTCCTTAATTAGAGGTTTTCGGAGGTGTATACGTCCTGTAATTGCAGTTGATGGTACCCATTTAAAGGGAAGACTCGGGGGTACAATGTTTGTGGCAACTGCACGAGATGGAAACGAACGGGTGTATCCAATTGCTTTTGGGTACGGTGACTCAGAAAACAACATTTCATAGGAGTGGTTTTTGGAATGCTTGAGGGGTGCCCTTGGTCATATAGATGATCTGATTTTCATTTCCGATCATCATACAAGCATTGAAGCAGGGATTTCTAAAGTGTTCCCTTATACATTCCATACCATATGTTGCTGGCATTTTGGTGAAAATATGAAGAAGCGATTCCACAGAAAGAATGTTGATGACATAATGGATGACGCAGCTAGGTCATACAGTGAATTAAAGTATAATCGCCACATGGAGGATTTACGTAAGATGCACAAGGCCGCATTTGATTATGCCATTGTTGTCGGTCCTCACAAATGGTCCCGCGTACACTGTCCCCAAAGAAGGTACATGGTGATGACCACAAATGTTGCAGAGTGCAAAAACTCATTCCTAAAATTCGCACGGCAACTACCATTGATGACATTGGCAGAGTTCATAAGGAATATGCTACAAAAGTGGTTTCACGATCGTCATGTAGCTGCACGGTCCATGCGTCATCAATTGACCGACACAGCACATCATGTGATCCTGAAATGGGTCGAGAAGTGCGGTTATATGACCGTAAATCCAGTTGACTGGAACATATTCTCCATCAGACACAAGGGAAAACAGTGGACGGTTGACTTAGCCCGGAAGACTTGCACATGCAACAAATTCCAAATGGATTTTTTTCCATGTTCACATGCACTCGTAGCGGCAAGGTACTTGACAAGTTATAGTTCACATATTATATTACCCAAATGTGAATATCACTGTTTTCATTGTTGTAGGGAGCGGAACTTGGATTTCACATCTCTATGTGTGGACTACTAAATGAGGGAGACACTTATTGATGCATACTCAATTCCTATTATGCATGTTGGCCATCCTTCTTCATGGGTAGTGCCATCTGGCATCGCAGCGCAGGTGGTTTTAAATCCAAAGACAAAGAGACAATCAGGTCGCCCAATGGAGGGTAGACATGCCTCGTCTTCGGAGAGGACAACCACACAGTCATGTAGAAGATGTAGACAACTAGGACATAATAACAGGAGGTGTTCCAACCCACCTATGGTTAATGAAGGTCCGAATAGAATTGTCCCCGAGGAATACCGTTGTAAGTGCAGCATCTGTCATTCAATTGGACACAACAAACAAACGTTCGATGATAAAGACTTTATCGTGGACTGAATGGACTCGTTGAGGAATGCAATCAAACATAACAAGGCAGTATAAGAAGAAGACGAATTACCACCAGAAGCACCTTGAGGAACATGTCTCCAAGTTGATGTCTTCCAACATCGTTCAGACTTTGGGAACCATGCTCGATACAATTGTGTTGTTTAAATCATTCAGCTTTAGTTATTCATTTTCATTGTATTGTTTAAATCATGTTGTAATGCACCAAATTGTTCACACGCAGGTTGGAATTGAAAAAAAATAATTGATTAATGAAAATAATAAATTCAAATGTTATGTACATCAACTACAACTCAGGGAACAACCCGTATATACATCATCTATACAACAGTGTTGTGAAGCGAGTTACAATAAACCTCCACAGCCATCTTCTCCTGGATGGTGCTCATATCCTCTTCTTTCCAATCGAACTCCTTCTTGTTTGCCAACAAGTACTCTGCCAATCTCAAAGTATAGACACCACAGTTACCGCTGCAAATCACCATATGAACAACCATTATAATAGAATTTAATTAAAACCAAGTGAGATAGAATAAAATGTTAAAACAGTCATACCCCTGTTGTTGTTGGGGCACCCCACGGGATCCGTCCATGATGCTCATCCGAAAGGCCTTCTTCGATAAATTGTATGTCACATCATCCTTCGTTATGTTAGAGAGAAACCCGACATGATGCAACATCGAGGGTATAAACCAACGTAGGCACGCGACCTGCTTATTCATGTACTCCCATGTAACCTCCTGTCTGAACGGGTCTAATAGGTAGATATTCCCTTGTATAAGGTCGATGCTGGGCAGTACACAATGGTTGCGTCCGAGGTTGCAAGGTATCATAACTTATTAGTGTTTCAACATAGTGTTATGTGTCTAAAATCTAAACATAGTATTAAACACATTGAAACCTTATAATTTAAACACTCACCTAATCAACCGCGTGTCATGGCCGGTTTCCTAACGAGACCAATCCTCGAACCGTCTTCATGTCATCATCGTGCCACTTGTGTTTCAGCATAGACCATTCCTTAGGGGGTGTGGCCACCCCACTGCCGAACATCTGCCCCCCACTGAATATCCAAACATGACTGTACATAGAAAATTAACCACAGTGTTAGGTAATAGATCTATTAAACACATCAATGTAAAAATGAAAACCGTACAGTACAAAAACTTACATAGAACTGGGAATCCAATACGTTGACCCTCTGAACGTAGACAGTGGAGTATGCTCGCTGACGCTTCCGTAAAATCAACAAGTACGCGTCGATGTGCTGACAATGTAAACATTTTATATTGTTAGGATTCTACCATTACTGATAAAAACTTATACAGACAGTTAAAGTAAGGAACATACCGCATCCTCCAACTCCATGAAGTTGGTTTGGAACTGTTGGAACCAAGTGATACCAACTAGTATATGTATATCCATAACATGTCTACATAATTGCTGAAGAAGTTAGATGACCAAGTAATATTAATTAAAAGATTGTGAAATGAACGATTATACTTACAATTCCCCCGTGGTGTTCCTCTTGTAGGCTTGGTACGCTACAACGTGGTCAGGATCTAACAAATCATATAGCTTGAATACATGCACTGATGACGCTGGCCTGGTCCTTGGCTTCTTCGGCCTACAGGGGTCAGTGTATGGGGACATCAGCTGCCAACCTGGCTTGTGAACCCGCAACTGATGCTGAGCTTTGGGTGAACTACAAGCTCCAGAACTAGACTCCACCGGAGGGGTGAGCAGTGAGGAGGATCTCTGCCTCCGTGGATCGCTGTGAGGAAGGTCTCTCCCACTGTGTATTGCTATGAGGAGGGCTGCGCTGTGAGAAAGATCTCTCCCGCCGTGTATCTCCCCGAGGAGGGCTGCGCTGTGAGAAGGATCTCTCCCTCCGTGTATCGCTCTCCCTCCCTATATCGTGCTGATGAGTGAGGGAGTTGAGTCGGGATCTTTTCAAGGGTCGCATTACGCTGGGATCGACCGGTGGTGGTGTGCGCTGTGAGAATGAACTCTGTCCTAGGTCATGTGGAAGAACATGTGGCTCAGATCCACCAGGTGGCTCCCATACCAGAAGTGTTGTCTTTGTACCAGTAGTGCTGTCAGGTAAAACCGAAAGAGGTACTTGCTCCAATAGTGCTATCTCTGAACCACCGGGTACCTCTGCTCGTTCTGTCATAACATGACCCTGCTGATCGGATACTGTGTCCATAGTATGTGCCTCCGTAGTAGGTATCTACTCATGTATGGTCTTTGTGTCTGTCCCATGCTGATGAGTACATGTCCTGCCTGTAGGACTAAAGTCTCTATGATAGTCATCGTCTTCGAATGGTCGGTCATCGAATAGTGGACCATCCATACGGGACTGCGTTGTTTGACCCTGACCTTGACCCTGAAGCGCCCAGATCATATCCAACAACTCATGATACTGCTGATCTCGTTTCTTATCACTCTTTCAGACAGCATCCATCACATCATCCCGTACAAATCGGATAGCATCCATCACTTCAGCGAATTTACTGTCCCAGTCCTAAAAGGATTTGAAACTCTGTCAGCAATTCAACTGTTCACTCGATTGAAATTAAATAATGCGGTTATAATATTTTTTACATACATGTGGATGCCCATCAACGCCTCCTCGGGAATTACCTCTAGGTCAAGACTGTCTGGGCATAGTGAATCATACCCGCCTATGCCTATCGGGACTCTCACCGCGACCCTCCGGATCTGAATCACCCCAGCTCAAGGTTGTCTAGGCAAAGTGAATCGTACCCGCCGACGCCTCACGGGATTCCGACTCCCACCGTCTTGGTCTGAACCCTCTGTATCACTGGGTCCGGAATACGCACCATCTCAATCACTGGGTCCAGAATAAGGACCCTCCGTATCACTGGGTCTTGAATACGCACTCTCCGTATCACTGGGTCTGGCACTCCTACATCGTTCGTGCTCCAAGACGTAACCAGGTATATCAGTAGCATCGGCATCATACAAACTGCCTCCCAGGTCTATGCCTTCATAGTAACGTTGAGCCATCTCAACATCCGTCGACACCAATTCACGCCGCGCAAACATCTGAAATAGGAGTTATTTCATTGTAATTATATACATACCAATAACTATGAAAAAAAACAACAACAATACTTACCCTTTCAGTGAAAATGACATCCAGTTTTCTCCCCCACGGTCGCTAACTCAACTCCCATTTCAGGATACGTGGGTGGGGGGTAGCTTATCAATTGCCCTACAGGTCCCACAATTTTTATCCCAAGCTCGGGGATAACCTCAAAAGCAAATATTTGTGTAATATATAAGGACAATAACAAGTAAATACATCAGTTATATAAAAAAAAAATTACAATTAAAATACGGATTCAAATTCTAAATTCTCACCAACAATGTGTGTGATAGACCATACATGTTGTACATCTCGGTGGTGTTTACGTCAACGCCCTTTTCTTGTTGTCGTTGTTCAAACCGCTCCCGTCGACCATCCAACGCATGCTTGAAACCAAAAATAGACCGCATATACACGTGTACGCCCTAAGGGAACGCATCAAAAGCGTCCAAGTCCTCCACTAGCCGAAACTGCCATACTAGAACTTTATCTCACTCGTCCAACCCCATCAGCATCCAGTTCTGCATAAACAATAAGCATAGCTTCACAGCATCGTACGGCTCCACAAAAATATCAATTCACAGCACCGCTCTCAGCTCTTCAAACTCAATGTCTCTACCTTGAAAGTACCGGTCGTATATGTCATTCTCTACCATATCATACCTCGCAGTGTCGGGAATGACTCCGAACTTCAAACCGGTTATTAGACAGAACTCAACCTTCGAGAACCTGACCGAATGCTTACCTAACAAAAATCTCATCTCATCTTCCGGCCCATCGTGATGCAACTTGCGAAAAAGCAGCCGATGAACAATCCCAACCGAAAACTGAATCTCACGATGCATTTGAAGAAAATGACTAAAACATGACTCAGTATACCGACGTCGGTCTTTGGTCATCAGATGTTGAGGTACACTGTTAAGTGCGTTGTCGATATCTTTAAGGTCATCGAAATGGTTATGCCGTATAATATTTCCCTTGAACCATTCTCCCACTGGGTTTTAAGGGAGTCCTTTAGCTGATTCATCATCTGCATTCAAAGAAAAAAAGCATATCAGTTCATGAAAAGGCTCGAACAAAAAGGCTCGGGCAGTGTATGAAAAGGCTCGAACACTTCATTAAAAGACTCGGTTAGTGTATAAAAAGGCTCGAACAGTTCAGTAAAAGGCTCAGGTAGTGTATCAAAAGGACTAGGTAATATTGTAAAAAGGCACGGAAACAGTTCAAAAAGGCACGGAAACATTCCAAAAAGGCTCGATAAGCCACGAAAATGCTCGGAGATTCTAAACGATTAAGACCTATGATTTTTCAGGAAAAGGCTTGGGTAAAATTTTAAAAAGGCACGGAAAAAGTTTAAAAAGGCACGGAAATAGTTCAAAAAGGCATGGAAACATTTCTAAAAGGCACGAAAACAGTTAAAAAAGGCACGGAAACATTTCTAAAAAGCTCAGAAACAATTCAAAAAGCCACGGAAACAGCTTAGAAAGGCTCAAAAAGGCTCGGAGATTCTAAACGATTAAAACCTATGATTTTTCCTTTAAAAAGGCTCGGAAACAGTTCAAAAGGCACGAAAACAGTTCAAAAGGCTCGGAAACATTTCAAAAAGGCTCGAAAACAGTTCAAAAAAGCTCGGAAACATTTCAAAAAGACTCGAAAACAGTTCAAAAATGCTTGGAAAGAGTTCAAAAAGGCTCGAAGATTCTAAACGTTTAAGACCTATAATTTTTCCTTGAAAAAGCTCTGGTAACATTTTAAAAAGGCTCGCACATAGTTCAAAAAGGCTCGGAAACAGTTCAATAAGGCTTGAAAATCTAGAACTTGTTCATCTTCAAAACAATTTTTTTATCTAAACTAAAACCCACATAATCAAATCAAATCAAATGGCACCCAATCAAACCTAATCTACATGATGAAAATGGCATCCAACATCAAACTCACAAACTAATCAACAACAAAAACGCATGAAGAAAATAAAAACTTACCATTGTCTATTGAGTTCGCCAGTTTCCTCTCCTCGTCAAAAGTACTGTAGCTCTGTCGCTGGTGAATTGCAGTCAGCTTTGGTCCACTTTAGGACTGTTGCACCGTCGGGTTTTCTTATCTCGAGCTTTTCTGTCAACGTTTGAAAAACACACAAAGCGACAAAAGGGGTATTTTTGTCTGGTTACCTTATTAGGTGCCTTTTAAACTTAAATTGGTAATGTATTGATTTTTTACAAAAACCGCCACAAATGGTGACATTTAAATTTCGAACCCATTCTGAGAATTGATGTTTGGGGCATGGGAGGTGTCGGTAAGACAACCCTAGTAAAGAACTTGAACAACAAGCTCAAGGGAAGTTCTTCAACACAACATTTTAGCATTTTAATAAAATTGGTCCAAGAAGCTGGATTAATAAAAGGTCCAGTCCAAATAAAATTGGTAGAGTGATTGAATTTGGAGGTGAAAGTGTGCAGAGGCTAGCTATTCGACTTCAGAGGCTCCAAAAGGAAAACTTTCTTCTTATCTTGGAAAGATGCCTTGAATGAGTTGCAAAGGTCAGCTCATAACATCAAAGGCATAGAGATAACCAATCAAATGATTTTTTCATGTTGCGTGATTTCACTTGCCGTGCATTGCACCCCATACGTGCACTAAAGATTTCCTCGTCTATGGCATAAGTAATCATAAAATGCAGCAATATTCTATCATTTGCCAAGTATGCAAAATTGAACTTCCCTAAACATAAACAATCCTTTTCTAGGAGACTAGGACAAGCAAGTGGCACTCATAGAAAAACATAATTGATAAGGTTTTTTATGATTAAAAACTGAGGTCAGAATTGGAGAGCAACTTGGTTTTTCATTTACGAGAAGATTGTCATGGGGTCACCAAAAAAATGCCTACAAACAAGTGAAGAAACACATTTGATGAGGCAGAAAAACTTGGCAGTTTCCCAGCCGCCAAGGTGATCATCTGAGTTTTGTATTGCCAAAATATGAATATTCAAAATTCAAACTACATCATCAATTATTATAATTCCGTAACAAATTATTATATTTGATGTATTCCAACACTAAAGCATATTCCGGGGCCACCTGTGGAAAATCATACTACAGCACCAAAGGTTTTTTCCACATTGATCAATTTGTTTAAAAATTATGGATCCACGGGATGATCGATGTATGTAGATATGTAGTTGTGAAAGTGGTTTTAGGCCTAACTCAACCCCAAAAGTTAGCTTGTAGGGTGAGGGTTGCTCTCACAATATATTGCACTTCCCATTTATGCCCAAGCGATGTGGGACTATGATTCACACCCTCCCTCACGCACAACATGCTCACTCAGCAGCACCTACACCTGTGACAGGACAGGGACACACAAGGTCAGACCCATCCTTGGGCATGTCCAACTCTGATACAATGTCAACGTGGTCTTGAACCTAACTCAACCTTAAAAGCTAGCCTGACCACTTTGACAGTAGTATAGCAGGAGTAGAAAAGAGAAGACTTCTCTGTAAAAGATACCTGAACAAGAAGCTTAATAGATTTCTGATACATGTAAGTAAAATATTAAATGCACAAAATGAGAAAAAGTTACCCAAAAGATGAAAGCAGAAGAGTGAATTATTTGATGGAAGCTGAAATTCAACGCAGTCAATGCTAGAGGTCAGCTCTCAACTTGTTAGTGGTTGCAACATCTACATCTGTTTCCGATTCGGACAAACCAAACCAGATCAAAGAATATATTAACAAAAGGAATCTTCTTGGCATGTGAGGAAAAGGTTTCTTGCAATCCAAATTGATCTGATGAGAAAAAAAAAATCAACTTTAGTATAAAGTGGCCCTAGAGCCATTTCATATATTCTTGTTGAATGATCTATTATTGCAAATGCTGTGAAAACTTGCATACTCCTGCATTTTATTACTGTCACTAACCACTGGTCCCAAAAGTTAAGCCAATAGATAAGGGGTCAACTATAGTATTTAAGGCATGGTTGATGAAATTTATGATACGTTAACACTTGCCTTCAATTTGGTTTGCCAATTATCTGCCATGGGAGAGGCAACTTCAATCTTTTGTTTACTAAGGGAAGATATTGGCTGCACTGTTAGTGGCATTAATGAAGGACATTAAAAAGAAAAAAAATTGAAGTTGTTGAACCAACTGTGAGTCCCATAGAATAGTCAGTAAAAAAAATAAAAAATAAAAAAAATAAAAAAAAAAATAAAAAAAAAACATATTATAAGTATAAAAAAAAAAGGTTTATTGGCATTTGAGGGCACCTTCTTCATTTTTTTTTTAACAGCCCAATATTTTTTAACAAGGCCAAACACAACAGTCGGAAACCACAAACCCGCAGAAACAAACAACCCCACACATCTGAATTTTGTATTGCCAAATATATAAATATTCAAGATTCAAACTACAGCATCAATTATTATAATTTTATATAAAAATTATTATATTTTGATGTATTCATGTCTGCTTTTTTCATAAGAATATAAGATATCATTAAAAATCAAAGTGGGGTTCAATAAAGACAACAAAGGAAGAAAATAACATGTGAAACCAATAATGGCCATCATAGAATAGTAAGAATCAATAATAGGGACAGAAAAATGATTTAATTGGCTATTGGCATTTCAGAGCAACTTCTTCCTTCCCAAATATATGCTTCATAGGCTTCTGCATATCAGATCAACTTTCCTGAAAGGCTGCAAACTTTCATTCCTTGTGCAGTTTCATTGCTCTTTGAATTTCCTATTTTGCTACACTTTGTAACAAGATTCTGCAATGGAAGTGGTGGTTGCGATCATAGGTTCAGCTGTGACGGAGGCTGGCAGATCATTGTGTGGCTCCTTTCCAAGCATCAAGAACTTCATCAGCTTCCAATCAAATATCAGTGCTCTTGAAAAAGAGAAAAAAAGTCTTGTTGATCGACAGAACAAAGTGATAGAAGATGTTGATTATTCATCTGATGCTCAGATGACACTGTGGCTTCGAGAGGTCGAACAAATCTTACTTGAAGTGAACTCAGTTCAAGCAAGTATGACAGCCAGTAACCTAAGACTTTGCGGATGTTTCTTTAATTGCAGTGAAAGGTATAGACTTAGCAAGGAGACTGCAAGAATGCTCATGGAGATAGAAAGACTTCTCAAGGCTGGCGATATTGCTGTCAAAATGGTGGAGCGGAAATATTTGGCAAAAGCAGTAGAGCATATCCCTGGACCTTCTATTGTAAATCAAACAACTGCATCAAAAAATTTAGCCAAGGTTATGGATCTATTAAACGACGATGATGTTCTGAGGATTGGTGTTTGGGGCATGGGAGGGGTCGGTAAAACTACCCTGGTAAAGAACTTGAACAACCAGCTCAAGGGCAGTTCTTCAACTCATCAGTTTGGCATCGTAATATGGGCTACTGTGTCTCGGAAGCCGGATTTAAAAAAGGTCCAAATACAATTGGCAGAGAGATTGAATTTGAAGACGAGTGTGGAAGAAAGTGTGCAGAGGCTAGCTATCCAACTTCATCAAAGGCTCCAAAAGAAGAAGTTTCTTCTTATCCTGGATGATGTTTGGGAGACAATCGATTTGGATTCTTTGGGTGTCCCACAACCACAACCTGAAGATCATACAGGTTCTAAGATTATATTGACATCTCGCTCTCTAGAGGTATGCAGGGAGATGAAGACCGACAAAGAAGTAAAAGTGGACGTCCTGAATGATGAAGAATCATGGCAATTGTTTACTGTAAATGCGGGAATGGTAGCTACTTCAAAACATATTGAATCAATTGCGAGATCTGTTGCCAGAGAATGTAGCGGTCTGCCTTTGGCCATCACCATCGTGGGGTCAGTTATGAGAGGAAAGACAATGATTGAACTGTGGACGGATGCCTTAAGCGGGTTACGGAGGTCGGTTCCTAACATCAAAGGCATAGAGAATAAAGTTTACAAGCCCTTGAAGTGGAGTTATGATTCATTACAAGGTAAGAACATCAAACCTTGCTTTCTATACTGCTCTTTATTTCCCGAGGATTTCTCTATTGATGTAAGTGAACTTGTCAACTGCTGGCTGGGTGAAGGTTTGATAGATGAACAGCAAAACTATGAGGACTCTTATAGTAGAGGAATAGCTTTGATTGAAAATCTAAAAGACTCTTGTTTGTTGGAAAATGGAGCTGACGAGGGCACCGTAAAAATGCATGATGTAGTCCGTGATGTTGCTGTGTGGATTTCATCCACCATGGAGGATGGATGTAAATCAATTGTGCGGTCAGGAATTGGACTGACTCAGATTTCAAAAGTTGAAATGTCCAAGTCTCTCAAAAGAGTCTCTTTCATGAATAACAGAATAATAGTGTTACCTGATTGTGGGATTTGTTGTCCAGAGACCGTGAGTTTACTGCTACAAGGTAATCACTTCCTCTCTAGAATTCCTGATGGATTTCTTCAAGCATTTGAGTCACTCAAAGTCTTGAATCTAAGTGAAACTCACATCCGCTCGTTACCTCAATCCATTCTCCAATTAGGTGACCTTCGAATACTTCTTTTAAAGGAATGCTTTGCTCTTGAAGAATTACCTCAGCTAGGAGGGCTTAGTCAACTTCAAGTGCTTGATTGCAGTGGCTCTCTCATTAGAAAATTGCCAAGTGGAATGAAAAATTTGATCAACTTAAGGCAATTACTCCTATCCCGGACTGACAAACTAGAAATCATTCAAAGCGGGATCATATCTGGATTGTCTAGTTTGGAGGTTTTAGACATGACACACAGTGCTTATGTTTGGGGTTTGAAGAGAAAGGCAAGTGACGGACAATCAACTTTTGAAGAGCTGCAGAACCTTGAGCGGTTACATTCATTATCAATAAGATTGAAGGGCATTCCATCTCTTCAGAACGAGAACCTTACTTTGATAAGTAGATTAAGAACATTCAAACTGCATATTGGTCCAGAAGAATTCTATATCAAGAGTAAACATGATAAAAGAAATCTGTCAATTGGTGGCCATCATTTTTCAGGAGAAGAGATCGGTTGGTTGTTGACTAATGCAAGTCTGATGGAACTAAATAATTGTTCAGGACTGAATCAAATGCTTGAAACATTGTTGATAAGCAGCATTGGTTCCTTCACTAGTTTGAAATCTCTAACCATTACAAATTCTCCCTCAAGTTTAAGGCCAGGTGGAGGATGTGCTGCCCATGATGACCTGCTACCAAATTTGGAAGAACTTCGCCTTCAAGATCTGATCAAGTTAGGAAGCATCTCAGAACTATCTGGTTTTCTTGGACTTAGATTTTCTAGACTAAAATTAATAGAGGTGTTTAGATGTAATGGATTAGAATATCTTCTCACTTGCGGTGATTTCATTATATCCCTACCAAAACTGGAAACAATCCAGGTAAGCTCCTGTTACAGTTTAGTGGAGCTTTTCAATTTTCCTTTGCAGGAAAATTTTGTTCCAGAACCGGTTGTTCCAAACCTACGGACACTCAAGCTGGTGAACCTCCCCAAGCTGAAGAATCTTTCCAGACAGGATGGATCCCGGCTAGATTCAAAATTTATATCATGTGTGTATCAAGTGAAAGCAATAGAGCAGATTGAGGTAATCAAGTGCGATAATCTCAGGAAGCTGCCTCTCACCATTGGAGTTGGAAGCCCACAATTATTACCAAGTCAAGTCTAGAGCGGTTCTTCAACAATGAGGTGAATGACGAGCTGATGATGAATGTAATTCACAGATATAGATAGGTAATTCAATGTATGTGTTTGCCTCTGTTACACATACATTGAAAATCAGCAGAAAACTGAATAGAAAATGAAGTTAGTGTTTTTGTTCAATGTAAGTTTCCATGTTTGTATCTTTAAAAACCGCAACTTGTGCAGTCAAAGATGCTATAGTTGCTCTGGTTGCTAGTTAGATACAAAATGGATACCAATAAAAGCATGACTTCCGTTTGCGATTTTTCAACTTCTTTAGATTTATCTTCTCTAGCGAAGACTCTTGAAGTCTCTGCAGTTTGTCCTTCAATTTTCTTAAAGCTTTAAACTTGTTTACTAAAACTCTTCTTCCATGGGAGTGGTAACTAGGAGGTATATAATCTGCATTGTATTTGATTATTCAACATCAAAATATTATAATCAAAATCTCAATTTATCTATGTAGAGAAACATGAAACATCTAACTAATCTCAGAAACAACCTGAACTATGAGCTTGCATCAGCTGAAAAAGTTTAGGAATTGGAAGTTTTCTTTAGGGGGTTAAAAGATTGTAACTTTTTGGAGGCTTCTCTAAGTTAATTGTTGTCCGCATTATTTACTCTTCTGGGCACTGAAACATCTACTGGCTTTTACATGTTCAAAGAATTTGTGATCTCCAACCACTGCCAGCAAGGAAATATCGGTCAAATTCTTGTTTTTTTCTTTAATTTGTTATGCATAAACTTGTTGATGCAAGAAAATTGACATCGCACCAACAAATTGCAGAGTGCAGGATACATGAGAAGGGTGAATTTCCCAGAAAAAAGGAAGTGGGGAGAGGAGACTGTTGAAGTCATGAGTACTGATGGTAACATCCAGACTTGCAAGTAAATTGGAAAATTCCAATTCTGTTTCCTTGTTCCATCATATCTCTACCTCTCTGGTTCAAATTTGTATTATGCAAAAATTCATGTAATTGAAAGATTACTTGATAGAGATGGGATTTCTAGACTTCTAGTTTACAAACTGACAAGGTTTAGTTTATTTATTATGGTTTTAGTTTGTATCACTTAGTTGAAGATTTCATGTCAGGGTTTGGAGAAATCTGATTCACATTTGAGTTCAGCAAAATATTGTTTGCGCTTTAAATGAAAAATGAACTGATTCTTCACACTCGGATTATCTCTAGAGCTCAAAAAGTACTGGTAATATCTCAAACCAGTCAACACAAAAGCAATCGGACCATATGAATAAATAGGCCATTTTGTCGAATACGAGTGCGCACGAAGAAAAAGTGTCCAAAGTTCCCGCATGTCCATATTGGTTACATCTAAGAAACATTTCATAGATTGAGCTTCGACTAGACCAAGAATGGTATGTCGAATGTCAGGAGGACATTTGTCTATTGCTTTGTTTAGAATTCTAACTTGTTCATGCATAGGAGTAATGTTAGTAGTGGTAGGATCTAAAATATGTTTTTCTTCTTCTATAAGATTTTTAGACTTTTGTTGAGACTATTTAAGCTTCTGCTATCAAAATAATTACCACAAACCTGAAAACAGAAAATGAAGCAAAAAGTTTATCACTTAAATGCAGTACACATAGAATTATATGTAAGCAAAAAAATATATATCAGCTTTAAATTCAGATTGTAATGTGTAAATGATATCAGAAAGCCATAGGGAGCGGGAATTAATATTTATGCTTATACATTCACTGAATATTTAAGATTCAACTCCATAATTTAATAGCAAGATGTTAAAAATTCAGGATGTGTATGAATTTCGATGACGAAATTCTTATAAGGTGAAAAGAATTGTTATACCCAATCCCACAAAATTGACACAAGTCCAATTGGCCCAAGCCCAAGCCAAAATGACAACATTTCCCTACCAAGTAATTGGATCAGTATGAGATATATAGAATAATAATTCCAAGTCCTACAATTTCAACCCAAAAGTTGATCCAGTCCGATTGATATTGGAAAAAAAAAAAAGATTTGTTGCCATAAAATTGGCAGGTGGCAGCAGCTGGTAAAGGGTGGAAAATTATTGGGGTAGGCGGCAAATGGCAGTGGTTGCTTTGAGAGGTGGCAAGAAATAAATGAATAAAGAAAAGAAAGAAAGGAAATGAATAGAGATAGAAGTGAGGCCTGGTAGGGGTGAAACTGAGAAAACAAAACAAAAAAAATAGAGGAGAGAAAAAAGAAGAGAGACCATGGCTTAGAAAACAAATAGAAAGTGGAGACAGGCGGTAGAGAAGAATAAGAGAAATAAAGAGATAGAGATACGTTAGAGAGAGCTAGAGGAGATACTCGGTCAAGACCCAAAATCGGAAAAGAGACAATAGAGAAAAGAAAGAAGAAGAAGAAGTTGGTCGAGAGAGAGAGAGAGAGAGTGTGTGTGTGTGTGTGAGAGAGAGAGAGAGAGAGAGGCATTTATAACTGCCTCTGGTTTAGGCGGAGAGAGAGAGAGAGAGAGAGAGAGGCATCTATAACTGCCTCTGGTTTAGGCGGACAGCCTGGCAAATAAACATCCATAGGAATTAGCTAATCGACTCCTCTCTCTCTCTCTCTCTCTCTCTCTCTCTCTCTCTCTCTCTCTCGACTTCTTCTTCTTCTTTCTTTTCTCTGTTGTCTCTTTTCTGATTTTGGGTCTTGACCGAGTATCTCCTCTAGCTCTCTCTCACGTATCTCTATCTCTTTATTTCTCTTATTCTTCTACTTTTACTCTCTCTCTCTCTCTCTCTCTCTCTCTCTCTCTCTCTCTCTCTCTCTCTCTCTCTCTCGATCGATCGACCAACTTCTTCTTCTTCTTTCTTTTCTCTGTTGTCTCTTTTCTGATTTTGGGTCTTGACCGAGTATCTCCTCTAACTCTCTCTCACGTATCTCTATCTCTTTATTTCTCTTATTCTTCTCCACCGCCTGTCTCCACTTTCTATTACTTTTCTAAGCCTTGGTCTCTCTTCTTTTTTCTCTTCTCTATTTTTTTTGTTTTGTTTTCTCAGTTTCACCCCTACCAGACCTCACTTCTATGTCTATTCATTTCCTTTCTTTCTTTTCTTTATTCATTTATTTCTTGCCCTCTCTCTCTCTCTCTCCTCTCTCTCTCTCTCTCTCTCTCTCTCTCTCTCTCTCTCTCTCTCTCTCTCTCTCGTTCCACCAGGTGCTAAATCGTGGATGTTTTGTATCCATTGAGCAAAGACAGGTTGTAATTGTATAGCAGTATCTGATCTCTCTCTCTCTCTCTCTCTCTCTCTCCCAACTTCTTCTTCTTCTTCTTCTTCTTTCTTTTCTCTGTTGTCTCTTTTCTGATTTTGGGTCTTGACCGAGTATCTCCTCTTCATAAATAGAGATACGTGAGAGAGAGCTAGAGGAGATACTCGGTCAAGACCCAAAATCAGAAAAGAGACAACAGAAAAAAGAAAGAAGAAGAAGAAGTCGGTCGAGAGAAAGAGAGAGTAGGCGTAGAAAGAGAGAGAGAGAGGAGAGAGAGAGTAGAAATACTGTAATGAAAGGAACATAGGAGTTTGTCGCTAGGTATTTGACCAAATAGGAGCGCCCGGTTCCTATAAAACCTATCACTAAAATACCCCTAGAGGGGGGGGAGAGAGAGAGAGAGAGAGAGAGAGAGAGAGATCAACTAAAAAAGAAATAAGATTTATAAAGAATTATATGTATGTTCAAAAAGAGATTTCAAAAACTAGATGTGTACCCGTCCCCAACAGTATCAGATTTAGATTATTGGCCTTTGGAGCTTATGCACGTATATGACAGATGTTCAGTCAGAGTCAAAGTTGCTCTGCACGTGTATGATAGATGTTTATCCCCAGTTCTGCGTGAGCTTAGAGAGATCAAGGACACATATGACGGATTTCCCCGGGTACTAATTTGGTGTAGATTTTCATATTATATATATATTACACTGATTACGATCAGTAGAGAAAGAAAAGAGATTATCAGATTTACACATGATATTTAAGAATCAGAAATTCAATAGTATTTGATTTACAACATTAAATATTTTAGAGAAAAGAGATTTCTTCAAGAAGCATGCCAAAGATACTTTTAACGGCTTTATTGCATAATTTGTAAAGATTTATAGCAACAAAAGATTTGATTGGAGCAAACCTAGATTTGATTGGAGCAAACCTTTTTATACAGTAATCTATTATTATATCAAACTGTTTTGCAAAGAATATATATATATATATATATATATATATCAAATTTGTATAAAAAGAATGTTTAAAGTTTCTCAAAAGAAAAGTATTATTTGATTTTAAGTTTGTAAGTTATTTTATAAAGGAAATGAAGATTTGACTATAGATTTATAGAAAATGGGTTTTATTTACAGAGAAGATATTTAGTTAGTTCTCAACTAGTATTACAAAACAGATTCAGATTACATGACAATTTCAAAATAAATCCTGATTAGTTTCAGGAATAGATAAAGAATTCAGAAAGAGATACAGTTTTAGTAAGAGATGTATAAAGAAATACAGAATTCAAAATGAGATATAGAAAAACATATACAAAATAGTTTTTCTACATATTAGATTGAGGTTAGCCAGTATAAAGTTAAATGAACTACAAGGGCTTTGATCCTTATTGAGTATAGGGTACGTAGGGGTTTGGGTTGTAAATCTCAAACTCAAGCCCACCAAAGAAAGAAAAAGATAAGAATCTAGTCAGAATAAGTTTATTAAGTATTAATGTTTTTAGAAAAATAGATATTTAGTAATTCCATAAGTGAGAAAGATATGTTTTCAGATTTATTCAAAGACTAGTTTTAGTAAAGTTTCTAAAAAATGATGTTTTCAAACTTATTTTTGTTTTAAATATTATGCAATTACATATGAATAAATATCCATCAATCCAAGGAAGAAACTTCCATCCTTTTGTATTCCCACTAGCTCTACCATAATGATCAATTTTATTATTCATTATAATGTAATTTATTTTTACTTAATGTAATGTGGGATTGTGAAACTATATAAAGGGTCTCTCACCATTGTATTGGATACACCTCTGATGAGAACAATTGATGAATAAAAGGCTTCTCTCTTTTATCTATTCTTTCTCTCTTCTTATATACTTTAAGTTTATGTCTTATATTATTGTTTATTCTTATTCATTTTATAACACGTTATCAGCACGAGTCTCTAACCACGTTGTTTTGATTTCCATATTTGAAAGCTTTCTACTCAAAGACAAAAATCATCTAATCCAAGTTTGATATGTGATTACAGAGAGAACATTCTTGTTGGGATCAAGCCCTCCAACAAACTGTAAAGTACTATTTCTAGTTTAATATTTTTATTCTAAATAGTTGTTTTTATTCTTCTCTCATTTTATTTTTGTTTACAATATTATTTGGGTTGCCAAGAAATAAAAATGTATTGCAACCTGAAGATTGCAATAATAAAGAGAATGAATTGCAACCAAAGATCGCCAAATCAAAGAGCCAGAAGCTCGATTTGATATTTGAAAATTGTGAAATTACAGAGCCTAAAGCTTGATTTGATATTTGAAAATTGTGAAATCAAAGAGCCTGAAGCTTGATCTGATGTCTGGAGATTGCAAAATCAAAAAGTCTGAAACCCAATTTAGTGCAATTTAGTGTTTCGAGATTGCAAAATCAAAAAGCCTGAAACTTAACATAATCTTATTAGAAATTATAAATTGCAATAAAATCAAAATACAAAATAATGAATTTCCATCGAATTAGAACTTGAAGTTCTAAATTCAAATTGATGTGATGATTATTTTTGGAATTTGAAGTTCTAAAATTCATTATTCTCAATTATAAACTTAAAGTTTATATATGCACGTGAAGTTGTAATGAAATTTTAAACTTCTAAAATGAATTTTATTATAAACCTGAAGTTCTCAAAATAATAAATTATGAACTTAATGTTATGATATAATCATAACCAAATATCCAATCGTTAATGGATATTGTGCAATCATTTTTGTGATTTATTTAGGAGGACGTGGACTTAAAATAAAGTCCAAAAATTACAAAAGGATAAATATATTTTATCTAATTTTGAAGGGTAAATATATATTATCTCATTTTGAGCACGATCTAAGTATTTCAATTTTGTGATTGGATTTTATCAATAAATACAGAACCAGAAGTTCTAAATTCGAATACAATTGAGAACTTGAAGTTCTTAATTAATTGAACTTGAAATTCCATACTTTTGAACATGGATTGATGAATCAAAAGGTAATTTAATTTTACATTGTTAAATAGATATTTAACAGTTAGCATATTGAAAAATGAAATACAAAGGCCTGAAACTCTAAATATTAATACAAATTCAAAACCTGAAGTTTTGTCTATCGATCTTTTTATAACCTAATGTTCTCAATTCTAAATTAATCAGCCTTGAAGGTATGATGATATCAAATTTAATTAGAATTGAAATGTCTGAAATTGATCTAATTGTGGTCCTTATCATTTGTAAAAATTAAATTGTAATTTCCATTCAAAACCTGAAGTTTTGAATTTTTCTAAACTTCAGTTACAAACATGTAGTTTATTATCAAATCATAAGTTCCAAGAGCTGGTATGATTTTATTAAGAAACTGATGTCTTTAAATAAGAGACTTCAAAATGTGAACGAAATATTCTTTATTTTCACTTCTTCTCATCCTAACAAAGGTACGTAGATGTGAATTATTATATTTTCATATACTAGAATTTTCATATTTCGCACATCTGTTAATCACAAATTGCTTCTGTTATTTATTTTCTGACATTTGAATTTAATTTATTCGTTTTGAGATATATAGTTTCATGGTCGCTTGAATTTTGTGATTTTTAAAATTGGTGGTTTTATTTCATAGTGGATTTGTATTCACATAGTCTCATTAATATAATATTATATTTTTGGTGCTTAAGTTGTCTAAAATTAAGTTTTTGTATTGCTTTAAATTATATTAAAATATTGCATTTAAATTGTAATTGCAATATTCATGAAAACAATATCATGTTTTGCTAATTCATAAGCTTTATTGTAGTATCGATCTAATAATTGATAAAATTTATCTGTGAATTTTATTTGACTTTAATTACTCTTTTTTTTTACTTCATGATTCAAATACTTGTTCCTAAAGTAACAATATATATCATGATAATTACATGACTCTAATTAGCTCTTGAAGGAGCAATATTGAGATTATAAATTTAAGAATATTTGAATTGATATCATGTCTTATTTCAACCATAAAACATCACCCAATTGGATTAATATCATTCCCTGAAGTGAATGATGTTTCTTTTAAAATATTATGGTTGTGATGCGAATGTAGATAGTTGAAATAATTATTGAAGTTAAGGTGATCACTATGAGAAATTCAATTCATTCCACCAGAAGTGGAATAACACCAAAACTTAGCAAGAAAATTTGTAAAAATTTTGAATCACGTACCTTTCAAGAATTATAAAAACTTTTTGATTGCTATATATGTTAAATATATGGATAAAGATTATGTACATGCGGTACATCTTAATATTTTGTTAATCTTTACCAAGTATAATGGACACTCTTGAAGAGCTAATAAAATTACATGAAAATAAAATTTTGTATTTGTTAGATCCTGTAGATCTATAACAAAAGAAATTATTTTGAGTCCATTAAAATTATTTTACTATTTTTGTCTCATGCCAGAAGCATATGTTCTTTTATTGTTTATTCTGTCATAAGATCATATACTTAAAATGAGAAATGTTATGAACTAGAAGTTCAATTAAAAAAAAAAAAAAACGATGAATCGTGATATTGAAATTTTTTTTTTTATGGATATCGATTTCATAAATAAAAATTATTTTTGGTTCTGAATGTTCTTGAAGAACATAAGATGATATAAGTAAGTACTTACAAGAAAATATGATAGAATAAATAAGGTTATGTAGAAAATTACGATGATGCAAAAGATTTTCTCGAAGAATAAAAATTTAATTTTCTCGTCGTTAGGGGGAGAATTATGATAAATTGATAAACAACGTGAAATTACGTGGCTTACATCATCTTGTGATTTGCATAGTATGCAAATAATTTTTCAGATGATTCGAAGAAAATAATAAAATTACATTCTGCCAATATACAAACCCGGGTGGTTGTTCCTGTAGAACAATTTATGAAATGACAGCAAAAATCATCTGCTAATGAAAGACAATTTCGTTAAAATGATAAGGTTCCCTAGAAGTGGAATTTGAAATATCATAATAATACTTGAGTGAAAAATGAATCATCATCATCAAAGACTCCTGAAGAGTTAGTCTCACAATTGAAAAACAAGATCCTGAAGATACATATAGAAATGTTAATCCCCCCTATAAGACTATTAAAGTAAAAAATAGATAGATCTCAATTGTCCCAATAGAAACACATGTACCAAAAATAAAGAAATTATATTTCTCCGAAAGGAATATTTGTATAAAAAGGCATGTGTACTAAACATTAAAGAAATTTCAATAACCCCTGAAGAGGCACATAGATTACGAAATGTAAATCAATTATATTGATAATATAGAAATTGAGATCATATATTGCTTTTTATTTTATGAAAAATATGATGATGATCTTAAACTATTAATTGTATATATGTCGACATAGTGGTGAAAAATAAAAGGCAGAGTTTTATACTTATTTTGAATTTGAAAATTTTGGACTTGTAGTCCAAATGTTTGATGAGATCAAACTTGTAAAATATAATTATTTTTCGTACGAATTAAAATAAAAAGTTTACTGCAGAAACCTAGTTTGACAATAAATAAAAATCCTAGAAGGTTTTAAATGTCTGAAGCAAGTAGTTCAATACAACATTTTGTATATATTGAATTTAATAAAACAAAATGCATGTAGTGCATACGCCTTTATGAATATTATGTTGAAAGAATCAACAAATTTGATTCCTAATAAGTATATATTGATCTTTTGAGACTTATTAATACTCCTGATGAGTTTACAAATTATACTTTTATAAGGAATAATTTCTAAGTTGAAAAATCTTAGAAAATAATTTCGGTTAATGGTCGAGTTGAGTGTTTTTCAATTAGCATAATAATACATGAATCAACATATATATATATATATATATATATATATATAAAGGTTCTGGAATACTTTTTCATGGATAAAACACATCGAATGGGTTCCTTGATGTTATTTCATAACTTAAAGTGGTGTATGATTTCCTCTTGTTATTGAAGAACTTTAGATCTCGAAGTACCAAATATAAGTTCAACTTGTGTTTTTATAATAAAACAACATACATGATGTCGTATATAACAAGTTGAACCAATTCAAAAAGCGATTTTATTAAAGTTCTTTACTTATGATCTCCAAAAAGGTGGTGATAAAAAATATGCTCAAGTTTCAATCCTGCGGATTTATTTATAAATACACTACCAATTTCAACAAGCAAAATCTTGGAACATGGTATTGGGATGTAATATCTTTGCAAAATATTGAAGCATCCACGCCAGCATGAGGGGGAGTGTATTTATCACTTTATCAGAGGGAGTTACTGATAATATTACATACTGTACTCTTTTTCCTTCACTAGGTTTTTATCCCATAGGGTTTTTCTAGTAAGGTTTTAATGAGGCAGTTTTGTACCCCCATAACTATTAAAAGTTAATTAAAGATGTAGATGAATAATGTACTATTTTTCCTCTGCTAGTTTTTTTCCCACTGGGTTTTTACTAGCAAAGGTTTTAACGAGGCATATTCAATGCATGATTGATGGACATTAATTCAAGGGGGAGTGTTATAAATATCATGCAATTACATATGAATAAATATCCATCAATCCAAGGAAGAAACTTCCATCCTTTTGTATTCTCACTAGCTCTACCATAATGATCAATTTTATTATTCATTATAATGTAATTTATTTTTACTTAATGCAATGTGGGATTGTGAAACTATATAAAGGGTCTCTCACCATTGTATTGGATACACCTCTGATGAGAACAATTGATGAATAAAAGGCTTCTCTCTTTTATCTATTCTTTCTCTCTTCTTATATACTTTAAGTTTATGTCTTATATTATTGTTTATTCTTATTCATTTTATAACAATTTTCATTTACTAGGCGTTAGTGCTTATTCTTTTATTTTAAACTATTTTTCCCAGGTGATCACCGAGTTCGTGTAGATTCATTAGTGTCATGAGATGGGCCACATGTGATGAAAGAAATGGTAGTTCTTGGTTTTAATTTAAACATGCTATGCATATGTGCATATGTTTAGATTTCAAGATTTTTCATAAATAATTTTTGAATATGCTAATATTCAGCAGATGGGTCCAACACAAGAAAATCAAATTTCTTATTTTAACTTAGTTATATTTTTATGATGAGCCATAACCCACAGATTTAAATTGCACTTTTGAAAAGCCAAAGTAATTGTTTTAAAAGATTTTGTTAAAAGACACCTTGAGATTAGAGATGCATATTTTTCCCCGGGGCCTCAATTCCCCGCGTCCCCATCCCCATTTAGGGGTTTTTTTTTTTGGGGGGGGGAATGGGGAAATGGGGATGGGGATGGGGATGGGGATAGGGATGGGGGAACCCCTCCCCATCCCCAATTCCCCATTTTCCCCACAATTATATTGAAATGAGGATGGGGATGGGGATGGGGGGGAGGTCTCATTTCCCCATTTCCCCATTTCTCCCAAACATATATAAATATAATTATAATATATATTTTTTATTTTTTTATTATTATTTGAAAACCATAACTCCCTAAGTATATATACACATTTACTCTTTAATTTGTTTGTTTTTTTTATTTATTGAAATGTTTGTTTTTTTAGTTTAATTTGTAATTTTTAGTCAAATAGGGAAATGGAGGAACGGGGGAAACAGGGGAAATAGGGAAATGGGGAAAAACGGGGAAAAACTGGAAAAATTGGGAATAGGAGATGGGGATGGATATAGGTCTCCCCAAAATTCCCCATCCCCATTTTCCCCAAATGGGGAAACCGGGGGGATGGGGGAAGGGTCCCCCCATCCTCATTCCCCAAACGTGCATCTCTACTTGAGATTCATCTGATTTTCCATAACATTTTCCAAAAGATTGAGTTTCCACAGGATTCTCTCGGACTCAAGAGAGGAGTCGGGGTGGGTCTTGTCAGAATGACTTTGTGATTCAGGTGGGGAGAACTAATTTCAAGTCCTATAATCAACTGAAAATAAAAGGGTACAAATAAATTTGCGCTTTAAATGAAAAAACAACTGATTTTTCACACTCGGATCATCTCTAGAGCTCAAAAGGTACTGGTAATATCTCAAATAAGTCAACACAAAGCAATCAGACGATTACTAAACAGGCCATTTTGTCAAATACAAGTGCCCACGAAGAAAAAATGTCCAAAGTTCCCGCACATCCTATGTGCAAAGCTTTAATAAATGTGGGAACACAAACTGGTTATATCTAAGAAAAACAGTTATATATACATATGAATTAGGAAGGAGGAAAAATGATAAGCATTCGTATTTTTTTCCTTCAGTTTTTGTGCAAAATGATCTATAATATGCAATAATCCTGAAACCAAATGACAACAGAAACTGCTACATGAGCTCCTAACATCGTGTTACGAGTATTTATGTGAGCACAATTCATTAGTGTCACTAAAATCACTTCAAAGCACACTAAATAAAGTTCGCATTCATTTTGTGAGACAACCCCACCAGCTCCCGAGCTAATTGATATTGCAAACTCAAAACACATGTATTAATATCTAACTAAATTTAAAGTGGGACCAGAAAAGACTACCTCTAATCAAACTCGCCGCCCTCAATGTTACTATTTACAAACTTGAGTTGAGCCTCTGTTCTTAAGCTCTCGCTATTATTTACAATCTCAAGCCGAGTTTTGCTTTCAGGGCTGTATTTACAAAGCCCTTAGTTTCTATTGGCATCCGAGGAACATTCAAACCAATTTCTTCGATGCCATTGCTAAGTTCGGCCACTGAAGCACCACTGTCAGTTACAGAGTCAAGTGAGCCAGAACTGCTCCTGCGTGAAAGATTGCTATTTTCAGACATCCCTGACCTCTGGTGCAGCAGTTGGCCATTGCTATTACTATATAGAGCAGGAACCCAGCAGAACAAAAAAAATATCATGGCTATCAACAAGAACTTTCACAGAGATGCACCAATAAGGGCCAAAAAAACAAAATAAAAAATGGAACCTTGCATAACAAGTAAAAGATCTTTCATGAAAATCCACACAGCTATCAAAAATGTGCCCAGAAAATCCGTATACACATATAAAAAGTAAACTAAAACCATAAGAAATTTGCAATTAGCACTAAGCCCTAAAAGCAATCGGACTAATTGTATATATATACTTTGTATCCTCTGAAGAAGATATCAATTGAAAAATCTTATGAGATTAAGAAAGCCATCAATGGCGTCTCTGCAGTTTTGCTTCTCTTTCAATATTCTCTGCTAGACATTTTGTCAAGAACTTGTTTACATTCATCAAACATCTTCACTTAATCTATTTCATTTTAGAAACTTAGATAGTTTCACATGGTATCAGAGCCATTGACACACGTCAATGACTAATTCTCAATCAAACACCTCTGTTTCATCTGAATCTCGAAATACCTCCTCAACCTTCAAAGCAATGGATTTTTCTTCTCTCACAAGAGCTCTAAGTCTTAATCTCACACTGAAGTTGGATCATTCTAACTACATATATTGGAAAACACAAGTCTTCACAGCAATCGAAGCTCTAGATCTTGAAGGCTTCATCAATGGCAACAAGATGCCTCCGCCAAAGTTTGTAACAACAGGATCTGGAGATTCAACAGCACAAGAAGATAATCCTGATTATCTCAACTGGAAGAGATCTAATAAGCTTTTGATGAGCTGGATCTTCTCAACGTTAACACCAAGCATTCTCGGTCAGGTAACTAATCTGAGAACCTCTTTTGAAGTTTGGACAAAACTGGAAAGAACTTTTTCTCAAAGGTCTATGGCGAAAATTATGCAATTAAAACAACAGATGCAGTCAATTAAGAAAGGATCAGATTCAATAGCAGATTTTGTTATGAAACTTAAGGTTGTTAGTGATGCTTTAGTTGCTGCTGGTGAGGTAGTGAGTGATTGGGATATGATAATGAGCATGTTGAATGGTGTAGGCCATGAGTATGATTCTGTGATAACACTAATTTCTTCACAACAAAAGTACCATGTCTCTAGAAGATGCACAATTTTTGTTCATGATGCATGAACAGAGAATTGATCATTTGAATATTTCACCTCATGTAAATGTTGCATCTGCAAATTTTGTTTCTAATAACAACTCAAACTTCAACAATAGAGGAAATGGTAATAGAAATGGAGCTAATAATAATTTTAGAGGAGGTTACAGAGGAAGAAATAGAGGTGGAGGTAGATTTGGTAACATATCCAATCAAAGGCTTCATTGTCAAGTTTGTGGCAAACCTAGCCATAGTGCACTGCAGTGCTATCGTTTGCAGTTCTTAGGCCCAAATCAAGGAGGTCAAAACACTCAAGGAGGAAATCAGCAACAAAATCAAGGAAGCCAAGCACTCTTTGCAAACCAAGGAAATCAGACCTTTTATGCTCAGCAACATCAATTGAAGGTGAGTGATCAAGGAAGAGGTGCATCATCAGATAACTATAATACAGAAGGTGTTCAATCCAACAGCAATAATGGACCAGGTTCAGCATATTTTGCAACCCCAGAATCTGTGCCTGATCAGGCATGGTATGTAGACAGTGGTGCCACAAACCACGTTACATCCAACCTCAACATCTTGTCCATCAAATCAGAATACAGAGGTAATGATAAAATCTCAGTAGGCAATGGTGATAAACTGCTTATTTCTCACATAGGTAACACTAAAGTGAAGTCACATTGCACACCTCAAATTGATTTGAACATGAAGAATGTGTTGTGTGTTCCTAAAATTACAAAGAATCTCTTTAGTATTTCTAGTTTTACAAGAGATAATAAAGCTATTGCTGAGTTCTACTCCAATGGTTGTGTGATCAAGGATCAGAGAACCAAGAGAATACTACTCAGAGGCACTCTTAAGCATGGTCTCTATGAGCTGAAACTAGTTGAAGCCTCTCCTCAAGGTGTCCAGCTTTTGAAGTCAGTGTCTCTAGTTTCCTCAAATGTAAATACTAAACACTGTAATGCTTTTGCTAATAATGCTAGTACATTAGCTTTGTCTAGCACCGGTGAGCCGAATAAATTTGATGTATTGATGGCTGCTAGAACAAAGTCTATTCTGTGGCATGCCAAGTTAGGCCATTGACCACTCCTAAATGAGCACCCGCAATAGTACGGAGCCGTAGGAGTAGCACAATGATGAATAGAATTCGTTCCACGGGGATTGATGTATTGATTACCACAATTGATTGATTAACTACTGTTTAGACAAGCAAAGATTTAATGATCGGATTACACTACTCAAATTTAACTAAATTAAACATACAACTAAAATGCAATTAATGAAACTAAATAAGCAAACAAACTCAAGCACTTGAATGTGAATATATGTGAATAAGGCTAAGACCTTGAATCCACCTATCCAATTCTCATCAATTTTAGGCACATCATTGAAATAAAATATGCAAGTGTATATGTAGATTCGTATGCCCTCAATTAGTCTCTAACCTCTCTCAAGTGATAAAAACAATATCCATGTGCACCAACAACCTATTTCTCAATGGTTATCTGAACTACACACAAATTCATTAAGCATAATGGCAAAAAAATGGAATCCTACAAGCTAGCATCGCATATTTCTATCTTACTAGACTTGTATCGGGCATTTCATCGAGCACGTTATGTGCTTCTCCTCTCGGTGCTTCACATAACAACAAAATATCAACTAAGTGTTAGCTAGGCACCTAGAAGCATTAAGCAATTGAAATACACATACATAACACAAGCATTTGTGATAAAGTGATGGCCTTTACTAATGATTCATGGAAAAGGTTTCATCTTGGCCTTTGCCAAGATAGATTTAGTTCATATTATAAGAAATGGCAACAAAAGATATGATATTTATGTAAGCCATAACAAATTACAAATGAAATAAAGAGAGAAAGGTGTAGAGAAAACTATATGTGAAGCTCTCCTCCTCTCTTGGTATGTTGGTGTGCTTGGCTTGCTTCTTCTCTTTTAGTCCCCTTCTATGCTCCAAGGTTGGGTTTTGATGGTGGATAATGGTGGGAAAGTTGAGTATTTGGTGTTTGGTGAAATGGAATTAAAGTTTGGTTGATGGATTGAGGGTTGGATGTGGTAATTTGGTGGATTTGAAGAGTAAAAATGTGTTCTTGAAGTGTTTTGGAGTGGAAGGGTCGTGCAAAAGGTGTTGGGAAAAGATAGGAAGTGAGGTATATATAGGGTGTGGAAATTAGGGCACAAAAACCAAGAAAAAGTTGAGCTGAAGCATCGTTGCACTGGTGGTGCGCTGGTGGTCAGGCGCATGACCAGCAACGACATTCTGCCGGATTTGCACTGGTCCGGCGCTGGTCGAGTAGCGCCATGCCTTTCTTCATCAGTTTTCAGCTTTTTAGCATCGCGTACAGTTACGAAAATGGTCATAACTTTCTCTATAAATATCGGAATAGTGATCCGTAAAAACTGTTGGAAAGTAGACAGCTGGGGCTTTCCGAAAATAGGTCGCAAAAAACTTAGTTCGATCTGAGCTGGGAGATATGGCTCCCAAAATATAGGTGTACTGCACAAGTCTTTCCCATGTCAGCCCTTTTAAATTCCAAAACTCATCAATTAAGCTCAAATACCTTATTTATGGCAAATAACCTACACAACACTCACAAAAAACATTAAATATATAAATACGCTCAAAAACGAGTACAATTGATAAGAAATGGGGGCTACACTGAATGTACAAATGGGCACTATCAGCCACCCAGCACCTTTAGTCCTAAAAAGAGTGTACATACCTTGCATTTTCCATTCAATGTTAATAGTCCATATTTCTGTGACTCATGTAAACTTGGAAAGCTATATGGCTTGCCTTTCAAAAGAAATGATATCACAGCTGAAGTTCTCATTTACAGTGATGTTTGGGGACCAGCTCCCATGTTGTCCAATGATGGTTATAGGTATTATATTATGTTTGTTGATGCCTATACAAGATACTCTTGGATCTATCCATTGCACCTAAAGTCTGAAGCTTTGTCTATGTTTATAAAGTTTCAAAAATTAGTAAAATTGCAGTTTGACAGGAAGATAAAAACATTTCAAGCTGATATGTGTGGTGAGTACTTGCTCTTTGTTCCATATCTATCAAACATTGGAGTCCATGTAAGATTTTCGTGTCCCTACACACACCAACAAAATGGTGTTCCAAAGAGAAAGCACAGGAGTATTGTGGAAATGAGATTAACTCTATTGGCTCATGCAAATCTTCCACTCAAATTCTAGTTTGAAGCTTTCTCCACAGCAGTGATTCTGATCAACAACCTTCCAACTGCTTTGTTAAGCTTTGTCTCTCCATTTAAAAGGTTGTTTCAAAAGAAGCCTAATTACAACTTCTTCAAGGTTTTTGGGAGTTCTTGCTTTCCATATCTAAGGAACTACTCAAAACATAAGTTTGATTATCACACAAGCAAAGGTGTGTTCATTGGATATAGCTTGTCACACAAAGGTTACTGATGCCTGCACCTATCAGGCAAGATATTTGTCTCCAGAAATGTTGTATTCAACGAAATGGAATTTCCATACAAGCAACTTTTTTGTGCTTCTCCAAGTTCGTCCAACTCAGTATCTTATCAATCATCAACTGTATCAAGATTATTTGATATTTTTGCTACCAAAAATGTGTCTGCTGGTACAAGACCTGATACATGTAATGCTACTGCTACTAGACCTCTTGAGATTTTGCATCATCATGACTCTCCTAGTTTGAACTCTCATCATCAGTCCAGCAACAATGTAAACAGCAACAACAGCAATTCAAGTGTGCAATCAGATACTAATACTGCTGCAACTTATGCACCAGAGGCTCAACCAAATGTAGAAGTGTCATTACATCCAATGACCACTAGAAGTAAGAATGGCATTTTCAAAACCAAGACATTCCTAAGTGAATGTGCCTTACCTTTTGGTTTTGTAACTGAATTGGAGCCTAAGAATGTCAAAGTTGCAATGGCTGACTCTAGGTGGCTAAATGCTATGAAAGCTGAGTTTCAAGCCTTGAAGGACAACCAAACTTGGACACTTGTACCTGCTGCCACACACATGAATATAGTAGGTAGCAAGTGGGTTTTTAGAACCAAATTCAATCCTGATGGTTCCATTATCAAGCACAAGGCAAGGTTGGTGGCAAAAGGATTTCATCAAATGGCTGGTATTGATTATTTTGACACCTTTAGTTCAGTTGTCAAGGCTTCTACTATAAGAGTGATCTTTGCCTTCCTGTGTTCTATAACTGGGACATCCAACAAGTGGACATAAATAATGCATTCCTCAATGGTGATCTTCAAGAGCAGGTTTTCATGAAGCAACCCGAAGGTTTTGAAGACAAGCTACATCCAAACTATGTATGCAGTCTTAACAAAGCTCTTTATGGCTTAAAACAAGCCCCTAGATCATGGTTTCACAAGCTGAAGACAGCTCTTCTATCCTGGAATTTTGTCAGCTCCACATCAGATTCCAGCCTGTTCATCAGGAGGTTAGGTACTGATGTCATTTTCTTACTTGTGTATGTGGATGACATACTAATCACAAGGAACAATTCTAAGCTGATCCAACATACAATTGCTCAACTAAACAAGGCCTTTGCATTAAAGACACTAGGATCTGTGAGTTATTTCCTTGGCTTTGAGGCTCACAGAGATGCCACTGGAATTTATCTCACTCAAGCCAAATACATAGTTGATCTTTTAAAGAGAACCAACATGTTCGACTCAAAGCCAAGTGAAACTCCCACCAACTCTGGATCAAAACTCACACGAAATGATGGCAGTCCTCTTGACAATCCTACAATCTATCGCAGCACTATAGAAGTGCTACAATATCTCTGCTACACAAGACCAGATATTTCTTTCGGTGTTAGTCAACTTAGTCAGTTCCTTGTTAATCCAACCTATGTTCACTGGTCAACCTGTAAGAGAGTTCTTCATTACTTGAAGGGGACATTGCACAAAGGCCTTCACTTCAAACTTTCAGCAGCTCTTACTCTTGAGGCATTCTCTGATGCAGATTGGGCAAGTTGTTTAGACTAGAGATCCACTAGTGGAAATTGTGTGTTTCTTGGAGGAAATCTGATTTCTTGGAGTTCTAGAAAGCAACAAGTTGTTGCACGATCAAGTACTGAGTCAGAATATCGGTCTATGGCACAGGTAACAACTGAAGTTATCTAGTTACAATCCTTGCTTAAAGAGCTTAATATAACTGTTCCTACTCCAGCTGTGATCTGGTGTGATAACATTGGGGCAAATTCCTTGGCTTCGAATCCAATATTTCATGACAAGACCAAACATATTGACATTGATACGCACTTTATTCGTGAAAAAGTTAGTGCTGGAATTATTGAGCCAAGATATGTTCCTACTGAGTTCCAATCTGCAGACATTTTAACAAAGGCATTACCAGCTGAGAAATTTCATTTTCTTTGCTCCAAGCTGAAACTTGTTGTTTCACCACAGTTCAGTTTGTGGGGGAATGTTAAGGATAATGAATTACAACAAGTTTCTCAGCCTCTCTATTCTGGTCTTGCAATGCGGGTAGCTAGTCCAGCTCAAATCAACAATGGTTGAAAATATTCTGATAGCAGAGTTAGTAAAGTTAGATAAGGAGTTTGTTAGGAATCTGTTGACATGGCAGAAGTTTGTTATGAACATGCTGACATGGCAGCACATGCTTATTGTGCATTAATTATCATAAAGTTAGTTAGAAGAATTAGTTAGAATGATTCATTGATTGTATATTTATACTTTGTGTCCTCTAAAGAAGATATCAATTGAAAAAGCTTATGAGCTTAAGAAAGCCATCAATGGCGTCTCTGCAGTTTTGCTTCTCTTTCAATATTCTCTGCTAGACATTTTGTCAAGCACTTGTTTACATTCATCGAACATCTTCACTTAATCTATTTCATTTCAGAAACTTATATAGTTTCACATGGATTTGAACTGCAAGTTTTGCGACAGCGAGAAGGATATGCTTAACCATGTTTTTCTTCATTGCTCCTGGATGTGGAGGCTGTGGATTAGTTACATGGGCTGGTGGGGAGCTTATTGCTGTTCAAATAATTTTCTGAAGGAGTGGTGGGAGAGCTGGGAAGGTCTGGTGGCTTCAGCTAAATATTCCAGAGCTTGGTATCTCCTGTTTTTTGCGGTGGTCTGGACGACATGGGAGACGAGAAACCAAGTGGTTTTCAGTGGCACTGTGTGTAAGGTAGATCAAGCTATTGATATGGTGAAATTTTGTGTGGCCTAGTGGTTCAAACATCATGCCAAAGGTTCCAAGGAAATGCTTACAGCTCTTGTGTTGAATATCAAAGACCTATGTGTGGACCTCAAGCCTTTTAAGAAACAGAGAATTGAATCGTGGATCCTTCCTGCTAGTAACAATTTGAAATTCAATGTCGATGGCTCCGCTTTAGGGAAGCCTGGTCCGGTTGGTATAGGAGGGGTGTTAAGAGACTCCAAAGGCAAAGTCTAGTGTTTGTTTTCTTTTTACATTGGTCTACAGGATTCGAAATTTGCAGAGGTTCTTGCGATTCACAAAGCTAGTTCTCTTTGTGTATCTGTGCTGTCTCTGTTAGGTCGTTCAATCGAGTTTATGAGCAACTCGAAGTCGGTGGTCTCTTGGATCAATGGTGATGGTGTTGGCAACCTCAATTACGTTAACTTTATCTCTGTAATTTGGAGCTGCTTGGTGGTGCGATGGTGTACTATAAATCCAGAGCATCTAACTTCTTTGCTGACAAGCTAGCTAAGTTGGGTTCCAGCATATCGGGTGACTTTGTTGAGTGGAACGTTTGAGGTTCGATTCCAGCTTATCAGCATCCTGATCCTTGTTTTTCAGCTGGTCGTTGGTGTTTTCTGGGCTGGTGGTGCTCTTTGCCCTGTTTCTTTCTGGCCTTTGCTCTGTTTTTCTTTTTCTGCGGTTGGCTGGTTGTTTTTTGTCCTGGGCTCTGTTTTCTGTTCTGTTGTTTTTCCCCCTTGCTTGCCCTTAGTGACTTCTTAATATAAGCTGTTAAAAATTATAAAATAAAAAAAAAAAAAAGTGCATTCTTTAAATGCAGATTTTAGACCTCTGTGAACAACACTTTTATACTCATGAGAATGTGTTTTATGAAGGCATTTGCAAACACTTGTATACTCATGGTATCTGTAAAAACCGGAACTTGTGCTGTCAAAAATTCCAAAAATGTCATTGATGCTCTGGTTGCTGGTTAGATACGAAATGGATACCAATAGAAGAATGACGTGACCGATCATGAGCGAGTTGACTAGTGATATATCCGCCCGGTCATGTCACGAGTTGACTCAGTACATGACTTTGCGTTTGCAATTTTTCAACTTCCTTATATTTTTCTTCTCTAGCGAAGACTCCTGAAGTCATGTGCACTGGGGGTATACATCACATATTAATATAAAACATTCTGATATGAAAAAAAATAAATAAATAAAATAAAATAAAATAAAATATTCCATAATATCCATTTTATATATGCTTGTTACTTGTTATTTGGAAATCCATGCTTGTTTACTAAAATACTTCCATTGTAGTGGTAACTAGGAGGTATATTATCAGCATTGTATTTGATTATTCAACATCAAAATATTATCATCAAATCTCAATTTATCTATGAAGAGAGATATGAAATATATCTAACTGATCTCAGAAATAACCTGAACTTTAATTACTGATTTGTGTTTAGGGTGTTTAATAAAATCAATTGGAAATCAAGTTATGCGTCATTAGATAAAAGTAAAACTGAACTTGATTAATACAAGTAAGGAAGAAATTGAACCCATTATTGTGGCCATCAAAGAATAGTCAGCATCAAAATGATATCAGATGTCAAAGAAATGAACCGATGATATCAGAAGTCAAAGAAGTAAAAAAAAAATTCAACAAAGCAAGTGCTGCATGTGCTTGGCAAGTGGAACTTGAGAGCAACTTCATCCTAACCAACTATATTTCTTCATATGCTTAAGCAATAGTCGATAGGACCACATGGGATATATATATTCTCCTAATCTGATCGGTGCATTTTGATATAATTTTATCAGGATATTGAATGTGAGTCACTAGATTTAACAAATGTATACACACTTGAGTCAAAGTATATAAAACTAGTGACTCACATTCAATATCATCGCAAAGTTATATCAGGATGCACTGACTTAAAAATTTCTATATATATATACATATATATGGCATTGCTCTCTTTGAATCTTCAAAGGGTGACTAAATTTGTTGAATATGCCAGACCTGTAATATGGTATCATGTGCATATGTCCCTACCCAATCTTTTCTATGTACTTCTAGTACTACATCTTATAAGTAATTGTTTTGTAAAGATAGTGGGAGGCAAGGGGTCCACATTATGCACATTTTTCTTCATAAAGGCTTAAATCAAGGTATGAGTCAAGGCCCTAGTTTTCCAACCCTAGTTCTTATTTCTTCTCCTTCTCATTTCGTTGGTAATCCTAATCATTCAGGGCAAACTTCTCTTCCTTTCCTACTCAATTCTACTCTTCTTTTCTCAACAAAAATAGGAGCATATCCCTAGTTCGAAGAACTTGATTCCTAGTAAGTGTTCTTCTTCTCATGTATTATTTTCATGTCATAGACTCTCTATCTATATTAGGCTGTTCTTGGGTGAATTATTATGAGAATGAGCATGATTTTAATTAGATTTTTCGGACCATCATAAAGATTTCTAGAGATCCTCTGTTTTTACAAAACTAGACAGATTTCGTATAATTATTTCGGGTTAGTATATAATCGTTAAAAACTATGAAAATTTATATGAAGCTATATGTATATGTCTAGTATCATTCTGTTAAGTTTCATGATTTTTAAGTTTGTAGAAATATTGTTATGATTTTTGGAATAGGAAGAGGTCAGTAATTGAATCCTGCTAGACAGTTTCTGGAGACCATGAAATATCGGAATTTTTGTATGTTCTAATGACTTCGTATTGATCTGAAAATTTTACTGTAGTATTTCCTATATGTCTAGATCATCCATGTAAAATTTCGTAATATTTGGAGCTGTAGAGAATTAATTAAAAATCGTAGATCAAAAGGATGGTCAGTTGTGAAAATTTGCCGGGAAAGAGATTTCTAAGTTTAGTTATATATGTGTGAAGCTTTTGTTGATTTAAAAGGGCTGTGATAATGAGATTATGACAGTTAATCCAAATTTATATTTGATAGGTTTGAGTGATTATTGAGTTTCTAAAGCTAGAACGGATTTGAACGTGTTTGAGGTAAGTAAATTCATTCATAGTGTGTTACGTATTGAATTACCAAAATTACTGTTTTCTTTATTAAATTTTACTCAATTATATTTATCAAAAATATTACTGGCGTTTATTAAGTATTTAAGTTATTTAAGAAATGTACATAAACTATTTTGAAATTGATCCATTTCTTATATACCGTCAAATACCTTTTGATTACTATTATTTATACTGATATGGTTTTACTAAAATACTACTGTTATATTGTACTGACAACTATTGCTACCGTTTGTACTGTTATATGAAAATACTACCGATTTACTATATGAGAATTTATAAAATTATTTTGGCCCATTGTTCCGTAGTTATTGTTATTGTATTGGCTCTCAGCTAAGATCCTGTATGCACACATATTGTTATTGACCGTGTCACACGTGTAAATGTGACATATTGACCGCGTCACACGGGTAATTGTGACACTATGGAATGTGAGCAAACTGATATATTGATTATTTGTTATTACTGTATTTATTACATTATATAATGCGTATACGGTGTTTTAAAGGAAGTTTTTGTTCACTACTTTGTTTACTATTAATGTTTGTGAAAATGATACTGAATTTGGCAGTTGAAAACATTGTCATATGCTCATAAACTTATACTACGGCATATAACTGTATTTTCATCGTTATCAAATGTCGTATATGAATTTACTTACTGAGTTGACGGCTTACCCCTCGTCACCACTATTTTTGTAGAGTAGTACCGGTTTATGGGAGATGGGTATTTAGAGTCCTGGAATTTGCTTCGGTATCGGATTTGATGTCTAGAGAGCCTATTGTCTTATATTATGTTGCTTGGAGAACTATGTTAGTTTTTCCGTTACTGGAATTTTGTATTGTAAGGATGGAATTTTATTAAAAGGTTATTTTGGAGGTTACATGTAAATTACTCAGGATTAAATCCTCTCTTTTGGGAATGTATAAGATTTATAGTTTGTAAGTTCAGAAGATTTGTTTTCAGAATTTTGACCGAGTATCATCCTAATCCGTTGGTATCGAATTTGGGGTGTTATAAGACCTCCCTCCAATCAATATAAAGGAAAAAGAAATGTGCAATAGAGAATTCAGAACCAAGGAAAAATTATCCTATTTGCTTTTGGCTAATCATTCCAGGAAGTCTTTCAATAACTCACAGAATTTCCTATTTGGCTACACTTTGTAACAAGATTCTGCAATGGAAGTGGTGGCTGCAATCCTTGGTTCAGCTGTGACAGAGGCTGGCCGATCATTGTGTGGTTCCTTTCCAAGCATCAAGAACTTCATCAGCTTACAATCAAATCCCATTGCTCTTGAAAAAGAGAAGAAAAGTCTTGTTGATCTAAAGACCAAAGTGATAGAAGATGTTGATTATTCATCTGATGCTCAGATGACACTGTGGCTTCGAGAGGTCGAGCAAATCATGCTTAAGTGAACTCAGCTCCAAGAGGTATGACAGCCAGTAACCAAAAACTTTGTGGGTGTTTCTTTAATTGCAGTGAAAGGTATAGACTTAGCAAGGAGACCGCAAGAATGCTCAAGGAGATAGAAAGACTTCTGAAGGTAGGCGATATTGCTGTCAAAATGGCGGGGCAGAATTTTTTGTCAATAGCAGTAGAGCATATCCCTGGACTTTCTATTGTAAATCAAATTACTGCATCACAAAATTTAGCCAAGGTTATGGATCTATTAAATGACAATGATGTTCTGAGGATTGGTGTTTGGGGCATGGGAGGGGTCGGTAAGACTACCTTGGTACAGAACTTGAACAACCAGCTCAAGCGCAGTTCTTCAATGCCTCAGTTTGGCATCGCAATATGGACTACTGTGTCCCAGAATCTGGATTAAAAAAAGGTCCAAATACAATTGGCAGAGAGATTGAATTTGAATGCGAGTATGGAAGAAAGTGTGCAGAGGCTAGCTATCAAACTTCATCAGAGGCTCCAAAAGGAGAAGTTTCTTCTTATCCTGGGCGATGTTTGGGAGCCAATCGATTTGGATTCTTTGGGGGTCCCACAATCTGAAGCTCATATTGATTCTAAGATCATATTGACATCTCGCTCTCTAGAGGTATGCAGGGAGATGAAGACTGACAAAGAAGTGAAAGTGGAGGTCCTAAATGATGAAGAATCATGGAAATTGTTTACTGTAAATGCAGGAAAGGTAGCTACTTCAGAACATATTGAACCAATTGCAAGATCTGTTGCCAAAGAATGTAGCGGTTTGCCTTTGGCCACCACCATCATGGGGTCAATTATGAGAGGAAAAACAATGATTGAACTGTGGAAAGATGCCTTGAATGGGTTGCGAAGGTCAGTTCCTAACGTCAGAGGCATAGAGAATAAAGTTTACAAGCCCTTGAAGTGGAGTTATGATTCATTACAAGGTAAAAATATCAAACCTTGTTTTCTATACTGCTGTTTATATCCTAAAGATTTCTCTATTGATGTAAGTGAACTTGTAAACTGCTGGCTGGGTGAAGGTTTGATAGAACAACAGCAAAATTATGAGGACTCTTATAATAGAGGAATAACTTTGATTGAAAATCTAAAAGACTCGTGTTTGTTGGAACATGGAGCCAAAGAGGGCACTGTAAAAATGGATGATGTAGTTCGCGATGTTGCTATATGGATTTCATCCACCTTGGAGGATGGATGTAAATCACTTGTGCTGTCAAGAATTGGCTTGACTCAGATTTCAGAAGTCGAAATGTCCAAGTCTCTCAAAAGAGTCTCTTTCATGTATAACCTAATTAGAGAGTTACCTGATTGTGGGATTTGTTGTCCAAAGACGGTGAGTTTACTGCTACAAGTTAATTACCTCCTCTCTAGATTTCCTGATGGATTTCTTCAAGCATTTGAGTCGCTCAAGGTCTTGAATCTAAGTGAAACTAGCATCCGCTCGTTACCTCAATCCATTCTCCAACTGGGTGACCTTCAAGTGCTTCTTTTAATGGAATGCTCTGCTCTTGAAGAATTACCTGAAGTGGGCGGGCTTAGTAAACTCCAAATGCTTCTTTTAAAGGGATGCTCTGCTCTTGAAGAATTACCCCAACTAGACGGGCTTAGTAAACTCCAAGTGCTTGATTGCAGTGAAACTGGCCTTAGAAAATTGCCAAGTGGAATGAAAAATTTGATCAACTTAAGGCAATTACTCCTATCCCGGACAGACAAACTAGAAAACATTCAAAGCGGGATCATATCTGGATTGTCTAGTTTGGAGGTTTTAGACATGGCACACAGTGCTTATGTTTGGGGTTTGAAGAGAGAGGTAAATGACGGACAAGCAACTTTTGAAGAGCTGCAGAACCTTGCACGGTTACATTATTATCAATAAGATTAGAGGGCAGTCCATCTCTTCAGAACGAGGACCATACTTTGATAGGTAGATTAAGAATTTTCGAACTGCATATCGGTCCAGAAGAAAGCTATTTCCAGAGTAAACATGACGAAAGAAAGCTGATAATAAGTGGCCTTCAACTTTCTGTTGAATGGATCGGTTGGTTGTTGACTAATGCAAGTTCGATGGAAGTAAATAAGTTTTCAGGACTGAATCAAATGCTTGAAAAATTGGTGATAAGCAGCATTGGTTCCTACACTGGTTTGAAATCTCTAACCATTACAAAATCTTCCTCAAGTTTAAGACCAGGTGGAGGATGTGCTGCCCATGATGACCTGCTACCAAATTTGGAAGAACTTCATCTTTATGAGCTGACCAAGTTAGGAAGCATCTCAGAACTAGTTGGTTTTCTTGGACTTAGATTTTCTAGACTAAAATTAATAGATGTGAGAAGATGTGATGTATTAGAATATCTTCTCACTTGTGGTGATTTCATTATATCCCTACCAATCCTGGAAACAATCCATGTAAGCTCCTGTGAGAGTTTAGTGGAGCTTTTCAATTTTCCTTTGCAGGAAAATTTTGTTCCAGAATCAGTTGTTCCAAACCTACGGACACTCAAGCTGCGGAACCTCCCAAGGCTGAAGACTCTTTCCAGACAGGATGGATCCAGGCTACGTTCAAAATTTATATCATGTGTGTATCACATGAAAACCATAGAGCAGGTTGAGATGATCATGTGCTATAATCTCAGGAAGCTGCCTCTCACCATTCAAAATGCAAATACTATGAAAGAAATAAGAGGACAAGTGGAATGGTGGAACCGATTGGAATTGGAAGAACACGATACCAAGTCAAGTCTAGGGCGTTTCTTCAAAAAGCCTAAGGGGCAATTTGATTTTTTGTCTTAAGTAATAAAAGACCTTATTTTAAGTAAGTAAATAAAATCATTTAGGGCTCGTTTAGCACATCGTATTAGATTGTATTAGACTGGATTGGATTGGATTATATTGGACTGTATTATCATTAATACAAACCAGTGTTTGGTGATGCACTTTACTATATCGTATTAAGTTATTCATATATGATTTTATTTTCTTTTATTATATTATAAAAATATAATATTTAAAAATAATAATTAATAATTAATTTTAAATATCCTTACCATGAATAAATCAATAAATATTTTTATTTTAATTGAAACAAAAAATTAAAATAATTAATATTTTTACTAATAAAATAAATATTTCCTATATAATTTTGAAATTAAAAATATATATATTAACAACATAACAAATATTTCTTCAATATTTCATTTTAATTTGTTGAAAAATAGAGAGAAACGAAAATTGTTTTTTTCTAATACAATATAACTTAATACCACCAAATATAATGTATTGGCTAATACGGTGTTTGTTGTAATAAGCAATTAAAATGTACTAAAACAATACAATACAGTGTTCAAACACTGTATTGTATTGTTTTAATACATTTTAAAAGGCTAATACAACACAATACAAGCCACCAAACATGACCTTAATATTTAAGACACTTTTATTTGTTTGTTTTTCATTTGAGAGTATTCCACTTAAATATTAAGTGGCTTTGGTTTTACTATTCTACCCTTATTTTAACATCGACTTTTAAGATATATATATTTTTTAATGTATTTTTATTGAACAAATATGTTTATGTGATCCCTGTATGGAAGGATTTTTTCCTTCTTGGAATTGGAAACCGATTTATTTTATTTTTATTTTTTTGAAAAGAAAAAGCCAAACAGGCAAACATCCATTCCACGAAACAATCAACCCTTCACGGGTCACGGCCAACGCCGCTGCTGCGAACCAACATCCACTGCCACTTCCGCAGCGGGTTGCTGCAAGTATTTCAACCACTCCAGCTACATTGCTACAGTCTGCCTCAGACGCATTGAAAGTCAGGTTTCTTTTTTCCTGTGTTATATGTTATTTCAAGTATGAGGAATCTATCAACAGCATTCTTCAGCAAACAATAAATACTATACTAGCAACCTAAACACCATCAAAGGTTAAACTACTACCAAATCTAAAGGAACCCTATCTCCATCATCTAACAGCCCTGGAGAGCGTTTCAGAACTAGCTCACTTTCTTGGATTCAGATTTTCTAGACTATGAACATTAGAAGTGACACATTGTCCCAATTTACATCATGTTCTCTCGTATGGTGATTCCATGCTCAACACAGAAGTCTCGGAAGAAATCGAAGTTAGCTTCTGTTACAAGTTGAAAGAGCTCGTTCGATATGTTCCTAGGCAGAGGGAAGCTCATGTCCCTGTTGTTCCGAAGCTAAGGGTAATTGAGTTGAAGAATCTCAGCTTGACAAGTGACAACAATTTGCAAGCAACGAGAGCCATTGGCAAGTCTAGAGCAGCTTGAAGGGATAAACTGCAATGCCCTCAGGAAACTGCCTCTAACTGACCAAAATGCAAATACCATAAAAGCAATAATACAAGGAGTCTGGTGGCGCAACTTGAAATGGGACAATTATTATACAAAGGGTTTTGTCTACAGCAATGTTTCAAGTCTGTCACTACCTGAACTGCAACAATGGAACCTGAGACCTGGACTTCATCCAGGCAAATCACATAATAATTGACTGGGAACAACCGCTCTCCCGTTGTTTTGGGAGGGGAGATTCACCTTGCAATACACCCTGCAAAACACAGTGAAAAGATGATGTGGCGAGACTGTTGAAATCATGTGTACGATGGTAACATCTCAGACTGGCCATCTAAGTCCTCTGATGGAATAATTATAATCCAATATCTGCCTATCTGGTTCAGATTTGTACTATACAGAAATTCATGTTAATGTAAATTGTCGGCTTACTTGGATAAGCAAGTCAGAAACAGATGGGATAAGATATTTTTATTCTAGATTTTCTATGCCATTTCCAGAATCTAGATTATTTGATTATAGTCTACAAACTGATTAATTGAAAAGATTAGTCGGTTTATTAAGGTTTAATTTATATCTGCAAACAGATGAGAAAGTGTGAGCAGATGAGAGCAAGAACATGTCAAAGACAGGTAATGGGGCATGCTTACAGCCACATAATATGATAAGCAAAAGCATTTTACAACTTCTAATTTTATGCATAAACATCTTATAATAGTTTCAGTTATCACACAAACAGCTCAAGTATAAGAGCTCTCACTTAACGAAAATTCCGTCTATATGTTTCTATTTCCTTGCTAAGCTCACATCTTTGATGCATATTAAGATCCAGTTCGACCATAAATTCTGTAGGGAATTCAAAACTGTGTTCCAGCACAAAAAAAAAGCCACATTTTCCTGTAATGTGAAGAGATAATACAGATTTGATTCTTCATGTAAATTTCAGTAACCCAGGAAATCTAATGACATCTACAAAACTTTATACAATAATTGCAATAAATTGCTATAAACAAAACCAGAAGATGAAATAACAAGTGATTCGTTCTCAAAACATGTTATGTTGAGGAACTAAATGCTATAAATTAAATACCCAGAAACAAGCAACTGTTGATATCAAAACCATACAATCAACACTACCCTTTTTCAAATCCAGTTTCTTGGACACAGTAGCCCATATTACGATGCCAAAATGGTGTGTTGAGGACTTGCTCCCAAGCGTGTTGTTCAAGGAAGTGCTCCCAAATGGATCGAAAATTTATTAAGCTTCTTGTTTAGGCATCTTTTACAGTGAAGTCTTCTCTTTTCTACTCACCACTCACCAGTGCAGCAACAAGCAACGGCTACTGCAGAACCAGCAGCAAATACATCACAGAAAAAAGCAGCACTTGTGAATTGAAAAGATGATAGCAACTGAAAAACTATCAAATCCAGAAGAAACATCAAAGGCATTACAGAAGGTATTAAATTGCAAAGGCAGCAACTGCGAAAAACAGAAGTAAAACCATAATTTCAGATGAGATCTTGAAAAGTTGAAAGCTAAAATGATATGAGAAGAAAAGTATTTTATTACAAAAGTTTGGAAATGAAATGGATGTCTTGATGCATACCAACTTGAAAAATTATAAAGAATTATATGTATGTTCATAAGGATATTTCAAACACCAGATGTGTACTCGTCTCCGGCAGTATCAGATTCAGATTATTGGCCTTTGGGGCTTATGCACATCAGCATATGTGTATTACAGAGTCGCTCTGCATATGTATGACAGATGTCCAGTCAGAGTCAGAGTCAGAGTCGCTCTACACTTGTATGATAGATGTGTATCCTCAACTCTGCATGAGCCTAAAGAGATCAGGGACACATATGACAGATTTCCCTAAGTACTAGTTTGGTGTAGATTTTCAGATTATATATTTATATATTTATATATATATATATATATATTACACCGATTACGATCTATAGAGAAAGAAAAGAGATTATCAGATTTACACTAGATATTTGAGAATCAAAAATTCAGCAGAAGCATATTTGATTGGAGCAAAGTTTCATTATTTGTAAAGTTTTATAGCAACAAAGATTTGATTGGAGCAAACCTTTTTACACAGAAGCATATTATTTTATTAAACAGTTTTGTAAATGATATATATATATATATATATATATATATTAGATTTTTACAGAAAGAATGTTTAATGTTTCTTAAAGAAAAGTATTATTTGATTTTAAGATTTTAATCTATTTTATAAAAGGAAATGAAGATTTTATAATAGATTTATAAAAAAATGGGTTTTATTTACAGAGAAGATATTTAGTTAGTTCTCAATTTGTATTACAAAATAGATTCAGACTATAGTACAATTTCCGATTAAATCCTGATCAGTTTCAGGAAGATATAAAGAATTCAAAAAGAGATAGAAAAAGATATAGAATCAAAAAGAGACATAGAAACATATACATAATAGTTTTCTACAAGTTCGATTAAGTTTAGTCATAATAAGTTTATTACGTATTAATGTTTTCAGAAAGATAGATATTTAGTAATTTCATAAACGTAGAGGAAATATATGTTTCAGATTTATTCAGAGATAATAGTTTTAGTAAAGTTTCTAAGAAAAGATGTTTTCAAAGCTTATTTCCACTTACTGAGCGTTAAAGCTCATTCTTTTATTTAAAACTATTTTCTAGGTGATCACCAGATTCGTGCAGATTCCTTACAATCGTGAGATGGGCCACATGCGATGACATAAAATGGTTGTTTATTATTTTAATTAAATCATGCAAACGTGTATATTTTCAGCAGCATTTTTGAATATACTTTTTTTAATTTTTGTTAATATTGGTAGTGGCGGAAAAGAGAGGAAGAGATGGGGAGACATAGGAAGAATTAGGGTTTAATTGATTTTTTATTTTTTTAATATTATTCTTTTAATATCTTTTAATAATTTTCTTACCATTTTATTTTATTTTATTTAGAATATTTTAATTTCTGTTAATATTGGTAGTGGCGGAAGAGATGGGGAGAGAGAGGATGAATTAGGGTTTAACTGATTTTTTATTTTTTTAATATTATTCTTTTAATATCTTTTAATAATTTTTTTACCATTTTATTTTATTTTATTTAGAATATTCTTTTTTTAATTTCTGTTAATATTGGTAGTGGCGAAAGAGAGAGAAAAAGATGGGGAGAGAGAAGAAGAATTAGGGTTTAATTGATTTTTTATATTTTTAATATTATTCTTTTAATATCTTTTAATAATTTTATCCTTTTACTATCTTTTAATAATTTTTTTACCATTTTATTTTTATTTTATTTTAAATATTCTTTTTTAATATTTTTTTTTAATTTCTGTTAATATTGGTAGTGGTAGAAGAGAGAGGAAGAAATGGGGAGAGAGAGGAAGAATTAGGGTTTAATTGGTTTTTTATTTTTTTTTAATATTATTTTTTTAATATCTTTTAATAATTTTATTCTTTTAATATCTCTTAAAAAAATTACCATTTTATTTTATTTTATTTTATTTTATTTTAAATATTCTTTTTTAATATTCTCTTTTTTAATTTATGTTAATATTGGTTAAATTTGTTTTGATCAAATAAATGATTAAATGATAAAATGATAACCAAGGGTAAAAACGTACTTTTTTCATTATTTTAATGGTCAAACCTCTATTTAACGGAAATCGTAACGGCAAGGGGTAAATATTTGAATACTTTGATTTTCAGGGGGAATATCAACCATTTCTGAAACTAGGGGGTAAATTTATGAATATGGTAAACTACAGGTGGGAAATGATAATATCCCTTTATTTTAAACTATTTTTTGAGGAAATCACCAGGTTCATATAGATTCCTTAGTATCATGAGATGGGCCACATGCGATGACATAAAATGGTAGTTCATTATTTTCAGCATGCAAATGTATATATTTTCAGCAGCATTTTTGACTGGTCGTTTTTTGGCCGATCCGTTTGTGGATGGTCGATTTGTATGGATTTTAGATGTCATATTTTTCGTAACTAGTTTTGAGTATGTAAATGTTCAGCAAATGGGTCCAACACAAGAAAAGCAAGAATTTCTTATTTTAACTGAGTTATAGTTTTATGATGGGTCATAACCCACAGATTTAAATTGCACTTTTGAAAAGTCAATGTGATAGTTTAAAAGCTTTTGTTAAAAGCCACCTTGAGATTCAACTGATTTTCTGTAATATTTTCCCAAAAATCCAATTTTCATTAAGAAAGATCGAGTTTCCATAGGATCCTGTCAGTGACGGCAGCCGCTTTTCGTTCTTCTGTGAGCTTCTCCTTGCAACATACCCTGCAAAACACAGGGAGAATCATGATTTATGTCATAAAAGTTAAAAGTAAATGATACAGATACTAAAGAACAAAAACATCAAGAGCAGATTTGAAAAGTAACTGCTACTTTTCATCACCAAACTTGTATTTCTTAATCACCAAAACTTGCACAATAGCAGTAGTATATCATATAGTAATTATCAGGAGAGAACCCATTTTTTTTTTCTTCATTATTTTTCTGTGTTCTCTGTCTTTTTATTTTGGGATTTTAGCAAAATTATCCCTTCCATGGGGTGAAATTGCATAATTACTCCATCTATGATACACATAACCACCGCAATTAATGCAATAGTTGTTAAATGATCGATTATATCCAAAACATTTAAAACTTAAACAACAATAAATGAACGAGAGGAGATGATAGCAATTCAAACTTTAGTGTCATTTCGGGACTTACATTGATTGTGTATGGTTGATTTCAAAATTGATAGTGAAGCTCGATTCAAGGAGGTCACAGCACTGTCAAGATTCTAGTCGTTGGCAAGATGACGGTCGGGAGCAAGATTGCAATGGAGATGGGAAGAATGAGTGATCCTTCGATGGATTTGTTTGCAGGAGAACGATGGAGAAGATGACGGTCGAGAGCAAGATTCCAGCGGAGATGGGAAGAACGAGTGGCCCTTCGATGGATTTGTTGCAGACGATGGAGAAGGTGACTCATGTTTTGGTTTTCTTCAGTCAATTGAAGGAGAAGAAGAGAATGACAGTTTCATCCTTACACATATCTAGAGGATAATTTAGTTACTTTACAGGGTTTAATTGTGAAGGTCATTATTGTTCTACAGAGGCTATTTCTTAGAAAGTAAACATCAGGAAAGGTTAGATATGCAATTTTTGAGCCAATGGACTATTTCCTAAAAGTGAATGTTGGGAAAAGCTATATTTGCAAGGCCCCTGAAAGTAACTTTAACAAAAGAAAAAAATGGCCACCGGATAAAAAGTTAACTTTAGTATAAAGTGGCCCTTAGAGCCATTTCATATATTCTTGTTAAATGATCTATTATTGCAAATGCTGTGAAAACTTGCATACTCCTGCATTTTCTTACCGTCACTAACCACTAGACCCAAAAGTTAAGCCGATAGATAAGGGGTCAACTATAGTATTTAAGACATGGTTGATGAAATTTTTGATACGTTAACTATGTTTTTATATGCTTCAACAATTGGCTGATGCAATAAGTATATATTTTTGCATCAAATTATACTTGAGTCCAGTTTCAGAAACTCACAACATCATTTGCCTTCTGCATCTCATATCATCTTTCTAGAGAGGCAGCCAATGTTGCATTCATTGTCCAAAACTCTGTAATGGAAGTGGTGGCTGCAATCCTTGGTTCAGCTGTGATGGAAGCTGGCCGATCGTTGTGTGGCTCCTTTGCAAGCATCAAGAACTTCATCAGCTTCCAATCATGAGATGTGAGAAGAGGAGTTTTATACCATTTTGATTGGTAATTATTTGAGAAGAAATGTACAAACAGTTTGATGTGGTAATTCATACAAAGACTAGGGAAGACTTGGACAAAAACTTTCCCCACCAAACAAATAAGAGCTCTCTTTGTATGATGTAGCGGAAGCTCTGTCGAGAAAAACCTGCGTAAAACGATTAGAAACAACCTACTAAAGTTCCGTTGATTTGCGCACAAATACCGGAAAGTTAGGCTTCAATTCGTTGATTCACGATGAATACCGAAATTGGATTAATTAGAGAAAACTCTAAAATTTTATAAATCAAAAGCTGAATGGCCAATTCGGCCTACATCATTATTTAAAGCAAAATAAATCCTAAACCTAATCGAATTCCTTGGAAAGCAAGAAAAACGACTTAAAAACGGAAATTTACCAAAAAAGGCAAAAACGAAATTAAAGCAAAAACTAATTCTACTGAGAATCCTAAACACTCCAGAATTGACGGAAGTCGATTCGGAATTGGGAAACTCAAATTATTGCGAAAAAGAAAATTTCCTAAAACGGCAAAAATTGCAACTTCAAGGCCTAAACGACGGAATTTGCCTAAAAAAGGACGTGCTTACGCAGCAAAGCTACGTAGTAGTTCCGGAAACGCCGAAACGCATCAGCTGTCAAAATTTCAAATCATTCTGATTCCGCCGCCCGGGTTTAGCCTTACTTGGTTTGTTTCAAATCCCACCCCTCTAAATAATCTAATGCCAGTTGATCCGCCGCATCATTGTATCCACAAAAACTGTATAAAAAAATTATATCCTGATTGTCCAATTTGGAGAATTGTTTATAGACTTTTTTTCGCAATTGTATTACAATATTTGCTGAGGTAGAAAAACTTGACAGTTTCCCGGCCGCCATGGTGATCATCTGAATTTTGTATTGCCAAAATATAAATATTCAAGATTCAAACTACAGCATCAATTATTATAATTTCATATAAAAATTATTATATTTTGATGTATTCATGTCTGCTTTTTTCATAAGAATATAAGATATCATTAAAAATCAAAGTGGAGTTCAATAAAGACAACAAAGGAAGAAAATAATGTGTGAAACCAATAATGGCCATCATAGAATAGTAAGAATCAATAATAAATGATGTCAATAGGGAAAGAAAAACGATTTAATTGGCTATTGGCATTTCAGAGCAACTTCTTCCTTCCCAAATATATGTCTTCATAGGCTTCTGCATATCAGATCAACTTTCCTGAAAGGCTGCAAACTTTCATTCCTTGTGCAGTTTCATTGCTCTTAGAATTTCCTATTTTGTAACAAGATTCTGCAATGGAAGTAGTGGTTGCCATCATAGGTTCAGCAGTGACGGAGGCTGGCCGATCATTGTGTGGCTCCTTTCCAAGCATCAAGAACTTCATCAGCTTTCAATCAAATCTCACTACTCTTGAAAAGGAAATGAAAATTCTTGTTGATCTAAAGAACAAAGTGATAGAGGATGTTGATTATTCATCTGATGCTCAGATGACACTGTGGCTTCGAGAGGTTGAACAAATCTTACTTGAAATGAACTCAGTTCAAGCAAGTATGACAGCCAGTAACCAAAAACTTTGTGGACGTTTCTTTAATTGCAGTGAAAGGTATAGACTTAGCAAGGAGACTGCAAGAATGCTCAAGGAGATAGAAAGACTTCTGAAGGTAGGCGATATTGCTGTCAAAATGGCGGGGAGGATTTATTTGGCAAAAGCAGTTGAGCATATCCCGGGACCTTCTATTGTAAACCAAACAACTGCATCAAAGAATTTAGCCAAGGTTATGGATCTATTAAACGACGATGATGTTCTGAGGATTGGTGTTTGGGGCATGGGAGGGGTTGGTAAGACTACCCTGGTAAAGAATTTGAACAACCAGCTCAAGAGCAGTTCAACGCTTCAGTTTGGCATCGTAATATGGGCTACTGTGTCCCGGGAGCTGGATTTAAAAAAGGTCCAAATACAATTGGCAGAGAGATTGGATTTGAAGGCGAGTATGGAAGAAAGTGTGCAGAGGCTAGCTATCCAACTTCATCAGAAGCTCCAAAAGGAGAAATTTCTTCTTATCCTGGACGATGTTTGGGAGACAATCGATTTGGATTGTTTGGGTGTACCACAACCTGAAGATCATACAGGTTCTAAGATCATATTGACATCTCGCTCTCTTGAGGTATGCAGGGAGATGAAGACTGACAAAGAAGTAAAAGTGGATGTCCTGAATGATGAAGAATCATGGCAACTGTTTACCGTAAATGCGGGAAAAGTAGCTACTTCAGAACATATTGAACCAATTGCGAGATCTGTTGCCAGAGAATGTAGCGGTCTGCCTTTGGCCATCACTATCGTGGGGTCAGCTATGAGAGGAAAGACAATGATTGAACTGTGGATGGATGCCTTAAGCGAGCTACGGAGGTCAGTTCCTAACATCAAAGGCATAGAGAATAAAGTTTACAAGCCCTTGAAGTGGAGTTATGATTCATTACAAGGTAAAAACATCAAACCTTGTTTTCTATACTGCTGTTTATATCCTGAGGATTTCTCTATCGATGTAAGTGAACTTGTAAAGTGCTGGCTGGGTGAAGGTTTGATAGATGAACAGAAAAATTATGAGGAATCTTATAATAGAGGAATAGCTTTGATTGAAAATCTAAAAGACTCATGTTTGTTGGAACACGGAGCCTACAAGGGCACCGTAAAAATGCATGATGTAGTTCGTGATGTTGCTATATGGATTTCATCCACCATGGAGGATGGATGTAAATCAATTGTGCGGTCAGGAATTGGCCTGACTCGGATTTCAGAAGTTGAAATGTCCGAGTGTCTCAAAAGAGTCTCTTTCATGAATAACAGAATAACAGAGTTACCTAATTGTGGGATTTGTTGTCCAGAGACCGTGAGTTTATTGCTACAAGGTAATCTCCCCCTCGTTAGAATTCCCGATGGATTTCTTCAAGCATTTGAGTCACTCAAGGTCTTGAATCTAAGTGGAACTCACATCCAGTCATTACCTGAATCCATTCTCCAATTGGGTGACCTTCGAATACTTCTTTTAAAGGAATGCTTTGCTCTTGAAGAATTACCCAAACTAGACGGGCTTAGTAAACTCCAAGTGCTTGATTGCAGTGCCACTGGCATTAGAGAATTGCCAAGTGGAATGAAAATTTTGATCAACTTAAGGCAATTATACCTATCCCGTACGCACAACCTAAAAACCATTCAAAGCGGGATCATATCTGGATTGCCTAGTTTGGAGGTTCTAGACATGACATCCGGTGCTTATGTCTGGGGTTTGAAGAGAGAAGCAAATGACAGACAGGCAACTTTTGAAGAGCTGCAGAACCTTGAGCGGTTACATTCATTATCAATAAGATTAGAGGGCATTCCCTCTCTTCAAAACGAGGACCTTAGTTTGATAGGTAGATTAAGAATTTTCAAACTACATATTGGTCCAGAAGCAATCTATTTCCAGAGTAAACATGACAAAAGAAAGCTGATAATAGGTGGCCTTCAACTTTCAGGAGAATGGATCGGTTGGTTGTTGACTAATGCAAGTTCGATGGAACTAAATAATTGTTCAGGACTGAATCTAATGCTTGAAAAATTGGTGATAAGCAGCATTGGTACCTACACCGGTTTGAAATCTCTAACCATTACAAAATCTTCCTCAATTTTTAGGCCAGGTGGAGGATGTGCTGCCCATGATGACCTGCTACCATATTTGGAAGAACTTCGCCTTCAAGAACTTATCAAGTTAGGAAGCATCTCAGAACTAGTTGGTTTTCTTGGACTTAGATTTTCTAGACTAAAATTAATAGAGGTGAGTAGATGTGATGGATTAGAATATCTTCTCACTTGTGGTGATTTCATTAAATCCCTACCGAACCTGGAAACAATCGAAGTACGCTTCTGTGAGAGTTTAGTCGAGCTTTTCAATTTTCCTTCGCGGGAAAATTTTGTTCCAGAACCAGTTGTTCCAAACCTTCGGACACTCAAACTGGATTACCTCCCCAGGCTGGAGACTCTTTCCAGACAGGATGAATCCGGGATACATTCAAAATTTATATCATGTGTGTATCACATGAAAGCAATAGAGCAGGTTCAGGTGGACAAGTGCGATAATCTCAGGGAGCTGCCTCTCAGCATTCAAAATGCAAATACCATGAAAGAAATAAGAGGACAATTGGAATGGTGGAACCAATTGGAATTGGAAGAACACAATACCAAGTCAAGTCTAGGGCGTTTCTTCAAAGAGGTGCCTAAGCCTAAGGTGAAGTGGGTAACTGTAAATCCCAGATATAGATAAGTGTTTGAATGTATGTGTTTGCCTCTGTTACTTCTCTTAAATTAATTGTTCCTTTTTATTTTGTAAAGAAACATTAGTTATTCATTTTCCTAGTGAATCTGAGAAAGTGTTTTGATTGGAGATTGTGGAAATAATTAGTGGGTAAACTAGCCTTGCTTTGGGTGATGTTAAATTGATGTGGGAGATGCATGTAAATTGTGTGGTTTTTTAGTTTGTGAAGAGAATTAACTTCTTTTAAGTTTTGACTATTTGAATTAACTCCTTGATTATCTAATTTCTCACTAATTCTTTATTTTTTCCAAATTAATAGCATGAAGACACATTCATCATCACATCTATAAATTTGTTTACTAAAAACAAAACAAAATATTGCTCCATTTCTATTTTTCTGACACCAAAATAGATTCTTACAAAAACTAAAGAAGTGATTTTGTAATATTAAAAAAACTATTTTATATTTATCAGGAGAAGCTCAAAACTTGAGATTTTCCAAGAAGCTCTTTTTGAGTTTTTTTCTAGAAGAGAAAAATACTAATGTAGTCTCTCAACCACTCTCCATAGACTTATAATTTATCATATACCCTTCTATTACAAATACCTTATAAGTGTCCATTTTTGTAATTTTTAACAACGAAAGCTCTTTTAGAAATATTTTGTCAAACAATCAATTAACTTAAAAGCACTTTTTTAAGTGAATAATACCAAGCAACATGCGGCTTTCTGTTAAAAGCCCTACTCCAGAAGCTCGACTTGAAAAGTCATCCCAAACGCAACCCAACTATATCATATATATATATATATATATATATATAAATCAAAATATAATAACATATGATAGTCAAGAATTATCGGGTGATTCTATAATTTACAAAATCAATAGAAAGATGAAACCTAGCAAAATAACCAAGTTGTTTTACCTGAATTATTTTAGTTCCTCAGAACTGCTACCAAGTAATCTCACCCTAGAAAGAATTCTTGATGAGTTGCTGCAAGTATTTCAACCACTCCAGCTCCATTGCAACAGTCTACCTCAGAAGCATTGAAAGTCAGATTTCCTTTTGCCTGTGTTATTTGTTATTTCAAGTATTAGGAATCTATCAACAGCATTCTTCAGCAAACAATAAATATTATACTATCCGGGAGCTAGGAAGCACGCATACTCCATTTGATGGAGGTAACTCGTATCCAGTTCGGATACTCCAGGATACGTATCCGATACACCAAATGACATATTCGTTGACTTTTTCAAAAGTTTGACTGGAAAATACTTGGAGGATACTTGAGGGATACTTGAAGGATACTTAGGGGATACTTTGAGGATACGTTTGGGGCAAAATTATACTTATTTTATTATAAAACAGGGTCAAATTATAATTTCAAAATATTAGGGGTCAAAATAAAATTGTAAGGAAATTTTGTCTTTGATTCCATTGACATGGAGAATACCGGAATACTTGAAATTGTAAACATTTCTCTTGATGAACCAGAGTTAGATGCCGAATTATTTAGATCATTTAACAATGTGAATGATGATAATGAAGTTAATTTTATGAGTTTTTTTTTTATGTTTTATTTGGATTTTGTAATATATTATGGCTTATGTAACGTATGTTTTATTTGGATTTTGTAATATGTTCGACTTATGTGACATGTTTTATTTAGATCCTGTAATATGTTAGTTTTATTTGAATTCTGAATATGTTTCGATTTTGAATGAATTATCAAATATGTTTTTATATATTATTATTATTTTTTAAATGTAAATATATATTATTTTAATTGACGTATTATGCCGTATCCGTATCCTAGTTTTTGAAGATTTGACGCATCCCCATATCATGCCGTATCCGTATCCCGTATTCTGTATCCCGTATCCTTATTCGTATTTGTATCCGTGCTACATAGTCCACGAGTAACTGACCAAGTTCCCCCAAATAGAATTTCTTCTCAAGTATGATACCGCTGCCAGGCTTAATACAGAAATGCTGGACTGGAAGTAATCAAAGTTAGCTTCTGCGAAAATCTGAACCGGCTCTTTGAGGGTTGTCATCAAACGCCTGAAGCTCCCGTCTGTGTAATCCCGAACCTACGGATATTAGAAGTGATCAACTGCAATGCACTCAGGGTGCTGCCCCTGAGTGTAGATTATATGATTGAAAGTGAGAGAGAGAGAGAGAGAGAGAGAGAGAGAGAGAGAGAGAGAGAATAAACAAATTGTTTTCTGGAGAATTTTCTCATTAAACAAACACAATTACAGAGTGTCTTTATATATAAATACATTGAGTAATCCTAGCCATTGACTGCTAACTACCTAAAGTAATCTCAGTCTTTGATTCCTAATTAACTCTCTGATAGTTTTAGCTAATGATCAGCTGTGTTACCAATTCTTCAATCGGTTGATCAGAAGCATAACAGAATTCTACGTCAGCTTTTGTATTGCCAGAGTTAGTTAAAGAAGATGAATATCATCAGGATGGCCATTTGACCATATGTTGCTGAGACGTCATGACAGCTACGCTACATTCTGGTTTGTCCCTTTTTACCTCTTGATCATCTCGGTGATCATGCTCTACTTGATCTGATATTCCAACAGAGTGATCTGAATGAGTAAACCATAGAAGAGATAAGAGGCGATGAACTTTGGTGGAGCACATTGGAACAGAGCAGTAATTTATCAGAGATGATCTGGGACAAGCCTCAATCTACCAAAATGGTGATACACTGCAAAATCACAGTGAAAGATACATGAGAAAGGTGAATTGCTCTGAAAATAAGATGTTTGCAAGACTAGAATCATGTGTAAGAAGGCTTTTACTTGTATTGTTTTTTCTGTATTAGGACCTTTTAGCTATAAAGTAAGTTAAATAATCATTCATGTTTTTATGATATAATTGGGTTAATGCCGGACGTCAACTTTTCCGTCTCTGCTATAAAATTCTCATGATATACAAATCATTTGATGAAGATGGGCAGTATTGGGCACAGAAACTGTAGGGGATATTAACTTTTTAAATTTCTATTTCTGTCCAACTTCTTCAATTATTTTTTCAAACTGATATGATCAAGACACTTCCATTACATTTCCAAACTTTTGTAAGACACTTGCGCTCATAAAAACTTTTCTTCTCATATCATTTTACTTCTGTTTTTGGCAGTTGCTGCCTTTGCAATTTAATACCTTCTGTAATGCTTTTGATGTTTCTTCTGGATTTGATAGTTTTGCAGTTGCTATCATCTTCTCAATGCACATCTTTTGATGCTTATTCTATGATGTATTTGCTGATGGTTCTGCAGTAGCCGTTGCTTGTCGCTGCACCGGTGACTGGCTGAATGCTCATATGCTGTTATTCTGATCACACCTTACTTTCCGAAATCTTTTGAGATGCTGAATTTTCAGATGGTTTTTATATTTCTTTTATTCTTGCTGATAAGGAGGATGAATTATGCAAGACAACATATCTATCCATTTGGACCTTTCTGATATGACTGCAGGCAATTTGCTTCCTGAGATTAGAAGCTTTCTAGTCCTTTTTCTCTCTGTCACTTATGGTTAATAAACACACAAAAGTTCAGTTTATTTATTATGGTTTAGTTTATATCACTTAGTTGATGATCTCATGTCAGGGTTTGGAGATATATGATTCACATTTGAGTTCAGCAAAATATTGTTCAACGGAAGTTTTCCATCATGAGGACTAGATTCTTACCGGAGAAGACTTAACCCAGAATGGTAATAAATAAAAATATAATAACAGATGGTGAAGAAGAGTTACAAGGTGGTGTTATTATTTACATATTACAACTGATTATTGGGGAAATAATGTTGGAAATTTAAAATTTTCATTTTTGTCTTCAGCCGTATGAAACTAGAGGAGTTGTCGTAGTTGTCGAACTCCTCTAGTTTCATACAGATAAAACTAGTAGGAAAAATAAATATAGATGTTCTGATTCCATTGTTGTCGGATTAGAACATCATCCCATCCATTTCCATGAAAAAATATAAATAAAATCATCCATAAAATAATCATTTTATAAATAACATCTATAAAAAAAATATAAAATAAAATAAAAAATAAAATAAAATAAAAAATAAAAAATAAAAAAAACATGAAAAACATTTAAAAACATCAATAACATGGCTGTTGTGCCTCTTGTGGACAGTCAATCCATGAACCATAAAACCATCAATAAAACATCCATTCATTCATCACGGATGATGCCTCTAGACATTCTAGACATTCTCACCAGGGTTGTTGCCTTTTAGGGTCAGTCTTACCAAGGGTGATGCCTCTGTTGGACATTCACACTATAATCCACTAACATCCATGAACAAATAAACATAAAAATGGAATACATAACATAAGAAGACATATTCTGAAAAACTTTCTTTGCATTAAACCATAACCATACATCCCATGCCATTTCTCTGATGGCTTATGATTTACAATGCCCCAATGGGGGTTTTAATAGAAAATACATGAGTGTAAAATAGCTAAGAGATAGCTGTTATAACAATGAGTATATCGGTATCCATACTTGACAGTATACACTGCTACAAGAAATATTTACATCTTAACTAAACTAAATTACATCCACTCCATTATTTCATTACATAAACCATAGTTAATCTATAACCATACCATAGTTGAATAATAACCATAAGGAAAAATTTCACATTTCCAACAAATATATCATCTGTTTGTGTTATTTTCTTATTTACAATGTCAAACAGAAAGATGAAACCCAGCAACATGATTCATTGTCAAGCTCAAGCCCCCCACTATTGCCTCAAATCATTGTTTGTCTACGTTTCCACCCCATAAGTATTTAACACTGTTAATGAACCTCCCAGGAGATCAAAAGAATTACTACACACCTGAAAACAGAAAATGAAGCAGAAAGTTTATCACTTAAATGCGGTACACAGAATTATTTGTAAGCAAGAAAAAATTATCAACTTTAAATTCCGATTTTAAAGTGTAAATGGCATCGTAAAGCCATAGAGAGCGGAAATTAATGTTTATGCTGATGCATTCACTGAATGACTTGGTGATACAGGTAATCGGGTAGGGAGAACTAATTTCAAGTCCTACAATCAACTGAAAATAAAAAGGTATAATAAATTTGCGCTTTAAATGAAAAATAAACTGATTTTTCACACTCGGATTATCTCTAGAGCTCAAAAAGTACTGGTAATATCTCAAACCAGTCAACATGCATGAAAGCAATCAGACCATATGCCCACGAAGAAAAAGTGTCCAAAGTTCCCGCATGTCCTATGTGCAAAGCTTCAATATATGTGGCAACACAAATTGGTTATATCTAAGAAACTCTTTATAGATTGAGCTTCAACTAGACAAAGAATGGTTTGTTGAATGTCAAAGGACATTTGTATATTGCTTTGTTTAGAATTCTAGCTTGTTCCTGCATAAGAGTAATGTTAGTAGTGGTAGGATCTAAAATATGTTTTTCTTCTTCTATAAGATATTTAGACTTTTGTTGAGACAATTTAAGCTTCTGAGATAATTTTTTAACTATATAATTGCTAAATTTTTGTGTAGCTTTATTATTTGTCTATATAAATTTTACTGTTTTATGGAACATCTATAGTTGTATTTTCTTCTAAAGTAGGCAACTTCCATTCTAATCCTTTTAGTTGACTAATGTTTAATCTTTTTGGCACTTGCATCTTAACATATTTACGTAAAAAATATTAAACTGTACTTTTTATTAATTATAAATCTAATTTTCTTATGATATCTATTATAACATCTTCCTAAAACAAAAATTTTTAGTCTGTGATTTTTGTATTCGGCATTCATTCTAAGGCCTTTTGTTTGTATACTAAGTTTTATCTTTTTACAAAATTCTTTTATATCAATATTTATATTAGGTAAGCATCCTATTACTGCTATTTTATTTCTTAAATCTACCTCTGCACTAGCTATATATGCTTGCTCATAGTCTTTAATCATATAAAAATAAATGTGCTTTAGTATCTAATCCTTCAATGGTCCGACTCATAATTCCAATAACTACTACTCCTAAATGTATATCTGAAATTTTTTGCTTTTTAAGTAATTTAGCACTTTGAGGGCTTATTAAAGTAATTTCTTCTTGATTATTAACTACTGTTAATTTAAATTCATCTATATAAACATATAAACTACTTTTAAAAGTATCTAAAATTCCTTCACTATATAATTTTTTCTTTTTAATCCTACTTCTAATAATTTGTCTGCATCTTTTTCATCTATTAAATCTTCAGTTTTTCTATTATTTCTTTACCTTTATTATTAAAGTTTAACATATTTCTACACTAGATTTTCTTGCCAATTCCATTTTTAAATATTAACTTAGGTCCTAAAATGTCCTTAATATCAACTCTTGATTTATTTGGTATAGATGTTAATGTTTAGTGTTCTAAATCACCAACTCTTTCTGTTAATATATATACATATGACATAGGAAGGGAAAAATGATAAGCATTGGTATTTTTTTTCATTCGATTTTTGAGTAAGGGAAAAGCAAAATGATCTATAATATGCAATAATCCTGAAACCAAATGACAACAGAACTTGCTACATGAGCTCCTAACAATAACATCGTGTGTTACGCGTACATATGTTAGAACAATTCATTAGTGTCAAAGCTCATAAAATCACTTCAAAGCACCCTATATAAAGTTTGCATTCATATAGTTGCAAAATTTTGTGAGACAACCCCACCAGCTCCCAAACTAATTGATATTGCAAGCTCGGAAACACAAGTACTAATATCTAACTAAATTTAAAGTGGGACCAGAAAAGATTACCTCTAATCAAACTCACCGCCTTCATCTTCAAAATGATTCTCCACTTTCTGGCCCTCAATGTTATTATTTACAAACTTGAGTTGAGCCTTCAAAAATGGCAATTTGCTGAACAATCTTGATACAGTATGACGCACTTGCCACAATTTCTTACTCTGACACACGGCTTTCAAAAACGGTAACAGCACAGGAATCCCAAGAGCAGATGCAACAACATTAAAAGCCCTAGCAGTCGTGTTCCTAACATACTCATCGATGTTATCAATATCAGGACGCATAGCAGCAATCATAGTTGCCAAACCAGCTGCCTTAATCAAATTAGAAATGATCTCTCTTCCCTCAACTCGCGCATAGTAGTCTTCATCGATCAACAAAGGCTCATTAACGACAAGAATCTTATGCACATAAGGCCTAACCAACTCATCTAACTTGTAAAGCACCCTATCAATAACCTTAACTAAAAGATGCCTCTCCTGATCTTCTAAAGTGGGTTGCATAAGTAGAGGCCAAATTCAATTAAACAAAGGACCTGCACCAGATTCTCTTGCCTTGTCAGTAAGTTGCCTCAACGCAGTCTTCCTCTGTGGAAGTGTGCCATTCTTCACCTTCAATAACAGCTTCATAATCTTTTGCTCTTTCTGCTCATCAGGCGACAACTCCTCCTCCTCATCTTCATTCAACAACGCCCCAAAATACTGATAATCCTCTGGCTTCATAAATGGCAACCCACCCGGCACCTCCTTTGGCACATCAAACCGCTGCCCACGATTCTCTTCAGGAATTTGGTATAATGGAGTCCCTAAAGGTGTCGGCGTTGCAAGTAATTTCCTTGCCGGAGTCCTTATCGGTACATAGGAAGCAGGTGGATCCAAAATCTTATACCCTTTCAGTGGAAACATCGTGTCAAGCTCTTCGTCGGTCAATGGACGGTTTCTTTCTTCTATATCCTTCTCCCACCTCAACTAATTATACTTCCGGCGTTATTGCACCACACAATTAATAGCACTCGGGGGTGGGAGTAGCTACATCGATAGCTCCCACAGGAGTGACACCAGGTGTACAAGCAGCAGCAGGCGTGGCTCCTGCCATGGGCATGGCACTGCCCATAGTCGCAGGTGTTTCATCCCCACCTGGAACGCTGTCATTTCAGTGTAGGAGTTGCCAAACCTTTCAGGGTGGCATCCCAAGCCATTCCGGCTGGCGTGGCACCGGGAGTTGCCCCTCTGGCTGGGGTAGCATCCGCATCAGCTGAACGCCTAGGCCTCAGAGTCTCGTCCCATCTATTCCGTCTCCCCACAGACAGGGAGGCATCAGAAAATCTTCCAGGCGTTGGAGTGGCATCCCACCTACCAATACCTGGCGCTGGCGCCGGCGCATCCAGCAAATCCCAATCTGACGTCGCTTTAGCCTTCTTAGCAGCAGCTGCGTCACCGTCCAGAGACTGGTCCCACCTGTTCCTCCTCTTGTTCCCACCCTCAGCTTTCGCAGCTTCTTCCTCCTCCTTCTTTTTCTTCGCAATATCTTTCAAAGTCTCCTCCTCTTCCCTCTCCAACGCCTGCTGCCTCATGGCGTTTGCGTAGGTCCTCACACTCGGATCAGGCGTCTTCTCCCCGGCAGCAAACGCATCGTGCCTATCCGGCGACAAGACTCGATACAACCTCCGCCTACTGTAATCATCGACGGATTTAGGAACCCTGAGCTGTTGTCCTCATCGGCTCCGCCACGTGGCAGGTTGTCGTAGACATTCTTCAGCGCCGTGTAGGACAGCTTCCGTACGACCTCCGAATTCATATCGTCGTTTGCATCGTCCTCGTCGTTGACGGGAATCGAAGTGACATAAGCGTCGCTGTCGGTTCCGCCGTAGAGATCGCGGTCGTAAGTGACGGAATCCAGCGTCGCGATCTCCCGTTGCATCCGCTTGCGCTCTTCTTGCGTTTTAGCGATTTCATCATCCTCCATGATTTACCGAGTGAAGTGACCTGAATTAGAGCTAGAGGAGAGTGTGTGTAATGTAATGGTTTTAGGGTTTTGAGAACAAAATCCAAAAACGAGATTGATTTGATGATATTTTCATTTTGGGACAGTGGTGTGGTTTATAATACATTTTGGGCTTGGGTCATTTGGGCTTTTCTTCTATCTTTTACAAAGCCCATGAAATCCAAAGAATTAAGACAATATCACATCATATCAGTTTCAAAACTCAATAAAAAATGTAACTCAAATAGGGTCGTGCCAACAAGGGCGTAACTCAGCTGGTAGATGAATGAGTTTAAGATTTGAGTAAATGACTCTCAGGTCAGCAGTTCTAATCATATCAATGGCCAAAAAAAAAAAAAAAAAAAAAACTCAAATATGATCATCATTTACAAGAAATTGTTCAGTTTTCGATAATTCAAAATTGTATTTGGCCCATATAACTTCGATTTTCTAGTTTTTTAATCAGATTGACTCATCTTAACAAGATAATTCAATCTAAATATGTATTTTATATTCAATTTGGTTTAGTTTGTGTAAGATCAGAAAATAGGGCACACCTCTAATTGTAACATTCAATTATACTATAGTGGAAATAGATGAAAATGACTACTCTCAGTTTTTAAAAACCAAAAATAGCCCCCGATGGAAATATTTGTTTTAATGGTCATTCTTGGATTTCACTTTCTCCTAAATAGCCCATCAAAGTCTAAAATGCCCTTTCCACTTAAAATGAGTGAAATGACCAAATTGCCCATTACAATTTCTAAGGGACCAATCTACCCTTCCACACTTACAATCCAATTCATTTCCAGACCCCTACAGAAAGGGATTATTTTTCTCAAACCTGACATCCTCTTCTTCTACCTTCATCTCCATCGACCTTCATCTTCAACTTCCACAACCACCCACCACCTTCAATCTTCAACTTCGTAGTCGGCTCCGGTTCATATTATTACAAAACGGGAAAGGAAAGACTCGTCTTGCCAAATACTATGTCCCTCTCAAGGATTCCGAGAAGCACAAGGTCGAATACGAGCTATGATCTACTTGTCTTTTTTCTTTTTCTTTTTCTATTTATTGTTCTATTTTTTTTTTTTTTTTGGTTCCTTTTTATGGTTTTTGAATTTGTTTGTTTTTCTCATTTGTAGGTTCATCGGTTGGTGATGAACAGAAATCCCAAATTTACAAATTTCGTCGAGGTTGGTGGTTCTTGATCAATTTTTCTATTAATTTTTAATTTTCGTTTTTTTTTTTAATTTGTTACAAATTAGATGTAACTAAATTTCTTAGTTATGCAACTCAAATTTAGGGTTGATGTAGCAATCAATTTGTTAATTCAATTTTGCAGATGAGAAGAAGGAAAAGGTTTTGGAGATAAAATCTGGACTAGATGATGCCGAAGTTTTGGTACTGCTTGAAATCAACACTTTATTTTATTATTGTGATCGTCATTTTATGTTGACAAGTTTTGTTATTTCAATTTTCAGATTCGGAAAATGGACCTGGAGGCAAGAATTTTGCAACCGAGTGTTAAGACTATGCTTCTCGCTAAGTTAAGAGAATACAAGTCTGATTTGAATCAGTTGAAAAGAGAATTTAATAGATTGTTATCGCCTGATGCTAATCAGGCTGCTCATGAAGAATTGTTGGACTCTTCAAAAGCTGATTTTGCAGTCGGTACGATCTTTGATTGAATTGTTACTTGTTTAAAAGCTAATGTTGTTTATTTACTTATTTTATAACTTTATGGGTTTCTGGTTACAAAATGTTAATTGTTTACTTCTGGAGTAGTGATCACTTATTGTAACCTAATTGTCCTAATCCAGTCCTAAATTGTTGTGTTTAGAACTAGATGTATTGCTGTGCAAGTGTTGTTTTGTTGTTATATCGTATATATAAATGTCACTGTGTTAACATCATTTGGGTGCCAGTTTTGCTGATGGATAAGCATGACTGAGTCCAATTTTTGTTCATAAAATTCTATTAGGCAGCTAAGGCACTTTGACATCAAATGACTATGTGTGAATTGCTAGATATATGGAGCAGTTTTGCTATTGGTTTGTTCAATTTGTTTGCAGTGGTGATTGCTTTGTTTGTTTGATGTCCTGCTACTTGAACAAATTAATGCCAGATAAAGTGGAGATGTTAATCCTTACTTGGTGGGCTTAATTTCAGTGACTGATAACTGGGTCCTTCTGATGAGAGAGAGAGAATGACCATGTCAGTTGAGAGATTAAATCAGTCAGGTGATAGAATCAAGGAGATTAAGAATAATACAAAAAAGCTTCGTCGATCCACATATAGAATCCTGGGCTCAAAAGATTAAGAACCCGGCTTTAAATGAATTACCCCAATTGGGAGTATAATTAAAGAGTGGCAATAATGACACCTCTCAAAAACGGTATCTACACCTTTTTCGTAATTACACACATTAAAATTTAAAAAAAAATCTCTAATTTGTAAATAAACCCCACTTAATACCAAAATACTCTTTCTTTAATTATACTGTATTATATTTTTGTATGTACACACCACTTATCATTATTATTATGTTATTTAATCAATTTTATTATTATTTCAATTTTTTTGTTCTTTAATTCTCTTACTATTCTTTCTCTTCCCTACTTTTCTCTTCTTGTTTTTTTTTTTTTTTTCAAAATCAAGCTTCATTTTTCGTTAAAAATCCATTTTAAGAATTTTTTTTTATTGAATAACCACTTTCTGTTTGAGAGAGTTGTAGCAATGCAAGATTTGTTGTCTCAATTGATGTGGAAGTAGATAGGTGTGAATAATTTTTATTTTTTTATTTTTTTTTTTAAAGATAGATGTTCTATGAATTTGAAGAACATTTAATATTTTTTTAACAAGAAAAAACATATAATATTGATAAATAAATAAATAAAGTAAAGTGTGTTTGAAGAAAATAAAAATATATAGATAATATAGTTAATTTAAAAATCCGTTTATATACATAATGATTTTGTTCTTCTAATAAAAATTAATTTAAAACTTTACTTTTTCACAACAAAATTTGTCTCGTAATTTTGATTCATTTTTCATACTTAGCAATCAATTTATATTTCCTTAAAAGAGATTGTAAATATATTTAAAAGAGAATCTAGAGTTTATTAAAATGGAGAGAGTTTTTATAATATATGTTAATATCAAACCATTAATAGGAAAAAAAATACAAAAGGTTAAAATAGAAAACTAATTAATAATTATTTATGTGTGTACTAACAAACAATTAGTTCTCTTTGTAATTTTACTCAATGGTATTATATGATTTTTAAAAACATACTAATTTGGAGTGTACATATGATTTTTAAGGAGTGTAAATATCGTCACTCTAATTAAATTCGAAGACATTATCCAAAATATTAGCATCACATACCAATATATAAACAAGCATGATCTACATGCACATATACAGAATATTGAGCTCAAAAAACTATCCCAAATAACGCATTATCCAAAATCCGTATACATTGTATGTAAAAACCTTCTCCTCATTCTTCTTCTTCTTCGGCACTACAGCCGCCATTTGCTTTCCTTTATTTTTGCCTTTCTTTCCCTTTGCTTCATTACGTTCTTCTTCATCTTCATCTTCATCATATTCTTTTTCATTTTCTTCTTCGTTTATTTCTTCTATTTCTTCTTCATCTTCTTCTTTGAGTTTCCTTTTCCCCATTCCCTTTGCCTTCTTCTTCTTTTCCCCTCTCAGTCTTGAGAGTCTTTTCTTGGTTGAATAAACAAGCCAAAACAGTGTCATATTGAAGATAAATGTTCCCCACGGAAAATTTGTAAAGGCTTGTTCATTATCAACCAACCCAAGCTATCAACCAACCAAGTACGGCACTCCTTTGGTCATCCTTGCCAAAGAATTGGCATACCATTCTTAGGCATCTAGTTACAAACAAAACAAAGGAGTCAAAATAAGGAGACTTGAAGTAAGCCTTGATGATTAGTATGATTAGTATTACAAAAAGCACTGTATAACTTTCATTATCACTAGAAATTGATCAAACAAAACAAATAAAGTAAAACAAATATTACTTCTAAATACCAAGGGAGTAATACATGTGACACAACAAGAAGACATTACCTATCATTGGCATTTTATACGACATAATATATTAAACTGCTTCATTATTACATTGCTTTCTTTTCTCCCAAACAGAAAAAAAAAAAAAAAAAATTAAGTGAGCAGGAAACAGAGAGATCAGTAAAGTTGCATTCAGTTAAAAATTTAATGAGCAATGTGATAGCTTCTTCTCCTCGTCTTTTGACATGCAAATAATCTATCAAAATTTTCATAAGAAAACAAGTTTCCCTGCATATCTGAATGCAACAAAGAGAGCTAGCAACTAGTTCAAAGACAGTAACTTAACTGAGTGACTCAACAAAGCATAAGAAAGGCAAGGAAGAATACTATGCTTCATGTCAATGTGAATAATATCCAAGACACTAAAACGGTTTCACAATGTTGGTTCTATCTTAAATGGTCCAAAACCAACAGAAAATTATTGGTGATACACTGATACCAATTTGACACCAACCAAAAACTACTATGAATACCAACCAAGTGCCAAGTGAATCGATCAAACTAAAACTATACCAACAACTCAGCAACATAAAGTTTATTGTGTGAAAAGTGCCCTCAAATTTGTACAAAGCACAAAAAAAAAAAAAAAAAAAAATACAGTAGTCTAAAACTACAGCTACTTAACCAGTTAATGTACACTAGTCTAAATATATAATTTTCTTTTCAATTAAATCCCCAAGTACATGCAAAAACCTAGTTTAAGAAATCATGAGTAACAAATCTCAAATCTCTACAAAAACGACCCAAATCAACCCTATAAGTCTATAACTATGCATGAATCAGAGCAAAAGAAAAGAATCACACTACACACCCAAATCCAATATTTTTGTATCTCTTTAACAAAAACAACATACATACATGTAACAAGAAAAACAGTAAAACTAGTGTACCTTAGAGATGATGATGATGATCACAGTGAAAAACAAAGACAGCCAGAGCGCATTAAACTAAAAAAAAAAATGTTTTGTCTGTAAGGCAAGAGAAAGAAAAAGATGGCAGGTATATCAATGCAATTGCACATGCAGACAAGTAAATGATTACAGAAGTCAGACATTAAAAATAAGTAGTATTATTGTTATAAAAATATCAAAGAGAGCACAAACAGGGAAAAAAAAACAGAGCATTTGTAAAAGCATTCAAAACAATATTTATACTTTCTAAAAAGCATGAATAAGCTAACAATGCTTAGAGTAAATAAGCTAACAATCCCTTTAACTTTACCATTCAACATAGAGCTATCAAAAAATGCAAACGATAGTATTTGTATCAAGAAGGAATAAAATCCATAAAAAGACAGAGATTGAATGAATAATAAATAAATAAACATAAAGGCCCAGACTTGAGAGATATTTGGTTCATATAAATTCTAAGTTTCATCGGATAGAAGAGAAAACACCCATAAAACACAAGCTCATTCTAAAACATCCAAAACATATTTCTACATTCTAAAAAGTATGAATATTACACACAAACTTCAAATAAGTAAAGGAAGACTGAGAGAAAGTGTGTAATATAAGGTGCGGCCAATATTTTTGGTTTAAAAAAAAAAGGTGGCTAGGGTTTTTGGTTGAGGAGGAGGCCGATGTCTCGCAGTAGATGAAGGTGCAGCCTATTAGTAATTTGAAAGAGTGTCTCCGGAGTCGGTGTCTTCTCCTTCGGCGTCGGTGTCATCTATGGAGTCCCTCTTGTCTGGAAGCACGATTTCCTCACTTCCCTTCTTTTGTTTTCTCTTTTTTTTTTTGAAAATATTTGTTGTCTTTTCATTTTGGTAAAGTTGCAAGAAGGGTAAATGGGTAGAGTTACATTAAATCAAATAAATAATGGAAATTGATTTTAAAGGACAATCTGGTAAAACCAACTACAAAAGGAACAAAAACACAAAATTTTCAATCGTGGGCTATTTTTGGTTTTTGAAAACTGAGGATGACCATTTATGCAAGTCCCCCGTCTAATTTTTAGGTTCTAACATTTTTCAACTAATTTCCTCAATCTATTTATTTCTTTTCTAACATTTTTCAACTAATTTTCCCAACCTACTTATTTCATTCCTAACTTTTTCAATCTAGTTTTGTTCATCAAAATTTCTTACATGTTTTATTTGTTACCTAATTTTCTCTATCAAACTATGATGATAGATTTGGAAAGGTTAGTTTTAAACACAGATCTTGTTATTATAATTTACATATGCAATGAATTGATATTAGAGTAATATATATATATATATATATATTTGAATCAACATTTTTTCCAATTTCGAAGCAATTGAGTAGTCTTTGCAAGCAAGGCGACATGGTGATTCATTTCACCTCACACGGAAGCAATAAAGAACTGGTTCAGCTTGAACCGTTGCAAGTAATGCCTCACTTCCTCTAGAACCGAGGAGTTGTTGTGCATATGTTAACGATGAACAGATGCACAACTCCCCAATTCTAAATGACCCTCGTTGGCTAGTGTGGGAGAAATCTTTAATGCACCCGGTGCACTGCACCCTTCATTCACATCATGTGATTGATTAATCATGATATATGAAATGACATGGGTAGGGTTACATGGTGCACTGATTGCATAGAAGTTTTTACCCCAGTAGTTGGTTGCATTAATAAGTGCCAACAGGCCACATGGGATATACGGTACTGCTCTCTTTGAATCTTCAAAGGATAGCTAATATGCATTAAAAAATTTGTCGACATAGCTACCGTTCCTTTTTGTTCATTATCAATGTTGGAAGACTTATTCAATAAGTGAGAGCAGACTTGTGTCAAGCAAGACCTCCCTCCAATCAATTAAATGTGCAACAGAGGATTCAACAGGAGCCAGCTAACAAGAAAACAGTATACCACACCCCCCCCCCCCCCCCCCCCAAAAAAAAAAAAAAAAAAAAAGCATTGATCTTTTCTTTTGCTTTTGGCTAATCATTCTTGAAGTCTTTTAATAACTTACCGATCGAGAGATGCTTCAGTGTCCTGAGAGTACATGAGTATTAACATTGATTATAACTTATAACCTACTTTACTTTCATTCCATAGTTTCATTTACAATCAATCATGACAAGAGGAATGTTATCCATGAATCAGTGCAATATGATTAACCTCTTAAAACATCTCCAATGCTATTATGCATTTGGAGAAACTTTAGTGCCACATAGAATAGTTAAATAATGATTAATGAGACTTCTCCAATACAATTATCTAACTTGATTATGAAGGTGATGTTGTAAACTTTTTTTTTTAGAGAATATGAAGTTGAGTTTCTAAAACTCTCATAGAAATGATTATTAGGATTTCTAACCTTTCTCCACCAATAATATTATACCACATATAATTGTAAAATAAAAGAGGTAAAAGAGTAAGATAAATGTTTTATGATGATAGATAAAAAATATGCATTTATTTTTTTTTATATATAAATATGCATTGGAGATGAGAATATGAATTTTTTTAAAAAAAATTTACCAAAGTGGATCCATATTCAATATATATTGACGTGTCACTAGTTAGAAACCTAAAATGCATATCTTCAATGCAGATATGTATTTTTGAGTTTCTAAACAGTGTCACACCAGCATTTCTATTCATTATGGACCCACTTTTGAAAAAAAAAAATCAGAGAAATGTATATTCACATCTTCAATGCAATTATTTAAAATCAAATATGTATCCATTTTATGACCCATCATAATAAAACAATTATTCAACTATCTCTCATCTTTAATTTTACAATTAAATGAGCTCTAATATTATTGGTGGAAAGAATCAAATCCGCAATTTTAATAAAGTTTCTAGAATTAGAGCATCTCCAATTCAACTTCATATTCTCTAACTTTTTTTTGCCACATCATCTCCATATTAAAGTTAGATATTTACATTAAAGATGTTGTTAGTTTACATATCAACTAATAAAAGTTTAGAAACTGTCTTACTATTTATTTTTGTTTTTGTAGCCGCCTTATCTGTAAGATATCAATGAAGAAAATGAAGTGAGAAACCAATAACGGCCCACCATAGAATAGTAAGCATCAATGATGAATAATATCAACAGGGAAAGAAAAATTATATACATGGTTATTGGCATTTCAGAGCACCTTCTTTCTTCCCAACTATATGCCTTCATAGGCTTCTGCATATCAGATCAACTTTCCTGAAAGGCTGCAAATTTTCATTCCTTGTGCAGTTTCATTGCTCTTAGAATTTCCTATTTGGCTACACTTTGTAACAAGATTCTGCAATGGAAGTGGTGGCTGCAATCCTTGGTTCAGCTGTGACGGAGACTTGCCGATCATTGTATGGCTACTGTCCAAGCATCAAGAACTTCATCAGCTTTCAATCAAATCTCAATGCTCTTGAAAAGGAGATGAAAAATCTTGTTGATCTAAAGAACAAAGTGATAGAAGATGTTGATTGTTCATATGATGCTCAGATGACACTGTGGCTTCGAGAGGTCGAACAAATCTTACTTGAAGTGAACTCAGTTCAAGCAAGTATGACAGCCAGTAACCAAAAACTTTGTGGATGTTTCTTTAATTGCAGTGAAAGGTATAGACTTAGCAAGGAGACTGCAAGAATGCTCAAGGAGATAGAAAGACTTCTCAAGGCAGGCGATATTGCTTTCAAAATGGTGGGGCGGAATTATTTGGCAAAAGCAGTAGAGCATATCCCTGGGCCTTCTATTGTAAATCAAACAACTGCATCACAAAATTTAGCCAAGGTTATGGATCTATTGAACGACGATGATGTTCTGAGGATTGGTGTTTGGGGCATGGGAGGGGTCGGTAAGACTACCTTGGTACAGAACTTGAACAACCAGCTCAAGGGCAGTTCTTCAACTCATCAGTTCGGCATCGTTATATGGGCTACTGTGTCCCAGAATCTGGATTTAAAAAAGGTCCAATTACAATTGGCAAGGAGATTGAATTTGGATGATATTATGGAAGAAAGTGTGCAAAGGCTAGCCATTCGACTTCACCGGAAGCTAACAGAGGTGAAATTTCTTCTTATCCTGGACGATGTCTGGGAGATGATCAATTTGGATTATTTGGGGGTCCCACAATCTGAAGCTCGTATTGGTTCTAAGATCATATTGACATCTCGCTCTCTTGAGGTATGCAGGGAGATGAAGACTGACAAAGAAGTAAAAGTGGTTGTCCTGAATGATGAAGAATCATGGCAATTGTTCAAACAACATTCAGGGAGTGTATCTACATTAGAAAATATTGAACCATTAGCGAGAGTTGTTGCCAAAGAATGTAGCAATTTGCCTTTGGCCATCACCATCGTGGGGGCAACTATGCGAGGAAAGACAGTGATTGAACTATGGAAAGATGCCTTGAATGAGTTACGAAGATCGGTTCCTTTTATCAGAGGTATAGAAAATAATGTTTTCAGGCCTTTGAAGTGGAGTTATGATTCATTACAAGGTATGAACATCAAACCTTGTTTTCTATATTGCTGTTTATATCCTGAGGATTTCTCTATTGAAGTAAAAGAACTTGTAAACTGCTGGTTGGGTGAAGGTTTGATAGACGAACAGCAAAAATATGAGGACTCTTATAATAGGGGAATGGCTATAATTGAAAATCTAAAAGACTCTTGTTTGTTAGAACATGGAGCCGACAAGGGCACCGTAAAAATGCATGATGTAGTTCGTGATGTTGCTATATGGATTTCATCCACCTTAGAGGATGGATGTAAATCACTTGTACGGTCTGGAATTGGCCTCACTCGGATTTCAGAAGTTGAAATGTCCGAGTCTCTCAAAAGAGTCTCTTTCATGAATAACAGAATAAAAGAGTTACCTGATTGTGGGATTTGTTGTCCAAAGACCGTGAGTTTACTGCTACAAGGTAATTCCTTCCTCTTTAGAATTGCTGATGGATTTCTTCAAGCATTTGAGTCACTCAAGGTCTTGAATCTAAGTGGAACTCATGTCCGGTCACTGCCTAAATCAATTCTCCAACTGGATGACCTTCGAGTGCTTCTTTTAAGAAAATGCAAACATCTTGGAGAATTACCCCAACTGGGCATGCTTAGTAAACTCCAAGTGCTTGATTGTCGAGAGACTGATATTACAGAACTGCCGAATGGAATGAGAACTTTGAGCAAATTAAGGCAACTATACCTATCTCGTACTCACAACCTAAGAACCATTAAAGCTGGAATTATATCTGGATTGTCTAGTTTGGAGGTTCTAGACATGGCACACAGTGCTTACATTTGGTCTGTCAATCAAGAGACAGAAGAAGCACAAACTTGCTCAAAAAAAAAAAGAAGAGAAGAAGCACAAACAACTTTCAGAGAGCTGCTGTCCCTTGATCAATTACTTCTCTTAAACATACAATTGAAGGACATTCCAACTCTTGGCTCTAGAGATCTTACTTGGCTAGGTAGATTAACAAGATTCCAGTTTTCTATCGGTCCTAATTTAACTGACTTCATGCAAATTGAAGTTGATGGAAAGAGGGTGAAAATAAGTGGCCGTTATGTTTCAAGAATTTATGGTAGCAAATTAGACCTACTACCAGACATAGAGGAACTTCATCTCCTTAACGTCGCACACCTTGAAAGCGTTTCAGAATTAATTGACATCCTTGGACTCAGTTTATCAAGACTACGAATGATAAAAATTTTCAGGTGCCCCCAATTAAAGTATCTTCTCTGGCCTGGTAATCCCAGACTCAACACGGAAATGTTGCAAGTAGTTAAAGTTAGCTACTGCGATAAGCTGGAACAACTCTTCCTATATTCTCCTGAGACTGAAGCTAAAGTCTCAGTTGTCCTAAACCTACGGATAATCAAAGTGAAATACTGCAATGCACTCAAAAAGGTACCTCTTAGGAGCCTGAATCCAGATACCATAGAAGAGATAAGAGGGGATCAACTCTGGTGGACCAAATTGGAGCAGGACAGTGAAGAAAATACCAAGGTACATTTACAGAGTTTTTTCAAACCTCTCAAGACTGCAAATGCTAAAAATTTTCGGAGTTTAAGTGGGATAAACCCACAATGGGCACATGAACAAGGTGAGTTGCTCTGATTACAATGTATGAATTCTTTTACTTGTATTATAATTTTGGGATTATTGGAGTTTTGTAATTGAGGTGATTGTTAGGCTAAAATAAGGAATTTTAAGAATTGCATTTTCTGATTACAATGTGGCCTTGTGCCTTATTTGAATCACCGGGAGTATGGTGACACTACTTGGTATGAGCCTATTTTTGTTTTTCGTTAATGATATTGTTTTATGAATCTCTATTATTTGTTACTGTGTATATTGTTTGATTAAAACTTTGTATATTAAAAAGTCTTATTGAAACTTATTAGTCTTTGAGTATTTGTCAAATAAGAATTTTAAATGTTACTTATTGAGTTGAATAGCTCATCCCTTTGTCATTTAATCATTTTGCAGACGAAGTTGATTTCCTAGATTGATATGATTCTGGGAACCGTAATGTTTCAATTTCAAGTGTTCTTTCCTTTTGTGTTTATCTAAAGATTGAGCCTAGAATCCAAGGTCTATTATATTTTCATGGCTGAATCTAGAGAAATTTGTGGTGATCAACTGCAGGGCATTCAGGAAGCTGCCTCTAACACACCAGAATGCAAATACCATAAAAAAGGATAACAGGAGAAGCAATCCGATGGCAAAACTTGGAATGGGACAATCGAACCTGAACCTTGGACTTCATGCGTGAAAGGCCCCAATTTAACACGGTGATGGCAGCAGCTTTTCGTTCTTCTGTGAGCTTCTCCTTGCAACATAACTTGCAAAACACAGTAACATATACATAAGAAGACGTGGCGAGACTGTAAGTCATGTGTAAGTGCTAACATCATAAAACTTGCCATCTGGTAAACTTGAACATAATCTGTTCTTTCAATTATGTCCTATAAGAGTGTGTAATTGTGTTTCCATATGCCATTTTTTGCCTTTGTGGTTCAAACTGTAATAGACATCCCATATAAATGTGAAGTCTCAGCTTAGTTTTATCAGAAAGTCACAAAGAGAATCATGTTATAAAAGTTAAAAGTAAATCAACAAAACATCAGGAGCTGATTTGAAAAGTAAATGCTACGTACTTTCTCATCATCAAACTTGGCTTCTTAATCACCAAACCTCGCACAATAGCAGTAAATGCTATTTTTCAATAAACCACCCGCGGTGTGGCATCTGGAACATTGTTGGACTACATTTTTTTGTAACAAGATTCTGCAATGGAAGTGGTGGTTGCCATCATAGGTTCAGCGGTGACAAAGACCGGCCAATCATTCTGTATTTTCATAAAATACAGAATCTCATGCACATTTGAGCTGTATTTTCATAAAATGATACAGGGAAGAAAAATAAAAATGGAAAAAGGCAGAACTTAATCAACTTATCCATTACCATGTCAGCTTCCAAGCAGGTGCAAAGAACGTACCAAACCAGTATTCTGGTCAATAATTCAGTTGTCTAGCCAAAACCAGATGATGAGTTTAGTAATACAAGGAAATTTCTCTGCAGGTCAGACTGCCTTTCCTGTGGCCTGCACTTCCAAAACAAGTCCAACTTTTTTAACCATAAAGGAATAGCTGATGCAATGAGAATGTATTTGACAGGACCCGCCCCGACTCCTATCTTGAGTACGAGGGAATCTTGTGAGAATCTTTTTTCTTTTTTTTTTCTCTGGTGGGCTTGAGTTACAACCCAAATGCCTACGTACCCTATATCCAATAAAGATCAAAACCCTTATAGTTCATTAAATATTTTCCTTACCTATCTGAAAACAAATCTCTTTTCAAAAAACATTCTATACTTAATAAACTTTAAATTGCTTAAATACCATAAGATCTAAAAACTATTGGCTATAGAAAACTTTTCTCGTTTTCTATTTGAATTCTGTATCTCTTAGGCTAAACTTAATTTGTAGAATACATTTCTATATCTCCATCTAAATTCTGCATCTCTTACTGAAATAAGTCTGAAAGCTTTTCTGTAAAACAAGCTGAGAAATCAATTAAAGGTCATTGATTTAAAACATATTTTTCTAAATATTATATAATATAATAAAAACATTTTCTGATTTTATAAAATATAAATATCTTATTTTTAAGGTCCGATAATCTGAAATCATTTCTCTACTTATCGTAATCAGTAATATACATATATTTATGAAAATCTACACCAAGCTAGTACCCAGGGAAATCTATCATACGTGTCCTTGATTTCTCTGGACTCACGTAAAGCTGGGGATAAACATCTGGTCATACACGTGCAGAGCGACTCTAACTCTGACATACACATGTGAATAAGCCTCAAAGGCCAACAATCTGAATCTGATACTGCTGGGGACAGGTACACATCTAGTGTTCTTAAAAATCTGAGAAATCTTTGAAAACTGTTTGAATAAACTATGCTTATATATATATATATATATATATCTTGTAAATACTTTTCTGAAATCATAATTAAATACTTTTTTTCTTTACTGAAGTTAGTCTAAACAAATATAGAATTTGGAAATACTTTCACATATTCTTTTCATATTCCAATCTAAGAATAAATCTCTATTCTTTCTTTATCTAATTCTTCATAAGAAGCACTGTAAAATCTCTTTCTTTAAATTAAATTCTTATTTCTAGTTAGGTGCTTCTATTTCTAGAAGTATATCTTATCTACTAATTGTTAACATGTAATTCTAAATGAATAATAACTTAATTATAAATAAAAACTGGATAAATACTCACAGTACTCTAAGCTCAAATCCTTTTTTTTTTTTTTTTGGGGATTGGATTCCCTCCCTTCTGTATTCACCTCGATGATCCACTTATCTGTACTGATCGATCCATATCTGGATTCTCTATCCTTCTACTGTAAATCCACTGTCAGCTTATATCTCAGCAACTCTACAATATTTCTTCTTCATCTAATCTCTGAAGTCACTCTCTCATGCTTTGGCTTTCTTTTATCTTCTCTCTATATCATCTCTGTTATTACTCTCTCTCTTCTCTCAACCCTCTGATTTCTGATTGTAACCAACTCTCTTACATCTTCCCTCTACCCAGAACACACGCCCCCAATTCCTTTCTCTTCCCTTTCTTTTCTTCCTGGTTGCTGCTCTCTCTTTCTTTTTCTTTTTTTTTTATAATTCTAAATTCTCTTTCTTTTATTTCCCAAATTGATGCACACACAGCTGCTTCAAAGGGACAGCAGTGCTGCTAGGTGTCTCCAACGTAAGTGGCCTGCTGTCTTTTATATATATATATATATATATATATATATTAAAACTTTAGGGAACGCTATCTACCTTCCCCATTTATCTTTCCGACTCATTGTTGGACATGTATACACTTTTTCATTTAATAAAAAGCTCGCACTTTTTACTACAAAACTTGTTTACGTATTTACCCTTTATTAATGAAATGATCGAAGCATTCATCAAGGGTAAATACGTAAACAAGTTTTGCACCAAAAAGTGAGAGCTTCAAAGCTTGATTGCAGTGGCACTCCCATTAGAGAATTGCCAAGTGGAATGAAACATTTGTTCAACTTAAGGCAATTATACCTCTCAGGGACGTACAACCTAAAAACCATTCAAAGCGGGATCGTATCTGGATTGTCTGGTTTGGAGGTTCTTGACATGATACCCAGTGCTTATGTTTGGGGATTGAAGGAACGTGCAAATGATGGACAAGCAGCTTTTGAAGAGCTGCAGAACCTTGAGCGGTTACATTCATTATCAATAAGATTGGAGGGCATTCCATCTCTTCAGAACGAGAACCTTGCTTTGATAAGTAGATTAAGAACATTCAAACTGCATATTGGTCCAGAAGCAATCTATTTCAAAAGTAAACATGACAAAAGAAAGCTGATAATAGGTGGCCCTCATATTTCAGGAGAACGGATCAAATGCTTTGGTAGGTTGTTGACTAATGCAAGTTCGATGGAAATAAATAATTGTTCGATGGATCACATGCTTGAAACAATGGTGAAAAGCAGCACTGGTACCTACACTGGTTTGAAATCTCTAACCATTACAAAATCTTCCTCAAGCTCATGGCTATGTGGAGGATGTCCTGCCCATGACCTGCTACCAAATTTGGAAGAACTTCATCTTCAAGCTCTGACCGAGATAAGAAGCATCTCAAGAATAGTTGGTTTTCTTGGACTTAGATTTCCTAAACTAAAATCAATAGAGGTGATTAGATGTGATGGATTAGAATATCTTCTCACTTGTGGTTTCATAGGAGGTGATTTCATTATATCCCTACCAAAACTGGAAACAATCCATGTAAGCTCCTGTAAGAGTTTAGTGGAGCTTTTCAATTTTCCTTTGCAGAAAAAAGTTGTTCCAGAACCGGTTGTTCCAAACCTACGGACACTAAAGCTGGTGAACCTCCCCAGGCTGAAGACTCATTCCAGACAGGATGGATCCGGGCTACATTCAAAATATATATCACGTATGTATCGCATGAAAGCAATAGAGCAGGTTGAGGTGATCAAGTGCGATAATCTCAGGAAGCTGCCTCTCACCATTCAAAATGCAAATACCATGAAAGAAATAAGAGGAAAAGTTCAATTGTGGGACCAGTTGGAGTTGGAAGCCCACAATACCAAATCAAGTCTAGAGCGGTTCTTCAATGAGGTTAATGACGAGCTGATTATGAATGACGAGCGGTTCTTCAGTTAACTTAATTGTTCCTTTTTTATTTTGTAAAGAAACATTAGTTATACATTTTCCTAATTTTAAATCCATTGTAGGCATTTTATATATGCTTGTTACTTTTTATTTAGAAATTCTTTGAATACTTGCATACTATCTGCAGTTTCTCTCTTGAATTTTCTTAAAGCCTCATGCTTGTTTACTAAAATTCTTCCACGGAATGCCTGAAACGCTTCAGATGTTGGCCAGAAACAGCACAGATTGCTATACTGGTTTGAAGTCTCTAAACTAATTCAAATTCTAACAGCAGGTTCAGCATACAAGAATGTGATCCTACTACCAAACCTAGAGGAACTTCATCTCTATAATGTTTTGCACCTAATGTCCATCGCACAATTAATTTGCCATCTTGGACTCAGTTTATCTTGACTACGAATAATAGAAGTTACCAAGTGCCCCCCGATTAAAATATCTTCTCTGGTATGGTAATGCCAGGCTTAACACAAAAATGCTGGAATTAATCAAAGTTAGCTTCTGCAAGAAGCTTAAGCAGCTCTTTGAGCATAATCCTGTGAACACTGAAGCTCCGGTCTCTGTCGTCCCAAACCTACGGAAAATAGAAGTGATCAACTGAAATGCGCTTAGGGTGCTTCCCCTAAGTGATCTGAATGAGAATACCATACAAGAGATAAGAGGCGATGAACTTCGGTGGAGCACATTGGAACAGGGCAGGGATAAAAATACTAAGGAACGTCTACAGAGCTTTTTCAGACCTGTCAGGGCTGAAAAAATCCAACCTTAAATTTATCGAGGATGATCTGGATCAAGCCTCAATCTACCAAATGGTGAAACCCTGCAAAATCACAGTGAAAGATACATGAAAAAGGTGAATTGCTAGGAAAAGAAGGTGTCCGCAATATTAGAAATCATGTGTATGAAGGCTTTTACTTGTATTGTTTTTTCTGTATTGGGACCTTTTAGCTATAAATTAGTAAGTTACATAATCATTCATGTTTTTTTTTTTATATAATTAATTGGGCTATAAAGTAATTACCTAACAAATTATATCGATGTATGACTAATTGACACCTTGATCATAACTAATTGACAACTAGATTGATAGTTGACTTTAACATTCTTCATTGTATTTCAACATCAAAATATTATAAATCAAATCTCAATTCATCTAAATAGAGGGAGAGATGAAATATCTGACTGACCTCAGAAACAAACCTGAAGAGCCGAGCATGATGGTCAAGATTGCAGTCAAGCTGACAGCTTAAACTTTTGAGTGTATTAGTAATTGACATAAGCAATAGTTGATCAAGTGAGAATGTGCTTACACATCAAATTATTGTAGAGTCCAATTTAGAAAAAAAAAAATCCTAAAATCACTTGCCTTCTGCATCCCAGATCATCTTTCCTGAGAAGCAGAAAACTTGCAATTATTGGGCAGTTTCATTGCCTTAAAATTTCCTATTTGGCAACACTTTTTACCCAAATTCTGCAATGGAAGTGGTGGTTCCATCATAGGTTCATCAGTGACAGAGACTAAATTCTTATTGAATTTGTTTGGCACTTGTATTAGAATACAATAGCCTGTATAGGTAATGATTATATCTTGTCTACTTTAATAAGAAACCTCTAAAAATTATGATGGAGAAGAAGTTGAAATTAGCCAAGGAAATTTTCCAGCCTTCTTTCCTTGGCAGCAACTTTAAGCCAATATAGTGGCAGCACAACTCAACAATGAAAAGAAGACTTCAAATCAAGCAGCAACTATCCCACCCAAAAAAAAAACCTAACGAGAACATATAGACACAAGAAAAAAGAAACGTAACGCTGAAATAGAAAAACTTGGCAGTTTTTCAGCCAGTAACTGTGTTTTGTATTGCGAAAATATGAATATCGAAGATATTGAAGATTCAAACTACAGCACCAATTATTAATAATTTTGTAACAAATATTATATTTTGATGTGTTCCAACACTCGAGCTTATTCTAGGGCCACCAATGGTAGATCATACTAAAGCACCAAAGACTTTCTCCACAATGATCATCTGTTTAAAATTATGGATCCAGGGAATAGGTGTTTGTAGTATGGCAGGAGTAGACAAGAGAAGACTTTACTGTAAAAAATAAAAAATAAAAAAATTTACCCAAAGGACGAAAGCAAGAATATATAAATAAATAAAACTTATAGGATGCATGTCTTTGTCATCAAAATGAAGTATTTACTCTTCTGGGAAATAAACATCCGGTGGCTACCTATAGGTTTATCATTGAACCAAGGCCTGCAAGGAGAAAATTGGTCAAGTTCCTTTTGCAAAAGTTAAAACTGGACTTAATGAAAGACATTAAAAAGAAAAAATTGAAGTTGTTGAAACTGTGAACTTCATAGAATAGTCGGTTTAAAAATTTATATTAGAAATAAAAAAAAATAAAAAATAAAAAAGAGAAAAAAGAAATTCACCATCACTCTATTCCATAAATGGGATAAAAGATTTCTATGACAAGAAGTTCATCATCTTCATGTGTAAGTTCAATGAATCAAGCAACTCATAGGTTACTTCAAGATCAACATAGGAATCATCCCCACAATAGAACCTACGGATGGACCCACCTAACTCAATCGAACTCTCTCCACCGATCTTCTTTAACCCTACATCTTTCATAACCCTTCTTACGTTTGCTGCTTTATCCCACATCCCATCTTCAGCATACATGTTTGCAATGATCACCAAATTCCCACTCCTCTTTGGCTCCAATTCAAGCAACCTCTTTCTCACCACATCTTGCACTTCTTTAACGTCATTGGCATCGTGGATGCTGCATGCACTTAACAATGTTCTCCACACAATTGGGTCAGGCTCAATAGGCATGTTGGTTATAAAGTTATAAGCCTCTTTTAAATGGCCAGCACGAGCCAAAATATCCACCATGGCACCATAATGAATCATCATCGGTTTGATCCTATGCACACGCTCCATCTCATTAAAATATCGACACCCATCATCCACCATTCCAGCATGGCTACAAGCACAGAGAACCCCGAGAAAAGTGACATAATTAGGACGTATCGAAGAACTTTTCATCATCGTTAAGAAAAGTTTTAGAGCTTCAGTGGCATATCCATGTTGGGCTAATCCCAAAATCATTGCACTCCATGTCCACACATTTCTCTCCTTCATTGTATTAAACACTAGCCTAGCATAACCCACAGCTCCACACTTCGTGTACATGTCGACAAGGGCAGTACCCAATTGACAATTCAACACCATTCCTCTCTCAATCACTTGAGAATGAATCCACTTCCCTAAGCTTAAATTCCCAAGCTTTACACATGCGGAAAGCGCTACCACCATCGTGGTCTCATCCGGCTCAAAACCGAAATCCATCATCTTAACAAAATACCCAATTGCATCCCCCAACCAACAACTTTCAACACAAGCAGTTATCACCGCATTCCAAGAAACAACACTTCTCTCACCCATTTCATCGAACACTTCACGCGCGTCCAAGACTTTCTTACAAGACCCATAGAAATGGACCAAATTGTTGTTAACATACACATCGCAAGCCAAACCACACTTCACAACCTCCAAATGTATCTGCTTCCCTTCTTCAAGTGCAAAACTCTCTGCGCAAGCCTTGAAAAGAAACGGGAATGTGAGCTTATTGGGTCTAACTCCTCTCCTTTTCATGTCAAGAAATATCAAGACAGCCTCTCTCGGCGTGTCACTTGAAGCATAGCCTCTGATGACCATGTTCCATGAAATGGGTGCCGAAGCAGCCGAATTATAGAGAAGCGAACGTGCGTAACTCAAGTTTTTGGAGGGAGACAAGGCGTAGAAGCGAATGAGTTCGCTCAAAAGATGGGCGTGGTTTTGGAGACCAGAGACTTGGATTTGTGCATGGATTTGAGAGAGGTGGTTTGTGGAGGAGCAGAGTTTGAGTAGAGTGAGGCATTGGTGGCTTTTGGAGAGCAAGTTTGAAATAGAGTTGGTGGGTTCCGGAGGGAATATGTGGTTGGTTGTTGGAATTTTAAAACGAACCATGTATGCATTTGGACTTGCTTTGTGTGTGTTAACATTTCTCTTTAGCTCATCCCTTTGTCATTTAATCATTTTGCAGACAAAGTTGATTGCCTAGATCGATATGCTTCTCCTTCTCCTATGTAATGTTTCGATTTCAGGTGTTCTTTCCTTTTGTGTTTATCTAAAGATTGAGCCTAGAATATTATATTTTCATGGCTGAATCTAAAGCAATTTGTGGTGATCAACTGCAGGGCATTCAGGAAGCTGCCTCTAACACACCAGAATGCAAATACCGTAAAAAGGATGAGACTATGAGAGGAGAAGCAATCCGATGGCAAAACTTGGACTTCATGCGTGAAAGATTTATAGAATAATCCCAAGCCCAATCCAAGCCCAAAATATTTCAACCCAAAAGCTGGCCAGGCCTAAATCTAAGTCAAAATCAAAGCCTAATTCCAATTTGACCCAAGCTCCAAGAGATCCAAATATCCAAAATCTTACATAGTTAGTTGGAATGAGATTTTTAATATAACAAAAAAGAGTAACGGTATTTGCATCCTTTAAAAACTATATATACATACCAAATTAATACATTTTTAAAAATCCAATAACACCTTTAAATAAAATTACTAAAATAACTAAATAGTTATTAAATACACACACCAAAATACTTATAAAAAAAAATAAAAAAAAATTAAAAAAACACCCACCAATTATTATTAATCAATTTCCTATTTTAATTGTTCATAAAAAAAATAAAAAAATAAAAAGTGAATCGAAATCATGCACCCACTGTAGTTGTATTATATATTCTTAAACAGTGAAACATGGTTTTCTAGAAAACCCGGTACTTGAAATTCTACTCCCTATTGATAAGAAGATTATCTCTCGGTTGTATATATATAGGTGATTTGGAATGGTTGTTTCATACTTTCATGTTTGAGATTGTGAAATTCACTCAATTTTATTTTTAATATATAATCTACTTAATCTTTTTGTTCTAATTAGTGTCTGCTTCCTCTTTTTTTTAATTGTCGGCAACAGTTGTCTCTTTATTTTATTTTACTTTTAATATCTCCTCATTACTCATTTACCATTTTTTCTTCTTCTTCTCTTAATTTTTAATTGCCTCCGTACAAATGACATTTCTTGTGAGGAGAAGAAAATGGTTCTTCTAAAGGTTTTTTTTTTTTTTTGGTTTTTTTCGTTTCTAGGTTCAAAGAAACAGCCACGGCAATTCTTTAAATATTTGGAACCCAATGATTCTTTTGTTTATGATTTTAGTTTCATAATTTTTTTTTCTAGTAATTTACTAATCTCACAAAGACAAAATGTACAAGCACAAGTTATTTTTGGCATTAATTAAAAGGTAGTTTTGGCATTAAGTGGAGTTTATATACGAACTAAAGATTTTTTTTAATTTTGTTATAGGTGTACTTACGAAAGGGGTGTACATACGGTTTTTGAGGGGTGACAATATCACCACTCAACAAAAAAATAGGTTGAAGAGGCAAAAGGTGGAAACTGGTGTGAATTTGTGATTGCGGGTGTATGTGATTGGTGGGTTGATAAGAAGAAGAATAAAAAAATAGAAATAAGATTAAAATGGATGTTCGGAAGTAGCAACCAAGAAAAGAAAGGAATTGGAGGAGAGTAGGGGCGAAGCCAGGATTTTGTCGGGGGGGCCAAGTCAGAAAATAACACCAAACGTCACGCGAGAAAAATATATTAATATACTAAAATTTAATGTCATTTAGTCTTTAAGATAATATTTAAAATATCACTGCACCATTAATATACTTTTAAAAAAAATATTTATATACTTATAATTTAACTTTATAATATTCATGTCAAACCAAATTAAATTAAAAATATTTTTGAACAAATTTAAATAACAAACGAGTAAAATAAATTTATCAAAACCACGGTAACAAATAAATTTATCTTATTTTTGAATTTTGAATTTTGTTTAAAATGAAAATATAGGGTATTTTGGACTTTTTACATGTTTGACCGTTGACTAACGGATCCATCTAACAGTAGGGGATGTTTGTGCAACAATTTTCAAATGTTGTGGGAAATTTGTGTGTATATCAAAACTGTCATATTCTTGCAATTTTATCAAACATCGGGGGATGTTTATGCAATTCACCCTAAAAATTAACCACGTAACTATACAGTAAATTTGTAGTAGTTGAACTTATATATGGACTAAATTAGGAAATAATGTATGAAATCATAAGTAATAAAAATACTGAAAGGGATTAATTTTGTCTTGGTAAAAAAAATTTAGAAGAAAGTTATATTATTAATAAAGTGGGGGGACTAGATTGCAATTATTATATTTATACAACAGTGTCATAGATTAGTATGCTTATAATAAAAATCATGTTGAATTTTTATTGGCTAGGGGGCCATGGCCCCTATGGGCCCCCCTTTGCCTTCGCCCCTGAAGGAGAGAGAATGGAGTTTTGATGATAACTGTTATGATAATTTCTCTGTCAACTTAGTATATAAAATATCTCTCCTATATTTTTGTGTACAAAGTTATCGTGTATATCTTTCTTATTATCACTACTAGGGTTTCTAGGGTTCCCTATGTTCTATATAAATAGACTAGTATTTTAATATTGTTTTCATCAAGAAATATAAAACTTACATGGTATCAGAGCTTCTCACTTTCTAACGAAAACCTAAAATTATTTTTTGATCCTCTATTCCACTTCCTATCATGGCCACCGTCACCTCTACCTCTTCTACATCCTCAGCCTCTTCCACCTCCCCGATGCACTCCCCACCTGGTCCGACTATTACAAACTTCCTCAAACTAACGGAGTCCAACTATCTTCTTTGGATTGCCCAACTGCGTCCCTTTCTCATAGGCCATGGCCTTTATCACTTTGTTGATGGTACGGTCCCTACCTCTATCCCTACTATTGTTGATGTTGATGACAGCACTGCTGGTCTCAATCCGACTTATCTCAAATGGTTTCAGTAAGATCAACTAGTTGTCAGTTACTTGGTGGCCACTATGACAGAACACATGCTCTCTCTGATTGTCGGCAAAGCCACTGCCTTGGAAATGTGGATGTGCCTTAAAGACAACTTCTCCTAACAATCAGTTGCCAATGCAGCCAACACACGATTTCAGCTTATGGACATGACAAAAGGTACAAAAACTATCTCTACCTACCTCCAACGTGCTAAGTCTCTTTCTGACTCTCTTGCAGCCATATATGAATCGGTCTCGTCTACTGATTTGGTTACCGCTGTCCTTCGGGGTCTTAGATCATAATATGCCATATTGTTACGGCAATATTAAACTTCCGCTAAAATTTGAAGACATTCATGTATGTCTCCTCTCATTTGAATCACAGTTACAGCGAACCAAACCAACTGATTCCGGTAGCACCACAGCTCTTGTTGCCACTCAATCTTCTTCTCTTACTACTAACATTACTCACGGTTCCTCGTATGGTCAGGGACAGTCTCGTGGTAATGGACGCCATAATCATCGTGTTAATTCCCGTGGGCGTGGACGTCTTCACTGGCAACCCGCTCCTGACTACTCAGCTTACGGTTCTAAGCGTGGCTCTTTTTGGCCACCACACAATGGTGGTCGTGGTCTTCTTGGCTCTCACCCATCACAGGCTCAAACATCTCAGTGGTGTTCAACGTGCTCAACTCCTCAACATTCATATTCTAGTTGTCCTCACCGCTATCATGGTCCAATATCCCTTACTGCTCCCTTTGCAGGCATGCATGTCGCTCAGTATCCGCCTCCTCCTGATTTTACCTGGCATCCTGACACTAGTGCCACTCACCATATGATAAGCACTGCTCCTCCGGATTCCGTTCCATTTAACGGTAATACCCTCTGTCTTGCTCGGTAATGGGGCTTCTCTTCCCATTACCAACACTGATAACATTCATGTGTCTCTAGGCTCTCAAAATTTTTCTCTTAATAATGTCTTTCATGTTCCATCTTTAAATAAAAATTTACTATCTATTGTACGTTTCACTAAGGATAATTCTGTTAGTTTTACTTTCACTCCTTCTGGTTATATAATCTCTAATCTTACCTCGGGTGCTCCACTGTTTCATGGCCCATGTAAAGATGGTCTTTATCCATTCTCGCAGTCACAGCCTTCCGCCTTGGCAGCAACCATATTCAATCTTTGGCATCTTCGTCTTAGTCACCCGTTATCCACCGTACCCTGTCACTTAGGTTCCAGTTCTTTAGGTTCTGATTTTTCAAGTAGTTTTTCATTTTATAATGACTGTGCTACCTGCAAGTCACATAAACTTCCTTTTATTTCCAATAAAATTTATGCAACTATTCATTTTTCTATAATTCATTATAATGATTGGATGTCCTCTATTACCTCTATTTCTGGATTTAAATACTACGTTTTATTTACTGACGAATTTTCGTGATACTCTTGGATTTATCCAATGCGTCAAAAATCTGAAGTTTTTACACATTTTTGCAATTTTGTTGCTATGGTCAAAAAAAAATTTAAATCCTTGGTTCATATTTTAAAAAGTTTTGGCGGTACTGAATATGTAAATTCAAAATTCACAGATTATTGTCGTACTTTAGGTATTCACCAACGTCGTTCCTGTCCTCACACTCCTGAGAAAACGGTCTTGCCGAGCGCAAGCATCGTCATATTGCAGACGTGACTCGTACAATGTTGTCCACGGCTCATGCACCGCTCAATTTATGGGTTGAGGCAGCCCTAACCTCTGTTTATCTCATAAATCTCCTACTTACACCAACTCTTGAGTGGTCTTCTCCGTACTACATGCTTTTTTGCAAAAATCCTAGCTATAGTCATCTTCATACCTTTAGGTGCGCTTGTTTCCCTCATCTTGGGTCCTATGTCTCAAATAAGCTTCAACCTTGTTCCACTGAATGTGTTTTTCTAGGGTACAGTCCTCATCATAAAGGTTATCGGTGTCTCGATCGGGTAAATCAACGGGTATATATTTCGCTTCATGTTATTTTTAACGAATATGAAATTCCCTTTGATAGCAGATAGGTATCACATGATCCACCACCATTGGCCACGTTGGAGCTTTACCATATGCATGCACCGAGCCATGTTGAGCTCACTGAACTACCACATTCACCTCGAACTGAACTAGTTGTTGTACCACCAAATTATTTTGTTGTAGTCACACCAATGACTCTTCCAGCCGTGCCGAAACCAGTTGTTGCTATTCCTTTTGCCCGGCCAACTGTACTACCGTAACAGGTTCCTGAACCAGTTCCTGCTGCTCCACCTGCACCTTCAGTCGTGCTGCCTTCTTCCGCAGCACCAATCCCACAACCTCCTCCACTACCTGGTCATCATATGATCACTCGGTTACGTAATGGTGTTAGACAACCCAAGGTCCGTACCAATGGCACAATTCGTTATCCTATTTCTAAAGCTCATGCATCAGTCATATCTTAACCTTTTGAACCAACATGCTTCCCACAGGTTGTCAAGCATTCCGAATGGCGTAGTGTTATGGCTGAAGAATTCAATGCTCTTGTCAAAAATGACACTTGGACCCTGGTTCCGCAATCTCCATCTCATAATACAGTAGGGTGCAAGTGGGTTTTTCGAATCAAGCGTCACTCAGACGACACTATAGAACGTTACAAGGTTCGGCTTGTTGCCAAGGGATTTCACCAACAACCTAGTCTTGATTATGATGAAACATTCAAACCTATTGTCAAGCTTGCCACAATTTGCACAGTTCTATGCCTTACTGTCACAAATTCTTGGTCTCTCCGTCAGTTGGACATTAAAAACGCCTTCCTAAATGGTATTCTCCGCGAAGATGTCTTCATGACTCAACCACCTGGTTTTGTGGATCCTCAGCGACCACATCATGTTTGCAAGCTCCAAAAAGCATTATATGGATTAAAACAGGCACCTCAAGCTTAGTTTAGTCATTTCAGTGTGTTCTTGCTTCGTTTTGGTTTCACTCAAAGCAAAGCTGATCCGTCTCTCTTTATCTATCGCCAAGAAAATCATACTCTTTATTTGTTATTGTATATTGATGATATTGTCCTAACTGGCAGCCATGCCAAATTTATAACTCATTTTGTAGACCAGCTTGGCAGAGAATTCGATGTGAAGGATTTGGGGTCCTTGCGGTACTTCCTAAGCCTTGAAGTTAACCCTAATTCAGAAGGTTTGCATATTTCACAGGTCAAATATACGCTGGATCTTCTTCACCGCAACTCTATTACCGAGTGCAAGCCTTGTTCCACACCTCTTGCTGCAGATGTGAAGCTCTCGGTAGATGATGGTGATCTCCTTGCCAACGCCACAGAATATAGACATTTGGTTGGCTCCCTACAATACCTGACCTTGACTCGTCCTGATATTGCCTTCGCTGCCAACACTGTAGCTCAATTTCTCAGCGCCCCACGCCAACCTCATTTAGTAGCAGTCAAACGTATTCTTCGCTACCTCAAGGGATTCATTGATCACGGAATTCTTATTCACTCCTCCCCTACACTGCTAAAAATTTGAGCTTTTTCTGATGCGGATTGGGCTGGTTGTCCTAACACTCAACGCTCCACCACTGGCTACCTCATCTTCTTGGGTTCAACTCTTATCTCATGGTGTTCCAAGAAGCAACCGTCTATTGCTCACTCAAGCACTGAGTCGGAATATCGATCATTGGCTCACACATGTGCAGAAACTGTGTGGGTTAGTTTCCTTCTTCATGAGCTTGGTTGTCCCGTTTCTTTTCCCACCTTGCTCTACTATGACAACATCAGTGCTACCTATCTTGCTACAAACCCAGTCCATCATGTGCGCACTCATCACATAGAATTGGACTACCACTTTGTACGTGAAAAGGTGGCTCTCGGTAGCCATCGTGTGTCTTTTGTTATCTTGCAAACTTGTTCGTCCACGGCCGTCCAGTGTGAGGGGGAGTGTTACGATAACTTCTCTGTCAACTTAGTATATAAAATATCTCTCCTATATTCTTGTATACAAAGTTATCGTGTATATCTTTCTTACTATCACTACTAGGGTTTCTAGGGTTCCCTATGTTCTATATAAATAGACTAGTATTGTAATATTGTTTTCATCAAGCATATAAAACTTACAATAACAAATTAAAGAGCAGCAAACAGAGAAAGAAAGGAAAGAATAAAAAAGGAAGAAGAAATAGATGAGTGAAGCCGGCAGAAATAGAGGAGAGATTGAGATAAACAATTCCAGTGAGAAGAAGATGATCAAATATGGTTGAGCTGTGGAGATATGTACAGTATATTGTATACAGATAAAGTCATATTGTATTTCAATTTTTTTAATTTCACTTTGTATTTTGGTTTGTATTCATGGGTTTGTGGTGATATATTATATTGTATTTTTTTTAATTTCAGTTTGTATTGCTTGAAAAAACCATTGAGGAGGCACTTTACAATTTTACATATAATTTAGGGGGTTTTGGTGCTAAAATTAGTCATTTTTTTAATTCTCTTTCTGTTTTTATTTTTGTCTTGGCCGAGTCTCTCTCTCAAGTATCTATATCTCAATCTTTATTTCTCTTTTTTTTTTTTTCCACTAATCGCATGATCTTGACACCACCTACTTGCATAAGCCACATCACATCTCATTCATCGTTTATTGCCACCGGTCCCATTTTATTTATTGTAATGCTATTATTGTTTTTTTATCTGCTTTAATTTATTAAAAAAAATATCTGCTTTATCTAAAAGGTATCAAAATGTAAAAGTAGACCAGTAGAGTTCGTTAAAAGAACCGGGCTGGAGGTGCGGATTAGTCCGAAATACGTGCAAACTGGAAGCTACCTCGAAGACTTCAAGTCAACTCCGGGAAAGTTTTATTGCCGAGTCAGTCAAGTCAACTATAGAGTGTCCGATAAGTCTTGCATCAATTCTGAGCCCTTGGATCGCATATTCTTTGAAGTTTACATCATCTAAAAATGGTACCTGCCAGCTCATAATTGAAATGTTTTTCTTTCTTCACTTATTTTTTGTTTAGTTTTTTTTAGGTTTAATATTAAAAACATCCCCTCACCTTTGAACTATTATTGGATATCTAGATAAAAATATTTTTATTTCAAAAACACCCCTTATGGACCAACAAACAATGCTTTATTTGGTAAGATTCAGAGGGTATAATGTTCAATTAATATAATTGAAGCTTAAATACGGATATTATAGAATTTTTAACATCAAAAATCGATCAATTGAATCATTGTTTGTTAGTCCACAGGGGATGTTTATGAAATAAAAGCAATTTTAGCAAGACATCCAATAATAGTTCAAAGGTGAAGGGGGTTTTTAATATTAACCCTTTTTTTATATAAATAATATCTTGACTTTTAAAAGTATTGTTTAAACTAATTATGAATATTCAAATAGAGAAACTATCCTTTACTTACAAAAAGGCCAACGAAAATCACATATTGACTTACATAATTTTACATAAATAAGTGAATTTAATCTTCTATTACTTATTAGAAACATGTTTATCCAATAAAAGAAAAACCGAGATTCTAATTTTTTATGTAATAAGGTATAAACACTCTGTTCGAATCGTTTCTATCTCTAAAATAAAAAATTCTCGATTATTTTATAATTTAAAAAATAAATAAATAATAAATGATATGGGGTCATCGGAGACCCACTTTCTACAAAATACCATGGGCCTTGCAATATGGGAAGACTTGAGAATAATGAAATGATTGTAGGATGTAATTAGAGATGCATATTTAGGGAATGAGGATGGATATAGATTCTTTCATCTCCTATTCTCATCCCCACTTCCCAGATCCTTCCTTCATCCCCTATTCCTATCCCCACTTCCCAGATCCTTCCCCCATCCCCTTCCCTCCCCCCTCCATAAAAAATAAAAAAATAAAAAAAAAATCCCTATTTAGAGAAAATGGGGATGGAGAATTTGGGGGAACCTATATCCATCCCCTTCCTTAATTCCCAATTTTTTTGCTTTTCCGTTTCCCCCGTTCCCCCATTTCCCCATTTGATTAAAATCTACAAATTAAACTAAAAAAAAATAACATTTCATTATAAATACAAAATAAAATTCATTAGTGCATTTTATATAAAATGTGTATACATACTTAGAGAGTTAGGGTTTTCAAAGAATAAAAAAAAAATTTAAAACATATGTTATAATTATATTTATATATGTTTGGGGAAAATGAGGATGGGGGAACCCCTTATCCCCATCCACATTTCAATATAATTATGGAGAAAATTGAGAAATGGGGATGAGAATGGAAATAGATCCCTCTATCCCCATCCCAATTTCAATTTCAATTTGAGAATGATTTTCATCCCCTCATTTTTCTATTTTTCTCCCAAAAAAATTTCCCTAAATGCAGATAGGGAAGTGGGGACTCCTGGGGAAAAATGTGATGTAATAGATGATAACCATCCGATTAAAAGATTGCCGTCTTATTGGGGGTTAATTGATTAATGAATCAGTATCACTGTAAGCAATAGTGGTCATCATAGAAAAGTAAGCATCAATAATGAATAATATCAATAGGGAAAGAAAAATGATTTCACAGCAACTTCTTCCTTCCCAAATATATGTCTTCATAGGCTTCTGCATATAAGACCAACTTTCCTGAAAGGCTCCAAACTTTCATTCCTTGTGCAGTTTCATTGCTCTTTGAATTTCCTATTTTGCTACACTTTGTAACAAGATTCTGCAATGGAAGTGATGGCTGCAATCCTTGGTTCAGTTGTGACGGAGGCTGGCCGATCATTGTGTGGTTCCTTTCCAAGCATCAAGAACTTCATCAGCTTACAATCAAATCTCAGTGCTCTTGAAAAAGAGAAGAAAAGTCTTGTTGATCTAAAGAACAAAGTGATAGAAGATGTTGATTATTCATCTGATGCTCAGATGACACTGTGGCTTCGAGAGGTCGACCAAATCATGCTTGAAGTGAACTCAGCTCCAACAGGTATGACAGCCAGTAACCAAAAAACTTGTGGGTGTTTGTTTAATTGCAGTGAAAGGTATAGACTTAGCAAGGAGACTGCAAGAATGCTCAAGGAGATAGAAAGACTTCTGAAGGCAGGCGATATTGCTGTCAAATTGGCGGGGCGGAATTATTTGGCAAAAGCAGTTGAGCATATCCCGGGACCTTCTATTGTAAATCAAACAACTGCATCACAAAATTTAGCCAAGGTTATGGATCTATTAAACGACGATGGTGTTATGAGGATTGGTGTTTGGGGCATGGGAGGGGTCGGTAAGACTACCCTGGTAATGAACTTGAACAACCAGCTCAAGGGCAGTTCTTCAACGCATCAGTTTGGCATCGTAATATGGGCTACTGTGTCCCAGAAGCTGGATTTAAAAATGGTCCAAATACAATTGGCAGAGAGATTGAATTTGAAGGAGATTATGGGAGAAAGTGTGCAGAGGCTAGCTATCCGACTTCATCAGAGGCTCCAAAAGGAGAAGTTTCTTCTTATCCTGGACGATGTTTGGGAGACAATCAATTTGGATTGTTTGGGTGTCCCACAACCACAAGCTGGAGATCATACAGGTTCTAAGATCATATTGACATCTCGCTCTCTTGAAGTATGCAGGGAGATGAAGACCGACAAAGAAGTGAAAGTGGATGTTCTGAATGATGAAGAATCTTGGCAACTGTTTACTATAAATGCAGGAACGGTAGCTACTTCAGAACATATAGAATCAATTGCAAGATCTGTTGCCAGAGAATGTAGCGGCCTGCCTTTGGCAATCACCATCGTGGGGTCAGCTATGAGAGGAAAGACAATGATTGAACTGTGGATGGATGCCTTAAGTGAGTTACGGAGGTCAGTTCCTAACATCAAAGGCATAGAGAATAAACTTTACAAGCCCTTGAAGTGGAGTTATGATTCATTACAAGGTAAAAACGTGAAACCTTGTTTTCTATACTGCTGTTTATATCCTGAGGATTTCTCTATTGATGTAAGTGAACTTGTCAACTGCTGGCTGGGTGAAGGTTTGATGGATCAACATCAAAATTATGAGGACTCTTATAATAGAGGAATAGCTTTGATTGAAAATCTAAAAGACTCTTGTTTGTTGGAAAATGGAGCCCATGAGGGCACCGTAAAAATGCATGATGTAGTCCGTGATGTTGCTATATGGATTTCATCCACCTTGGAGGATGGATACAAATCACTTGTACGGTCAGGAATTGGTTTGACTCATATTTCAGAAGTTGAAATGTCTAAGTCTCTTAAAAGAGTCTCTTTCATGCATAACAGAATAAGAGAGTTACCTGATTGTGGGATTTGTTGTCCAGAGACCGTGAGTTTACTGCTACAAGGTAATCTCCTCCATGTTAGAATTTCTGATGGATTTCTTGTAGCATTTGAGTCACTCAAGGTCTTGAATCTAAGTGAAACTCGCATCCGCTCATTACCTCAATCCATTCTCCACTTGGGTGACCTTCGAATACTTCTTTTAAAGGAATGCTCTGCTCTTGAAGAATTACCCCAACTAGACGGGCTTAGTAAACTCCAAGTGCTTGATTGCAGTGAAACCGGCCTTTGAAAATTGCCAAGTGGAATGAAAAATTTGATCAACTTAAGGCAATTACTCCTATCCAGGACGCACAAACTAAAAACCATACAAAGCGGGATCATATCTGGATTGTCTAGTTTGGAGGTTTTAGACATGACACACGGTGCTTATGTTTGGGGTTTGAAGAGAGAGGCAAATGACGGACAAGCAACTTTTGAAGAGCTGCAGAACCTTGAGCGGTTACATTCATTATCAATAAGATTAGAGGGCATTCCATCTCTTCAGAACGAGGACCTTACTTTGATAGGTAGATTAAGATTTTTCAAACTGCATATTGGTCGAGAAGCATTCTATTTCCAGAGTAAACATGACAAAAGAAAGCTGATAATAAGTGGCCTTCAAATTTCAGGAGAATGGATCGCTAGGTTGTTGATTAATGCAAGTTCGATGCAACTAAGTGATTGTCCAGGACTGAATCAAATGCTTGAAAAAATGGTGATTAGCTGCATTGGTTCCTACACTGGTTTGAAATCTCTAACCATTACAGGATCTTTCTCAAGTTTAAGGCCAGGTGGAGGATGTGCTGCCCACGATGACCTGCTACCAAATTTGGAAGAACTTCGCCTTCAAGATCTGATCAAGTTAGGAAGCATCTCATAACTAGTTGGTTTTCTTGGACTTAGATTTTCTAGACTAAAATTAATAAAGGTGATTAGATGTGATAGATTAGAATATCTTCTCACTTGTGGTGATTTCATTATATCCCTACCAAACCTGGAAACAATCGAGGTGACTAGATGTAAGAGTTTAGTCGAGCTTTTCAATTTTCCTCGGCAGGAAAATTCTGTTCCAGAACCAGTTGTTCCAAACCTACGGACACTCAAGCTGGTGAAACTCCCCAGGCTGAAGACTCTTTCCAGACAGGATGGATCCGGGCTACGTTCAAAATTTATATCATGTGTGTATCACATGAAAGCAATAGAGCAGGTTGAGGTGATGGGGTGCGATAATCTCAGGAAGCTGCCTCTCACCATTCAAAATGCAAATACCATGAAAGTAATAAGAGGACAAGTGGAATGGTGGCGACAATTGAAGTTGCAAGAAGACAATACCAAGTCAAGTCTAGAGCGTGTCTTCAAAGAGGTGTCTGACCGGCATTAATACGGAAATGCTGGAAGTAATCAAAGGTAGCTTCTGCGAAAATCAGAACCGGATCTTTGAGGGTTGTCATCTAATGACTGAAGCTCCCGTCTGTGTAGTCCCAAACCTACGGATAATAGAAGTGATCAACTGCAATGCACTCAGGGTGCTGCCCCTGAGTGATCTGAATGAGACAACCATAGAAGAGATAAGAGGCAATGAACTTTGGTGTAGCACATTGGAACAAATTAAGCAGTAATAAAAATACCAAGGAACGTCTACAGAAATTTTTCATACCAGTCAGGGCTGAAAAATCCAACCTGAAATTTATCAGAGATGATCTGGAACAAGCCTCGATCTTACAAAATGGTGAAACCCTGCAAAATCACAGTGAAAGATACATGAGAAATCTGGGACAAGCCTCAATCTTACAAACTGATATGCATCAAGACACTTTAATTACATTTCCAAACTTTTGTAAGACACTTTTGCTCAAAAAAACTTTTCTTCTCCTATCATTTTAGCTTTCAAGATCTCATTAGAAATTATGGTGTTATTTCTGTTTTTGAAAGTTGCTGCCTTTGCAATTTAATACCTTCTGTAATGCGTTTGATGTTTCTTCTCTGGATTGATTGTTTTGCAATTGCTATCATCTTCTCAATGCACATGTGCTGCTTTGTTTGCTGATGAGGAGGATGAATTATGCAATACAATATATCTATCCGTTTGGACATTTCTGATATGACTGCAGGCAATTTGCTTCCTGAGATTAGAAGCTTTCTAGTCCTTTCTCTGTCAATTCTAGTTTACAAACTGATAAAGTTCAGTTTATTTATTATGGTTTTAGTTTATATCACTTAGTTTATGATCTCATGTCAGGGTTTGGAGAAATATGATTCACATTTGAGTTCAGAAAAATATTGATCAATGGAAATTTTCCATCACGAGGACTAGATTCTTACCAGAGAAAACGTACCCCAGAGTGGTAATAAATAAAAATATAATAACCGATGGTGAAGAAGAGTTACAAGGAGGTGATATTATTTACATATTACAAGTGATTATTGGGGAAATATATCATCTGTTTGTGTTATTTACAGTGTCAAACAGAAAGATGAAACCCATCATTCATTGTCAAGCCCCCCACTATAGCCTGAAATCATTGTTTGTCTACATTTCCACCCCATAAGTATTTAACACTGTTAATGAACCTCCCAGGAGATCAAAAGAATTACTACACACCTGAAAACAGAAAATGAAGCAAAAAGCTTATCACAAAAATGCTGTACACAGAATTATTTGTAAGCAAGAAAAAATTATCAACTTTAAATTCCGATTTTAAAGTGTAAATGGCATCGTAAAGCCAAAGGGAGCGGAAATTAATGTTTATGCTGATGCATTCAATGAATGACTTGGTGATTCAGGTAATCGGGTAGGGAGAACTAATTTCAAGTCCTACAATCAACTGAAAATAAAAAGGTATAATAAATTTGCACTTTAAATGAAAAATAAACTGATTTTTCACACTCGTATTATCTCTAGAGCTCAAAAAGTACTGGTAATATCTCAAACCAGTCAACACAATAGCAATCAGACCATATGCCCACGAAGAAAAAGTGTCCAAAGCTCCCACATGTCCTATGTGCAAAGCTTTAATATATGTGGCAACACAAATCTGTTATATCTAAGAAACTCTTTATAGATTGAGCTTCAACTAGACCAAGAATGGTTTGTTGAATGTCAGAATGACATTTTTCTATTGCTTTGTTTAGAATTCTAGCTTGTCCCTGCATAAGAGTAATGTTATTAGTAGTAGGATCTAAAATATGTTTTTCTTCTTCTATAAGATTTTTAGACTTTTGTTGAGACAATTTAAGCTTCTACGATAATTTTTGGACTTTATAATTGCTAAATTTTTGTGTAGCTTTATTATTTGTCTATATAAATTTTACTGCTTTCCGGAACATCTATAGTTGTATTTTCTTCTATATTAGGTAACTTCCATTCTAATCCTTTTAGTTGACTAATGTTTAATCTTTTTGGCACTTACATCTTAATTTATTTACGTAAAAAATATTCAACTGTACTTTTATTTATAAATCTAATTTTCATATGATATCTATTATAACATCTTCCTAAAACAAAAAATTTTAGTCTGTGATTTTTGTATTCGGCATTCATTCTAAGGCCTTCTGTTTGTATACTAAGTTTTATCTTTTGCTTGCTCGTGGTCTTTAAATCTACCATCATATAAAAATAAATGTGCTTTAGTATCTAATCCTTCAATGGTCTGACTCATAATTCCAATAACTACTACTCCTAAATGTTTACCTGAAAATTTTTACTTTTTAAGTAATTTAGCACTTTGAGAGCTTATTAAAGTAATTTCTTCTTGATTATTAACTACTGTTAATTGAAATTCATCTCTATAAACATATGAACTACTTTAAAAGTATCTAATATTCCTTCACTATATAATTTTTTTATTTTTAACTTGTTCAAATCCTACTTCTAATAATTTGTATGCATCTTTTTCATCTATTAAATCTTCAGTTTTTTCTATTATTTCTTTACCTTTATTATTAAAGTTCAACATATTTCTACACTAGATTTTCTTGCCAATTCCATTTTTAAATATTAACTTAGGTCCTAAAATGTCCTTAATATCAACTCTTGATTTATTTGGTATAGATGTTTAGTGTTCTAAATCACCAACTCTTTCTGTTAATATATACATATGACATAGGAAGGGAATAATGATAAGCATTGGTATTTTTTTTCCATCGATTTTTGAGTTAGGGAAAAGCAAAATGATCTATAATATGCAATAACCCTGAAACCAAATGACAACAGAACTTGCTACATGAGCTCCTAACAATAACATCGTGCTACTTGTACATATGTGAGAACAATTCATTAGTGTCAAAGCTCATAAAATCACTTCAAAGCATCCTAAATAAAGCTTGGATTCATATAGTTGCCAAATTTTGTGAGACAACCCCACCAGCTCCCAAACTAATTGATATTTTAAGCTCAGAACACAAGTATTAATATCTAACTAAATTTAAAGTGGGATCAAAAAAGATTACCTCTAATCAAACTCACCGCCTTCATCTTCAAAATGATTATCCACTTTCTGGCCCTCAATGTTATTATTTACAAACTTGAGTTGAGCCTCCGTACTTAAGCTCTCGCTATTATTTACAATCTCAAGCCGAGTTTTGCTTTTAGGGCTGTAACTGTTATTTACAAAGCCCTTAGTTTCTATTAGCATCCGAGGAACATTCAAACCAATTTCTTCGATGCCATTGCTAAGTTCGGCCATTGAAGCACCACTGTCAGTTACAGAGTCAAGTGAGCCAGAACTGCTCCTGCGTGAAAGATTGCCATTTTCAGACATCCCTGACCTCTGGTGCAGCAGTTGGCCATTGATATTACTATATACAGCAGGAACCCTGCAGAACAAAAAAAATATCATGGCTATCAACTAGAACTTTCACAGAGATGCACCAAAATGGCCAAAAAAACAAATAAAAAATGGAACCTTGCATAACAAGTAATAGATCTTTCACGAAAATCCACGTAGCTATCAAAAATGTGCCTAGAAAATCAGTATACACATATAACAAGTAAACCGAAACCATAAGAAATTGCAATTAGCACTAAGCCATATGTCTGCTTAACAGATACATAAACAATGTAAAATACTGTATAATTTTGTTTTTATCATGAAACAAAAGTATATTAAGAGAAAAGGAATACACAAAAAAGAGTAAAAATAGCATATGTAAACTTAATAGTATAATTAGTTATACATTGAATGTTTATAAGAAAAGGTTAGGTAACAAAACTTGTGAACATCAAAGATGAAAAGGCAAGTCAATAATAGCATGGAAGCATCCCTAAAATCTATTAAGTGGATTGCCATATAGAACTTCAGTTCAGATCACCTTGCTTGTTGAAATTTGGGACTCTGAAGATGGTTGAAAAATGGAACCAAATCTTTTGACCTAGCTTCAATCATGCGAGTTGCAATCCTTTCAATTTCTACTTCACCTTTCAAATCATTTTGGTCTTCTGTTTTAATTCCCTCAGTCATCATTGACTGGAAGTATATCTGACAAGCAATGGCACCAACAAAATAATAATAATGATAAAAGCTGTCATGCATCAACCAAAACATTTGTGTGATTCAATAAATAAATGCCTCTTTGAAAAACTTACAAAACAATTCTGCAAAAACATAAAAATAAAAATAAAAAATAAATAAAACCCTTACAAACAAGGAATACCTGTGGTTTTGCCCACAACGGGATGCGAACTTGATGCATCTGAAGTTCAGCTTCTGAAATATACAGATGATGTTTATCTTCAGGATTGACCTTCATTTTCTCAACTGTACCCCTAGTTTCAGAGAAAGTACAATTTCCCCCATTTGTTTCTTCAGGGTATATCTTATTGCTGTCCATAGTTCCATTATCACCATAGATATCTAAGTTATCATCTCGTTCTCTTCGAATTTGTTTCTGACATATATTCCACTTCTGGATTGCCTGAACTACTAATCTAGCATCACTTTCAGGAACTGAATCATAACCAGTGCCTAGACCAGACACACCCGCTGTTGGATCCAGACCAGCTGATATTCGTAATCCATACTGTATCATACATCCTGAGGGAGAGAAAACCAAAAGGTGGTTCTTTGTCTTTGAAGAGTTGCCTCCTGCATATATTTCATTATTGCCTTTGCAGTTGTAGAAAGATGAAGCGATGGCCCCTGAAAGAGGACTCACTTTTCCTGTTGCAGCTGCTGCAGCACCACTTACAGAGCCTCTCCAACCATTAGTTCCATTCCTTATTCGGCTAACAACAGAGAGTGTTACTGGAGGACCAGATGCACAAAGGCTCTGTTGAGGTAAACCAGAATTTGGAGGCCATCGAACTCCTGACTTCACCATGACACCAAGGCCACTATTTTTCGAGGTAAAACCACCATCAGCAGACTGAAAACATACAGATCCCCCAAAAGGATTTATAGCAAATAAATGGCTTGTACCCCTAGAAGAACTAATCATAATCCAGTTGCTGTCATCACTGAAACTAATGTCTTGTATAACCTGAAAGGAAGAAGATAACAGGGAAAAGAGAACAAAAAATAAGTGACAGCTGACAGAAACATGTACAAACAAAAACGATTAAACGGATACTGTGCTCTTACAGCATTTGTCAAACCACGTTGCAGCCTGTAAAGGTGTACATAAGATGTACCAGCATCGCATGCAGATGAGCCTCCTAGGAGCCCAGGCACTATTTTGAAGACATTTATGTTATGACCCTGAACTGAAGCAGTCACTAGAAGAGTCCCACTAGGATCAAAACATAAAGCAGAAATAGGACTCTTGTGTGCCCTAAACTGGGCAATAACAACTTTACTGACAATATCTCTGACAATGACCTGATTAACAAAAGGTAAAAAAACAATTAAGACATAAAAAGATCATCCTTACTATGCAGAGTAAAGCAAAAGCAGGATAATCTTGCAGAAAGAATTAGTTCCTAAGATAACATGGCAGATAATATGAAATTCCTCCCTCAGAAAAGTGGGATATAATTCATTTAATGGGCCAGACAACTATTTCCATCACAGATTCTATCATGCAAAATGAGTATGAAGATCAAGCAAATGAAACTATAAAAGGGAGATGAAAAAGGCTTCAATCTATACCATAAAACATAAAGACAAAAAGATATACCATTCCAACATTATCTGCTTCTGGCGAAACACCATTAACAGTGCCATTGCCTTTCAAGCCAGGACTCGCCGATTGATGATTGTGGGAATCAGGTAGGAGCTCAGAGTAGTACCTTGACAGCCTCTTATACCCCATGTCTCCTAGGGTAACAATCCCGGCAGCAAGTTGCTTGCTTGATTCCTTTGCATAGTGTGCAACCATGCTCCCATTTGATGCAACACCAGAAAAACTTAGAGAAGGTGTTAGATGTTGAGGACTTACACGCCCTGTATTGGAGAAAACAACTGGACTTCCACTATAAGCCAGCCACCTGGGACCAACTGCAAGTGGTCCATAGCCAATACCTCCAGAACTAGGATAGCCTGTACCTATGGGATTTGTAAGAATGGTGTATTCCCTCTCTAATGTTGTAGCATCAAAGCAGTGTATCTGCAATATATTATAACTTACAACTCAAACTTTGATTGACCAGAAGATATCAATGCTTGCTAAAACATGTATAGGTTAACTTACCTGAGCTGCTTGGCATATAGCAACAACTCTAGAGCTGCATCTTACAGAATAGATGACTGATCTGAACTTTAGCATATGTACATAAGATTGAGATCTCAAGGAATAAAAACGAACAACACTAGGCGCAAGATTGCAATTTCCTGAGTCATGATAGTTCGGGATGGTCCCATTGCGAGCAGTAGCTAACCCATCCTGAATGTTAGTACCACCAGAAAGGGGCCCATCAGCACAAACTACCAGAAGTGGTCTGGCTTCTGCAAACTTGTCTACTGATCCTTTTGATGTTATTGGTCTCGGCAGCATTTGCATAAATGAAACAGGACCATCATATCTGGAAACCAGGTCACGAACGTTATCTGCTTCTTCAACATCCCAAACCTGAAAGCCAGACCGATACGCCAGCAGGAGAACTCGCCGTGTGGGATCTCTCTCACCCTCTAACTTATCAAACCCAGCCCAGAGCACCTTTACATCGAAAAAAAATATTTGACATAAGTCAACTCCATCTTTAGATCTTAACTCAAGGACTTTGAATTAATTAGAACATCTTTACTAGAATTAGTACTAACGGGAAAACAATGCCATCACATCGAATAATAGCATCACAGGTGCAAATCAACAAAACCTAAATTACAAAACAGATAAAAGAACAAATAAGCTATAAGTCACAAATAATAATATTAAATTACAATGGTTAGCACAATTCTTAAGCCAAAGAATTCACAAGCCCTGAAGAGATTCATGGACAAAAAATGAATCAGAAAGTCCATCACAGGAACCTACTAGATGGCTAATTTATAAATTTAGATAGTCAAACATTTTTTTGTGAAGCAATAGATAGTCATACATTTTAATTATTGTGTGTGTTTGGTATGGCTTTTCTAGGGACCAAAAGTGCTGTTTTAATGTTAAAGCTATTTTGATGGTTTTTTTGGTTGTTTGGCCAAACTAAAGAAGTGCTTTTTTAATATTAAAAAAAGCTATTTTATGTCTTTTGGGAGAAGCCCAAAATTTGAGCTTCTCCCAAGAAGCTCTTCTTGAGCTTTTTTAAAAGATATAAATAGTCTCAACTACCCTCCATGAACTTTATATATTTCAACATATACCCTTCTATTACAAATACTTTGTTAGTGTCTATTTTTGTACTTTTCAAAAAAAAAAGCTCTTTTAGAGATATTTTGCCAAACAATCTACTAACTTAAAAGCGCCTTTTTACGTGAATACCAAACTTGTTAAAAAATCTACTTGATAAAAGCTCTGCTTGCAAGAGATCTACTCCAGAAGCTCTACTTGAAAAGCTATCCCAAACACACCCTAAGAACTAAAGATCTTCACCAACAAAAAAAAAAAAAAAAAAAAAAAATCATCTCCACTATGAGGAAGGAATCCTTACAACATCACAAAAGATCTACTCCATAGGCTCTATTTGAAAAGCCATCCCAAACACACCCTAAGAACTAAAGATCTTCACTGACTTCAAAATTCCACCCAAAAATAAATAAATAAATCATCTCCACTATTGAGGAAGAAATCCTTACAACATCACAAAAAATCTACTCCAGAAGCTCTACTTGAAAAGTCATCCCAAACACACCCTAAGAACTAAAGATCTTCACTGACTTCAAAATTCCACCAAAAAAAGAAAAAACATCTCCACTATGAGGAAGAAATCCTTACAACATCACAAAAGATCTACTCCAGAAGCTTTACTTGAAAAACCATCCTAAACACACCCTAAGAACTAAAGATCTTCACTGACTTAAAAATTCCACCAAAAAAAAAAAAATCATCTCCACTTGAGGAAGAAATCCTTGCAACATCACAAAACCTCCATCTATTTCTCCCTCTGTATGTCCTTGCATGCATATATTTGAAATGAGATAGTTATCCTTCTCAATATGATAATCTCTTTAATTCCACCCCCAAATCCCACCACCTGTCACAATTTCAATAGTCTATACCTACGAAATCAATTGTAAGGTTAGTTTGACAAAGATTCAACTTGTATGATCATTATACATTCACAGTCCCACACGATGGACTAGGCTCTCGGCATGTATATCATGCTAAATTTGTCACTCTCTCTCCCAATCTCTAATCTAAAATGCAAAATTCCCTTTGTAAAAACAAAAAATGGAACCCCACTCCACTCAAAGAACCAAAATTAAATGTTCAATAACAATTTCACCATGGGATACTAATTTTTAGATATATCTTAGAATTCCACCTAAAATCGCAAAATTAAACTACTTTAAAACTGTGCCAAAGACCAAAAAGAGAAATTCCATCGTGACACTCAAATTATATGCCAAAGTTAACGTGGGGGCATGCTAAAATCTTCATTCTCTAGTCTACCAGAAATTGCACCAAAACTTCAAAACCAAAATATTCTTTCTGTTTTTTTATCAGATTTCCAAAACTCTCATTTACTCTCAACTTAAATTACACATTCTACAAAGCACTAATAGTTATAAATGGACTTAATTACACATTAAATTTCCAAATTAAAAGAATTAAAATATTAACAGTGCACAGATATAATTATATAAAAAACAAGTTTTAACTAAAAATATCATAAATTAGAGATAGAACTAAACATACCTGATCGTGGCTCGAATCATCGTCTCTCTCTACAATTGACGAGGCCACCGACACGGCCGACCTGGCCATGGTGGATGCCCCGGACGAGACGATCCTCAAATAACTCGAGATTGCACGAAACGGGCTCTTCGCAGAGCGCGAACTGACGCCGTTTTGTGCTTTCTTCCCATCGGTGCTGTTCCTCATCCCAAACAACAACCGAGCAATGAAATTCACGAATACCCAGAACGCGAAATTTATTTCTATGTCTCCAATTTGTTGTTTAAGCATAACATCAGGCTGCTCCTTTCTTCATTAACCAAACAAAAAAAAAAATGAAATTTCAAAGCTCCAAAAAAAAAACCCTAATTTTTACAAGGAAACATCCCAAATTTGTAAATTTTTAGGATACAAGTGGGTTCATATTAGATTATGAGAAGAACCCAGATGAAAACAAGCTCTGAATCGAATCAAAAACTTGTTTGATTTTGTTTTTACGTCGAAAATATATATATATATATATATATATGTTTTGAAAAAACAATTGAAAGCAAAAAAACACAGCAATTGTTTTGAGTTTCTCAAACTCTTTTTAATATTTTTTTTGGGTTTTTTTGTTTAATTTCCAATACCCAGAAAGTAAAAAACCGAAACGATATCAAAGATGGAAACAAAAACACTGGATCAATATTGTAATAATATACAATTAAAAAAATGAACAAATATACAAGAAAAAAACCAAAGAATTTTTATTTTTTTTTCAAAATCATAAAATTAAATTTTAATAAAATTTATAGTACTGAATCTCATTAAGGTTTTCAGTGACAGAAGGAAAGTAGCTGGAGAAATTCAAGAAGAGAGAGTCTTTTTTTAGAGAGGAATGGGAGAGATTGGATAACGAAGACTTGTGTTTTTGTTTTCAGAGTTTATTTTATCTTCATTTTATATTTATTTTATAAAAAAAAATAAAATAAAAAAACAATTGAATTTTAATTGAGTTTGCTTTGTGTATTGGTTTTGGGCTGTCGTAGTTGAACCAAAATCTTCCCAAAACAGACTACAAAGTCAAAACTGTTTTCACTTTTTTTTTCCATTTTTTTATTTTATATATATATTTCTCTTTTTTTCTAAATTTGATAAAACATTATTATTTTGAGATAAAATAAAAATTATTTTATTAATTCCCAAAATATTGAAAACTTTTTTATGAGAAGAAAAGAAAAATAAATAAATATATATAAATAATATAATATTACTATTAATTTTTTTATTATATTTAATAAGCACATATATTATGAATACATCATGTTGTCATAATGTCAATTTTTTTGTTGGTATAAGCGAGGGCAAGGCCAGGATCATAATGTCAATTTGATGTCAACATAATATTTATATTAAAATTGTTACTTCAAAAAAATATATATATACATAAAAATTGTTAATATATACCTTTACAAAAATTATATTTATTTTTTCAAGCCGTAAAAAGTTATATATTGATATATTTAAAAAAATTAACTATAAATTTTTTATTTTAAATTTTTATTGTTAACATGGATCCTATTTACATATATCATGCCATAATTGTTTTATGTTTTATAAATAAATATGTGATAAATCTCTTAAAGAATCCACTATTATATAGAATGGTGTAGTAACAATGAAAATATTAAAAGAAAACCTATAAATCTATTTATATGTATTATTTATTTGTTTATAATTTATTAAATATTAACATTCCCAATTAATATAGCATTCTTTCCTTTAAACGGAATACGAAGAAACGTAGTTTATTTATATTTTGATTATTTTGATATTGCCTACGGTAATTTAACTCAAATCTAAAATATTGTGATTGAATTAATATCAACAAATATAATTAAAATTTTATATTGAAATTGAGTTAAATATATATATATAAATAAAATTTGGTGGATAAGCACTAATTAAATTGTGAAATATTGTTAAGGGGAAGAATAATTTTATTAAAATAATCGTTATTACTGTCTCCAACTTCGCGGTTGTAGAGAAAGAATAGTACTCGCTGAAAGCAATCACCGGTTATGCGATGACAATCAATAAGGACACGTGGAAGCGCGTGAATTGTTGTTGTGAGAAATCGCGAGTAGAGAAATTTGTTTTCTTACAATTTTTTGGTTTGGTGACTTGGTCTAACTATGACTTATTTCCAAGTTTTCTTGATAATCAAGCATGCGATATACGATCAATCATCTCCCGAGAATCTAGTATTACTCTATTGACATTTTTTATTTTTTATTTTTTATTTTTTAAATAAAATTCTTGTTTATTTGATTTTTTATTTGTAAATTCAATTTGTAAGTAAAAAAATTGTAAACTTCTAAAAGAGAATCTCGCAAATAATACACCTATACGTCATGTGTAGGGAAAGAAATCACTCAACTGGGTAGATGTCATATTTTAAAAATAAAATAAAATTACCAAGTATAAGTTTCTTAGAAGTTTTAAAGAAAATAGAATGTGATTCTTCAAAGTCTTGAAAAATTGAAAAGGAAAGGCATTTTATGCGTACTTCAAAATGATTTAATTAGTTGTTTTTATTTATTGAGGTCCGAGTTCAAATCTAAATTTTCATACATGAGATACTAGTAGTTTAGTATGATAATTTAGGATATTGCTTGGAAAAGAAGAAATGTTGTGGGATCTTGAATATATTCATGTTTACTAATTATTGATGAAATAAGAATAATGCTATTTATCCAAATTTGGTGTCCAAATATGGTATTCAATTGATGTGGTAAAACTTTAACCCGTTCGTTTAAATCATACAAATTTATTACAATTAAAATGAATGGATTAAAGTATTGACACATCATTTAGACATCATATTTGGGTAAAGTAGCTTTATTAATGAAATAATAACGCGTTTACTAATCGGAAATTAAAATAATAGGAATTAAATTCTACGGAAAAAAGAATGGAAGAGAATCGAAATTAAATTACTAAATTTCATTCTAACGTTTACTGACTTTTTAATGATAAAAATGGAATGAAAATGATACATAGTTGATTAAAAAAATACCCTCGTATATATAACATACTGATTTTTAAAAAACACCCTTGTATGTTAAAAAAAATTCAAACCAAAAGGCATGAAATTCAAAGAGCCAAAAGGCAAAAGCAACCGCAACGTGAATTCAAAGTGCATTTTATTTTTTTATAACTGATGGTTCATATATAACAAATCAAAATCGCAATTCATTTTATTTTTAATAGTTCGCAATTCATATATATATATATCTTCAAAACAAAATTTTATAGGAGATTTGATGAAAAAAAAAATTATACATAAGAAATTAAAGAATATATATATAGAAAAATATATGGAGAAAAGATGAATAAAAAAGAATAATAGAGAACAATCCCGGAAGAAAATGATAAAATAAAAATATAGTTGTATAGTTGTTTTTATTTTATTTATTATTGTCATATGAGGATATTTTAGTAAAAATACATGAATTTTTTTTTTCAATCAGAAACTTAATTCTTGATATATGTATGGGGTTTACGAAACTTGATTTCCCACAATTTTAGTAAACATAGGAATTCAAAAATCAATAACTTAATTCCCTTTCCCGGGAAAGATCTGTGATCGGTAAACACGTCATAAAAGGGAATCAAGTTCCAAGGGAAAATGAATGAGGAATGGGAACTTGATTCTTAAACAAACCCTTCACTTAACCTTGAACCATTTTTTTTAAAAAAATAATTTATAATAATTCGTTATTTGGGGAAGGACACAGAATCGAACCTACAACCACTAAGTCAACAACATCTCATCAACTCTAAACTTCTAAAACTTCTTTTAAGAGCAAAATTCAATTTTCAAGTCAATTTCAAAGTCTAATATTACATCCAAATTCCAAACACATTGCCAGTCATAATCGTACTTCAAGCCATAATATAATTTCGATCTTTTATTTTATTTTATTTTATTTTATTACAATATTTATTAATCCAGGATTAGGTATTTATTTATTTTTTTTTTATGAAATTAAGCTTTCACTGTTGCTAAAATTCGAGCCGTTTATCTGAAAATCATTTACCCTCTATTAATCTATTTATGCTCCATTTGTTTAAATTTTGATTTAATTAAATAAAGTTAAATATTTTTATTTATTTATTTTATTTATTTTCTAAACTACCTTTTTACTTATTTTTCAAACTTAATAAACTCATCTCTAATAGCTTTATCTTATCTCAGATTTCTTTATCTCTGGTCTCGTCTTTCTCTCACCTCCCATGAACGAATTTTTTATTTATTTATATTCTTTTTTAGTTTTTTTTTTTTTTTTTTAACATCAAGCTTTATAGAAAATGTCAGAAAGTCATAAGACAAAAAACAAGCAAACAGCCCCAAGAAAAGAGCAAATAACAGAGCAACCCAAAACGAAACACACAAAAAAACGAAATAGCTCACAAACAAAAAGAAACAAGAAACAAATAGCAAGTATTTGTTTTTGTTATCATCATTTCAGTTTTAGATTCTAAAAGAGTAATAAGATTAAATAATAATAAATATCTCATATATCTAATGCACACAAAGTGTTTGATTTATTGTTTAAATAGGATCTAGTACAAATATTTTTAAGGCTTGATAGTTATGAAAAAAAAAAATTTCAAGAAAATTATTAAAAGAATGTTTTTTTTATTTTTTTATTTTTTTATTTTTTTATTTTTAAAGGAATTTGGGGTTTTATTAGATTTATTTTATAGAATATTTTTTTTTCTTAAATTGTATGTCTCTTTTAGTAATTTTGTTAAAGAAAAAAAAATAATACTAAATAATTAAAAAAGTTGAGCATAAATAGATTAGTAGGGGATGTGTCAATGACATCACTCAAGCATCAAACTCGTCTATCTAACAGCTAAGTTACGTCCATGTTGACCATACTTTCGATTTTTTATGATCACGTGTTTACACTACCAAATTAAAAACAAACAAACCCCCCACGACACCCACAACTTTTTGGACACTTGATCCCTCTTGAAATTCCCTAAATCAACACAACAGTATACTTCCTTTTTCCTCTTATGAAACCAAACAAGTATCAAAATTTACTAATTTAGGCAAAAATTTCCAAGCTAGCCATGTGAATATTATATTGTTCCCTACGTACACGTGTTTTACATCATAAATTATGCTTTTAAGTTTTAACTAACTTTGTGTAATTTTATATGTAGATGATGTAGATGTGGAAACACATAGGAATTTGTAGGTAATGTGTGTGGTAGGAAGAAAATGCACATATCATAATAGGAGTACAAGTGCAAAAGTGCACTTCTATTTCAATGTTGATACGATTTGAATATTATAGGTGTAGAGTTGTAAATTGATTTGAGTTGCGTGAACTTAATGCTATATCTAGTAAAAGACACGTGTATAAATTTCATATAAATTTATGGTATTTTGATCTTTACATGTTCATATTCAATTGGGATAAGCTTTTATAATGTTTTCAAAGGAATTTTGAGTAACCTTTTGAAGAATTATAAAGAAAAGAATCAATGGGCAAAACAGATTCAAATGCAACCAGTAGTATTTTAAGCCCTCGAACATTTATTGTGGTATAGAATAAAGGGTTTTGTATATCATCTAAAAGACGAGTGTATTCGATTTTAAGAAACTTGGCCTACGAAATGGGTAAAAGATCAGAGTTAAACACTTGAACCCAATAATATACTATTGGAATAGTCTAGACGAGCTCACTTATGAACCTCCATCACTAGTCATTCTTATAAGAATTTGATATCAATTTAAAGTTTTAAGATACAAATTGAATATAATATTATAAAAATAACAAAAAATTTCATTTAAAAAAAAATTGAAACTAATATCAAAATGGAGATCACCTAAGATTAAACAACGCTAACATGATCCATATAACTATTTATAACATAAGAGTCACCGATAAAGGGGGTACGCGATTATTGTGTAATTATATACTAATTTTTAGAATTATATTTTGAAATTATTTTGTAAAATTATATTGAATATATTATAAAATATAAACAAACAAAACTAGATTGGTCAAAAGTGTATGCCAAGACATCCAAAATACCACGGTATGAATGAAACAAACACGAAATACCAGGAGACGAGAAGAGATCATGAAAAATTGCTTGAAAGACACGAGTCGGCGGAGGCTTAGTTGGCAATTTTTGACTGATTTCCGTCAGTTTCCTGGGGTTAAATACATTCACATGTAACATGTTTTTTTAATCTTTTCTAACGCACGTCGAAGACCGTTTGTCACCGTTAGGAATTATTCAGGTAAAATTCAGGTGGTTCCAAATCGGCGCATGTGATCACTGCAACCGCCACGTGTTTTGACAATCACGTCGCAACTCTTGCATGTGATAATAGATCTCATAATAATTTATTTATGGTTTATTATTATTTTATTAATAATAAATAAAATGATTTTTTAAAATTGATTGTTTGTACAATTGTAGATCACAGGCTGTGAGAGATCAGATTGGATTTAGATCATAATGCTAGTGACATGATCATAGTAGCTACCACGTTATTTTTTTTAATATTATTTTTTAAATTTAAGACCAATAAAATAACGGGATTAATGAGATCAATCGAGATCAAACACTATTTATATGATTTGAAAATATATGTTCAGAACCAAATAAATTTACTCACATTACATCGGGGAGTAATCTACTCAAACATGGTGAGATTCAAACCTGTTTAAAGCCACTAATTAAAAAATTTGGGAGTACAACATTATCTCTATAGGTTTTTGATAAAATGAAAATCATAAACTAAATTGATTTGGGTGATCATATCCCCAACATACTTAAACTTATAGTGTATTTGCACATTAGAAATTATAATAATAAATGAAACTTAATTCCTAATTTGTGATTAAAAGGTTTGCTAAAATACATTGGAAATAAGTTATCCACTTAAGGAATTAAGTTTCTTTTTTTAATTGATTAAGGAAGTCCTATTTTTTTTTTTTTTTTTTTTGGTTTGAAACACCATTTTCTTCTTATTGATTTGTTATAATTGTTTAAAATTATTAGAAGAACAAAATACGTGAGACTCACAACTTCTTACACCAATATATCTAAAGATGATTGAATAGTTTTGCTCCACATTGAAAAAATAATAATTAAAAATAAAAATAAAAATAAAATAAAATAAAATAATAATAAAAAAAAAACCATGATTAATTAGCTTCATTTTCAAGCCTACCAAAGCAATTTTTAATGGTCTCTGTGAAATCAGTGGGCCGAATCCACAAGTTTCATAAATCAAAATTTTAGCTGGCCATCTTTAATACAAAATCAATAATTAATTAAAACAAGAAAGCACAAAAAGCATTAAGAGTAACATGTTGTGTGGGTCTAAAGAAAATGACACTTTTTAAATTATATATATATATATATACATATATATCATCCGTGTATGATTTTGGATAAATATTTTAAATATCCTAACTTTTTTTTTTTTTTTCTTCTCAAAATTTTTAAACATGTCGAGAACAAGTGATTTTTCTCTTCAACTGGTTGTGAAAACTGAAAAACATAACAATAAAAGAATTTTTCTATGAAGTATTTAAAATAGACGTACAAAGATTGCATGTTCATTGGATGTGAGAAATAATAATGAGAGGTAGTATGTTAAACAGATTAGTCATTAGGTTTATCTACAACATTGTGTGTTCCAATCGTGTTCATTTCCTCAAAAATATCTAATTTTTTGATCTTAGGAGTGTCGATATCATTGAATTTAGTTTCAAGTTATTTACCATTTATATGACTTTATCCGAATTAAATCGATATTTTAGATCAGACCGGTTGGAGCCGATCTGATCGACTGATTTTTAGCAGTAGAGGACAAAATGAAGTTGGAGAGAAAGAAGAGACAAGGCATGATTGAGTGGTGATGAACTGATGATGAGCCGAGCGCCGCAAGCTGTCGTTTCAAGGAAGTCCCCAACGACTACGTGAGCAAGTAGATTTGTCCTTTGCCCAAACCAGCAAATAAAAATGAAAAGTACACAGCCTCATTAACATGGTCTTAAGTTACCATGTCTGCCGACTACTACAATCATCCAATATTAGAGTTATATGTCATTTCTTCGGTGGCCGGATACACACAAAAGATTTGAAGATTTTCTCACGTTTTACAAGTTGTTAAACAACCCGTACTTGCTATTGCCATTGTATTCATCCCTGAAATCTACTACTATAGTTTAATACAAGTTCTGTAAATTTCGTAATATATACATATATATATCAAAATACATTTTCAATGATTAACCACCTAATCATAGTTGAAGACTTGAAGTTACTCTTCGTGGGAGTGATGATGGAGATGATCTAATTGATTGAAAATGACATGCAATATATAAGGACATAACCTCCGTGTTGACCAGTGAGGGAGTGAATTAACGTAAACCATATTATCATTTTATGTCATCATCACAAAACAAACAACCAAAACGACTATTTAGAGAGAGAGAGAGAGAGAGAGAGAGAGAGAGAGAGAGAGAGAGAGAGAGAGTCCATTTCAATGCCATTTTCTTTTTAAATCCGAAGGTGATTAGGTTGGGGTATATCGGAACCTTTACAGCTTGGAAAGCAACTTCACTATAAGGGATCACAACCCGAAATGTAATTCTTGGTCTCTCACTATCAAGGAAAGGTTTCTCTACACTTTACAATTTAATAGATAAATGTAAAACTCAAACTTTATCATAAAGATGAGAGAGGGGAGGTATGCACATCCACTTTGCTAAAAGTGTAAGTGGATACCACCGTCTAATGTGTCTTAAGTTATAAGAACGTCCATTTAGTATGACAATGTTTTAGGTTTAAGTTGCCGCCATTACAAGTGGTTTAAAAAAAAGTGTATATGGATTGCAATGCCATTTATAATTACAAAAGTTGTGTTACCAATACAATAATTTGATGGGAACCATATGTCCATAGATATCAAAGACTATTGATTTGTATATATGTAATCAAATTATTACCAAATACCAATTGTCTTGCTTATCTAATCTATTGGTTGAGAACTATGCACCTGCAAACAAGTCTCACCTTACACATTTACGGATTTACCAATAAATTTGGGGAGATTTTTTCGTTACATGATGAGAGTTGATATATGGATCACTCATGTAATGTTTATTTTGGTAGGTCAAACGTTTCTATTATTTTATGGGAGTTGATATCCGATCATGCGTATAATACTTAATATCAATAGGTCCTAAGAAACACCCGTTCCTTATTCACTTGCCAAAGTGAATGTTGGGCCTTGATCCAAATAGATATAGAGATTGGGCAAAAGATCATATGGGCCCATTTAGGCTCGGCCCATTACGTAGACATGCACTGAATTTGTAAAATTGAAGTGTTTGGCTTTCTGGTTGTCAAAATTATAAAAGAAATAAAGAAGCATGTGATAACTAATGATGGTATTAACTATTAATAATTTAATATAGCTTTAAGCAAAATTTTAGGATTGGCCTTTCCTTTTTGTGATTGTAAAAGAACAAATCCCAATAATGGATGCCTTTTTCTTTCTTCTACGCTTTGATTTTCAAGCTTTTCACACTCCACACGTTAATTCTTTTATCATCAAAATCAAATTGCGTTTTGATCATGACCTTCAACTTTGAAAAAATATCAAAAGACTTCCTTCTTTGAGGTTGTAAAAGTTCATCTAAATCTTTCTTTTTTTTAAACTAACTTCAAGAATGAATGTATCATAGGATTAATGTTAAGAACTATATAATTTTTATTCTAATATGAATGAAATTAAAAAGTTACATAAAGAACTTTCAATGTTAATAATCTAACATGTTATTTTAGATAAATCAATGTTATTTTATCTTTTGGTAATAATCTAACAAATTGAAGTAGAATATCTTAAAGAAAAAAATGTAAAATTAATATTGGAGATGTTGTATGAAATCAATATTATTTTTACAATACAAAGACTATTCTTGAAGTTTTTATTATTTTTATTTTTATTTTTATTTTTAGGGTTGAGTAGATATTTAATTTTGACATACGAAGTCTAAATCCCGTACAAAAAAAAAAGGTAAGATTCCGTACCAAATCAAGCAAATATACATATATATATATATATATATATATATATGCGTGTAAGGGGCGAAATTTGTGTGCTGCAACGGAAAAATTATGATATAATAATATATAGATGATAATTGATTCACCCTATTATTTTAATAATATTAATAATAAATAAATATATTTCCTATTTTATTGTCCATAATTGAAATCAATCTCTTTTTCTTTCATGATTTTAATTTCCAATCAAATAATAATAATAATAAATAATTTCCTATTATTTCATACATTATTGTCTATTATAGTATACATTATTATTTAATATATTTTCACAGTAAAAAGCTAAATAAATATTGGAGGCTTACTATCTTATTCTACCGTATTCATTGTATCTCGATACAATTATTTGAGTTTTACTTTATATTGTTTGTTAATTAAAGAATTTTTTTTTTAATATTTTGTTTTAGATGATTTTCAAGATATAAAAGAACAATAAGTTACATTTTAATTCTCAAAATTATATATATATTTTTGTGACACTACATTTAAGACTAAAGGGTATTATATTTTTTTAACAACTTATTTTTTAAATATTAATATATTTGTCATGCGTGACATTGAATATTAATTTTTGTGTTGGCCCCCCAAAACCAAATTCCTAGTTTCACTCCCGTGTTAATGGTGCCCACGGTTCGGTTCCGGCTTGGAACCGTCGGTTACGATTCCATGGGAAGGCAAAACTATAACCGTAACCAACCTAGTTGGTTTGGTTTATGGTTTATAACTGCCGGTTAGACGGTTCGGTTTCGAAACTGGTCGATTTTCTAATTTTTTTTTTGTTCAAAATTATTGCCACGTAACAGCTTTTGATTGGCCGATATAACGTATGAGCTGGATCATTGTCACACTTTGTTGTAAACTTTGAACTGAAAGTAGAAAAACATGAAATATCCTTAAATTTAAAAAAGACTTAATAGCACCAGACCGTCCTGAAGTGTACGTAAATTTTAAAATTGTGTACACTTCAAAAGTTTACATACACTTCGGGAGATATGGTGCTATTAAATATCTAGAAAAAGAAGTAAAAAAAAAAATCTAAAAAGGACCAAAACACGTCGTTTTTTACATGCAACTATGCAAGAGTTAAGACCCGAAGAGACAAAACATACCGACATTTACAAATCATCGTCTGAATTCTGACACATCCCTTAGACCGAGAGATCCAATGCACCTTGCCCTCACTCACTCGCTTACACGCGCCATGCACACACCTTTCAAACATTTCCATTCACACGTGCCAACCAACACGTGCCGTCCCGCCATCGGCCATTCCCTTTCCTTTCTCTCTCTCTCTCTCTGTTCTCAGATTCCCACCTGAAGCTCAAAGCAAGCAATTCATATTTCGAATAAAATACATTCAAAAAACCAAATTAATTTAAAAACAAGTTTATTTTTTATCGTGAAAAACCTGAATCAGGTTTCGCATTATCGACTCCGAAAAAACAAAAAATTCAAAATTTGATGTGAAAATCACAGATCCAGAGCTCAGACGACGAAGACGAAGAGGACGAATACGCAGAAGAAGAAGAAGAAGGTTCTAGAGGTTTCTATAAGGTGCGATACTTACAATGGAGTCGATTATAGCTCGTGCCTTGGAGTACACGCTCAAGTATTGGCTCAAATCCTTCTCCAGAGAACAATTCAAGTTGCAGGGACGAGTTGCACAGCTCTCCGATTTAGGTAAAACAATTTTTTTTTTTTCAATTTTTGCGCGTAATTACTCTAATTGATTAATCAATTAAAAACTTTGATTGTCTCAGTAAGCCGAATTGTCGAATTTTGATTGGTTGGTTGATTTTTTTTTGGTTTGAACTGTGATAGATTTAAATGGAGAAGCTTTGCATGCGAGCATGGGATTGCCAGAGGCGTTGAGTGTAACCACCGCGAAAGTTGGAAAATTAGAAATTGTGGTTCGTGAATTTTTCATTTTTTTGGTTTTTAAAGTTTGATTTTCAAAGTTTGGGTTGTAATTGATAATTTAAGTGTTTTGATTGTTATAGTAGGATTTTGTGATTGAAATTTTGTTTATTCTTTAGCATTTTAGTATGGAAGAGGAATTTAGTATCGTTAATTGTTTCACTTCTAAAAATCCGAAAATCAAATACGTTCTAGGGTGATAGCTTTCTTTTTATGACTAAATTGGCTGATTATTTTTGTTTTGTGGGAAGTGAAACGGTTTTCTTGTTAAGTTTGAATTCTTGTTTTACTGTCCATTTGATTTGTAGAGCAATTGAAGAAAATGCTAATCAGATGGTTGAGGTTCTTGCGTGTTTGATGTTCAGTTCTACTATCAAATTAGCTAAATTATAGTAGATGACTTCATTTAGTGGGTTGGTTTTCGTAATTTTTAAACAATTCGGGAAACTGAAACAATGGCAACGTAATTTCTGCTTTTCCTATGCTTTTTAGCACTTAAACTGGCTGGTGTTGTTGTATAGCTGTTGGTTCATTGATTAGTTACCTAATTTAGCTTAATTTATCTATTTTGTGAACAGCTTCCCTCTGTAAGTAATATACAAACCGAGCCAATTGTTGTGCAAGTTGATAGGCTTGATTTGGTTATGGAGGAGAACCAGGATACAAATGCTTGCAAGAGCCCGAAGACCCCGAACAGGTAATATAACACATTATTATTCAAGGTTATCTCTCAAATCTGGGATCAATTTTGTGAATAAGACATAGTGATTTTTGTGTTGTTTCTTGAACTTACTGGTCTTTGCTGTTCTCATTTGCAGTACCCAGTATTCCTCTAGCTCCAGCAAGGGTAGTGGTTATGGATTTGCTGATAAGGTTAGATGTCATCTTTTGAGCTGTTATATTAGCTTTTGGTGTGTAGAATGAAGTAAATTTAGTTTGTTTGTCCGTGTACTGCAAGATTGAGAACTTTTGAATGAGAATTTGATATTTTTGGTTCCTTCTTTCTTGCCCCCCTCACCCCCCACTTAGCATGACAGCGGGAATTTTATAAACTTTAATGAGTCCATTCTCAGGGACATTTTCAATAAATAACAGGAAAAGAATCTAGCCTACCAAAATCTGTATCTATAGAGCTTCTATTTCAACTGAGATTTTACAGTAACATGTTTTTTATTTTAAAATTTTGTTATGAACTGCCTTTTGTGTGTGTGTGTATTATGGATATACTTGTAAAAAAATTGTTTGTATGGATTATATTTCTTAGTTTAATCTGATGAATTCCTTCAGATAAAAATTCAGGGAAAAAAAGCAACACTATCATTATGCTATCTTAGTAAGGCAGCTTGGTAAGAAAATGTGCAAATCCCATTGCAGAACATGAATTGTGATAATATTCATCTTGTAAGTTGTGATGGTATGAACATTCATGCTTGTACATAATCGGCTGTGCCTTATTGTAAGCATTCTTGAGCTGAGACACTTTTAGATTTCCTTCACTGAGCTGTTTCTTTCACTTATGTTGGAGTGTCAAGGAGTTCTAGATCATACTCACAGAGGTGAGGCTTTCAACCAAGAAAGATTTCATGAGTTCAATACCTTTGGGGCCACCTTCCTAGGATATTAAAAATCCTCTATATATATAGAATCACTTTCTAATGCGGGATCCTGCACGAATTTTTCATGGGGGATCACTAATTCCAACGTAATTTTTTTAATAGGAATTAGTGATCCTGCACGAAAAATTTGTGTGGGATCCAGCACTTGATGGCTACCGTGTATATATATTGATATCCAGAACTCCCACTGAGTTCTAAACCAGGGGCTACTGCTAGACCCTACAACCTTGGTAGCCATGAAACTCGTAGGATTTTTAATATTCTAGGTAGGTGACCCCAAAGGTAAACTCATGAACTATTTCTTGGATGAAACTTGAAAGCCCCACCTCTCAACCACTAGGACAACCCCATAGGGTTCAAAGATATCATTGTTAGTACCAAACGATAAGTTGCGTATATTAGAAAGGATTTGGGTGAAGTTTGATGCAGGGAGGGCGGTTGCCTGCCTTCCTGGCACACCTTTACCGCATATGGGTTTGCAATTGATTGCAACCACATTGTTGTAGACATAGAATAAGTTACATATTGACCTGTTACAATTATCAGATTGCAGATGGAATGACTTTACGGGTAAACACTGTCAATCTTCTTCTTGAAACTCGGGGGATTGCTCAACGCGATGGAGGGGCCGCCTGGTAAGTCAAAGAAACTGTTTTTCTCCTTCCTATAAGATTGTGGATTGAGTTTATGCAAACATTTGAAGTAACAAAATTAATAATGAAATAATTTTCTATTATTGTGAGTTCGAAGATAGCTGGTTGTTAAATATTTTTTCCATATGATTATTGTTTGTAATCTATCTACATGGGAGGAATCTTCTCTTTAATCCATGCCTTATTAACTTTGGTGGCACGTTCTACTATGATGAAGGCTTCTGATAACTTTTATGAACTGTGTATTAAGTTCATTACAAACTGTCAATAAAATGTCCCCCTCCAATTGTGTCTCCTTTTTGCACCCCGTTTTTTCTTTCTGAATGAACATCCGGAGAAATTGACTTTATTGGTTTCTTCTGTTTTAAGGGCATCTCCTATGGCATCTATCACTATACGCAATCTGGTGCTGTATACCACAAATGAAAATTGGCAGGTAAATTAATTGATGTGACTATATAATAATCTTGACCAGTTCGTCAAGTACAACTGCTTATTTAATCGAGCTTCCTGTTACAGGTTGTAAATCTTAAGGAGGCTCGGGACTTTTCCCTTAACAAGAAGTTCATATATGTATTCAAGGTAATAAAAACACACACATGCATAGACTACAAGCGTGTGATTTCTTATTCCTTTTCTTCTGATGTTCTATTTGGTGGTGATGGTGTTAACTGTTGGGGAAGGGGGATGGGAGGGCTTTTCCCATTCTCTTGGTTTGATCTATCCTACTGCATCCTAGTTATTATTATTGAGCATAGGTGTTACATAGGTTATTATTATTGAGATTTTTTTCTTTTTCTATCCACGGGTGTAACATGACGAATATGCTATGTTTAATGTGTTTCAATGCTAGTGTTTAATGGTGTTGAACTTTTTTTTCCCCCACAGAAACTTGAATGGGAATCTTTATCTGTTGATCTCCTGCCTCATCCTGATATGTTTACTGATGCTAACATAGCACGCATGCAAGATGGAGCAAATCAGAGAGATGATGATGGTGCCAAGAGAGCTTTCTTTGGTGGGGAGCGCTTCCTCGAAGGAATATCAGCACAGGCTTATGTAATGCAAAATACACAATTCAACTTGATTCTTGATGAAGTTTGTTTAAATCTAAATAGGGTGGTTCTACAGAGCATTGTTTGGCTTGTTTTGGGGTATGTAGTACTGACCTTGTTGTTTGTTCAGATTACTGTGCAGAGGACTGAATTAAACAGTCCACTTGGGCTAGAGGTTCAATTCCATATTACAGAAGCTGTTTGTCCTGCATTAAGTGAACCAGGTAATGCCTGATCACCAGTCATAGTTTTTTCACTGTTCAAATTATATATGTTCATTGTTGCATAAACATAACATGGTTGTTTGTGATCAGGATTGCGTGCTCTTCTCCGCTTCTTTTCGGGGCTATATGTATGTCTAAATAGAGAAGATGTGGATCGAAAGGTGCAGCAGGTGCTAAGTTGCCTTCAGTCTCACTCTTTTGATAAACCATAACAAACCTGTTATAGATAAATCTCAATCAAGTTCTCTCTTGCCATTTTCTTTCTCATATTGAATCCTGACAGGAATCTACTGAAGCAGCCAGACATTCTCTAATCTCTCTTGTTGTGGACCACATATTTCTCTGCATCAAAGATGCTGGTCCGTTTGCTTTTTTCCACCTTCTCTATGTATATGTACATAAGTTACTTATCCATGTTATTTTTGACCGATTTAACTATTGGTTTGACTGTTAAAACTATTCTTCTATATCTATTTATAGTACCATAAAACATTTTTCATCTTAGATCATGTTGTTTGGATTCAATTACTTAACAGATTCAATTACTTTTGCCTGCAGAGTTCCAGCTTGACCTTTTGATGCAGTCACTGATCTTTTCTCGGGTATTGTTCCATGACACAAATATTTAAATATCATATTAGTTTCCTGTTCCTAATATCTGTTGGTAAGAATCTATCATATTTCAAGAAATAAGATCGATTGTAACAACATTGAGTTATCGTCAAATGTTTAATGTTTTTATCATCAATCTAGACAATCAACATTAGAGAAACAGAGAACAATAAATTAAATACCATAAAGCATATGGATATCCAAACTAGCACAACCATTGTCTTTCTTTGCTTTCAAGGAATTGTAATTCAATTATATATATATATATCTTATATTTGACATAACTGTATGCATAGAGTTAGTTATTGGTTGGCTTAGGTGGTCCTCAATTAGTTTGATTTTAAATATGCATCTGTTACACAGACCAAAGCACCCCAATTCTGACTAATAGTTTGAGCAATAAATAGAACCTATAATGCAGTTTGCATTAATTTATCTTCATAGTCTCATTTTTTTGTCTTGAAAATTTAAAGCATGTTATTCTTAGCTCAACTGACTAATAGTTTGAGCAATAAATAGAACCTATAATGCAGTTTGCATTAATTTATCTTCATAGTCTCATTTTTTTGTCTTGAAAATTTAAAGCATGTTATTCTTAGCTCAACTGGAACAGTGCTGTGTTTTCTGAGCATTCTGGGATCTTATGCTAGGATGTATTTTCCTTGCAGGCAAGTGGTCCTAATGGAGAAAGTATTAGCAACTTGACTAAGGTTATGATTGGTGGATTTTTTTTAAGGTAAATATTCATGTGTCGTACTTGTCCATACATTTAAATTTGGTGCTGAGGAATATATATGGAATGGTCTCTTGTAATCATGTTCCAGTTCTGAGTATGTTCTGCTGCATGCTGCTTCTCATTTCATTGCTTTTGTGTTGTTTTAAGGTTTTGGAATCTGCTCATATGACATTCTTTCCTTCTATGGCAAAAATTACAATTTAAATTTAATTTTAAGTAAATATGCAGTAGTTTACACTATATTTCTAGCAGTATTTAATACTAGACCACCATAGTTCCCTAGAAAACTGGAAAGTTCTTATGCCATGGAAACACTTCAATGCTTATCGACTACAAGCAAGATCTCAAATTTTCTTTCCTGTGGAGATGCTTTTCGCTCTGAAGTTTAACAGGATTTGTGGACAAAAAGAAAATAATATTATATATATCCTCCAATAGAGATAGGATTTGTGCTGAGGACCTTAAGTTGTTGGGACAATTGTTTGACTCCTTTTTTGTTACCTGGCTTGAGTCTATTCCATCACATGAATGTGATCTAATAGCTATATGGATGGTTAAAATGCAGGGATACTTTTTCACGACCTCCGTGCACTTTAGTGCAGCCATCTATGCTGGCTGTCATGGAAGATCATCTGGACATTCCTTTCTTTGGTATCAATGGAGTGAATTAAATTTAATCTTATGGACTATTTTTATCTGATTTAATATTTGTCATTTAGCGTTGGTCTTTTTTCTAATTTAAATTTTTTGAACAGCTAAGAATTTTTCCCCTGTAATATATCCTCTGGGTGAGCAGCAGTGGCAGTTAAGTAATGGTATTCCTTTAGTATGTCTCCATTCTATTCAGGTTAAGCCCTCTCCAGCTCCACCTTTTTTTGCTTCGCAGACGGTCATTAACTGCCAGCCGCTTATGGTATGTCACAATAAAGTTAATTGACCTCTTTCTGTTTATTTTTACGAACTTTCTCATTTCTAATTGTTATTTTTTATATTTTCTCAGATTCATCTTCAAGAAGAATCCTGTTTGAGGATATCTTCCTTTTTAGCCGATGGAATTGTTGTCAATCCTGGTTCTGTTTTACCGGATTTTTCAGTTAATTCTATTAAATTCACTCTTAAAGAATTGGATGTTACTGTTCCAGTGGACATCAATAAGTTGGATAATTCTGGTACTGAAGGAAACCTTACATCACAGAATTCCTTTGCTGGAGGAAGGCTTCATGTTGAAAAGTTATTCCTTTCAGAGTCTCCTTCTGTAAGATTCAGGTTACTGAACCTGGAGAAGGATCCTGCTTGCTTCTGCCTCTGGGAAGGTCAACCATCTGATGCTAGCCAGAAGAAATTCAAGGCTGGAGCATCAAATCTTAGTTTGTCTCTGGAAACAAGTACTAACATTACTGGATATCAGAATTCTGGCGAACAGAATTCAGGCTTGTGGAAATGTGTTGAGCTGAAAGATGTTTCTTTTGAGGTAGCTATGGTATCTGCTGATGGGAATCCATTAACAATTGTTCCTCCTCCAGGTGGTGTTGTCAGAATAGGTGTTGCTTGTGACCAATACTTATCGAACACTTCAGTAGAGCAGTTATTTTTTGTTCTGGATCTCTATGCATATTTTGGACGAGTTAGTGAAAATATTGTCCAAGTAGGAAAAAGTAAAAGCAAAACAAGCAGTAATAAAGAATCTTTGGGTATAAAATTGATGGAGAATGCTCCTAGTGATACTGCTGTAAGTTTAGCAGTGAAGGACCTTCAGCTTAGATTTCTGGAATCTACTTCCATGAATATTCAGGGAATGCCTCTGGTTCAATTAATTGGGGAAGATCTGTGCATCAATGTCAGTCATAGAACCCTTGGTGGTGCAATCGTTGTGTCATCCACTTTACATTGGGAGAGTGTTGAGGTGGACTGTGTAGATACTGAGGGAAACTTGGCACGTGAAAATGGCAGACTGTTATCTTCTGTTGAAAGCAGTCCTCTGGTTACTGGGGTTGCATACCCTCAACTAAGAGCTGTATTTTGGGTTAACAAAAGGAAGCAAGGATTGAATGGCAATGCATTTGTGACTCCATTTTTGGATATGAACATGGTACAAGTCATTCCTCTTAGTGAAGGGGACAGAGAGGGTCATAGTTTAAGTGTATCAGCTTGCATTTCAGGCATTCGACTTGGTGGAGGAATGAATTATGCTGAAGCTCTACTACATCGATTTGGAATACTTGGGCCACACGGTGGTCCTGGAGAGGGGCTGTCTAAAGGGATGGATCGTTTATCTGCCGGGCCACTGTCTAAACTTTTCAAAACATCACCTCTCACTGTTGAAAATCTAGGACAGGGTATGGAACAAAATGTATAATGGAATTTTGTTTGGTTGTAAGCTTTATATGTCAATGCTGCAATACCGTTCTGTGCCTTGATTTTGTACTGTTTTAACTGTGGTGGTCTTAAATTTGTGTCTTTTTTCCAGGTAGAAGTTCAGGAGATGAAAAAGACAGTCTTTTGCTCTTGGGATTTCCAGATGATGTGGATGTCTCTGTGGAATTAAAAGACTGGTTATTTGCTCTTGAAGGTGCACAGGAGATGGCAGAAAGGTGGTGGTTTCACAATCCAGAAGATGTGGGTAGAGAAGAGAGGTGTTGGCACACAACATTTCAGAGTTTTCAAGTTAAATCAAAAAGTAGTCAGAAAGGCAAAGGAAAACCACAAATGCAAAAATTTCCCGTGGAATTGGTCGTAGTAAGTAATTCAATTTTCTTTTTTAGTTTTCTTTTTTGTGCTCTAGCTTTGAGTGTAGTTTTATATTCAGAAGGCGGTAAAAAGCTTAACTTGGAGAATATGGATTTGTGAAATCACTGAATTTTATTTTAGGGATTGTTTAGCAAGCATATATGAGAGGGAAAAGCATTGTTATTTGACATTTCTATGCCTTTTTTCTGGATCATCTTTTATTAGTATCATTTATAAAGGCTTAGGAATACTAGGTTGGTTTGGCTGTTTTGAAGTTGTCCATAATGGGTTGGAGGTGACGGTGTGCTGTCCATTTCAGATAACAGATGAGATGCCACTTAATCTTCTAACTCAAGGCACAGCTTATTTGAATTTAACCTAACCTTTTTCAGTGTTTTGTTAAAATATATAAATTATTTTGGTCATTGCTCGAGTCTTGTCGAAGTGTAGGCTGAGGGTTAAAACAAAAATTAAAGGAGCAAACTGAACTTAAAGTTTTGTGTAGTTTTCTGTTTCGTTCTATGCAGCTACATATCTGGAATTAGAAATTTTGGTCAAAACTAAATGGACTGTAGACCTGGAAAATGTTTCATACAGTGTGACGCCACGTAGACTTGATTTAGTTTGTTGTGATATCAACTCAAGACAAACAGAGGTGCTTTTGTTCTCCTAGTGGTTTAACTCTTTTTATGCAAGGATTTTCTTCATGTGTCTGTGTTGCTTTTGACACATGTAGGTTACTGTAGAAGGATTGCAGATTTTGAAGCCTCGGGTTCAAAAGGGCTTCCCTATAGCTGTCTTACCTGCAAATGGAATCAAAGAAAGTGTCGAGACATTCGGAGGTATAAGTATTGAAGTTCGTATGCTGGTATCAGAGGACAATTTTGAGAATGAAACGGTCAACTGGGTGGTGGAAAATGTGAAATTCTTTGTTAAACAACCGGTACTGCAATCTGAACTTTTTAGGTATCTGATCACTGCTGCTTGTTTAACTTGGAACATTCTGTATGATGGTGATTTTTTACTCTTGTAGATTGAGGCCATTGTAACCAAGGATGAGCTTCAGCACCTTACGTTTTTGTGCAAGTCTGAAGTTGACTCGATGGGTCGGATTGCGGCTGGAGTCCTGCGGCTACTCAAGCTGGAAAAATCTATTGGCCAGGCTGCCATGGATCAACTTAACAACCTTGGTATGTTTCAATCAACAGAACTTTTATATAATCTATTCAGATTAACATTCTATCATTCTTCAAGAGTTTAGATAGGAATACTGGTATTTTAGTGTAGGTCTTGAAGTACTAGGAGGGAAAAGCTTTATTGTAAGCACTAAGCAAACTGCAAACTGATTTGAAGTAGAGGTTCTCAGGATTGGGGTTTCAGATCTTAATTCACCAGGGCTGTTTAGGATTTGAATTGAAATAATTGGAGCATATTTATTAGAATAGCATAATAAGAGAACTGTGAATGTGAAGCTCGTATACTGAATTGACAAAAATGAATGCTCATAAAATCAGCTACTAATAACATATTTTTTTTATAAAGAAAAATCAAATGTAAAAAGACATGGAAGTATTAGATGCCCAGTTTCCTTATAATTCTCCTCCCTCTTTCTTGTAATCACCACCTATAATTGTTATTTTAATTACTTTTGACTAACTGTTACACTCTCCAACCTATCGAAGCTGCTGGGGGATTTTTATTGGAAACTACAAATATCATTAAACTGATAAATCGATACATTTTCTTCTCACTTGTAGTCTGATTTCAGTTAATCATTCAATTTTGTTACCCGGTTTATTATATAGCTTGGAATCTTTCTCGAGTTCCATTTTCAGGTTGGTGGGATTAATCTCTCTGGTCTAGCTGTTTGTCATTTTTCATGTTCAAAATTTGTAAATCAATGATTGCAGGGAGTGGAGGTTTGGATAAGATTTTCTCCCCAACACACAGCAGAGGAAGCAGTGGCGGCAGCAGCAGCAGACAATCTCCGAAGTTAAATTTGATTAACGAAAGCTCACATACAGCAGTGGAATCAACTATGACTTCACTGGAGGAAGCAGTTTTAGATTCCCAGGCCAAGTGTGCTGCTCTTATTACTGACTTAGGTAGTTCAAAATCTTCCGAAGATCACCTTGCCCATATTAAGCAACTGACTGAGAAACTCGAAGGTATGCATAGTTTATTGGCAAGATTACGGACTCAAATTTAATTCGATCTTCACTTCCAAGGAAAAGGAAAAGCCTTTTATGCTATCTCTCTGATCTACAATTTTGGCATAACAAGTATATCTCCAATACCAATTCTTTCCTGTATATAATATACATATATATACATATAAAAAGCATGTTGAGTATATGTAATAATCAGGCTGAAATGGAAAGTTGTTTATAGGACCCAAAATTTTGTAATCCTTAACATGATATTTTTTTCATGCAATATTACAGATTTAAACAGATACATTTTATTCTTTAGCTCGTTGGTGTCTCTATTGTGATTAATGGATGAAAATCCACACAAAATAGAGTAAAAGTACTCTTAGGACCTAGAAATTAATCTTTGAAAATCATTGGGCTATCATAAAACTAGCGTGGGAAACATTACTAATCTACTAATAGTTTCCTAATTAATATGAATGATCAAAGCAATTAACAACATACTAAATTTTTTGACTTCAACATGCAAGGGCGAAGCTAGACATATTGTCCGGGTGGGCTAAGTATAATTTTTCGGTAGTATAAAGTTTTATTTTTTTGTAACAAACCTTGCAATAAAATTTTTCTAACTAAAAAGTATGTACCTAGATAATAAAAATATAATGATATTAGCCTCTAAAAACATATAAAATGATTAATCTAGGAAATAGAGAAAAAAATAGTAAGGGGAATAAACTTTAACGTGTTTGAGTGTCAATACAATATTGTTCATATCAATCTAATGAATTTATTAAGATTATTTCAATTAAACTATAACTAGACTATTTTTATAAATTACAAGTAATTTTATAAAAAATTTTTTATAGAAAAAGCTAGTCTGGGCTGAAGCCCATGCTAGTTTCCAAATGCCTCCGCCCTTATCAACATATCAACCACTCATGTGCTTTTAATCCAACAGTTGACATTTGAATGTATTTATAATTTTTGAATTAATAGCACAAGGGTGATTGAGACGTTCAAATCAAAATTTTAAGTTACAAATTTAAGTTGATTTAGCCTAACTCATTTACTAATTTCAATCATTTTAGCAATTATTTAAAATTTTATCGGAAATGTTTTTTTTTTTTTTTTTCCTTTTCTTTTAAAAAATCTTATTAAGAAATATTCATGTAAGAAAAAAAACAAAAAAGAAAAAGAAAAGAAAGCTAGCTTCATTTTTTATTTATTTAAAATGACAGCATACGTGTTGCAGAGGACCAATAAAGAGTACACTAAGTAGGGATGACCAAAATTACCAACCTGTCCCAAACCGGCGGGGATTCGATTGGTTTGGGGTGGGCTTGGAGCATTTAAAACGGGACTTAGGTCAGATATGCATCAAACGTTGTTAATCGGGTTTGTAACCGGGTTGGGTATGAGTCAAACCATTATGACTTGCATCGCTCTGGTTGATCCATATCTTCGGGGTTACTACCATGCTTCGCCACTACTGAGGATACCTATAAGTACTTTCACTTACCAGTTTTGGTTCCTCCGTTATACAAAAAAAAAAAAAAAAAAAAATACGAGTGTAAATTATTATTATTTTTTTTGGAAGTATTATAATATTTTAGGATTGAGGGAGAAGACATGATTCAAACCTACAACTTCTTGGAAGTAGGAGTAAGAGGCTACCACTAAATAATATTTAGAGATGACAATATCATCACTCATAAATTTATTAATCCAAGCAATTCAAATCTCATAGATTCAATAATACAAAATCGTGTTAAATATTGTGTTCCCGATCCTTCCCATATAAATATAATATATATATATATATATATAAATTGTCATTCTCTAGTCAGGTCCAGTTTTGAAATTTTACAGCAGGTCCTAAGAATTTCGTCCTAAGAATTTCAACCGGTTGAAATTCTTTTTTCTCTAATCAGGTCTGGTTTTAAAATTTTTGGTTTAGTCCTAAAAATTCCAACCGATTGGTAACGAATTATTCTATATATATGGGCAGCATCCACAGCCCATATGTTTTACACAGTCTTAAGCAAATTATTAAACATTAGATCAAGAAAATTGAACAACTAAAAAGCGAGCAAGGAGAAGATTTTGAATGATCAAACATCAATTAATTCCTTCTTCTTTCAACTATTTTTCTCTCTCGTCTTTAATGAGCCTGATTAAACTTGTATTTTCTTTTAACTATCTTTTCTTTCTCTCAACTCCTTCTTCTCTCACATTTTCTCTTTGTAATTTGTATTATGCATTCATCCAGTAACATACTAACAGTCTAACAGTCATTGATGCAACAAGCATGAATCGTGTTGATTCACCAAAACACTTTCTTAGTTTTGAATTAATAAAGTCACTTTTCTTTATTCATTTTTCAAATCCTTTCTTCTAACGTTCAATCTATCCACAAATAATATATTGTGGACCAAGAATATCAGAAAAGCAAAACCAAATTATATATTTCAAAAAAAAAAAAAAAAAAAAAAAAAAAAAACAGATAAGGTAGCAATAACAATAAAATACAAGTGGCAAAGGTGAAATTGACTTTATTTTTCTTTTAACACGATTCATTTTCTGTATATGAGGTCTCTGTGAGGATACAAAATCCTTCTATAGACTTAAATTTTTTAATGGATTTATAATTTAAACTTGAGCTCATAGTGGTCAAGTTTTCATTTCCTTAATTTTTCCCTTCTATTATTTAATAATTTATAACTTATTAATTTATTATATTTTCTCAAAATTTAAAAGAAATGACATGTTTGGTAACAATGAGGCGTGCTTTTTAAAATGGTATCATCAATCTAACTAATTGGGTCTAATATTATGTTTTTTAAAAGTCCAAAGCCCGCAACAAATCATAAAAAATTTACAAGTAAATTTTCACCCAAATTTTATGTCTAAACCTAATTTTTTTCTTCTATTGCACAAATTCAAGCATTTTTTTTCCTAATAAATAGATAAACACAAAGTGATCGAAGACATCAACTATATAAATGAAAGTTCCTTACTTATAACCACTGTGATATTATCTGCTTTGTGTCTAAGCTCGTATGGATTTGTTTTTGGGATTCTACCCAAAAGGTCTTCATACCAATGGAGGTAGTATCCATAATTATACACCCATAATCATCCCCATGTGGGACTTTGGTCACACACCCAACACGCTGTTGCAAGGTGCAGGGTTGTCTTTCCATTGTTGTCATGTTGGTTGATAAGTTCCAAAATTCTTCAAAATCTAGCAGCTGATCAAAATTCTTTGGCACCCAACATAGCAAACAAGTTACATATTAGTCAAATGCAAATTGCTGATACAAAAACGACTCAATGCAAATTTCCATTCATTTAGTTGCTTTTGGCTCTTTTGATATAAAATTACCTTGACATTACAGCTTTACAGTACAAGTTCACAAAATACTATGATTAGCTGGTATATTCTTCGATCTCCTGCTATCTTTGCAATGCCATTTTCATGTTACATATATTTCATTTTATGTTGAGTGACATATAGATATTTGTGGATTATAAGATTTCAAAAGACAAGATAAGGTAATCTAGATATAATTTAAGCAGTGCATCAACTTGGATTTGTCTTCGAGCAGTTGAGTTACTGTATGTATGGCAAGTCAAAGTGGTCCAAATTATTCAACAAGACAATAAATAAATAAATAAGGATTCCTCCTTCCAACTCTCTACGTGCCTCTAACTTGCTAGCAGGCAACAGCCATCAAAGTTATGTTTCCCAGAACAATGAATCAACAATGATTTTATAATGCAAAACAATCATAAGACAGAAGAATTATATATCTACTTGCAGATAGAAGTTGTAAGTTGCAACATTTAATTTGTTTATTTCCCTTTAGCAGATACATGTTACCAACCAGATATTCAATGAATTGAATTGGTTCCATTACAATAACAAAAGAAGTGAATTGTGGGACTTTTGTGCAAGCTAGTGTGCAACATGCATTATTTTTCTGCTACTGGCATCAATGGTCATTTGAGTGTTATAATTTATATTTATGTGGAAATTTAGAACGTTGGAGTTTTAAAAAATATATAAAAAATTGGGATGCTGGAAGAAACTGAACAATTTTCTTTAACTTTAATGCTCCAATCTCTATGATTGATTATTATAATGAAATAATTTAAGAAACAATCAATATAACTTAAGTACCATTTTTATATGGTCACAAGAGAAACATGCAACTAGTACTCATGAAGCTTTTCAGGAATTGAATTGAGCCAGCAATCACAGAAGGAGGCCTAAAATTTTGTAATCAAAATTAAAACAAACCCATTTTATTCTTCAATTCATTGGTGTATCTATCATGATGTTTCTTTTTGTCAGATCCATTTTCTTTTTGTGAGATGTTTCCAGATCTTACTGTTTAGGAGAAAGTCTAGGTGATGGATCAAGCTTGAATCGCGATGATTCACCAAAACATTTCATTAGTTTGGAATTAATAAAGTCAATTTTTTTTTTTTTTTTTTTTTTTTTTTTTTCATTTTCTTCAAATAGTTCAACCTATCCGCAAAAAGGTTTATTGGACACCGGTTTATGCATCTCTTCACATTCTCCATAACAAGACCCGGTGACTTAATATACGGTGAACCAAGAATATCGGAGAAGCAAAACCAGATAATATAAATAAAAAATAAACAGATAAGGTAGCAATAACAATAAAATACAATTATCAATAATATTGGAGAGAGAGAGAGGTGAAATTGACTTTATTTATTTACCAAATCTTTTAACATGATTCATCTGCAGCATATCATGAGGTCTGCGAGGATACAAAATCCTTCTATTAAGACTTAAAATTTTTAATGGATTTATAATTTTAACTTGAGCTCCTAGTGGTCAAGTTTTCATTTCCATTTTTTCCTTTTTATAACTTATTAATTTATAAAAATTTTCAAAAATTAAGATAAAGGGCATGTTTGGTAACATTGAGGTGTGATTTCTTAGATGGGGTATCGGTATACATGCAGAAAGGGTGCACATACAATTTTTTAGGGGTGGAAATGTCACCCCTATAATTGGGTCTAAATATCACCCATCTACCTCTAAAGTCAAATGCATCAAGTAAAATTTCACTAAAATTTTATTATGACCAATGGTATTACATTAATTCGGGAGGTTTTTTGGGGAAGGGGGAGGAATCAAACCCTCAACCTTGTGGTGCAAGTGTGAGGGATTTACCACATGACCAACTCCATCTCGTTAAATTTTATAGCCAATGATATATATGTACAAGGTCATTTATGTAAAAACCATATAAGTGAATGCAAATTCAATTTGATTACCTATTCAAATTCAATCAAATTTTCAGCTCAATCAAGATTACACAATTCCAGTCTGCACATATATCCTTCAATGTCGTTCCACTGATACTTCTTCTGAGCTATGAGTCCACCTTGAATGAGTTAAGAGACCTATCTAAAGACAAGTACTCAATTTATAGCTATTTCTCTAATTCAAAATTAATTAGTCGATTACATAATCAATTTATAGAGAATTTATTAATTGATTATATAATCAATTTATAGCTATTTCTCTAATTCAAAATTATTATTAGACAAAATCATTTACTCATTTTTCTTCTCCGAAGAATATTGTCTTTTAGATGTTAAGATCTCCAAAGAAGTGTTCCTTTCGCGTGCCTTTTTCTCCCCTATCTCAAAACAATGCGATGCTGATTTCCGAATTCTCTTCCCCGTAATATATTTTGCCATAGTTTCAAGTTCCTTCACACTATAAGCAAACTGCAATTCAATTACAAATTAACAAACAAACAATCATTATAATAAAAATTTATATATTTATTAATAATAAAATCAATATATAATATGATCAAATTAACAAACCCACCTCAATTTGTTCAATTTGTTTGAGCTATCACAGGGTCAACTCCGTTTTACATGAATAGTTGCCGTATATTCTATAGACTTGAACACATAAACAATTTGTTTCAGCTCCTCTATCTCATCAGATTCTAACAGATCCATATTCAAACATTCTTCAAGAGACATTTTTCTTTCAACTTCTTCTTGTTATTCTGATTTCTATCAACACAAATGCCATTTTTTGTCATCCATCTATATATATATATATAGGAATGAAAATTCCTTGTCATATGTCATATGTGGTGATAGAAAAAGGAACAATATCAACATGGTGATGACCATAATTGACTAGAATGGCAACATGGTGATACAAAAGCAATTCGATCTCTGGTCGCTGTTGCAAAGTGCAGGGATGTCTTTCCATTGTTGTCAGGTTAATTGGTTGATAAGTTCCAAAATTTCTTCGAGACCTAGCAGCTGATCATCAATGCATTCTTTGGCACCCAACAGAGAAAACAAGTTATACATTAGTCAAATGCAAATTTCTGATACAAAAAAGGGCTCATGTTTTAGTTTCCTTTCTCATACCTCTAAATTTCCATTCATTTAGTTGCTTTTGGCTCTTTTGATATAAAATTACATTGACATTACAGCTTTACAGTACAGGTTCACAAAATACTATGATTAGCTGGTATATTCTTCGATCTCCTGCTATATATTTTTGCAATGCCATTTTCATGTTACATAAATTTCATTTTATATTGAGTGACATATAGACATTTGTGGATTATAAGACTTCAAAAAACAAGATAAGGTAATCTAGATTACACACATTTATAATTTAAGCAATGCATCAACTTGGATTTGGTCTTCGAGCAGTTGAGTCACTGTATGTATGGCAAGTCAAAGTGGTTCAAATTATTCAAGACAATAAACAAATAAGGATTCCTCATCCCAACTCTTTACTTGCCTCTAACTTGCTAGCAGGCAGCAGCCATCACAGTTATGTTTCCCAGAACAATGACTTTATAATGCAATGCAATCATAAGACAAAAGAATTATATATCTATTTGCAGTTACAAGTTGTATGTTGCAACATTTAATTTGTTTATTTCCCTTAAGCAGATACATGTTACCAACCAGAAATTCGATGAATTGAATTGGTTCCATTACAATAACTAAAGAACTGAATTGTACATGTATCTAATCACATGATAGATTCATACCATATGGTATGATGTCATCGTCCAGGTGTATACTCCCAGGCTTACTGAGACAAAAAGTTACCAATTAGTACTGCTAGTTTATCATCCTTTTTTAATTCAAATGAATTGAGTTCGCAAATGATAAAAATGTACATCAATTGTATTCATGAAAATGTTTGAAAAAAAGTGTAGTACCATTATTCATTACTGATGCAATAATAAATTTATCAAGTAGTATCACTCTCAAATATAACCTTAAATTAATAATAATTATTATCTAGTTATAACGGTTCGAGAAAAAAAAAAATCAGGACCTTAGTCTTGTTATGTTACAAAATCAGCTTTGTAATGTTTATAAAACTAAATTATAACATTTAATTCGTAGTTATATAATGTTGCGAAACTTAAATCTTGAAAAAAATTCAGAACCGTCCTAATTAACAAAGGGAACACCCAAATTAATAAAGTGATAATGCATTTTTAATGCTTTCCTACCCTTTGTTTTTTAATCCATAATGACTATTTAGATTGTATATCTCAACTCATTTTTAAGCAGTAATTTAAGAATCTTCTAATATTAAATAGCTAGACTTCATGCAACTTTCCCTTTTATATGCAAAATATGATGATTGGGATATTTGGAAACCTTTTATAAGGCCACTAATTATTATTATTTTTATTTATTTATTTTAAATGTATCAAGTAAATTTTCACCCAAATTTTATGCCAAAATGTATATCACCTAATTTTCACTCAAATTTTATGGCAAATGGTGTATATATCAATTTATGTAAGTGTTATAATTTATATTTATGTGAAAATTTAAAACGGTGGAGTTTTTAAAAAAAAAAAAAAAAAAAAAAAAAAAATTGGGATATTGGATGAAACTAAACAATTCTCTTTGACTTTATGCTCTACTCTCAGTGATTGATTTATTTCCACCTTAGTTAGCAATTAAGTAATCCGGGAATTGAATTAAGGCTGCTGCAGTGGAGGCTGGTATGCAGAATTTATTGGCAAGATTACGGACTAAAATTTAATTTGGTCTCCAATTCTTTATTGTATATAATATACATATACGAAAAGGTATATGTCCTAAAATTTTGTAATCAATATTGCAGATTCAAACAAATTCATTGTATTCATTATTTCATTTGTGTCCCGTACGTTTAGGAGAAAGTCTAGGATGTAATCAAGTTTTTGACTCTCATTGAATGACAAAAAAGAATTGTGTTCAGAAAAATTAGAATAAAAAGTGTAGTTTTAATTCAGACCAAACGACTCTTAACGGTCATTGATGGATCAAGCTTGAATGTCGATGATTCACCAATACATTTCATTAGTTTGGAATTAATAAAGTCAATTTTCATTTTTCATTTTCTTCCAATAGTTCAACCTATCCACAAAAAGGTTTATACAGACACCGGTTTACTGCATCTCTTCACGGTTCACATTCTCCATAACAAGACCCGGTGACTTAACAACATACGGTGAACCAAGAATATCAGAGAAGCAAAACCAGATAATATAATTCAAAAAAAAAAAAAACACAGATAAGGTAGCTAGCAATAACAATAAAATACAAGTATCAGTAATATTGGAGAAAGGTGAAATTGACTTAATTTATTTACTAAATCTTTAACATGATTCATCTTCAGCATATCATGAGGTCTGCGAGGATACAAAATCCTTCTATTAAGACTTCAAATTTTTAATGGTTTTATAATTTTAACTTGAGCTCCTAGTGGTCAAGTTTTCATTTCCATTTTTTCCCTTTTTATTTAATTTTTGATAACTTATTAATTTATAATATTTTTCCAAAAATTAAAAGAAAGGGCATGTTTGGTAACATTGAGGTGTGATTTCTTAGATGGGGAATACATACAAAAAAGGTGCACATACAATTTTTTAGGGGTGAAAATGTCAACCCTCTAACTAATTTGGTCTAATGATATACATGCAAAAAGGGTGCATATACAATTTTTTAGGGTTGGAAAATGTCACCCCTCAAGTTTTTATTTTTTATTTTTTTAATACCTAATTAAGTCAATTGTATAAAATTTCACCCAAATTTTATTGTGGTCAATGGTATTACATTAATTTGTGAGGGGGAGGAATTGGACCCCGCAACCTTGTAGTACAGATTTGAGGGGTTTACTACCAGACCAATGATGTATATGTACGAGATCATTTATGTAACCACCATCTAATTGTATGATTTATATTTGTGTGAAATGCATGTTGAGTGTACGTAATCCCGGCTGAAAAAGTTGTTTATAGGACCCGGAATTCTCAAGGAAATTCATTTGAAGAATGAAAATTGAAATTACAATTTTTCTCTAAACATGCATGCATGCATGATTACAGAAATATAGATCTAAATAGAGAGGAACAGATGATTTCAGAATTATGTAAAGATGATCAAAAGTGTATTATTTATACTTGTAGGATGATTGCAGTATCAAATGCAAATTCAGTTTGATTACCTATTCAAATTCAATCAAATTTTCAGCTCAACCAAGATTACACAATTCCGGCCAGTCTGCATTTATTTCACAGCGTGCACATATATCCTTCAATGTTGTTTCACCTTGAATGAGAAGAGACCGCATATGTTGAGCAATCTTGCACTCTTCTTCTCTTTCTTCTTCTCTTTAAAATTCCTTATAGAGAAATTAGATGTATTGTCATTTAGACACGTACATGTATATTAATCGAAAAATACAAAATACTAGAAGAAAAAAAAGACAGAAAATATACGATAATTTATTATCCGAATACATAATCAATTTATAGAGAAATTATTAATTGATTATATAATCAATTTATAGCTGTTTCTCTAATTAAAAAATATTATTAGACAAAATCATTTACTCATTTTTCTTCTCCGAAGAATATTGTCTTTTAGATGTTAAGATCTCCAAAGAAGTGTTCCTTTCGCGTGCCTTTTTCTCCCCTATCTCAAAACAATGCGATGCTGATTTCCGAATTCTCTTCCCCGTAATATATTTTGCCATAGTTTCAAGTTCCTTCACACTATAAGCAAACTGCAATTCAATTACAAATTAACAAACAAACAATCATTATAATAAAAATATATATTTATTAATAATAAAATCAATATATAATATGATCAAATTAACAAACCCACCTCAATTTGTTCAATTTGTTTGAGCTATCACAGGGTCAACTCCGTTTTACATGAATAGTTGCCGTATATTCTATAGACTTGAACACAGAAACAATTTGTTTCAGCTCCTCTATTTCATCAGATTCTAACAGATCCATATTCAAACATTCTTCAAGAGACATTTTTCTTTCAACTTCTTGTTGTTGTTGTTGTGTGAGAATGACCCAAAGAAATGTTTATATAGTTATTTTTTAGGAGGAGTCATGAAAAATTAGGACTCGATGTGAGAGGATTAACACTGATTTAACTAATCTTATCTCAAACCAAGTTTATCTAGTCAAAAGTAAACCTAAATCAAATATTTAAAATTTTTTAAAAACCTAAAAGCATCTCTCTCACATAACTTCAACTATATGGCAGGAATCTTTTGCAGTTAAGACTCCTAATTCATTGCTTGATCAGGTGAATTTCAAAATAAGTAAAATATTTGAACTCCTAATTCATTACTCAGGTGATTTCAATACAAGTCAAATTATGGAGAAAGTCCCTTTTAATATATATATATATATATATATATATATATATACAGTTCTTTTCTTTTCGGTGCGTCCTGATATAACTCCATCAGTGGGTTGTATGTGGGTCATAGATTATGGAGAAGTTTTGACAAGTGTATACACTTTGAGTCAAAGCATATAAATCTAATGGCCAACATCTAACGCACTGATGGAGGTATATCAGAACCCACTGAATTGAAAATTTTCATATATATATATATAACATCGATATAGTAATGGAAGTCTAAGCACCAATATATATATATATATATATATATTCAATTCTATTCTCAAATAAAATTACATAAAGGTCATAAAAATTAGACACCAATTAAAATTGATCACAAATTTTGTTGGAAGTAATAAGTCATAAACACACTTTCTTTTTATCTTAAAGCCGGAACTCTTTTTTAACAATAATTCAAATATACTTTTATCAATTACAGCGGAGAAGCTAAGACATACAGCAAGTTTGCAAGTTTCATCGAAAAGAGGATGGAAGAGAATCGAAATTAAGTTTCTATTATTACTGTGTTTGTTAACTTCTAAGAATTAGAAATTGAACCAAATTTATAAAAAATTGATTATAAAAATACCTTTGTGTATAAAAAAATAGCTGTATTACTATTTATACATATGAGAGATGCATGAGTGTAGCTAATAAATAAATAAAATGTTTTTTTTTTTAAGAAAAAAAGAAATTCAAAGCATAAGCAACATGATTTGCTGCAGTATATTGGTTTTTATCGAACTTTTTTAGAATCGACAAATCACACAACACACAAATATATATATATATATATATATATATTCTGTTCATTTTTTTTTTTATATAGTTCGCAATTCAATTTTAGTTTTATATATACAGTTTTTTATTTTATTTTATTTTAAGTGAGAATATTTTAGTAAAAAGGTATGAATTCCCGTTGCAAAACAAATTAAAGAGAATAAAGATTTAACAAACTCTAAATCAGTCTCTAGATCTTTGTTATGGAGATTGAAGAGGAAAGTAAAATTAGTCAAAAGTTAAAACTTGATTTTGCAACCTAACAAATGGATGACTAATCGAACCTCAAATTTAATTATTTCGGTTTGAAATTGAAACCGTCAAAACCAACTAAATTAGGTTCAATTTGTAATATTTTTTTAGGAACGATTGATTTTGTCATTTTTATTGCTTATAACTTGATCAAACAAGCCGATCATTCCGAAATGATCAAAAAAAAAAAAAATACAGCTTAGCTCTGTTACTTTACAAAATCAGCTTTGTAATGTTTATAAAACTAAATTATAACATTCGTAGTTCTATAATGTTACAAAACTAAATTCTTGAAAAAAATTTGAAAACTCTCCTAACAAAGTGAACACTCCAATTAATAAAGTGATTCACTTTGTAACGGTTACGTATCCTTTGTTTAGTACATAATAATTCTTTGGATTGCATGTTTTAACTAAAATTTCTAGTAATGCAAGAATCTTCTGATTTAAAATAGCTTGCAACTTTCCCCTTCTTATCAAGTACTCGAACAAATCCAGCCATGTCAGCTTCAACTTGGTTTAATTCAGATGTGAAAATTTGACTGAAGATTCATGTAAATCATCTCCTACATAATTTTACAATTAATAATAACATGACAAGTCTCTGATTGAAAAGCTAAAACTGTGATTCAAAGAAAGGTCCACTTGGATAGAGATTCAGGGAGTTGGTACAGCATCCCAGCGCCAAATCGCTCCATCCTCGCAACAGCTGAGAATGGTGCTGCAGCGAAGAAAAAAAAAATACAAAATGTTTCAATGTTTCATTTTCAGCATTTATCAAGATCGTAATAGGTTACGAAATGAGAGTAAGAAAATTTGACTCTACCTTCCGTCAAAGGACATGGCAGTTTGTCTAATTGGAGATTTCGACTGAGCATGAGATAGCCTGAGAGAAAAAAATAAAAATAAAAATCATGTAAGCCAGTTGAAATACGGAATTTTGTGAGTTTCAGTTTACAGCGAGTGAGGTAAAGTACACCAACTTTGAGATGAGAACCGGGGGGCTACTTTGCAAATCCCAAACTAAAATCTTCCCTTCCCGATTCCCTGGTGGACAGAGCACATAAATGTTAAGTCTCAGTGATGATTACAATTAAGCCAAAGAGTTATTATATAATTATAGAAGATTGTGTTCAAGTGCAGAAAGAATCGTTAAGTCATGCAATACCTATAGCAACAGCATTGTAATGGAAGTCATAGGAAAACTTGATGAACCAGATATCACATTCCGGAACAGGGTATTTTTGAAGAATGTCAGTGGTACCCTAAAGAAAGAAAAACCATGGATTTATTAAAGCAACACAAAGACATCGACATGGATTTTGATTGCCAAAATGAAAAATCGGTATTTCACAAGTAAAATGAAAAGAAAAAGATGCATCAGGTACCGAATAGATAAATAAAAGAAAATTGATGACTTAAAAGTAAAAGAACAGTAAGCAAGTTCTAACCTCCCCAGGAGACTGTTCCTTCATTTTTGGTTCCCACAACACAATTTCATTGTCTACACTCTGCAATCATGCAACACACACCACAAAAATTATAACATTGGAAGTAGGAACTTGCATGGTCTAGGAAAATAATTTACACTGAGTATATCTGAAAACAATATCAAGGAATTATAACTTCTAACTAGGTACACTAAACCTTCTTTCAAGTAATATATTCCAGTTCAGTAACATCACCAAAGCTAATTCCTATCTCTTCTAAGAAAAAACTAACAATAGTCACTCTGGGTTTTTATGTGAATCGTTTGGTCGGAGTGACGAGGACATGTAAAAAACAAACATATTCATCTTTGATCCCGAACCCCAACACACAAACAACCTCCTTTCCCATAGTGACTTTAGTAGTGATTAGAAATTAAGCTTAGCATAAATTGATTTCAGATACGCAACTAGAAAATGAAGGGCAACTACTGCCAACCAAGATAGTGCTGCAACATGAGAAGGTATGTCACAGTTAAAAGGTAACAAATGCTCTTACTGTAAAAGAAAAGGTTGATCAAACAATTGCTCACCTTTGACATAATAAAATCACCAAGCCACCGATTACAGTCAACATAGTTTGAATGAACTGAGGCTATGAAGACCTAGAAATGAATGGCAATAGTTAAGTTAGAAAAATGAATATGCAATCCCATAGTAAAAGGAAAGGAGAACTAAAATGCTACTTACAGGAAACTGTACATATTTCGTGGGAAATTTCGAAGGAAGATCAGTCCATGTAAAGGACTTCTCTACATATGGCCAGAACTCTGCATGGAAGTTGATGGAATTTAGAAAGGGAGAAAGAGAGAGAAACACATTGATCTAAGACCTACCCCAACCCAACACATAACAATAAAGCCCAGGCCAGGAGGCTGACTCACAGATGACATACCCACATACCACATCAATTCAAATCTTCGCAAAATAATTATTCAAAAAACTGTACATATACAATGATAAGGGAAAAAAAATACAATTGTCAGGAAAGGCCTCATCCAATTCATTCTGCCTGATTCGATGCAAGACCCTCTATGTAAAAGCAAAACATAAATTGATAGCAAACTATATATATATATATATATATATATGTTTATATGTAGATACATATTTGAAGTCTTGAAAATGTATACATATTTGAAAATTTTAAAAGTCCTTCACATGCAAAAAATAATAATGCAGTAAACTTCGTTTACTAAGACTACCATCACAAAAAAAAATATTCACAATGACCAATGATAGTATCTTACCTTTCATTGACCAAATCTTAACAGTGTTGTCCATGCCACAACTTGCGATGCGATATATATCTGAAGGGTGGAAGTCCTGCAATAGTCACCACATAACTATTGTTAATTTCTACATTATATTTAGCATAAAAGAAACTTAAAAGTACAATTCTTACCACACTCAGAACTTCGTTACGGTGGCCGCCAGCTCCAGAAAATATCAAAATGCATATTCCCGTTTGCACATTCCATAGACGAACAGATTCATCCTGGTTGACTTGAAAGATAAAGTTCCAATTGACAAAACAAACATATATATAAAATAAAAAATGTACTGGTAGATACTTTGCTTGCAGACACCACAAGTGACGGTTTCAGTGGCTGAGTCCTGATTTCGTTTATTGAGTCCCCATGGCCAACAAAACTCTGCACATTCATGGACACATAATGGGACGAGAGAAAAATGAATAAACTTGTAATATTATATGAGCACTATGAACATTGCTTTTCACAGAATTCAGCAAAAGATGAAACATTTAACAAGTACATCGAGACTTCTATCCAAAGATGTTCACTTCACAATTCACATAACAATTAAATTTGCGAGAGAATATCCAATTTTCTTTCCTACAAGAGCTATGAACACAAAATTAAAGTTCAAACTACATGAATAAGTTACCTTGTGTGGCTTCTCATTGCCAGTATCAATGACACGCATTATACCATTATAACCTCCTGCTACCAAAAAAGGGCTCCCATCAACGTTGCAAGCCCAGCTCACAGTGTAAAACGACTCGTCCTTCTGATCTACATAGCACATGGAATTCCAAACCGTTCTTGAATGACAAACTTTCAGCACAAAACAAGCATGCGAATACAATTGAATCCAATAAAATCAACATTCAATAACCAGTATATCTTCTTACATCCTCGTCAATGTAAGACTGCAACGCCGCTATAACACCCCCTTCTAGACATTGGTACACAGTCACCTGAACAGACATCAAGTAAAATTTTCACAACAACAATATAAAAAATCCAAAAACATGACGAAGAAACATCAACATTACCACAGTTATTTGGTTAGAGTCAAAAAAGTTAACTCTTTTTTTGTGCTTTCTCACAGAAACTACTCATCAAATATATCAACAACACTTCTTTCTTAGAAACAATAAGTAAAAATTGTAGCTTTTCAGGAGCAAAATTTTCCCTTTTTTGGAGGAAAAGGAATACACTAATTAACATCACAAATATTCAACATTTGCAATAATTAGAAATTTTAGAGTTTACAAACAACAATTAACAGAGAATACAAAATCGTGCGATTAAAAGCGAAAAAAAAAAAAAAGTATTACGCGGTTGCCGCCGACGGTGGCGAAAACGTTGAAGTAGCGAGAGTCGATGAAGTTGAAAACGACGGCGTAGAGAGGGCGCTTGCCTTCTTGGAGTTTGTTAGTGACTCTGTAGTCGCGTTTCTTCGTCGGAGTCAATGATCCCACCAGCGCCTCGCTCCCGATCGCTACCTTCGCCATCTCTCTGCGCTCTCTCTAGTCTCTACCAAACCTATCGATTTTTCAAATTTTAATGCTGTGTTTATATTCTTATAGTTTAGACAAGGATGAAAATATGGATATTGACCCAAATGCCTCAGCTTCAATTTGGCGAAATTATCGATATCGATGAATTTTCATATAAAATTTACGATGACGATATTTTACGGAAGTATTGTAGATAATTTTGGAAATTTCCAGAATATTTTTATGAAAAGGGTGTTATTTCATATCAGCAAAATTATCGAAAATATTATTGATTTTTCAATCTTTGCTGGGATGACAAAATTCCCTATAGTGATCCGTACTTTTGGGGTGGAGATGAGTTTCAATTTAGTGGAAATAAGATTGGGATGGAGATAGAAAGTTTAACCCGTAATGGATATGGGGCGGAGATGGGTTTAATACTTCTCACCCCACCCCACCCTGCTTAAAATAATACCTAATTAAATTACGTAGTTTCAAAGAAAATATATATATATATATAAACACATATTAGCCCTAACTTTACGTATCTCCACCGTTATTTAACATAAAGTGACAAAACAAAATACTATTAAAAAAAACCCTAGCCGCTAACTTCAACTCTAAGGCTCTAATCCTCAAACAATTCGAAGTTTACCGTTCAAGCTTAAACCTCAAATATAAAAGGACATACAGTAAGTTTCTTTTTTAAATAACTTTTAAAATTAAAAGTTTAATAACAATTTTTTTTTTTTTAAAGTTTATTACTTTAATAATTCTCAACTTTTGAATTAAATTTAATTTGTTTATCACTACTTCAAGTAGGCACAAGTATGTCTACAGATGCACTAGAAAGTGAAGACTCAATACTGGTGTCATCAAAAGAAAATTGTGTAAACATAGAAGAATAACATGGGGTGAAAACAAACCCAATTGAATGTGATGAGTGATGACGATGACAACAAAAGAAAAAGAAGGTGCACATCAGTTATGTGGGAACACTTACCTAATAAAAAAAATTGAATATAACTATCATATTCAATAGTTATATATTTGTTATTTCAATATATATATATATATATATATATATATATATATAGTTCTTTTCTCCTCAGTGCGTCCTGATATAACTTCATCAGTGCGTTGCATATGGACTATAGAATATGGAGAAGTTTTGACAAGTGCATACACTTTGAGTCAAAACATGTAAATCTAATGGTCCACATCCAACGCACTGATGGAATTGTATCAGGATGCACTGACTTGAAAATATATATATATATATATATAAATTGGGTAAATGGGTGGGGATGGGGAAAACACTCCCCATTATACCCCGCCCCAACCTGCTCAATCTATGTTGGGGTTTTATGAGAGAATGAATTTTCAAAAAATAAATGGGGTGAGGTGCGAGGAAGGTCACCCCTCCCCGAACCCATCCCCATTGTTATCTCTAATCATTGCTTTTATGAGGGTTTGAGTTTACGGTTCCCGAAGAAAAATTATTCTTTTATATGAATTAGACCTAGCAAAATTTCACAGGACTCATTAATATGACTCAAACCCATTCGAAAATAGTGGTATCGGACCAGGTTATTTGGGTCAACCCATTAAGACATAAAATATAACAGGTCAATTTTTGGTTCACCTTTGTAAAACCGATAACTCGTAAACAACCCGTTAATATAAAGATTTTTTTATTTATTAATGATATTTATTAAAAAAAATATTTGTATTTAATGATACCATAGTAAATATATATATATAAATTTATATTTAATACACAACAACTGCCGGGACTAGCGAGAATAGGACTCTACTAGTGCAGTCCGGAACGCAACTCCCACAAAGAAAACTCCCACAAAGAAGAGAGAGCACGTACACAATGGTGGGAAAATCCTCCATATATACACACCAAGGCCAGAGTCGAATCTTGATGGCAGTGAGTCTAGAGAGACTTTAAGCCATGAAGGCAATGTGTCTGTGTGTCATGTAAATAAATTTTAATAATCAAGTTATGGAATTTATAAAAAAAAAATGAAAAAAAACAAAAAAAAAAAAACATCTAATTATGGTTAGGATATATTTTAATAATTCATTTTTAAAAAATTATAATTTTTTCTTTTTTCAAAATAGGAAAAAATTCCTATTTTTCTGATTTATTGAAAGAGAAGAAAAATTCCTAGCTTTTTACGATTTGTAAATTAGAAACTATAAAACTATAAATTAATTATATCATTATATTGTAATCATAACCCTAAAAGTAATGGTATTCTACTTTTTGAAATTAGTTAAGGCCAATTCTCATTAAATTCCACATCCCATTAATTTAAACCGCAGCAAGTCAATAACGGATCGGATTGGGTTATCTATTAATTTAATAAATGGTTATGAGTTTGTATATTTAAACCTATTAAGCTAACGGGTCATGTTAGGATGAGATGATTTTAACACGACATAAATTCTCAATAACACGATCTATTGTCAAGTCTATTATAAATAATGAATGATGAAAGACAATGATAAATCACTTGTTGGTTGTCACATTGTTTAAACTTCATGTTCAAAATAAATAAAAGGCATTATCAATTTAGTCCCTAAGTTTTGGGGAAAGATCAACTTTTTAAGCGTGTTTGCTTTTTTAGGACCCTTGGTCCCTCACTTTTCATCAATTTGGTCAATCTTTTAGTCAACATTCAATCAAACTTAACACTTAAAGGGGTATTTTTATCTTTAAATCAAAAACATGTCAGATGTCAATACAACAAATAATTTTTTTTTAACATATTTATATAATACAATAAATAATACAAAAAGAAAAAAAAAATAATTTATATTAAAAAAAATAAAAATTGGTAGATGAATCTCCATCATCCATCTCAGATATGGATGGTGGTGATTAAATCACATAAATATATATATATATATATATATATATATATATTGAAAAAAAGAAGAAAAAATATTTTCAAAAAAATAAACACATCCATATTTTGAGGTCTAGATAAACACATATCTCTTATTCAAACACAACAACTAATTTGGAAATCTTATCTTTAGACTGTCTTCAACATCTAGACCTAACAAAAATCAGTTTTTCTTCATCTATTTTCATCAAATCTGGCAACCAAAGCAAAGGCAAACATAATCTTTATCACCCATTTGCCGAATTGGGCAACATCACAACAATTTGAACAACTCAAAACTTGGAATCCAATCAGAAAAAATCTCTAAACAAATGTATTCACATACTCATTAAAGTCAGACAAGAACCCATCACATTTAAAAACACTCAAACAAACTTGTTTCAAAAAAAAAAAAAAATCATCATCAAAATCTTCATCAACACAGAAACCCGAGTCAACACCATCATAACACATAAAGCATCTCAAAATCATCATCAACAAATCAATTGCTCATCAACTCCTCCACAATAATATTAGGATCCCACATTGACTAAGTATGAGATTAGTCAATGGTATATAACTCATTGGACACCCTCTTCTTACAAGCCGGTTTTTAAGGATGTGTTTTACCCAGTGGGTTTGTATCAAGTGGTATCAAAGCCAACACCATGTCAAGCAGTGGATTCGTCATGGATAGTGCAACCTGGTAGGGCTGTTACCCGAGAGAGTAGGATCCATGAAGTCACCCAGTTGGGAAAGATGTGCCGTCATGGACGGCTGCTGCGGAAGCGTAGTGGAATGTTAGGATCTCACATTGACTAAATATGAGATTAGTCAATGATATATAACTCATTGGGCACCCTCTCCTTACAAGCTGGTTTGAAGGATGAGCTCTACCCAGTGGGTTCATATCAGACAATCAATCATTCATCATCTCCTCTTTGCTAGATCTGGAATCTACCCAGGATGAGCTCTACCCAATGATGAATCAATCATTCATCATCTCCTCCTTGCCAAATCTGGAATCTACTCCTCCTCGAGCAACAGATATGGTGGAGATTGCTTTGTGGAGTGTGCTCGCAGCTCCATTGACGGAGCTCGAGGTCCATCAATGGAGGACGAGCTCACTGGAGTGGCTCCATCTGATCGAGCACGAGCTCTATCAGATATGGACCAGATCTGCTCCATTTTAATTTTGTTTTTTCTTTCTCTCAAAAACAATTTTGGTTTTTATATTTTAATAATTTTTTTTTTAATTTTTGTTCAATTTTTTTCTTCCCTTTTTTATAAATTTTTTAATTCCTTATTTTTTTAATAATTAGTTTTTTTTATTTAATAATAAATTACAAAGGGTAAAATGGGTAATTTGTATTTTCTGTTATATTTGACCGTCAAAATGAAGGTCAGAGGAAAAATTAATGTATTTATGATATATTATATAAAAAAAAATGTCATTTGCATTAATTTCCTTCTATTTAAGGTGTAATAATAAATATGCTACTCTAATCTGCATCATTGTGTAAGAAAAAAAAAACAAATGAAATCCTGATATGTAAATCTAAATCTAAAATTTTATTTGTTTTAAATTATTTCCCATATAAAGTGTAATACTAAATTTGCAACTTAAAAATCTGTGCAATGTGGAACTGACGGATTTCTTGCTATGAAAAATGAAATTAATGATTAGGTTGGATGGTGATGAATTGAAAACTGAAACTCTTTCTTAAGATAAACATAATTATTGTTTGCGTGTCATGTGTGAAGTCCATTTGATTGACAAACTTTTTGTAAATAATATAATCGCCAATCATTAAATAAATTATCTTTTCTCCTGATTATTCAATATATTCACTCTATTAAAATTTTCGTAACTGTGTTAGAAATTTTTTAATCATGTCCGTAAATCTATATTAAATCAACACAAATATATGCAATTAACTGATTTTTTGATAAAATGAATTTAATTGTTAAGTTGGATGGTGAGGAATTAAAAACTCTATTTAAGATATACATAATTTTCAGGGAAATAATCATTTTCTCCTCTGAAAACTGAAATATTGGACATTTTACCCCCCTCTAGTTTTATTAATGACCATTTTTTCCCTTGAAAATCAAAATATTAGACATTGTACCTCCTAACCACTAGGTAGTCCATTAGTCAACAGCTTTAACCATAAAAAAATTAATTAAATGACTTTATTACATTTGAACACAGTAGTTATACTCTCTAATGACATCACTAATTGTTTTAAAGAAAAAAAATCAAAAAAAAAAAAATTAAAACTAATAAAAGTATTTAAAAAAAACATAATTGAAAATAAAAAATTATAAAATTTAATTAAACTTTAATAAAAAAATTCAATATTTTTTTAAAAAAAAACAACCATGTTTTGCACTCTCATTGATGTGGTCAGTATATTAATTACTGACAATCCATTATTCTAGTTGAAAATTGAAATGATTTGAGCACTTTATGATACAATACGCTTCCGACTTGACTCAATTTATTAAAAAAATAATGGATATTTTTATATTTTATCTACTGATTTTAATATAGAATACAGTATTATCCATAAAATTTCACATTAAACCATATATACATATATAAAATTATTAATTTTTTTGTAAAAAATAAAAAGATTTTTTTTACTGGGATTTTAAAGATGCAAAATATTCCCACAACACAAATTTTTACGGTTCACTGGTTGAGACTTGAGAGTTGAGACAACATTCATTATTTAATTACCATGACCACACGGTTCAAAAGTGATAGATATTTTGCATGAGGTCTTATTTTGTTCTTATTCTCACTTTATCTATAACTATCAACAACATAGAGAAATTGTATCCAATTCTTCTTCTTCTTCTTCTTCTTCTCACCTTGGCTCCAAACAGCCATGGCTTCCACTTTGATTCACTTCCTCTCTCAACCCAACTCTACTTTCTTAAAGCATCTCAGTTCAATCCCAAACCAAACCAGCAACAACCCATCAAAACTGTTCCTCCATAGCTTCAACAAAACCCACTTCACCATCAAATGCACTAATTCAAGTTCAAACAACACATCCCCAGAACCTGAAAAAGAACCAGAATTTGAAGACTTTCCTTCACCGCCTCCATCTTCAATAGCTACCATAAAGCCCGAGTCATTTCCTATCGAAAGGCGAAGAAAATCTGAGATATTACGTGAGAGGAGATCAGGAACAGGGCTTGTCAAGCCAGAGCCACCGAATTTCGAAGTGGGTTGGAAAAGAACAAAACCGATAAATTTGGAGAAGCCAGTAGGGTATGTGATAATGGATTTCCTGGAGAAGTTGCAGGAGTTGATGGACAGACAGTTCGGGTCTACAGAGCTTCTAGCAAAAACAGGGGAGATTGTGGCAGTGAGAGCGATAGAAGAGGCGGAGGTGTTGAGAGATGAAGGAAAAGTGGAGGAGAGAATGGTGATAGAGTTGTCCAGGGTTTTGAGATTGATGGAGATGGACTTGGCTATGGTTAAAGCTGCTGTTAAAGAAGAGACTTTGAATGAGAGGCTTGAGCAAGCTAAAGCTAGATGTAGGCAGGCCATACTAGTTGCCAATTCTTTTTGAAAGATCAAAATCATGTAATTTGTGAAGTAAATCAAAGCAAACTCCTTATAGTATGAATGTGAATTGATTAATTAACTAATTGAATATATAGGAATATTGTGATGATACAATGCAAGTATACTTACAGGGATTTCTGGACGAGGAAGCCAAAAATGAGTGGCGATTTCTTCTATCTCTTTTTTCGGTTCTGTACAATAGAATTGTAACCGCTTTGGTTACAGAAATTTCTCAATGAGGAAGTCAAAAATGGGTGGCGATTTCCTCTCTATCTTATTTGAGTTCTGTACAATATGAAGTTCATTTCAATCTTTCTGCTTCTTTTCCAGCTTTATTTTTCTTGGAGTAGACTTGTAAGTTTCTTTACATGCTTGGATGATATAGCGAACATGGGGATCGTCTTTCGGAATTGTTGATAGCAATCTTCTTGCTGATTGACGGTCTCCTGATGCCAGAAAGGCCTGATACATCCTGCAAACATTTCAGTAACAAAAAACCTGTAAGTGAAGCAAAACAATCTATTCACTATTCAGAGATATTGAAACAAAAACAATCATGACTTACAGTAAATAAGATAGCATATCATAAGGCAGGCCAGCATTCTCATATGCTATCCAAATCAAAAGAGAGTTTTTCAAACTTTTGGCATTTATACAAGCACTGAGGAGAAAGTCTAGACATCTTCGTGGCGGAGAAAGACCAAATTTATCCTTAATTGCTTGAAGCAAGTCTAAGCCAATTTGTACATCCGGAGGTTCTGTTTCGGCAATTTGGGCAAATACCTGCTCAGATTACAGTAACAAAATGACAAAATAGAAGTTTTCGTGTCAGTTCATTAGATAAAATAGAAACATATAGATACTAGAAGTTGGCCAACCAAAATTTGAATAATTTATATATTATCTTTTCTACCAACCACACTATCTAATGACCAGGAGTGAACATTTTAAGAAAGTGGTATACTGCATAGGAAAGGAGGGAAAACAAGAACAAACCTCATGCAAAACACCTTCTATAGCCAATTCATCATCATGGAGTTCATCCTTGAGTTGCCTAAACAAATCAATTGCAACACTGGATGGGAAAAAGAAAACATAAGATCAAGTCCAGTTAGTATATAGATTGTCAAATTAAAAATATATATATATATATATATGGTACCAATTGACCTCAAATTCTTATATCGAATAGAGTGCAAGAACAGTCTGCAGCAAGCCTCAATCCAATAGTCATCATGCAATTCCTCCAGCAGCTGAATCAATCCACTCAATTCTTCTTCAGACCGAACGTGATCCTAAGAGAAGAATAGAAAATGCCATTGCATCGATAATATATAAACAAAACTTACAATAAGAGATATGACAACTTTACTCTCTATATCACATCCAGCTTGCTTGATTTCTTCAAATATGCTAAAATGTAGAACATTCTTAAACAAAACTTACAATGAGAGATATGACAACTTTAGGCTCTATATCGCATCCAGCTTCCTTGATTTCTTCAAATATGCTAAAGGCATCAGATATTTGTCCATGTGATGTAAGAGCTGTGACAAGTGTGCCTTTGATTTCACTTGAGTTTTTAATCGACATCCCTTTATCTAAGACCACCTACCAAAGAAAATAGATCTTTCAGATCATCTTAAACAATATGTTTTATTAAGCAATACACATTAGATAAATAACAAACAATCAATAGAACATAATGAATAAAAAAAATAATGTGCTCGAAAGGTTGAATGATGCTAAATCATAAATGAAAGGTAAGGTATCTTAAATGGAAAAAAGGAAAAAAGTTCAGAGGATGCAAATAAATTGGCAGTTCAATCTATGTATGCTTTTGGATGAAAAACAAATAGATTGGCTAAAACACGTAAAGAAAAACAATACATTTAAGCACAAGGCAAAAGAATGTTTACTTTGACAGGAATTCTTAAATAAGTTCATTTGGAATTGTTAAAAAAAAAGGGAGATGATGAAGAAAGAAAATTGCAAAATCTGTTTGAGAGAGAGGATATTACATTATTTAGATCTTTGCAGGTTTAAATTTTAATAAAATAAACGAATTAGTAAAAGAGGACGTAAGCCATTTGTATAAGTAACAACTGGCTAGAGAGGTCAAGGGTACAACTGGAACTCTAGAAGAGGGTTCTAGATTGATATGGATGGCAGGGAAAGAAAACTTAAATTTTAATTAATAAGATTCTGTAGTTCTACCCACTATTGTTAAGACATTATAATCACATCCAAATTATATCTTGAACGAGATAAACCATGTAAGTTATCTTTTCTCAACAAGCATAAGCCATGAAGAGTTCCAAAATGCATTTCAAGATCTTTAGGAATTGGTTGGCACAATGTTCTTAAAGTCAAGTTCTCTAACCCCTATTTTGCCAAAGGTAAAGCCTCAATACGATGAGTGCATATGTTTCATCCAGTAAACAGAACAAGAACAAAATAATGCATCTAAATCTATCATATATTACGAATCAAAATGATTTTTTTATTTAAAGGAGTTTTTAGAACACAATTTTAACAATAATGAATAATCAAGAAAAGCGTTTTTGCAGGGGATCTTGTACAATACAAGTTGCACATATAACTTCCTCCCTGTTGCAAGTAGAAACTAAATGCAACATGAAATACCTGCTTGGCCTTCTCAAACTCTCCACAAGTTGCATATGCATTAATAAGTGCCATCAAGACATGCTTCGTAACTTGAACTCCAGCACACTTCAGTTCTTCATAATACTACAAGTACATAACCAATTATTACACCACTTGTTGTGGAATCCACCCTTCGCCTAAGAGAACAGAATTACCCAGTGCCACAAGGAATACACAAGTATGTATGTATAAATAAGGAAAATAGCTTCTATACTTTATAGACAAACAGCATGACATGAACTTAGAATAAAACCTGAATTTCAATACCTTGATAATATCCTCTTCCTTGTCACAATTGTATATCAAACAGCTAAACGTTTGAGAATCTGGTTTCACATCTGCAAGTTCCATTTTCTTCAGAACCATTAATGCACTTTGTATGTCTTTCTGCAGAAAATTTACCAGTAGACAAAAGTCAAAACACATAATGCAAGAAAAAGCACAAGCTAACAAATTTAAAAACGAATTGTTGTACAGCATGTTTAAAATCATCATATGCACCCACAACGCGCCAAAAGACCAAATATTTTGTTAGCATGCTTTAGAATTATATGAAATTATGAACATAAGTCATCAAAAAGAGATATTGATTTATATGAACTCAGTTCTTAGAAATGATCGCTTTACAGATAAGCACTGTATCACACAAAGTGTGGTTTGCCTTGCGGCTATCTTATAGACCTGAGATACTTAGTAACTTTCAACATTGATAAGATTGTTAAGATTCTTTAAGTTGTAGCTACACCACAAAAGCAACAATTGAGACTCTTACGAAAAGCTGTAAGACCTCAATCACATATAAAATTGCAGATTATTAAATATATAATTGCTCTGTCAGAGAGAATGAAAGCATCAGTTCAGTGCAAACTGAAAATCAGGAGAAAACACAAGCAATTACGTTTTTCTTCAAGGTGGCATGTAAAATAATTTTGCCAAATTGAAACTGCCAAGACATCATGAGTATAAACAATTAGCTAAAAAAGAAGAAAAAAGTTGTTTTTATCTTGAATTTAGATTACTTTAACAAAACGTTATGGAAGTGATACCATGAAGAAACAAAAAACTATGCCTTCCCATGCATGCAAATATGTTGCATCCCTCTGCTGATTGTGCATAGGTTCAATTGTACAAAAGATTCAATAGCTATCAGAAATGCATAATGGAATAAAGTTTTCAACCTATTAATGTTATTCTAGCAGTTACAACATTAGTGGTATAAATGATGAAGGCAGCAAAAACAGAGCTGGAACTCATGCAATGCACACACAAATACTTGTAGCAGGAGCAAAAGCATATTAAGAGAATATAGAAGTTACCTTTCGAAAATACCCTGCCATTATAGTATTATACATGGCAACAGTTGGCATCAAATTCATCTTCTTCATATCATCAAGCAAATTATATGCACCTTCAAACTGTGTTGAATTAGTAGTGTCATCATAAATTAGTTCACAGTTTCAGTTTCTACTAGAAACATAAGTTTTGCAGGGAGCAGTACACTAACAGAAGTCGTTAATGAGATAGGGACACTGGTTAGCAACTTACATCTTTCAATTTCACGCTTGAACTTATCATGCTTCTGAAGGTCTCACTATTTGGCTTCAACTTGTGGTGGTTGATCAGTGAGTAGATTCGCCGAACCTTATGATTAAATATAGGTGGAAAAAGAAGAAAGAAAATAAGAACAATAGAATATTATGGTTCTATTTAGCCATATATAATGCAATTGTGCTTGTTCCCAATCTCAATAAACTTGTAGTATATAGCTCTAATCTGATCATGACTCCTAGACTAGCATCTCTTCTAGTGTTCAAAGATTTATGGAGTATATCTTCTCTAACTTCTTAGTTCCAAAAACAATTTTTTGGAGAAAATAGTCTACATTACAAAGAAACCAGAAGACGTTTGTTTGGAAATAACATGTATAGGCATTCATCAACATGAGTTCGGGATGCAAAAAAGGAAAAACAAAGTGTGGGCAGATCTTTACTGAGGAAAACCTAAGCTAAATCAACTGTTATATCAACTACTTTACTGAAATCTACAAGACTACATTCAGCTGCAAAAAATAAAATAAAAATGACAAAATCACCCAAAATGGATACTTTACAGTGCAAGCAGTTTGGTTTTCACATATCATCCATACTGTAAATATTACATCAATAAAAGTTTGAATAGCAAAATCTCCCATTTTAACCATCTTTACTTTATTTGTCTTAATCTTGAAAATGGATATTAAAAATCTCTCATATCAAAAAGGCAAACTGCACAAAATTCTTTCATGTAAACTTGTTATTAGTTCAATGATCATTATAAATGATGATAATGGAAAATCCTGTGCAAACTGCCAGGAACTTGAGGAATTAAATCCTGTTTCTACAATATTGGTATGTGCTAAAGATTATAAAAGCTTAGATATTAATATTAGTATCCAGATATCTGATAATACGTTAGAAAAAATAGGTAGAATCAACCAACATACCAAATTGAATTCATGAATCTCCTCACTAGCATGCAATATTGAATTTAGTGCATTTATGGATGGCGTCAATCCTGCTTCACACATTTGGTCAATCATGTCCAGCGCCACATGCACCTAAATTTTAGGTATATCAGTTTCCTTTCATTTTTCTGCCAAATAAATAGCAATAAACAAACCAAAAAAACTATATGACAAGGCAATTAGATTTCAATATAAGAGAGGGGACATTCTCAACAATTTTCATGACACACCAAAAAAAATCTAAGTTCAATTTCTTTCACCTTTTAGTCTTTTTCTTTTTCTATAGTTGGCCAATTTTTATACTTCGACCTAAGAAAATTGATTCATACCTTGCGTAAGTCACAACTAAATGCAATGAGCTTCTCGTATGAGGCAGATGAAGGTGTCATCTCCAGCTTGGAATGCAAATCTTTGAATTTTAGAACAATATCTTCGACCTTCAATTAAAGCAATACATGCAAAGAGAACCATCAAAAAGAAATGACAGCCAAAAAAAAGCAGATTTAAAGTTAGTTACTTTTTGCGGAAGAGTCGCTTTTTATAGAAGCAAGAAACAGTTTACACCTAATAGATAAATGCCACTGAAATTAATAAATAACGTGTACAACTTGATGCTGATTGCAGTTGAAAAGTAATGAATGTCCTAGACAAAATTTTCCATCCAACTTCTAAGTACCTAGCCTGCGAGTGAACTTAAGAAATAATGACCACCAAGAAATGGAGGCCAATTTTAATCTGCATAGATGGTTGCAGTCAAACATTGAGTCCTGAAAACTTGAAAATGATAGCAATTTTATAACCAAAACAAGGAAGATAATGAGAAAAGGGAAAACGAATGAATAAAAGCAACCACTTAAGATCTAAAATTGATTCATATTTACACCGACTCTCCAATCACTTTAGTTTCCAATTATACTCAGGAGAAAACAGTTGTTAAAAACACACTGACACAACTTCTCAACAAAATCCAGATTTGTAGCCACTTAACTTCTCAAAACCAGTGACCATCAAACAGAAAAATCCATGTTAAACCAACCAATTCCTAAACATTTTAACATCATGAAAAATAATTTTCTATTTAACACTTCCTATGTAAACCTATCTTGAAACAAATTATTCAATATTGCAACTGTTGTTTCTGTAATGCAACTCAGTGGCTTTCAATCCAGATCAGCAAACAGGTTTTGCATGCACTATGCACCAGTGATAGCAGCTACGTACACAAAATTTGTACAAGAACTATAAATATAGATGCAAATCTAAATGTCCAAACATTAAAACATCAAATTGTTATTAGGGTTAATTTACCATAGATTCTAACTATGAGAAAGGGATGTTTTGACCAAATGCGTTTATATGAGAACTTAGCCTTTGCTTGATTTAGCACTCCAAATCCAAGAAGGTTTACCTTGATTTATTTCCAAAAAAGATTTAGCTCTTGATGGCAGGTTGAGTACGATTTTGCCTAGTTACACTCCCTATTCATTTTTTATTATTATTCAAACCACAGCTCCTGCAGCAAAATTATTGCTCGAGGAACCTGACAACAAAACCCGTGATAAGCAGCATAGGAAAAATAATTTTGTCCCTACTTTTACTCCTGCATGAATCAACTTGGAATGCCACAAAATCATATCTCTACCATATTACTACTAACTAATGCACTTAAAAGTGCCATATAAGTTGAAAGTAGAATGAAGTTTCTAAAAGGAACAAACTACATGCGAAGCAGAGGGGGTCTTGGACAATCATGGCCTCAAGGACATTAACAGCAGCATGCATGATAAGTTTCTCACCGCTAAATTTGGAATGCTAGAGGCATAACTAAAGATGAAAGTTGAGACATCCTCTGCTCCATGACCTGCAATTTTACCGCCATGGACCACATGAAATTGTTAAAGACTTGAGAACAAGTGGCATAGTGGGACTTCCATCTACTACAGCTTCCAGATTTACAACAAAAACTCCAAAGCTTAGTGTTTAATAAAGGTACATTGTAATATACTGCATTAATGCATCAGAACAGATAATTTAGGATCAATTAGATATAAATAATTGCAGAGCTTATTAAATCTCAACAGAATTGCTTTAGAGTTGCTAAATTCATAAGAATTAAAAAATCTTCTGAAGATGAAGCAATCATAAGAAGATCATATTCTTAAACAAATACTACTTGGAAAAGTATAAATTTCAATTCTGTTTTTGGAGTAAAGAATATTGTCATTAGCTAGTCTATCACATAGGCAATTCAAAATTAGGATTTCAAAGGAGAACAACCAAAAAAGTGTAAAATATTAAGTGCTGGCTTGATTTCAAAACCGGAGCAAGTTAGACAACCACTAGATTATATATCATAAATTTTAAGTCTCTTAGTTTATTAGAGATGATACTGAATCTACTATTTTTCTGTAACGCAGCTATTTTTTGGAATTTTCTAATCAAGGTTTGCTATGTCTCTCCCAGTAGCCGAATCAAATTGAACAAGTTTGTAGGTATTTTGACTTGACAAGTCATGCCTACCAAGTTTACTTAGTCACCATGCTTTAGTTGCCTACCAAGAGTGTTGAGATTATACATTTCCTGTTCTGAAGGCAGTTATATATTAAGAATACATTAAAATTTCTTGTCCATGGTCAGATGTCATAATATGAATGCATGATGCACCCCATTTATTGGGTCTGATGCTCAAGAGAGCCCTAGGTATGATGCTTAAGTTCTTTCTATTTTAGCAACTCTTTTAAGTTTCCAAAATTTTTAATGCTCCAGTGTTTTGTCCAGCGTTTTGGTACTGCAATTTCGTTTTGAGAATAATATTCAGTTACGTTAGCACCATCATTCTTGTTATAAAACAGCTGCACGGCTATTTTGCTCTCCCATCTCGCATCAGTAGGTCTTTATTAAATGCATTAATGCAAGAGTTTCTACATCAAGAAAAAAAGATCAAGAACATACCAGTTACTTTGAATGCTGAAAAGTACTTCTCTGCAGAGGACTCCAATAATAGCCTTCCAAAGGATTTAAAAATACTAGCTACATGGTTTGGAGATGAAATTTTTGTTATGTCTATAGTCTCCAAAACTTTCAAGAGGTCATTCTTCCGGTCAGTTTCGCAAAGTGCTAACAAATAATTCTCTGCAATACAACATTTAAATCTTTAGTGCTTGAATGAACATCAAGAACATTTATAAGTATCTTAAATTTTTGGGATGCTAATTGAACTTGTATAGTAATATGTAATACCCCCGCAACCATCAGCTTTGTTAGGTTGCTTGTTCCAACATTGACAATGTGCAACAAAAGCCTAATCTAATCACATACTTAGAGGGAAACCAAATAAGAAAAAAAAAATTCATGGTAAAAATTAGCTAATAGTACAGCAAGAAACTGAAATTTGGCGATATACCTTGTAAATTGGAATAGTTTCCCTCGTCATTAGCTGCAATGCTATTACAAAGTTCCCAAATCTTTTGTTCATCATTGACTCCGATCCATAGCAACATCTCATAGTAACCTAGTCTTGGAACTGAATGAGGATTTCCATCTCGGATAGTATTACTGAAAAAATGGAACTCTTCTATCATACCCATGTCAATTAAATACATAAGAAGTTGACTATAAGTTTCCTCTTCTAGCTCAAACCCCTGCTCCTTCATATAATTAAAAAGTTGAAATGCCTTGCAAATTTGTTCTAGTGCAACATCTTCATCATCACTTGCCTTAGCCTTCTCTATACAAATCCCTATTAAGGCATTGTATTCCTTCAAACCAGTTTCTCTCCCCAATCTACCAAATACCTGAACAGTAGCTTCTGTTCCCAGTTTAGATGCACACATTTGAACTAACTTGTTAAAACGGCTACCCTGGGTCCTTTTGAAAATCCATTTTTGTTTCCTCTCACGCAACACTTCTTTTCGATGTGCTGATATGTTATTATGATTCAAGGTAGAAAACCATGGTATCTCCAATACATTTTCTACAATACTATCATTGTTAGTCTCTTCCGAATCAGGTGAACTAACTGAAGTTTCAACTGCAAAACAGAAGAATAAACAAGAAAAGAAATCATGTAATAGTACAGCATCTCGTATAGCAATCAAATCTAAATAAAATATTCTAACACTGAAATTGGAATATCTGGATGTAGAACAGTAAATGTTGTTGATTTGAAGTGAAGCCAAGAGTTTCAAATTTAAGCAGCATAAAATCACATTATCTAAAGCTGAAACTTTCTAATATTTTCTTCTCCAATTAAAGCATTTACACGACCCAAATAACAACTCATAAACTAATTTTTTCAATATCAAAAAGAAAGGTTTGGAATTCCTTTGGGCTCGATATTTTTTGTAGTAACTAATAAAATCCCACATTTTGTTTCTTTTCGCCAAATCAAAAACCAAAATTTTGCAGAGTCTCAAATCGTTAACAAGAATTCATGCAAACATACCACATAATATAGAGTATATATCCTCTGACAGCTGCGTTCTGGGTTTACCTGCATAAACACATTAAATCGAAATCAAATACCAGAAAACAAATAATTCAATAACCCATAAGTCCACTCTAGTTGGTTCCCAAAGAACAGAGAAACAGTTTTCAAATACCCAGAAACCAACACAAAATTAGAAACAAAACCCACAATTTTCTTTGCCCTTTCATTTCATGTCCTCAATTTTCTCAGCAACCAAACGACCCAAAAAAAAAAAAAAAAAAAAAGAAAAAAATCCCACCACATATAACACCTAAATAGAGCAATGACAGAAACAACAACAAAAAATACCGGGACTAGAGTCCGTTTCCAGCTCCAACGTGGGGAGACCGAGGTCCGCGGCGTGTTTCGACGTGGAAGAAGAAGTAGTGTTGGGTTTGGAGGACTTAGTGGATTTGGCGGTCCTGATAGCCGAAACGAACTTCTTCAAAGGGGGGTCCGAGACTGGTCGTTGGGTGGCGGCGGCGGAGGAGGAGGAGGAGGAGGAGGGTTTGGTTTTGACGAAGTTACGGAGGAGTGAGCTTAGATTTTTGGCTCTGGAGGCTGACATTTGAATCTTCAACAAATGAAATGTGGGATTTTAGGGGTTCGTTGGATCCGGATTTGTTTTTCTATTTTTTTCCCTCCTCTGTTTTTGGGTTTACGGTTTATATTATTATTATAATATTTATATGCTTCTTAAGTTTTTACATATGTTACTGATCATACTTTATACATGCTTTCGGTGCAAGTAATTTTGATTTTTGCACTAAATTCTAGTTACAAAATGGTCGTTTGCCATGGTGGCGAGTTTTCGCAAGTGAACTCCCCACCACCAAGTTGTAAGATCTAGTGTGTGCAAGCAATTTTTCCACCATTTTGTGTGGGTGGTGTCCCATTAAATGCGGGTGCTATCTCCCCTCTGGTAGGAGTCGTAGTCCGAACTAAGTTTATAGAGTCTTATCTTGTTGGTCCCGACAGTTGTTGTTATATTAAAAAAAAAAACAAAAAAATAAAATAAAAAACGATTGTCAGATCCAATAAACCGATTTGTAACTATATGAAATGGGCACCATCATTGAATGTGGTCTCGTCTTATGATAAAGGAAATGTCTCAAATTCACATCGTCACGTAACCTATAGTTAGTTATATATAAATAAATAAAACAATAAAAAATGGACATTTGGGATTTGGGAAGCCACCTTTAGTTAGTTAATGCATGTTCATAGATTAAAAAAAAAAAAAAAAATCTTATAATATATTAAAATGAATGTAAAGGAGTAATATTTTTCAAATTTTATGTGCTTGCTTAGTTTGAAAATTTTTAAGCGCAGGATTCATCGCGTAATTTCATACCGATTTTAAATTTTGGATAGCTACATAAATCATAATCCATTATCTAATGCAGTATACGATATCGACAGATGAGAAGAATTCTTAGTTAGTTAATATTTATCAATTAAAAATCTTTTATTGTATTATAATTAGTGTAAATAGGAGTAGTATCTTACAATATTTATATGTGATTGTGTTCATTTCGTTAGGGGACATGTTAGTGATATATAGTACCAGGAAGAACTCACACCCAGTGATAGTAGAAGGTATATACTAAGTTTTTGAATGATTTCAATCCATTTATATTGCATAATATTTAATCTTTGCATTTGTGGTTTAAAGATGTGAATTGAAGGCTAAATTTATCAAAATGTTTTAAAAACATTGACAAGAAAGCAAACATTGAATGAAAAATAAAGTCCGACATTAAAGTTATTGAATAAAGATGAGAAAATTAATAGTGAAAAATTATATTCTTAAAAGGGTGTATTCAGTTAGGATTTCGAAATACTTATAAAGACTTTTTTTTTAAGTGGATGATAGATTTTATGGACTTTTGTAGACTTTACAAGATTATGAAAAACCTTCATAAACTTTTATTTAAAAGATTTTCACATACTTTCATTTCAAAAGACTTTCGTAGTCTTTCATAGTCTTTCATTTTAAAAGACTTTTATAAATATTTATAGACTTTCATTGACTTTTAAATATATTGTATACTTTGTTTTAGTAAAATTATATATATTTATCATTTAAATAAAAATATTTTTTCAAATGAATAAAAAAAAACAATCGTTAATTAAACTTGACAAAAGTATTCATATCTATATATGTGATTTTAAAATTTTTATTTTTATTTTAATTATATTTTATATTATAAAGACATTATGCTCCTTTTTTTTTAATAATAATTAGTCAAAATTTTATTTGTTTTTTTATAATTAGTCAAAATATTATAAATTTTCTTTTAGAATAAATGTAGTAAACCGACAATAATATTAACATTTACATGTCTCTACGAAAATATGACAATGAGTATAAAAAATCTACCAAAAATCTATTCAAGTTACTAAAGATAAAACATCAAAACCGCACCTAGTTGTTAAATATGACCCACGCCTAAAAGTGGGTAGTTTGATATTGATCATAATTACATGGAGTCATGCTTGTACGCGACTTTGATTATGACATATTGACATGGTTAAGTAGTGATTTTTATCTTTTATTATTTTTATTTTATATAAATGAAGTTCATTTGATTTGTTTTGGTGTTTTTTAATTGCTTTGAAGATATAGGTAAAAAAAATATGAAATCCCTCGTCCTTAATTGCATAGTTGATGAAAAGTTGTTTTATATTATTTTTTTAGTTAATACTTTTTTTGTTATAAATCGTTAATGTTTGTATGTTTTTTTTTTTTTTGTTGATAATATTTATTTATTTTAAAGTTATTTGTTTTATTTTATTTATGAAATTTGTTAAGAATGAGTGTGTTTTTATTTGAAAATATAACATATGTTTGGTGGTTGATGTTTTTCAAAGGGTTTTATGTTTTTATTTTAAAATGAAATTATTTCTATTTTTTTTATAAAAAAAAGTCATTCAAAGTCTTTGGTAGGAATGGAAGACAAATGATGAGATTTCTTATAACTAGAAGTTATTAAAAGTCATTGATATTTTAAAGTCGTTAAAAGTTATTGAGATTTTGAATACCTCCTAATTTTCATAGACTGTTAAAAAGTCTTGATTGAATACCACATGACTTTTAAAGTCTATAAAAATTTGTATTGAATACCCCAAGACTTTTATAGAGTCATTAAAAATCTACATTAAATACACCTAAACTTTTTAATTTCATAAAAGTCATTAAAAGTCTTTTAAAATCCTAATTGAATACACCCTCCTAAAGTTGTCGAGTTCTAAGTTTGTTGGAATAATTTAGGGTTATTGATAAAAGAACACTAAACTTGTAGGTTTAATGGGCTTTTCATTGTTGATTTTTTGTGGATTTAACGCTTCGATCATCGATTTTCAATTCACATAATTACTTATATAAAACCATCATTTAGTAGAAACGGTAAAACCTCTAAAACTTCTAAAATTTAATTATTGTATTTTGAAACTTAAATGAAATTTTCAACATAAACTCCAATGCATATTGCGGCCAAGGTTGGCAATGCTCGTGATTGAAATAATCATAGAATAAGATAATAATAGGATTGTGATAAGTGGAAGTCAAGAGAACATTTTATGGATAAGAGACAACGGCAACCAAGGTAACGCACATTTGCATAAAGCTATCGACCATAGTGATCATCACAACTTGGCGTCAATCATATTGATAAATAATGATCCTCAAACAATATTGTTTGTGAATGATGCTAAACAATCTCCACTCTCTATCGCCATTGATACAATTTAACTTACAATACTATAAGTTCAACTTACATTGTGTGGTTTATCATAAAAGAACATCCTCCCTAGACCATAGAGGACCAGATGAGCTAACATTTCTCCACTATGCTGTCATAAGGTAATATTATGGTAAGACTATAAATATATTTTACCAAAAGACATGATCTATATACTAGAGGACCAAATAAGCTAATGTTTCTCCATTATGTTAGGCAAGATTATTGTAAAACTATGAATATATTTTACCAAAAGACATAGGGTGAAATCCATTTTAGTTCCTCTAATTTGACCTAATACACAAACCGGTCTCTCGGTTTTCAACTTTATCTTGACAAGTCCCGTTAGTTTTCAAAAATTTATATTTCAGTCCTTACCGTCTAATTCTGTTAGAGTTTGCAAAGATTCCGTCCAAGTGGTGAGGGTAAAATTGTAACTTACATAATAAATATAAAAATATGATTAAAAAATAATTATTAATTAATTTAATTAAACACTAAACATTAAAAATAAAAATAAAATCTTATCACACCATTCTCTCTCTCTCTCTCTCCTCTCTCTCTCTCTCTCTCTCACGATCCATCCATCATCAGACCACCTCACAACCACCTCCATCAAAGTTTAAACCCTCTCTCTCTCTCATCAGTTCTCGCCGCTCCCTCTCTCTTCCCAATTCTAAAATCTCTCTCTCAAACCCTATCCATTCATCATCAGACCACCTCACAACCACCACCATCAAACCCTCTCTCTCTTTCTCCCCGATACTCATCTTGTTCCACTGCTAGCATTTTCTCTTCATCTCTCCCCGATTTTCTTCTTTCTCTTCCTTTCCCATGCCGTTCTCTTCTTCTCTTTCTCTCTCCCCGATTCTCTTCTTCCCTTTCTCTCTCTCTACCGCTATCTTCTTACAGTTTTGGTTGTTGGGCAGATTGATATTTTTAGTGGGTTTTAATTTTTGTTGTTGGTAGAATCCTTATTTTGTTTAATGATTTGGTCGATTAATGATGTGGTCGATTTTAAAGGACCGTGATAAAACTAGAAAAGAGTGAGTCAGATTTCTTGATGAAACAACTCAAATCTCTCACTGATTTCTTCTATTTCTTTTTCAATTGATAATTTTGGTCCCCAAAAATGAGTCAACTTTCCATTGGTCTACTACAAACAATTTGCACACAGAGTTTTATTTTTGTTATCAAATCGGTACAAAACTTCAAACATAAAATAATGGAGGTGGATCCATGAGAAAGAGAAAGATCCCCTTGTCTCGGAAACTCTTTTTTGGAGATGTTTATGTTTTAATTTCTTGTGTTTGTTTGTGATTTTCTTGGCGTGGGTTTGCTGTTGAAAACTATATGGATATGAAGTTTGATTAGATTTTCTGTTTATGGTCTCAAATTTGGAGCTTGATTCAAATCTAGGGTTGTGCTTTAAGTTCTTGACATTCTAATTTGTAATTTTGAAGTAATTTTGTTTGTTTTAGAGATCAATTGATGTCTTGATTTGGTTGATATGGATAAGGAAGCTTGATTCAAATCTGGGGTTGTGCTTTAAGTTCCTAATGGGGTAGGATTCTGTTTCTGGGTATTTTAAACAGAATTTGGGGTATAAAAGTTATATTTATGGTGGATTTTTGTAACAAAAAAAGTTAGATTTATGGTGGTTGGGCTTAATTTTTTTTTTTCTTTGGTATGAAGAATTTTGGAAAAAATTTTGTTTGATTCGATTTGTTTAGTGTCTGGGTTTGATTCGATTTGGAAGAATTCTGGAAAAAATCTAGGTAGTTTCTAGAAGCTTGAGAGGTCAGTTCACATTGTTTTTTTTTTTCTTTTATTTTGGTTTGGTGTTTGTGATTGAATATGAGATTGGTTGATGATGATGATGATAGATGAGATAGGGTTTTGTTAATATTTTTATTTATTTATCTTATTTTTAAATTGTTAAATTATTAATATGTTATGTTTGTTTAAAATAAGAGTCAGGGGCAGCAGGGTCATTTGACCCTCTGACCTGTCAAAAACCACTTTTTTAACGGAATTATTAACTTAAGGACTTAACTGGATAATACTGAAAATCGGGGGACCAGTTTATGTAATTGGTCAAACTAGAGGGACTAAAATTGATTTCACCCAAAGACATATGATCTATATATAGACTTGAAATTTTCAAATAATGTGCAATGAATGACGATGTTTGCAAATGAACATCCTCCCTTGACCATAGAGAACCATATGAGATAACGTTTCTCCACTATGCTGTCATAAGGCAAGATTATGGTAAGACTATAAATATATTTTATCAAAAGACATATGATCTATATATAGGCTTTAAAATTTCAAATGACGTTCAATGAATGACGATGTTTGCCAAGGAACATCCTCCCTTGACCATAGAGGACCAGATAAGCTAACGTTTCTCCAATATACAGTCATAAGACAAGATTATGGTATGACTATGAATATATTTTACCAAAAGACATATGATCTATATATAGCCTTGAAAATCTCCAATGATGTGCAATGAATGACAATGAGCTAACGTTTCTCCATTGTGTTGTCATAAGGCAAGATTATGGTAAGACTTTGAATATATTTTATCAAAAAGAAAAGATCGTTTTCTCCTCTGACCTTTACTCTATTATAAAGGTGAGGACATGGTTTTCCAAAATTGGTCGGTCTCCTATCTGAAATGAAAATAATGTTCAAACACCCCCTTCGGTTAGCTTTTTCAAAGGAAAAGTTAATACAGTGGGTTAAAAGATGATTTTGCCCCCCATTGCCTTTAAGAAAATGAAAATAAAAAATCATAATTGAAAAAAAAATGATGATGGACGGTGGAGATCTCTGTTATTATTTTTATTTAATTTTAAAAACATAAATTAAAAATAAAACAAAATATAAAAACAAATTTTTAAATAATAATATACACATTTAAAAACAAATTTTTAAATAATAATATACACATTTAATAAAAATATTTTAATTAATTTTAATTCTGTAGATATATTAAAAAATCTAATCTCAGATCCACTATCATTCAAAACACCCATTCATCTTCAACCTTCATCACCCCTCCAACCCAGAAAACCATTCAACAAAATCAAACCATTCATAATCATCATCTTCCAAATCATTTCCAACACCTAAACCCTAACCTAATCAACAACAACTCACACCAAACCCCAGCCTCTACCATTACTACAACATCAAACCCAGCCGATCGATCTCCTCCCAACCGAAGATTAAAGCCAACCAAACCAGCTCCTCCAGTCGCCGCTTAATCTCTTACTGCCGTCGATCCCTTTCTCTTTCTTCTTATCTCTTTTCTCCTCTTTCTTTCCCTTGATAGAGGGGTGGCCACTGTGGCGCTCAATCTCTCCAGTGGCCGATCTCGGGTTTTGTTCATTTATGGGTTTGATTCACTGGGTGGGTGATAACCTTGGGTTTATTTTTGTTGTTGATACCACCACCACCATATCATTCAATGGGTTTTTAACAATTTGAGTTTGGTGATTTGCGATGTTGATGTCTAGATTCACTGGATTTGTGATTCATAAGTGTATGTATGTGTATGTACAGTTTCTGGAATTGCGATTCAATGGGTTTTGTTCATTATGGGTTTGATTCACTAGGTGGTTGATTTGTTGATTTTTGGATTCACTGGATTTGCGATTCATAAATGTATGTGTTAATTTATTGTTTGTGTGCCGAGAAAATAATGTATAGGATTGGGTTGGTTGAAATTGAGGGATAGGTGTGATGAAATATGGAGATGAGATCAATTATGATCAGGATGGTGGTGGTGATTTGGTGGAGAAGATGATGATCATGATGAGAAGATGATCCCTTTCTTCTTCGTTGTGTTCTTAATTTTTAATTTTTTTAATTTTATGCATTTACACTATTACCCCTCCCATTTTAACAATCAATGTGAATTTGGATGGAAAATGTGACAGAAGGGGTTCATTTTCCATTCTTTCGATTTCAAGGGGATTAAAGGCCAAATCTATTGCAAAAGAGAACTTCCTTTAGATCTTCTTTGAGTTGGGTTTTTGAATCGGTCTCACTTTCTCTGTCTTGAACAACAGACCCATAATCTATTGCAAAAGAAAACTCAGGATATGCGAACCATAATGGAGATCTGGTTCCTTTTCCTTGGATGTTTTTATTTTGATTTTCTTATTATTATTATTTTTATCATGGCAAGTTTATGTAATTTACTAATCTATTTTTAATCATATCCTATATTGCACCAAACACATGATTACTCTATTTTTAATCCTATCATATATTGTACTAAACACAACATAACATTAAGGCCTCGTTTGTTTGACCGTATTGTATTGTATTAGACAATTAAAATGTACTAAAATAATACAATACGGTGTTTGGTGCAAACACTGTATTGTATTATTTTAGTACATTTTAATTACTTAATACAGCAAACATCGTATTAATTAATAAATTATATTTAGTGGTATTATATTGTATTGTATTAGAAAAACTCTTTTTTTTTTCAATAAATATGGAATATTGATAAAATATGTGTTATGTTGTTAATATGTTTTTTTTTTTTTATATATAATTTCAAAATACATAAGAAAATTTTATTTCAATTTTTTATTTCAATTAAAATAAATATTTATTGAATTTTTTATAAAAATATTTATTGATTTATTCATGGTATGGATATTTAAAATTAATTATTAAGTATTTTTTTAATTATTATATTTTATAATACAATAAAATACATAAAGTAATATAGGAATAACCTAATACAATATAATACAGTGCATCACCAAACACATGTTTGTATTAATGATAATACGGTCCAATACAATACAATACAATACAATATAATCCAATACAGTCCAATACAATCCAATACGGTGTGCCAAACGAGTCCTAAATCCAATCCTATCATATCCTATCTCATCCCATAAAAATAATCATATCATATCATATCCCACGTACCAAACGGGGTCTATATGTTACACTCTGAATTATTGTCAGTAAAATAATACATATCTCTGTATGATCAGAGTCCTCTGAAAATTCTTTTTCCATTATTTTGATATATAATAATCATGTGCTGATGAAAAAGTTTGATACTTGAAATTAAATTAGAGTTTAATTAGAGTTTATCATAAAAATTAGGGTTTATAAAAATATATTTAAAATTGTTTTTTTACTTTATAGAAATTGTTTTACTCAAATATTGTTTTCCTATTTTCACAATTTGATCTCAAAACCCTAATTAAACCCTAATTTTTATTGTAAACTCTAATTAAACTCTAATTTTATTTTAAGTATCAAACCCATTTCACCTACGTCATGAAGTCGTCGGAGATATGAGTTTATTACCGGACCAACTTCATCTTATTATTTGGAAGCTATCTTTAGTTATTTAATGAATTTAAAAAAAAAAACCTTTTATTATATTAAAATGAATGTATAGGAGTAATTTTTCCAATTTTTATATGCTTGCTTAGTTAGTTTGAAGATTTTTAAGTGTGAGATTCAACACGTAATTTCATACCAATTTTTAATTTTGGATAGCTACATAATCCATTATCAAATGCAATATACGATATCCCCACAGTGGAAATGGTGGAAAATGTCACTTTTTTAAACTCATGTGGTGACAAAGTCACTCCTTTAATAAATTAAGTTTAAAAGACACCTATTATGGTGAACTACCAAAATTGCCCTTATTTTACACATTTCTCTTTCTTACTTTAAAGTTTTCAGAGCTTTTTTCTTTCATCTTTTCTCTATAACAAACCTCCAATGGAAGTTAAACACCATAACCTTATCAAATCATCTTCATTGGATAGTTAATTTTGTGGCGCTACGCAGACGCATTCGGGGGTTGAGCTCCACGGTGAGCTCGCAGTGGTTGAGCTGCCCGGTCAGCTCGCGGGGGTGTAGGGGGCAGCGCCCTCAGAGCTTTTTTTTTCAATTTAAAACCCTTAATTGAATTCATTTTTATTTGTTCTTCGTGTCTTTTGTAAACCATAAGTTGGTTGTGTGAATTACTCGAGTAGTGTATGAAAAGGCTCGGGTAGTGAATGAAAAGGCACGGGTAGTGAATGAAAAGGCTCGGGTAGTGTATGAAAAAGCTCGAATAGTGAATGAAAAGGCTCGGGTAGTAGTGAATGAAAAGGCTCGGGTAGTGTATGAAAAGGCTCGGGTAGTGAATGAAAAGGCTCGGGTAGTAGTGAATGAAAAGGCTCAGGTAGTGAATGAAAAGGCTCGGGTAGTGTATGAAAAGGCTCGAGTAGTGTATGAAAAGACTTGAATAGTGAATGAAAAGGCTCGGGTAGTGTATGAAAATGCTCGAATAGTGAATGAAAAGGCTCGGGTAGTGTATGAAAAGGCTCGAGTAGTGTATGAAAAGGCTCGAATAATGTATGAAAAGGCTCGGGTAGTGTATGAAAAGGCTCGAACCAAGTGTAAAAAGGCTCGAACCTAGTGTAAAAAGGCACGGAAAGGAACAAAAAGGCTCGGATCTAGTGTAAAAAGGCTCGAACCTAGTGTAAAAAGGCACGAAAAGGAACAAAAAGGCTCGGATCTAGTGTAAAAAGGGTTGAACCTAGTGTAAAAGGCACGGAAAGGCACAAAAAGGCTCGAATCTAGTGTAAAAAGGCTCGGACCTAGTGTAAAAGGCACGGAAAGGCATAAAAAGGCTTGAACCTAGCGTAAAAAGGCACGGAAATGCACAAAAAAGGCTCGAACCTAGTGTAAAAAGGCACGAAAATGCACAAAAAAACTCGAACCTAGTGTAAAAAGGCTCGAAAAGACACAAAAAGGCACGAAAAGGCTCGGATCTAATGTAAAAATGCACGAAAAGGCTCGGATCTAATATTAAAAGGCTCGAAAAAGCTCAAACCTAGTGTAAAAAGACTCGAAAAGGCTCGAATCTAGTGTCAAAATGCACGAAAAGGCTCGGATGTTTTCTCTCAAAGGTTTTCTCTCTATGTTTAAAAAAGACATAAACTGACAAAAAAAATGGTATTTTTGTCTGGTCACCTAAATAGGTGTCTTTTAAATTTAAGTTAGTAATGTGATGTCTGTCTTACAAAAAGCGCCTCAAATAGTGACAAAAAAAATTTTAACCCTATCGACACATGAGAAGTCTTCTTAGTTAATTAGTCAATGTTCATCAATTAAAAATCTTATATTGTATTATAATTAATGTAAATAGGAGTAATATCTTCCAATATTTACATGTGATTGTGCTCATTTGGTTAGGAGATATGTTAATGAGATGATGAATCTTAACGTTAATTTAGGGGCATGTTAATGAGATGATAATTAGTTCAAGGAAAAAAAGTTCCATATATATTTATTTATATAAAAATTATTAAATTAAGTTTATAGATAAAAATTGAACTAGATAGTACTTTAAACAGTCTATTGTAATAGATATTCAAGGAATTTTAAGCTTGTATGAAGCTACACATCTCAGGATACATGGAGAAAATTAACATATATATACTTGATGAAGTGCTTGCTTTCACTACTAGTCAAGTAGTCATCTTGAAAAAATGGCAACCCAGCTCAGTTCTGCACTTGCAGACCAAGTTAATCATGCTTTGAATCGACCAATTCGCGAAGGCTTACATAGGCTAGATGCAAAGTGATCGCCATGACTTCCATTATCGACAATATCTACGACGTATATTTATGGTACGATTGAAGAACTTGGGCTTTTCGGCTAAGCAATTGAGAGGTAATTCTCATCATACCTGCACACTTGTTCAACTACTACTTTTGGTCACATTTTTGTTTCCTACAATCCTACAAGTGGGATATAAGTATATAACCACAACCAACCCTGAATTTATAGGTGTCTAGGGCGAAAATCTAAAAAATGGACCCTTTGTTTATATTCATAGTTTTTTTTTAATGTATATAGTATATATAATCTATTTTCATATATTTAACCCGAAAATGATGATTTCATTAAAGATTAAATAAAACCACAAGAAGGTAAAGAGTAGTTGGAAATGTCTTCTTCTAGCATTTTGAAAAACAAATTCGTTAATAACATTTTCAAATTCAATCTTACAATGGTTGCTGAAATTAGATGTAATGAATAAAACGAAAAGACAAAAAAGAGAAATGGGTATGAAATGGTTTCTGTTTTGGGCAAAAGGTAATTAAAATTCATAAGCTAACAAGTTATCAGATTTTAATTCTCCACATTATAAAAGCTAAAATAACAAAGTACCAATTAAAATATCCAAAAATACCATATTTACTAGAAATTGAAGTTCCATAATATCTCAATCAACTCAAACACAAGTATGTCCAACAAACTGAATATGCAACAAACAAAAATTTAATAAACACAGATTTTTTTCTAAACATTAAATAAAACAATAGAACATTAAAACAAAAATTACAAACAAAAACGAAATTAGAAATAGAACATTAAAATAAAAATTACAAATAAAAACGAAATTAGAAATTGCCTAGAGCAGTGAGAGACTAAGAGTGTGAGACTTAAGAGTCTGAGATGAGAGATAGAGAGAATGTAGTTATGCAGAAAATGAGAAAAAGAATGGAGATTTGAGACTTGAGAGAGAAAAAGATATTGAACCCTAAAAAATTCAAGTTAGCCGTTTTTTTTTTGTCTCCGGTGACCGGTGCCAGTGGTGGGTCGAGAAGGGCAAGAAGTGATGAAACATTGAAAGTTTGAAACCCTAAAAAATTCAATAAAATGATATTTAAAAAAAAAAAATCAATTAAACGAATTGGGTATCATTTTAAAATAGGGCCTTTCTAATTATTTTTCCGTTTTGTAATGTTTGGGCTTTTTAAAAAACAAGAGCTTTTTTTTCTTAAGAGTGACGATATTTACACTCCTCTAAATCTGTATGTACACCCCAAACTTATATATTTTTAAAATTTCAGTATTATCCTTAAATTAAATTATTAATATTTTAATTCAAAATATGATAGTTTCTTGTAACTATTTACTTTTTCGAATTTTTACTAACTAAATCATTTTTTAAAAAAAAATAACTAACTAAATCAAATTAATAATAATAAAGAAAAACAAAAACTCAAATCAAAAATGGAAAACTGACTACCATTCCATTCTCTCAAGAAAAAATTGGAGGAGACTGCCTAGAAAAGGTGGAAGACTCCTCTGCAACGCAGAAACTAAAAGAAAAAAATAATAAGAAACACATAAAAGTATCTGTTTCCTTCCTAACAAAGGAAATAATAATTAACAATAAAAGCTACTCAACAAAATTATTAACAATTAAAGTGACAGGAAATAAGAAAGAAGGAGAAAGATGAAGACCCAATCAGATATATATATATATATATATAAATATTTGCGTTTTTTCATTCTCCTTTTTTATTTTGTTTCATGTAAAATAAGAAAAAAAATAGTCATTCAATGTCAACTTTTGGACTTTAATAAAAATTAAAAGAAAGGACATATTTGGTAATGTGTGGGGTGTGCTTACAAGATTTCATATTTTAAAATTTTTTAACGGGGTTTACATACAAAAAGGGGTGTATATACAGTTTTTCAGGGATGCAAATATCATTACTCTTTTCTTAAACAAATTATTTCTATCGAGCCATTTTTTTTATTTCAGAATTCAGCCCATATATATTAACTCATCACATGTATTTGGAGAATCCCGGAAATGATGGGTCCTAGGCAAACGCCCCTGGAGCTTTGGCCCGGGCCAGCTCTGGATATAACTTATATGTGCCATTGTTGTCTAAGTACATATGATGCTGTTATGAGGTTCTCCTTGATGTTAACAGAGGAATTGAGAATGATATGACCTATCACAAAAATTATATCATCTTCCTTATGCACAGTGACGAATACAAGATTTTCAGTCACGGAGGCTAAACTAAATATTAATCATTTTCTTATTGCTCGCCCACCTGTATGGCTGTATACTGTTACGATCGTGTTTTTTAGCCTAAATTAATTTAGATATTAGTTGTTAATAATTTTTATTGTATATTTATTTTTATTTTAATAGTCATTAACATCATTAACTCCTTAACTTTAGGCTTAAGTAAGTGGTTGTGGTGGAGGTGGTTAATTTATCTCAGTAGTGTATTTCTTGTTTTAAGGGAATGGATAATTAGTTCCTAAATTGTAGTTAGTCAGCTGTATCTTTTTATATATATTGTTAATTGTACCTTTAATGAAAGGATCATAATATAATTTTTTCTCAATTGAGTAAATGATTTTCTTTGGGAAGTCATTGGAGAGTGGTTCTCTCGAATTAACCATATTTCATTTTAATTTATCTGAAATTCTATTTTCAGAATTTTCGTGATTGCATCATAGTGGAAGGAAAGACAAGTGATGAATGTTTTTTTATTTTTAGAATATTATTGAACTAGCTAGTAGTAGGTTATATAATTTATTATGTAATCAATTAATAATAGTATTATTTTATAAATAAAGAAGTTTGTTTCCTCAATTCAATATAGTGAATGTAATTCAAAAAAAAAAAATAAATAAAAATAAAAATAAAAATTCAATATGGTGAATGCTTTGCTTCATATCTCACCATTACTCTTTGTTCAATCCAATATATCACCGTGACATTACTGAACTTGTACAAGATCTTCTTTGTTGATATAATTAATAATATTATAAGCTTTCTTTATTTTACTTGTCACCAGAATTTATATATATATATATATAAACCAAATTTCAACTTTGTCTTTGATGGATATGGAAGACCAAAGCATTCTTCCTATTCTAGAAAAATAAATATAAACAAAGGACCTTCAGGATTAAACATCAAAAGTTTTAATCTCAACTCTCAAGTGAGTATATGATACTTCGTGCAAAAGTTTTTCTCTGCAAAGAAGGTTTCGAGTTCATTGATGATTCTTATTGGGTGTGGCCTGTGGGAAAAAAAAAAAAAAAAAATCCTTATTGGTTTAGATTTACTAATTAAATTATGTTTTATACAACCTGTTACATATGTTTTCTTTTTCACAAAGTTTATACAATCCTACTATTATTCTTTTTCTTTAGCCTAAACGTCTATAATTATTGAATTATGAGGTTTGATAATTATAAATATAAGGATATTAACAAACTTAAATAAGTATATAAAGATGAAGAGAGATATTTTATATTTGAATTTAAATAATTTATTCTTTCTTTCTTGGGTTATTTAATTAATTTTGACATTATTTATGGGAGCTAATTAGCTTATATTAATTGATCATGGGATTTCTCTAGATCAGTTTTCTCCATTGAACTTGGTGCTTCAGCACCATTGCCTGTAAACAAGTTTTAACGATTCCAGTAAACAATACTTCCTCAGATGAAGACAAACCACAAACCCATCTCAAAAGTTCAAGATCAAAGAAAGTGATTCATCACAACATTCAATTCAAGAACTACCATAGAACTATTCAACTTGCTGAAAATCTATATTACTTGTAAAAAGCTGACCGGATTACTACAACAGTACGTATCCAGATCATGATACAGTACAATGAGTCAATGACTATTAACAATTGCCTTCAATGTTCAATCCAGCGATGTCTCTGTTCATCATTTTAATCACTGACCAACCTTAGAACCCGAAAAGTCCTCTGACAATTTAAACAATTGTATATCATCCAAATCCTTGTTTTTCTTTTGCACCTGCTGTTCCTGTACTTCCTCTTCAATCTGTGGATTGTTCCTGAGCATTGGATTAAAGAAAATTACATGTTCTCTCTAAAAAATTGAAAGTGAACATTAGGGCAACCAACCTTAGTCAGCAGACTGCTTTAGCAATTGTCGAATCATCTGCAAATCTTGACAGGGACATTCAAAAGGTACGTTAACATTTATTATCAAATATTGCATGGTTCATGGATTAATGATGCAGTTAAGAGAAATAAAATTAGTTTTCAAAGAATAAATATGTATAGAACATCCGGGGGTGAATAACACCCATTGGAGAGCTTTTTGTAGGCATTAACACTTACCTATTAACTTAAATTTAAATAGCACCAAAGTATATACTTATTGTTACGGGTAGAAGTGAAAAAAAAAAATGATAATTAATTGTAAACTTGGAAGATAATCTTATTGTTAACATGTTACGGGTTTTGTGTTTTAGTTGCAATTATTATTTTTATAAAGATAAATTTAGACCCAATTAGTAATCACATGAGTTTTTTTTTTCTTTTTTCTTTTTGATACTAGGATATTGTGTATAAATTATAAACCAAATTAATATATATTTTTAAAAAATATATTTGTGGCCCAGTGGGGCCTCAAACCTAGGGATGACAATTAAACCCGAATCCGTAAAACCCGTCCAAACCCAACCCGTTTAAAAAGGGTTTGGGTTGGAATAAGTGTACCCGTAGGCAGGTTTGGGTTTGAAAATTGTATCTGTCACAGGTTTGGGTTCGAGTATGGATTTAGAAAAAAATCCATACCCAAACCCGCGTATCCGCGAACAATAAAAATTATATAATATTTTATTATTTAAAATTTCATAAATTTAAACTCCAATAAAAACTTTTAAATTATATAGAGAATAAAATGTAAACATTTTAATTAATTAAGTGTTTTTATTCTTTAAAATTATAATATTTCATACATTTAAATAATATATAAATAATTTTCAAAAAAAAAATTTGACGGGTTTGCGGGTTTTACCCCGTGGACCCGCTTGTTTCACGGGTTCATGGACGAGTTTAAGTGTCCCCCAAACCCACGGGTAAAACCCAAACCCGAACCCGTTTATTTTCGCAGATTCACATGCGAGTTTGGTAGACACAAAGTTTCACGGGTTTTGATTTGGATTTTACCAAACCCGCTCGAACCCGTCCCATTGCCATTCCTACTCAAACCCTGCCCCTTCCCTGGTTACTTATTAAAAATTTAAAAAGAAGAAAGAAGTTAAATATTTTTTAATGATGAATATGTTTGCAAGCTTGATTGATACACCAGTTAAATTTGATTACAAACTTTATCACATTATAATAAACACTCTCTCATACACCAATAATTTTCACTCAAATTTTATGTCAAAATGTTTCACCTAATTTTCACTCAAATTTTATGGCCAATGGTGTATATATATATATATATATATATATATATATAACTATATATATAACTATATAAGAGATCATTTATGTAACCATCTAAGTGTTATGAATTATATTTGTCAAATTTTGGAACATTTTTTTTAAAAAAACAAAAGCAAAAAATTAGGATGTTGGAAGAAACTGAACATTGGAGTACAATAGTTTTTGTTTGTGGACATTAATGGGGAGCTTTTGCAAGCTGGCGCAGGAGACTGACTTAAGCTTGAGAATGCGGACATGAATGAGGAGCTTTTGCAGGTTAGCACAGGAGGCTGCCTCAAGCTTCAACATATGAACCAAGAGCATTTACAAGATGGGGCAGGCAAGTTTCCAGATAAGGACAAGTGTCTGGGCTGATTGTTCATAAGTATAGGTAGGACACTGAATTAATTAGTTATTGAGAATGACTGACGATGGAGTCAGCTATTTTGAAAATGAGATTGTAGAAGTTTAGTACTTGTTATGCTGATCAGTCTATAGTAGTATTACAATCATTTTTGTTTCTTATTTCTGGTTAAAAACTCTACTGGGGGAGATGATCATCCCATGTTTTTCCGTTCACAAATGATCTATATCTTGAAAGAGAATGAAACCAACGAAAATATTACAATAAGAAAAATGAAAGAAAAGGAAGAAATTAAAAAGAAAACCTCAATCACCGTAAAAGCCTAAAAATCACAATCACATATTCATTGGAATATGACTTACTAGCTCTAGTCTATAATATGCCTTGGGCCTGATCTTTTTTTCTTTCTTTCTTTAGAATCAAAATCATATTTAGTTTCATGTGTTGATGAACATTGTATCATACAGCTGAGATTATAAGATCAAAGATTAAGGTGGTGGAAAGATTTTGACTTTTGGCATATGCCTATTAACAGACTACAACATTTGCCTCAAATTTAGTACAGACTACAAGATCATACAATGACTATTAACATTTGCCTTCAATGTTCAATCCAGATAGGAATCCTCTCCTCCTCTCTGTTCATCATTTTCCCCATAAGTCCTCTGACAATTTGAACAATTGTATATCATCCAAATCATCGAAAACCAAATCCTTGTTTTTGTTTTGTACCTGCTGTTCCTTGTACTTCCTCTTCATCCTGTAGATTGTTTCTGAGCATTGGCTTAAAGAAATTTCCATTTTAAGCCGATTCTTGTGAAAATCTATCAAGTTTTCCAAAGGGTTTTTCCATTCACTTGTGTAGTAATCAACCATGGCAGCCAAGATTTTCTTATCCACATCTACTTCTCTAGATGGCACCTCAAAACCCCATATGAACTCTGACAATTTAAACAACAGTAGACCATCCACCCTCAAGAAAATCAACTCCTTGTCTCTGATCTTTTGTACTTGTTTTTTATAATTCGTCTTCAATCTTTCGATCTTTTCGGTTTCTTCGGAAGGGTACCTCCATTTCCTGATGTAGTAATCAATCATGGCAGCCAAGAATTTCATGTCATCCTCTACTGAGCTTAACTCCCCCTGATCAGAACCCCAAATGATATCGGACAAATTAAAGAACAATAGATCTTCGATGCTCGAGAACACCAAATTCTTTCGCGCCAAATTCTTATATTCCTTCTTTAATCCATAGATTGTTATCAAGAACACCTTAGACGAATAACGATCCAAATGAAGCCATTTCTTGTAAAAAAAACTTTGTAGTGTTGGAATTCTAGTAAAGGGTAACTCTGTTCACTGATGTAGTATTCAATCATGTAGGCCAAGATTTGGATTTGATCTTGCTTCTTCTTCTTCTTCTTCTCTTCCACCTTCCTCTCAGAAACTTCTCCACTCTGAAATTTTTCTCTCAAATTGTGAATTAATTCCCTGAAATCGCCTGCAAGAAAATTGTCTCGAAGCCAATTGTTGAAGAAGTCTGGCAGAGAATTGGGATTATGATCGTGATGGTACAAATTATTGTGTTGATAGTAATCAAGAACACCTCTCAGGAGCCTGATTTGAATGTACACATCATTTGTCATCTGCAGCTGCTCATCATCGTCGTCGTCGTCATGGGACTGTAGCTGTTCTTCTCCTATTGCTGTCGCCATTTTCAATCAATCTTTATGAATGACTAGAAAATTTTCTCGGAAAGTGGAAGAAAGAAAAGGGAGGGAATTTTGTGAGAATTCTTGGAACAGAATGTTGTTCAAGAAATCACAGTAGGATATTGATCATCATCAGCTAAATAAGTGTGGTTACATATAATATGTCCAAATTCTGATACATGAAAATTAAATATTGACCCAATTACCCGGTTGTTACATCCGACCCGGATGCATCAATAAGTGAGTTGAAACCGATAATTTACTAACTGAACTTGGGTGGACTTGAGCCCAATAAACAGTCAAGGCCCACATATACCCTCCTATAAAAAGCCCGAATAATAACAAACGACCCAATAAAAATATTAGCTTATTCAATAACTCTGTTTATTGATTAAGGATTAAATCCATTTATATATGAGTTGAGATATTTACACCCTTCAAAATTTGTATATACACTTCAAATCAATTTATTTTTAAAATTCTAATATTATTCTTAAATAAAATTATTAAAATTATTAATATAAATATAAATCGTTCATCATATTAATAAAATATTTAATCTTTTTAATCTTTTAACAAATATTATAACAATAATGATAGGATAGATAACCGGCTAGGTAAATAGGGCTATTAAAAGAAAGGAAATGAGTAAAAAGTGGAGTAAAAGTATGAAGTAAGAATCGAAAATTTTAGAAAAGAAAATATATAAGTTAAAATAAAAGTAATATAGAGTGATGTTACTTTATCCAAATTTAGTGTACAAATTTAGTGTCTAAATGATGTAGCAACATTCTAGTCACGGTTAAATTGATATGTCACATTGTCACATATCCTAGTTTTTTTTTTTTTTTTTTTTTCAATGCAATTAAAGCCAGGGACCAGTTTTGATTTACTAAGTATGGTTGTGGCATGTATAAATAGGCCGAACTAAAGATTAAATAATCCGATCCACTTATCATATCTAGTACGGTATACCAAGTATGTCCTAAGTGGAAGTGTAGCTAGTCAAGAGAAAATTGTAGGGACGAGAGGTAACCATGGTAACACACATCTCCATAAACCTGTCAGGAATCATTACAATTTGATGGAAGTCTTATTGATAAATACTAATCCTCAAACAATACTATTTGTCAATGATACAAAGCAGTCTCCACTCTCTATAGCCATTAATACAGGTTCAACTTATAATAATACAAAGCAGTCTCCACTTTTGTAAGCATACCCATCAAAATTTTTAAAAAATCTATAATTTATAATTAAACCTCATTTAATATTAAAAATACTCTTTTTTTTAATTATATTGTATTATATTTTTATTATGTTATTTAATCAACTTTATTATTATTTCAAATTTTTTTTGTTACCTTTAATTCTCTTACTATTCTTTATCTTCCATACTTCTTTTCTCTTCTTAGTTTTTTAAAAATCAAACTCTATTTTCCGTTAAAAATCAATTTTAAGATTTTTTTTTTTTATTAGAGAACCACTTTCTATTTGAGAGAGTTATTTTTGTGCAAAATTTGTGCTATATCTCAATTGATATGGAAGTAGATAGGTGTTAAATGATGCAATTTTAGGGTATACATACAATTCTCAAAATTTAAATGAACTAAACTTAGCCCAAAATGGGTTGTCATTTTTTTTTTTTTTAGTATTATCAATTTAGTCCATAAGTGTTGGTGAAACATCCAATTTTTTAAAACATTTTTGTTTTTATAGAACCCGTGATCCTTAACTTTTTAAAAATACATTAAATAGGTCCTTCTGTTAGTCAACCATTGGTCCAATAAAACGATTCTAGAGGTATTTTAGTTTTTAAACTAAAATTGCCATGTGTCAACATAAAAATAGAAAATAAATAAATATTTATATATGTAACTAGAAATTAAAAATAAAAAAATAAAAAAATAAAAAATATAAAAAAAATATAAAAAAAAACTGATATATTTTTAAGAAAAGACAAAACTGATTTTTTTTTTTAATAAAAATAAAAAATTAAACGGAGATCCAATCGCATCTCCATCATTCCTAACCACTAACCAGCTGCTATATACCTTCATCTCCATGTTAACTTCCATTTTCACATCTAAGCTTCAAAAATGGAACTTTGCCCAGAAAATAAAAGTTCCTCAATTCATTCTCTCTCTCCAACAACACCAGCCAAAGCTTCTCCCTTTAACAACACAAACACAATAAAAATTCTCTATTTTTCAACTCAAATTGGAAAAATAATAATAAACACAAACCCATTTCAAAATGAACCGAAAATTTCATTTTCTCTTAACCCTCTTCTTGCAAAAACCCTCATTTTCACCAGAACAGTTTGATGATGATGATTGTTTTGGGTTTGAATTTGAATAATGATGATGGATAGTGATTAATCTGGATTTGAGGTTGGCTTGAATTGAATTATTATTATTTATTTTTTTTGAAAGGGTGTATATTAGACAAATTAACCCACATTTTATATACTTACTATAGTTTACTATGGTCTCTACAGACAAAGAAGTATCTTTGAATCTTATTTTACTTTTGATTCTTGCTGGGTATCTCTCAAATAGTCAAATTTCACCTCTAAAACTTAAATGTTAGTTATCTCGTTAAAAAAAAGTAAAAAACATCAAGATGAACAGGGTCGCGAATTACTATACTCCAAACACAAAAGGCTTAATCATCCAAACTACTAACGTTTTAATTGGTAGATATTTAAATATATATATATACATATATATATATACATATACATATATATATAAACGTAACAAATTTTTATTGGACGGATATACAGTACATATTAGATTACAGATGAATTGAGGACCTGACAAACAGAAGGTACAATTTATAGGTAGCTCTCAGTACAAAGGAGTACGTAAATTTTGATAGTAACAGTATTTTTGAAATTATTGGCAAATTAAAAGGTCTTGATCATTATAGAAGCAACTGTCATTCTTCAATTATTATATTGTTCATCTGCTGGCCGGAATTAATAGAGCACTTTTGCAGTTTTTCCATTCAATGTACTTCAACTCTTAAAAGGAGTAAGGATGACAATCGGGGAGGTTCAGGACGAGGTAACCCTCCCCGCACCCTATCCCATTTATTTTTTGAAACTTTATTTTATATAAAACCCCACAATATATAGAGCGGGGTGGGGTATGCTTTTCCCAACCCCTCCCATTTACCCCATTTAACTGATTTATCCAAATTATTTATTAAAATGAATAAATAAATAATATAATGAATATGATATAATATATGAAGTAATTTTAAAAAATTATTGAAAACCATATCACAAACATTAAAAATAAGCATAAATCTCACTACTAAACAAATGAATTCAATAAAAATTTTTAATAGGTAAATTCAATAATTTTTTAAAATAACATTAAAAGAATAAAAAAAACTAAATAATAATTTAAAAAAAAAAGGCTAATTGACACTTATGTCCCCTAAACTATGGCCGAATTTGTACTTTACCCTCTATACTTTTTTTTTCCGCCATTAAACCTCCTGAACTCTCATAAATTGGCAATCGCTGAAGGAATTTGCCCTCTCACCAGGTGCAACCAAGGGGCAAATTCCTTAAATGTTTGCCAATTTATGAGAATTTAGGGGGTTTAATGATTAAAAAAAAAGGTATATGGGACATAATCCATATTTTAAAAGTGTTTAGGGGTCATTAGCGCCAATTAACCTAAATAAATAAATAAATATTATATTTTAAACGGGTATAGGGCGGGGATGAGATTTATAATCTCCGCTACGCCCCACCTCATTACCACTAAATTGAAACACGTCTCCACCCCAAGTGCTGGTCCACGTACACACGGGTTATTTTGTTGTCCCTAAAAAGGTGAGAAAAAGTTGGTAGACATGTTGTCACGTCACATAACTTACATCTCACGTAACTGGCGAGTGAGATCTAAATCTTTTTATATAAATTAAATTTTAAGATCATAGTACAACGACATTATTTTTATTTTATTTTTTATTTTTTTTTATTTTTGTTATTTGCTAAAATGAAAATTTTAATTCCCAGATGAAATCTTCAATTTCATAGGCTAATATAGAATCTTTGAAGAGTATATACACATGCATCATATGCAAACTGGAAACAGGCATGTATTCTTTGATGATATAACCAAAGAGAATTAGCATACAATAATAAATAAAGACAATGGAAAGACATCATGTTTTGCCATTTCAAATGGGACATTCCCATATTCATTACAAAACAATATGCAAAAACAATTTAATAAACAAATGATTAATTAATTTGGTTTTTAATTCTTGGAATAGAGTGATAATTGCAGGCAGAATCTTTGTGACTGAAAGCACAACAACAATATGAAATTATAACAGTTGTGGGTATGGCCCTACAATCTAAATAAATAATAACAAATTATTCCTGAAGAATTAGAATTGCATCAAGTCATTGATCGATATATATCTACCTCATAATTGTCAATTCAAGTCCAATTAATTCCAGCTAATTGGACTTCAATAACAACAACAGAGAATCTAAGAACAATTCTTGGCAATTAATTTGGTCAGCATCCGGACAAATAAATAGTTTGAATGAGATTTAAATGTATGCAAGACAATTATGTTTTGTAATCTTCCTTATAGTATATAGGATTGGAAAAAAAAAAAATTAAAAAAAAAATACCCAAGTAATGTAAGTGTTCTAAAAACCTGAGAATGAATTTGAAGTTTTGAACCATTCCATAGAGTTTTCTGATATATTTCGAAAGGGTCGGACTATAAACAACTTAAATTATATAATATAAATTTGCATTTTCAAATTTTAATATCTAATTAACCACACATTCATAAATTCATTTATCCTCTATCAAATAATTGTGACAGTTATTGTGTTGATATCCATTAATTTATATATTTAATATATTTAAGTTTTTTTATAGCTGTTGAATTGAGATCAAATAGATAGTTAGATATTAATCAAGTCATAAATTTAATTAATAAAAACTTTTAATTGATAATCAACCGGATAATAATTCTCTGGTCATTTAGGATTAAACTTTTTATTTAGTTTTGTGATGTTTATAAAAGGACGGTATTGAAAACAAAATTTATAATTTTATATATCTTTCAAGATACATAATCCCAAGCCGGCAAATATAAAACATATCCGAACTAAGAACATTTGTCATTGTTATCAGAATGAATAGAACAAGACTACCAATAAAATATTAAAAGGCCAGCCAATGAGTTGTGACTTAGTAGTAGCACCTATTAGATATAAATAGCAATCTTTGTTACAATGAAGGAAGTGATGGCAGAGATTACATATAGCTATAGTGTTGAAAGTTAAAGATATCATCATCATCATCATTCCTCCTGATTCAATTCAAAAGAAAAATGGGGGAGAAAGATGGCATGTTCCGGTACGCCGACGGCAAGGACAAGGTGCTGATGATACTAGGGACTCTGGGCAGCATTGGGGATGGATTGCAGTACCCTTTGATGATGTTTGTTCTTAGCAATGTCATCAATGATTATGGAAATCCTGGTGCTACCTTGTCTAATGCTGATGTAGATAAGGTATGTGTGTTTTCTTTGATCCATGTATGTTATATATATATATATATATATATATATATATATAGCTTTTTTTTACAACAGTTTGGTTGTGTAACTGCATGCTATAGCAAGTAAATATCGGTTTAAGTGAAAATATATATCGCTCTAAATTTTTAGAAATCTCTGTAAAAACATCGGAAATATAATCAATATTTTTTTTATATCCTTCCAAAAATATATTAAAATCTATTGTAATATTTTGTAAGAAACCTCAATTAAAAGTGATAGGAATTCAACTTTAGTCATATTGCTCCTTTATATATGTTTGCTCTCTAATTTCATGTAGCAAACAAATTCCCTCAGTTCTTCAAATAGAAGTTTAAAAAATAAAATTAAAAAGTGATTTTTTTTTTAAGGTCTAAATTTGAATATAATCAAATCATAGTGACACGAACACTAACTTGATAATTATTAATTAATACTCTAAATTCCATTTTCCAGTATGCACTCAAGCTGTTCTATGTTGCAATTGGTGTTGGCCTTTCTGCTTTTGTTGGTAAGTTCAATTCTTAAAAGACTATTTTTCTTCTTTCATGATCTTTTTGTTCCAATCAAGGAAGTAAATATCGATTTCAGTCTAAATTTTTTAGAAATTTCAGTGAAATTATCGGAAATATTGCCAATATCCTCAAAATATCGGGATATTCAATGATTTTTTTATATGTAATCACTGTCAATATATGGAAAATATCAAGGATATATTGGGAGTATTATTGATATTTAGTTATTTACTTCCTTAATTGGTTCCAATGTAATACAGATTAATACATAAACTGGGACTTATTTAAGCAAATTCTTGTTACATCCTGGTTGGAATTTTTGTTTTTTTTTTTTTTTTTCCTGCAGAAGGAATTTGTTGGACAAGAACTGCAGAGAGACAGACTTCTAGAATGAGAATGGAATATCTGAAATCTGTTCTTAAACAAGAAGTTGGTTTCTTTGACACCCAAGAACAAGGTTCTTCCACAACTTTCCAAGTTGTCTCAACCATTTCCAATGATGCCAATTCAATCCAAGCTGTTATATGTGAAAAGGTAATAATTCTCTAGTCAAGTAGTTCCTTAAAAAAAAAAAATTCCAGGACCAAAGTTACTTAATGTTAATTTTTAAGTAACTTCGGTCCTGAAAACCTGACTAGAGAAGAATCCTGAAAAAATGTTGTTTTTTGAGAACTATCAGTAGTATTAGATGAAAGTTTCTACTAATTAAAATGATGCTATAGAGCATGAAAAGGATTGAATTTAACTGACAAATTTTATTCTCAAATTTCTTCATGTAGATACCCAACTGCCTTGCATTTATGTCAACTTTCGTGTTCTGTCTCTTGCTTTCCTTCATACTATCTTGGAGACTTACACTGGCAGCTATTCCTCTGACACTGATGTTCATTGTTCCGGGACTCGTATTCGGAGGCCTGATGATGGGAGTAATAATGAAGATGATAGAATCATATGGGGTTGCTGGTGGGATTGCAGAACAAGCAATTTCCTCCATAAGAACTGTGTACTCATACGTTGCCGAGAATCAGACACTTGACAGATTCAGCAGTGCACTTCAGACAACTTGTGAGTTGGGAGTCAAGCAAGGTCTCATGAAGGGCTTGTTGATGGGAAGCATGGGAATGATATATGTTGGTTGGGCATTTCAGGCTTGGGTAGGGACTTATTTGGTCACCGAAAAAGGAGAAAAAGGCGGTTCCATTTTCGTAGCTGGAATCAATGTAATCATGGGAGGATTGTGAGTTAATTTCTTCCTGGCTTGATGATCATTAATTATATAAAACTGATTTTATGTTTTAGAGAAACTCATCATATAGTTTTTGTTCTTGTTCTTGTAGGAGTATTTTGGGTGCACTCCCAAATCTATCTTCAATCACAGAGGCAACAGTTGCTTGTACTAGAATCTTCGAAATGATCGATCGAGTTCCTGCTATAGACACAGAAGATAAAAAGGGGAAGGCTTTATCATATGTAAGAGGAGAGATTGAATTCAAGGACATCTATTTTTGCTATCCATCAAGGCCTGATACACCAGTCTTACAAGGATTGAATCTTAGAGTTCCGGCGGGGAAAACAGTAGGTCTTGTAGGTGGCAGTGGTTCTGGGAAGTCCACAACCATTGCATTGCTTCAAAGATTTTATGACCCCGTAGAAGGAGAAGTTCTCTTAGATGGGTACAAAATCAGGAGACTTCAGCTCAAGTGGTTGAGATCCCAGATGGGGCTAGTTAGTCAGGAACCAGTCCTTTTCGCTACATCTATAAAAGAGAACATATTGTTTGGTCAGGAAGGAGGTTCTATCGAAGATGTGATCAGCGCGGCTAAGGCTGCTAATGCACATGACTTCATCACTAAGTTACCAGAAGGATATGAAACTCAAGTAAGCTGATATCAGGTTCCTGTGCTTGGTTTAATTACAAATGAATTGTTTCGGATTTTTTCTTTTTTCCAACTTCTATATGATGATTGATGAATCTCTGTGACTGCTTGCAGGTTGGCCAATTTGGTTTTCAAATGTCCGGTGGACAAAAGCAGAGAATAGCCATTGCAAGGGCTCTAATCAGGGACCCGAAAATCTTGTTACTTGATGAGGCCACTAGTGCATTGGATGCACAATCTGAAAGGATAGTACAGGAAGCGATTGATAAGGCAACGGTAGGAAGGACAACGATCATCATTGCTCACCGCCTGTCCACAATACGCGCAGCAAATCTGATTACAGTTTTTAAAGCAGGAAAAGTGATCGAATCCGGCTCACACAATGAGCTGATACAAATGAATGGGGAATACTACCAGTTGGTACAGTTGCAACAGATGGCAATGCAAAATGAGACTTTTAATGATTTCAATCATCAAATGGATGATAGAAATCTGTACAGGATGGCTGCTGCTCCGAGCCCTATGAGTGTGAGGTCTAGTGCTGCAAGCACACCGGTGATACACCCCTTTAGCCCTGCTTTTTCGATGAGTACACCTTATTCCTACACCATCCAGTACGGTCCTGATGGTGATAGTTTCGAAGATAACATAGATGAATCAAGTTATTATTCTCCGTCCCTATGGCGTTTACTCAAACTGAACACTCCTGAATGGGGAACAACATTGCTAGGATGTATAGCAGCAATAGGTACTGGAGCAGTTCAACCCATAAATGCCTATTGCGTTGGTTCGCTTATATCAATTTATTTTCGAACAAACAAATCAGAAATCAAGTCCGAGTCCAGAACCTTGTCACTAGTTTTCTTAGGCATTGCTGCTCTCAATTTCATCTCCAGCACTCTCCAACACTACAGTTTTGCAGTTATGGGAGAAAGATTGACCAAAAGGGTAAGAGAGAAATTGCTCGAAAAGATGATGAGTTTCGAGATAGGATGGTTTGATCAAGAAGAGAATACAAGTGCAGCCATCTGTGCAAGACTAGCCACTGAAGCCAGCATGGTTCGATCCCTTGTTGGGGATCGAATGTCCTTGCTGGTTCAAGCAATCTTCGGTTCTATCTTGGCTTATGCATTCGGACTTGTACTCTCTTGGAAGCTAACGCTAGTGATGATCGCGGTGCAGCCAGTGGTGATTGGCAGCTACTATGCTAGGAGTATGTTGATGAAGAGTATGGCCGGAAAAGCTCAAAAGGCGCAGAAGGAAGGAAGCCAACTAGCAAGTGAAGCTGTCATTAACCACAGAACAATAACCGCTTTCTCTTCTCAGAAAAGAGTATCGGGGCTCTTTAAGGCCACGTTGAGAGGTCCCAAAGAGGAGAGTCTTCGACACTCTTGGCTTTCCGGTATTGGCCTGTTTAGCTCTCAATTTTTCAACACAGCCTCTACTGCATTAGCATACTGGTACGGTGGAAGACTCTTGATACAAGGAGAAATAACGCCGGAGCACCTTTTCCAAGCATTTTTGATATTGCTATTCACTGCTTATGTGATTGCTGAAGCTGGAAGCTCAACCAATGACTTATCTAAAGGAAGTGGCGCTGTTCGTTCAGTTTTTGCAATCCTAGACAGGAACACTGAGATTGATCCTGAAACCTCATGGGGTCGCGACATTAAAAAGGACATACGTGGGCGCGTAGAGCTGAAGAATGTGTTCTTTTCTTATCCGGCCAGACCTGATCAGTTGATATTCAAGGGATTGAATCTTAGAATTGAAGCAGGGAGGACAGTGGCACTAGTAGGGCAGAGTGGCTCTGGAAAATCTACCATCATTGGACTTATTGAGAGGTTTTACGATCCATCAAAAGGATCGGTATTCATAGATGAACAGGACATCAAGAGCTACAATTTGAGAAAGTTAAGGTCGCATATTGCATTAGTCAGTCAAGAACCAACACTTTTCGCTGGAACCATCCGCGAAAACATTGCATACGGAAAAGAAAATGCTAGAGAATCAGAGATCAAAAAGGCTGCATTTCTTGCCAATGCTCATGAATTTATCAGGTATGTATGATACGTAACGTTAACGAGATGTAAACTACTTATTCAAAAACCAATTTCTTTGTTGATCATGTAATTGTTTTTGTTCACTTTACAGTGGAATGAAAGATGGGTACGACACATTCTGTGGCGAAAGAGGAGTTCAGCTATCAGGAGGTCAGAAACAAAGGATTGCACTTGCTCGTGCGATCCTGAAGAACCCTGCAATCCTCCTGTTGGATGAAGCTACAAGTGCACTGGATAGTGTATCAGAGAGCTTGGTTCAAGAAGCACTTGAGAAAATGATGGTTGGCAGAACAAGCATAGTTGTTGCTCACAGGCTCTCTACAATACAAAAAGCAGACACCATTGCTGTTATCAAGAATGGAAAAGTTGCAGAACAAGGGACACACAATGAACTGCTTTCCTTGGGTCGCGGAGGAGCTTACTATTCTCTGATCAAACTACAAGGCGACAGCTCCCCTTACCGGTAAATTCGAGCAACTATGGGTTGAAATTAATCGATGTTGCATTACACATCATATGATCCAGCCTGTCATGCACAGAAGTTAGAATTGGTCATTTAAAGTTGTGTAAATATGAGGACTTCCAGGTTGTATTATATACTTTATGTTCAGTTTTGAATTTTGTATGCAATAGTTTCAAATCGTCAAGTGAAATTAAGTCACAAAGATAGTCTTTGTACTGTATTGTGATTCTTGTGAACTTTGGTCAATCTGCATTCTAAAATAATGATCTTGATGGGCTGGTAATTTGACCCAATGTTGCACAAAGAAAATGTTCATAGGAACTATAAACAGGCACCTTTTTTTTTTTTTTTTTTTTTTTTGAAATCCGACACCAATCGTATAAGGGATCTGCTGGAACCTGTCGAGATCAACCTTGAAATGCAATTCTAGCTATTGGGGAGGATCTCTCTTCACTTTACGATTTAATAGGTAAATGTGAGACTCGAACCCCTATCACTAAAGTGAAAGGGAAGTGTCTAACTACTTTACTATAGTGGATGCACCGATTAGTATCCAATTACAAATATCGTTAGATAATAGCTGATCATGGTGGCTTGAACAGATTGATTTGAATTAAATGTTCATCAAGTACCAATCAAAAAAAAAAAATCAAAAGTAATGACGGCAAAGCAAGACAATTTAAGACTTCCATTTTGTGAACAAAGACCAAGTCTCATATGGTCATACTTCTTGCATGACCTGGAAGAGAAAATCTTCGATGCAGTCGATGTTCCAATGTTCCATCCAGTGAAAATTTAACACATGATCATATTTGATTTAAAAAAAAAAAAAATCAATGAAAAAATAAATAAATAAAAACTTTAATATATTTCATCGTTTTCTTGGAAGATTCTTGATAAATTTTAAAATCATTCCAATTTCTTTTAAAATGTAATTACAAAAAGATAGGGAAGGTTCCTAGAATTAATCGTGAGATACAAGAAAATTAAAGCTAATTAATAGTAGTGAAACTTCAAGGAAATTCACATAATTTTTAATCGACAAGCTTCAAGAAAAATATCAAAGTGAATTCACACCTTGTCTATGTGTACATCAATCATTGCTTTCTTTTCTCTATCAACTTATCAAATGACAAATGGTAACCAAACACACCATTGCCGATTCTATTAAACAATATTTTTTTTTATTCCCCCAAAAAAAAAAAAAAAAAAAACTATACAGTATTTTTTTATCCACGATTTCAAGTCTCGATCAACCAACCTACTAGCAATTTTTTTAACAAAACAAATAATATTCTCCGATGAAATTTTAATTGGTTCTCTGGCTGAATCCTATTTTGTCTACATGAATGACATAATCAGCCACACGTGGCATTGTTTTTTAAATTATTTATTCGGGATTTTCAGAATAGTTTATCATGATTCATTAAGATCAAACATTATATATAAGGGTGGATCCATGAAATTTTTACAACCCGGGCTAAGTTATATATATATAAATTTTTTTTGTACACACTAATATTATAAAGTCAATTCCTTAATTATCAATAGTTAAATTTAACTATTTTTATTTATTCAATATATTTTAATACTTAATTATTTTTTTAAAAGTATTACACTAATTCAGGATTTTAAGACATGGCATATTTAAATCCACAACCTCATGGTGTAGATGTGAGGAGGGCAAACAACTGGATCAACCTCATATTGTCTAATCCAATGCTTAATCTAATTAATGACTTACAAACCCTCACATTAAATTATTTAGTCAATATATATATATATATTATGTTTTTAAATGAATTCTATAAATAAGATGAGGTTGCCCAGTGGTTTGACTGTCACTTGTGCACATGAGATCGTGAGTTCGAAAACAAAATGAGATGCATATAAATTATATAATCAAACGATCAAAATAAAATCAATGAAATATTATATGCAAAACAACCACAAAATAATACGTTTATCAACTGTAATTGATTATTTGTAATTTTTATTATTGTCTTTTGATTTTAAGTTAGAATAAATTAATGAAATAAATTATATTATCAAAAACCATTTTAAGATTATTATAAAAATTATCTACAAATATTTTTTGAAAAAAAAAAAAAGACAATTATCTACAATTTTATAGGCAAAAGTATAAAGAAATATATATATATATATATATATTTTTAGGGGTGCCCCGAGCTATCACTGACTACATGCACAGCTGACAGTTTTTCATTAATCGTGTGTGGCTTGCAAGTTATTTTTTTTTTGATTAAGCTGACTATATTATTAAAAAAAAAAAAAAAAAAAAAATCAAAACAAAAGAAAAAGAAAAGCAAAAATAAAGTGGCACGCATGCTCTAAAACAATAATCTAAAAAGGTACGCAGACCTCAACGGAAAGTAATGAAACATGAACCTGAAAATGCATAAAATTAATCATTTCCTTTTGCCTCAAACGATGCGGCCCAATTAGAAAGAAAACACGACTTAATTCTGCATGGGCCGATGAAGCTACAAAATCAGGGCTAATCTTAGTCTCAATAACATGGAAGCACGTAGAACTTCCCTTACTCGGTTGAGCCTTGAAATTAGATAAACTCTTGAAAGTTGGTTTCACTCTTCTATTGTGGCTTGCAAGTTATTATTAATATTATTGTTTGAAGTATACCAAAAAATATTATAATAAATTTTGATATCGAATGGATCAAGGGTCTATCGGAATATGTCAATATCAAACGTTACATATACGGTCTAGATATATACTTCTGAGTTCTGACACCAAATATGTTAGGGGTTTGTCATAATATGCCAAGAAAAAATGCCACATATGTGGGCAGGATATCTACCCATACTCAAACAATATCAAGGAGAAAACTAATATTAAAGGTCTCACAGGAAAAATATATTAATATATCAAAACATAATACTGTATAGTCTTTAAGGTAATTATACAAAATAATAATAATATATTGACACTAATTTTGAGAATCAAAATGAAATTCGACTCTATTTTGTATCTCAAATGTCATCTATAATGAAATTTATTTAAATTTCTTTACGATTTCTATTTCAATATATATAATCAAATAATTTGTGAGAAAATAATCTTTCATCTTATTGCGTAAATGTAATATCTCTTTCAATAGTTCCTAATTAATAAATATATAATTCATATAAAAAAAAATTAAAACACGATAAATATTGTATAATAAAATAGTAAAGAAAGTCTTAATTTGTTATAATGAATACCTAATAAAAATAAAAATATATACATATATAGATGAATTTAACACTATACAGTTTATGTATAGTTGAGGGGTAATTACAAGAGAATGTTATTTCTTTTAAAATTTCAAATCTTTGATTTTTATAGATCTTTAATTGAAATCCAATGATTAAAAATTAACCCAGTAACTATACAATAACTGTAAATTTAGTAGTTGAACCCATATATAGACTAGATTATAAAATAATATATGAAATCATGAGAAATGAAAATACTAAAAGAGATTGATTTTGTCTTGAATAAAAAAGTAAGTAGAATAATTTTATATTATTAATAAAATGGGGGACTATGTTACAAACTTACAATTACGTGTATAAGAAAATAACGTGACACTTTTAGGGAATTATTAAATTCTTTCACCGAATTTACAGTGAAATTGCATGGAAAAAGCTTACAACACATCAAACAATAAATTTAACACGCTTTGGCTTTTGCTGAGAAACCCACAACATTTTCTGTTTTTTCAGTGGAATCAATCAATCAACATTCCTTGCTCTCTTCAGAGACTTATCAACGGCAAGATGCGAAGTAGATTGTTCCCATCTGCTTAGAATAAATCTCGACTGCTCATTATGCATACCATGTGATTTTATCTTATAAAGATCAGCTTGTGATTGTAGGGTCCAGATATGATATTCCAACCTGAGAAGTGTGGACATATATATATATATATTCTCGGGGTCCACATAATTATTGACTATAGTATTGTAAGACTTTGAGTTGACTCATAAACTTTTTTTTTTTTTTTTTTTTTCACATAGATCTAAACATTGAAAAAAATAATTTGTTAATACTAAAAACATATATAAATATATACCGTACAAGTTCTCGTACACGTTTTTATTTGTTAAAATTCAGAAGTGGAATCCTAGATTATTTATATGTAATTTATTTATTTATTTATTTTTTATTTTATTTTTTTAGATTAATTCTAAATTATCAGATACGAAATTCATAGGTTATTATATTTTTTATATGAAAAATATAAAAAAAAAAAAAACATATAGAATCTCGCATCCAATAATTATATATATATATATTACCGTTAAAAGCTATAAATACTAAAGTCCGGACAACTCCATTTAAAAATGTTTAGTAACATGTGTACCGGTGTGAAAAGGCATTGGCAATTTAAACATGAAATTGATATGTCCATGATCCATTTTTATTGAAAATCCACCATTTTATTTATTTATTAATCCATATTGACTGAGACTAATTGCAAATTAACAACTACCTAAAATTATTTCTTGTTTGAAAATGTAAAATGTAAATTGCTCTGAAACCAAACATTTTAACCAAAAAAAATAAAATCAAATTCCGATTATAATTCTAACAAGTAACAGCATCAAAAATCAATAAAAAATTAAGCAAAATAAAAAACAAAAAAATTAATCAAAAACCCAACCGCTATCACCACAAAACAGCTTATCATCTTCTTGTTGGGTGCTGCCATAGACTTGAGCTTGATGCCCTTCTTTCCCTCTATGGAGCCTTGACCGTCGACTTTCACATCACCTCCGACCCTGATCTTGTGTCTCTTAGTCTTCCACGCCATGATCTTGAACCTCACCGCCGTCGCCATATCCACCCTGAACTCCGCCTTCGTGGAGTTATTCAAAACCGCCCTGAAAACCGCCTGCAGCTGCCTATCAAACTCAACACTCCCATTCTTATAGGCTTTCTTCTTGTGTCCCTGATAGAAATTGGGGATCACAGAGCTCCCAATCAGGCTGTGGTTCTTTGACGGCGTGTCGTTGTAGACGGCGACGGAGACGTTGACGTTGACGGCGTCGTAGTAGATTCCTTTGTCCTTGTTAGGGTTTTCAAGCTTTAGTACGAAGTAGACCGTGTTGTTGGTGCTTCTGGTGCTTTTGCTCAAGGAGTTGTCGAGGGCAGGAAGGAAAAATGTATCGATGGAGCATTTAGGGTTTGAAGTACGTAGACTTAACCACATGAAGAGAGAAGTCAACCCTAGAGTGAAAATGAAGCTGAAACAACACCGGCAACATCCATGGGACTCCGACATGGTTTTCCGGCCAGAGACAAAAAAAAAGCTGTTTTCCGACCGGCGAGAGACAAAAATAAAAATAAAAAGCTGTTTTCCGATCGACGATGGTTATTAGCTGTTGTAGAAGATGTAAATGTATATTTGTCTAATTCAAAGATATATATGTAATAAATCAAAATTATGCTGCAACATGAAGAAGAAGAAGAAGAAGAAGAGGAGAAATATTTATTTGTGTAGATGAAAAATCATTGAATGTTTAGAGAGTGAGAGAGAGTAAAGATTTATTGTTTCTTTATAGAGACAGTAGAGGACATAATAATATGTTTTCACTTTTCGAGGTGTTGATAATGTTACATGTAGGTGTTGGTAGGTTGATGAATGAAAATGGAGAAAAATTAGCATGCAACGGTGTAATGGATCTTGACCAATGGGTGCATCCCAGGTGGGAAGGAAAATTTATTTGATTGCTCTCATTGACACATGGCATGCATCCATTGATAGGAAACATTACATCAGTGCAGGCAAGTTTTTCCCCTACAAGATGAGAATTGCGTGTATTAACTTAATGATTGACTAGATATAAGGAGGGATAGGTATACGTCCACGCATCCCTATCCCCCAATTCCCTATTTGAGGAAAATGGGATAGAAGAGTTTTGGAGGGGAGATATCCCCATCCTCATCACCATCCTTATTTCTTCGTTTTTTCCTATTTTTTCTTTTTTTTCATTTTTTCCATTTTTTTTTTGTTTTACTAAAAATTATATACTTAAAAAAAAAAAAAAAAAAATCCATTACAAATACAAAAATATTAAGAATAAAAAATAATAAAAATATATATAAAAGGTTTGGAGAAAATGGTAAAATGGGGATTTGGGGACCTCCCCCATGGCCCTATCCTTATTTCAATAAATTTGTGAGAAAAATAGGGAAATCGACCCATTTTAATTTGGGGATGAAATCCCCCCCAACCCCCGATCCCAATTTCGTCTAAAATTTTCCCTTCAAATGAAGATGGGAAAATGTGGATTTGGGTATTCGGGTATTCGGGTATAAGTGTCTATCCCCTTATATAATTAAGGTGGTCCTGTGAGGAGAGTGTATTGGTGGTGGGTGGTGAGATAGTTTTGGTGCAACTTCTGGTGATTGAATTGTAGTGTTGCCTTTGATTGGCTTATATTTGAATTTCAATCTCTGTAGAAAAAGAAAAAAGAAAAGAAAACATTATTTGATAAAGAGAAAAGAAAATCCAGGATGTTGGAAGACATACAAGTTAGGAACTTTAGGAGTTGTTTGTGGGTTCTCCGAATTGTTAATGAACCCCATCTGACCACTAACAATCTTTGCTAGTTGTCTTCTTTTTATATGTCAGGACAGACCAAAAGATAAATAAATAAATAAATAAATTGTAATTGTAATACTATCAATGATTGATGTGTCTTAGCATTAATTTGTTTTGATTTTTCATTCTTTTTATTATTATTATTATGATTCATGATGTGGTAATATATCTTTGTTGATAAGTTAATTTATTTAGTAACAGTTTTCAAGAGCGTACCTCAACTAGTAAATGAACGAGTTTGGGCCAGGCAATCCGATCCAATAGTGTTACATACGGTTGTTTCAACACATGCAGGTAAACCGGTTTTGGACAGGGCTCATTGGTAGGATCGGACCTTATCAAAAAGTTAAGGCCCGGCTCGTACTCAATCTTCATGCCCAATTGGGCCTAAAATTACAGTCCAATCAGGCCCATTTGACACCTCAAAAATAACCTTTGAATACAATAATCTTAACTTCAAATCCTTTTAATAAAGGCTTGGATTATATTTATTTCTCATAATTTTTTTATAAAAATTTGAAATAAATATTCTATGATGTAATTGATTAATCAGTTTTTTTTTAATTTTTATTTTTATTTTTTTTAATTTTTTATTTTTTATTTTTTTTAAGGGTTGATTAATCAGTTTAGATGCCTGAGAATATAACTAATGGAAGTGATTGCTATTTATAAGCCCAAGCATCTATTAAAAAGTTTCAAGATCATCTTCAACTCAGTTCTTAATGATTTTATGACACGTGTGTTTTACCATTAATGTACCATCAACATCTAGAAATTATTCCCTAAGAACTGTCCTAAATATTTTTAATATTATTGTTGGATCGAAAGGCAACCCAAGAGGAAGGTTAATTGGGTTTCTAACAATTTAAAAACAATTAAGCATTTTCCTAACCACAATATTCGATTCTAAAAATGTATGTGAAATGTATAAATACAAATATGAGCAATATAATTAAATTGCACAAATTAAAGAGCTTAGGGATAGAGAAACCAAACACAATAATTTTTACGTGGTTCGGCCTTGTCTACTCCACGTCTCTAAGCTCACAAAGCTTTTTAGAGGATACTCCACTATCAAATTGGTCTTTCGGCCTAGTTCCGGGTGCCAATTAAACCCTTACAACAATATCTACCAAGTGACCTCTCACAATTGGATTTCTCTCACTACAAGTGTTTATCAACACTCAACAAATGTTACAATAAATTGATTACATCATACAATAATTCAAGCTCTCTCAAAGAGTGAATATGAAAATCTAAGTACAAATAAGCCTTTAATGTGTATGGATGGAAGGTTTTGGCTCAACAAAACCTAGAACACTTCATTTGAATGTCAGAAAACTTGGTTAGGCTTTTGGAAGTGATGAAATGGGGTAAAAGAAATTAATTTATAGACAAAACCAAAAATAGCCGTTTTTTGCCTGTTGGAATGGAAAACTACAGTTTAGTCTCTTCGGTTTCAGAAATTTCATTTTGACTCCAGTCATATCTATTAACGGAAAATTACATTCGGGTCCCTATATTTTTGGATATTTCATTTTGACCCCGACTCAACTATAAATCTATAACTTCAGAAATATGACCGCTGCATTGAAAAATTCCATTTTTGTCCCCAATATTATGAACATTTCAGTAAGACTCAAACAGTTTTGACGTCATTCAAATATGTCCCTATATAATGACAGTTTCTGCCCCAAAGTTTCAAAACTGTGCAGTTATACCCTTGATCGACTATAATACATTCTAGGTTGGTTTTCATATCTAAAAGACGAATCTAAATCTCAACCGATCTAGATAAGGTTTAAGAACACTTAGGATCAATAGATAAACACAGTTAATGGATCATAAGGTCCAAACTAAGTCACTTGAGCCAATCTATTCACATCACATGCAATCAAAGACTAATTTACAATATATTAAAAATGATAAGCCTAAAACTAGTCTTACTTACTTCAAGCTTCAATAAATTGTCCCTTTGATATCCAAAAGCTTGATATTTTCTTCTTAAAGCATGTAGATGAATTCTTCAAAGCATTAAAACTTTGGATGGTGCCTTTTGCTCTAATTTCAATATGATTAAAACTTTACTATAACACATTGAAATCAAACTTTGTTAAAACTTCATCAATATTTGTTATCATCAAAATCAAGTATTAAAGCCTTGAAGCTAACAATTATGATAGAAACAAAACTTTAAACTTAACAATTTTATTAAAGTCCATGCTATGAAATAATATTGCCCAGTCAGATGCTCTTGTAGGCCTAAAATGAAAAATACAATAGGCCTTTGGCCCGAATATAATCCGCTAAATAATTCATAGATTTTGCAATACAGAGTTATTGGGCCAGATTCAAGCCCATTATACACAGTGATTTTAATTACGATAGTGTAGATTTTGTTTCTATATAATATTTGTATAAGTCGATTATGGGAATAGAAATTATGGTCGTGGCAGGTCCCGATAAGCCCCTAGCTGTTCGGCGTTAGATTTAAACAAAAAATGTAATTAAAATATAATTAAGCGATAGTTATGAAAGTGTTCAATTTTGTTGATATATAATAAATAGTTGTATAGTTATATGATAGTCATATGAGAGAGTTTGCAATACTTTTTTTATTTATTTATTTAATTTTTTTTTAATTATTGACTTAAAAAAAAAATGGATTTCAATCCAACGTACATGAATTGTTATATGAATATTAGCATGACCACAATATTGAATGTTAAATTTGATTCGTTAAAAAGAAAATGAATGTTATTAAAATTTTAATTTTTATAACAATGCTAGTAAATGATTTATCCTTTCATTTTTATTTTATAAACATTTCCTTTTCTGATTTCTCTAATGTATTTAGAATATTTGTGGGTTCAAATTGCTAATAGAATATTTTTTTTCCACATAATTCAGGAAAAAAAAATCCATAAATTGTATAAAATATCAATTAATTTGGTAACATTAATTTTATGAATACTATGTATCAATAATTTTTCTATTCAATTTTTTTTTAAGAAAAAGAAAAATGCCAACTGTATCACATACACAAAATGACATTGAAAATATTTTATAATACTATATCATTTTGTGAATTTATGGAGGGGCTTACCTCTTAATTAACCTTGTTAATATAATACAGTTCACTACTAATTTGATAATAATATATAACATCATATATCATATTTATAAAATCTCTCTTGTTATTCACGTAACCATTTTTTTATATATTTTTTTGGCATAGGTTGATTAATCAGTTTAGATGCCTGAAAATATAACTAATGGAAGTAATTGTCTATTTATAAGCTCAAGCATCTATTAAAAAGTTTCTAACTATGATAATTTTCAATTAAGTTTTTAATAATTTTATGATACGTGTGTATTAATGTATTATCATTAACATCTAGAAATGATTCCTTAAGAACTATCCTAAATATTTGTAATATCATGACACAGACAAATTTTATATCTAATGACTGATAGTTAAAACTTAATAATTTTATTAAAGTCAATTCGATTTGAGAATATATAAAGTAATATATATTAATTAGTTTTTTATTTTATTTTATTTTTATTTTTATTTTTTTATATATATACATTAACTAACAATAGCAGCTCTTATAAAAATTCATATAAACCTTATCCTACTATTTGCATATAATTAATGGTCCTGCCTATATATGTATAGTTTGTAATACTCAAGTTGTGTTGCAACTTGCAATGCCAAGTTCACAAATCACAATATTTAATTAAAATTTGAAAGTGTAAGCTTGATAGTTGACATAGTTCAAAATTAGTAATCAAACATAACCGTAGATGTCCCATCAAACATAACTGTACATTCAGAGGGGCAATAAACTAAACAATTTACCAATTAATGAAAGTTCAGGGGGTTTAATGTCTAAAAAAAATATTTAGGGGGCAACTTGCTACATCGCGTATTATTCAGGGGGCATTAATGCAATTAAGCCTTACAATTATGTATAAAGTTGGTAAATAAATTTACCGAAATTGTATCATCCCTTAGTCAATATACAACCTTTTAAATTAATGTTGATATATGACTAATAATTATCAATTTACAATGGTGCAAAATAAACTTGAAATCTACTGGATATGACACTTTTAAATAAAATAAAAAATAGAAACAAAATAAAGTTGGGTAATGCTATGAAATAATGTAGCCCAGTCAGATGCTCTTGTAGGTTGAAAAAATAATAATACAATGGGCCTTGGCCTGAATATAATCTGCTTAAAATAATACATAGATTTGTAACACAGAATTATTGAGCCGGATTCAAGCCCATTATAAACATATAGTGATTTTAATTACGATTTTGTCGATTTTGTTTCAATATAATATTTGTATAATTCGATTATGGGAATAGATATTCCGGTCGTGGCAGGTCCCCATAAACCTGTTCGGTTTTAGATTTAAAAAAAATATATATATATATAATTAAGCGATAGTTATGAGAGTGTTCAATTTTGTTGATATAGTTATTTTTTACTTTTTATTTTTTAAATTATTGACTTTTATTTTTAAACAATGGATTTCAACGTACATGAATTTTTACATGAATATCAGCATGACCACAATATTGATGTTAAATTTGATTCGTTAAAAAGAAAATGAATGTTATTAAAATTTTATTTTTTATAACAATGCTAGTAAATGATTTATCCTTTCATTTTTATTTTATAAACATTTCCTTTTCTGATTTCTCTAATGTATTTAGAATATTTGTGGGTTCAAATTGCTAATAGAATATTGCTTTTCAAGGGGAAAAACATCGCAATTGATCATATGCTGAAAAAACCTAGGTAATATCCACACACACATATATTAAAGAAACGAAAATAAAATGGTAAATTGCACAAACTAACCCTGTATTTTGGCAATAAGGCAAAATATGTGAAAATGAGCAACCGCAATAGTACGGAGCCGTGAGAGTAGTAAAATGATAAATAAGATTCGTTCCACGAGGGTTGATGTATTGAATACCACAATTGATTGACTAAAATACTATTTCGACAAGCAAAGATTGGATGATTGAATTACACTACTCAAATTTAACTAAATTAAACTTACAACTAAAATGCAATTACTGAAACTAAACAAGCAAACAAACTCAAGCACTTGGATGTAAATATATGTGAAAGAGGCTAAAACCTTGAATCCACCTATCCAATTCTCACCAATTTTAGGCACATCATTGAAATAAAGTATGCAAGTGTGTATGTAGATTCTTATGCCCTTAATTAGTCTCTAACCTATCTCAAGTGATAAAAATAATATTCATGTGTATCAACAACCTATTTCTCAATGGTTATCCAAACTACACACAAATTCATTAAGCAAAGTGGCATATAAATGGAATCCTACAAGCTAGTATCACATATCTCTATCTTACTAGACTTGTATCATGCATTTCATCGATCACATAACGTGCTTCTCCTCTCGGTACTTTACACAACAATCAAAGAATCATCTAAGTGTTAGCTAGGCATCTAGAAGCATTAAGCATTAGAAATACACATACATAACACAAGCAATAGTGATAAAGTGATGGCCTTTATTGATAATTCATGGAAAAGGTTTCATCTTGGCCTTAGCCAGGATGGTTTTAGTTTATATTACAAAATATGGCTACAAAAGATAGGAATATTATGCAAGCCATCTCAAATACAAGTGAATAAATTAATAGAAGAGAGTGTAGAGAAAACTCATTGGTGCTTCCCTTCTTGGTGACTTGATGTGCTTGGCTTGCTTCCTTTCTTGATGCTTCCCTTTATGCTCTAGTGTTGGGTTTTGATGGTGGGAAATGGTGGAAAAGTTGGATATTTGGTGTTTGGTGAAGTGGATTTGGAGTTTGGATGATCGATTTGAGGTTGGATGTGATGATGTTGTGGATTTGGAAGGTAAAAATGTGTTCTTGGAGTGTTTGGGATGTCAAGGGTCGTGCAAAAGGTGGTGGAAAAGAGAGGAAGTGGAATATATATAGGGTGTGGAATTATGGCACGAAAACCTAGAAATTAAAATCCTGATATGGAAGTAAAGGGCGCTGTAGGAACATCGCCTGAACAGCGACTGATCTCTGGAATTATTTTTGGAGCTTTGGCAGCTGTTGGAAGCTGTACGGTTGTTGTACAAACAACCCTTTGTACAGTTCTTTAGTGGTTTCCAGCATTGCGCACCGTAATGGAAATAGGTATAACTTCCTCCAAAAATATCGGAATCACAATCTGCAAACTAGACAGCCGAAGATTTCCAAAAATAGGTAGCACAAAACCTAGTTCAATCTAAGGTGGGAGATATGGCCCCTGAAATATAGATATACTACACGAGTCTTTTCCATTTCAGTTCTTTTTACTTCCAAAACTTATCAATTAAGCTCAAATACTTTATTTATGGCAAATAACCTACACAAAGCTCACAAAACACATTAAATATACAAATATGCTTGAAAACGAGTACAGTTGCTAAGAAATGGGTGCTACACCAAGTGTACAAATGGGCACTATCAATATGCTATGAAGACCTTTAATTATAGACAAATTGATCCCCTTCATTTAACGGTAAATAGTTAGACTTAACCCTTGACTTTGAAAATCAAGGTAAAATGGTCATTTTACCTTACAAATAAATATAAGTGTTTGACCTCGCTAGTGGCGTGTCAAACTATTTTATATTTTTATATTTTTATATTCAACCTTGTTAGTGGACGAGTTAAGAGACTAGTATAGCAACAAGTAAGGGTATCATTCCGTAGGGAGGTGTCATCCGCCAACTGTCTTGAGTTTTTGTGTTTAGTGAAAGCATGTAAATAAGAATACGAATGTGGTGAAAATGGTGTGTGAGGTGTATGCACATGCGGATGTGTGTGCAAAGGAAATGTAAATAATGGAAATGAAAACAAGAGAATATGGAAGGGTGAGAATGGTGTTTAAAGTGACAATAAAATGGTGGTTAGGAGAGATGTAAGATTGTGGTCATACAAGGTAAATGGGTTCACCATACACAAGTGCACACCTAGTTGATTGCTAGGCATTAAATTCGTCCAATTCAAGTTAAGGGCTTGCTCTCTCAATTAAGGGATTCGAATATACTAATCACTCCTCAATGGTCATGGATACAGCAATTGTGTCTCTTGTCCCAACCATTAAACACATGAACATATAGCCAAAACCGATTCTAGCACGGCTATGCATAAAACAAGTTTTATCCATTCTTTTAGAGTTAAGTTGTCTAGGTTATACCCGGATTGGTCTTCTATGGAGTTACAACCCGAACCCACGTACACTCAAACCTATCTAAACAAGGCATTTACACACCCATGCATATCAAGATAAGAGATTAATCAATAACGACAAGAATGAATCAAAACCCAAATCAAAATAAGAACAAATCATACATAAATAAGCACATGCGAAGGCTTACAAATATTTCTCAAGTGGGGATTACACATTAAAGAAAACAAGAAATACAAAAGAAGAGATAGAAGGTTATAACCCTTGAAGATGACCTTCTCCAAGAGCTGCACGATTTCCTAGCTCAAAATTGATCCAAGACCACTCTTTTCTCCTTGCAATCTACTTGTAAATATGGTGGAGGATGTGTAGAAGGTGGATGTGGTGAGGCATCCATGGAGGTTCTCCTCCATGGAGCCTTTGGAAGTCTCTCTCTCTCTCTCTCTTATTTAGGTGAAGGAAAATGAAGATGATGATGATGGAGTGTGGGCTGCTGTTTTGGGTATATTTAGGTGTAGGAGAGGAAGAAAATGATGTATTTATAGTATGGGAAGGTTAGGGCACGAAATGGGTGCGAAAAGTCTCATTTGCCCCTCAGAAACGACATGCCGCGATTAGGTTTGTAGGTGTGTCACAGTCTAGGTCGTCACAACACAATAGCGGTAGAGATTTCTGCGGTTTAAGTGTTGCAATTAGGATTCTAGCCTCGCACATTACAAAAATGGGCATAACTCCCTCTAGAAAACTCAAAATCGTGATCCGTAAAAACCGTAGAAACGTAGACTTCTAGGGCTTTTCGAATACTTTGAGCTCAACCTAGTTCAATCTGATGAGAGAAATATGGCCCCCAAAAGTTGGGTGTTATGCACAAAGCTATATGTCGCGGTCATATTTCTAGCCTCACGTACGGTTACGAAAACGGACAAAACTCCCTCTAGAAAATCCGGAATCACAATATGTAAAAAGCGTTAGAAAGAAGACATTCGGGATTTTCCAAATATATATGGATCTCAACGTGTTTCGATCTGAAGAGGATGATATGGCCCTCGAAAGTTTAGTGTTATACATGGGCATTTGCAATGTCAGCTAATTAACCTTTGGAAAACATAGTTTACCTGTGCCGTGGCCTTATTGCTGCGCTCTGGCTCAACAGCAGATCCACTTTGGAGCACCTTGTTTAGCTTATCGTAATTGACCTCAAATCACGCCATGTTTTGGGTCAACGGTGAGGCAGCGACAACTCTGCATGGCTTCTAAATCTTTATTGTTTTGCTCAGTTTGACCTCCCAATCTTGACTTTAAGCTCAAACACCAATTATAGGGGATATGTACTTATACATGGCTCACAAAACACATTATATACAAAAACACGCTTGAAAACGAGAACAACGATAGGAAATGGGGACCTCAAATAGGTATATAAATCGTCTAATCAGTATTTTAAACTAATCTCGAAACTCTTAATAAACACAACTCTACCTAAAGAAAAATTATAAAAAAGAACCCATAAATATATGTAATTACAAAACAACCCCAACTACAAAAAAAAGGGGGAAAAAATCTCCACCAATTGTTACCACCGGTGGAGGGAATTTCCTCCCATCGTAGAGGAGATCGCGTAGGAGATCGTTCAATCTCCTCGAAGGAAGATCATTGATCTCCTGCGAAGGTGATCGAATAATCTCTCACAGAGAAGATCGATGGTCTCTTATGTAAGAGATCATGGATCTCCTCCGCAGTGGAGTTCGACGATCTCTTCTGTGGAGGTCGTTCGATCTCCACGAAGGAGATTTAGTCTACACCAGTGGTGGAGTCAACTGTCGGTGGAGTTTTCTTTTTCTTTTTAAAATTTGTCAAAAAAGGATATTATAGTCTTTTCACAGTCAACAATTAAATCTAACGATTGACCGTTAACTGTAAGGGATATAATTGTAATTAAAGACATTCCTAACATATTTTACCTTATTGCCAAAACACATGGTTTGTTTGTGCAATTTACCCAAAATAAAAACAAGAAATAAGAAATATAAAGCTAAAAAAGCCAAGGGTACGTAGACCTAACAACAAAACAAAGAGGTGCACAAGCCTCAACAAACAAAGAAAAGAAAACAAATTAATGAAAACAAAAAGACTTTTGGCTGGTACAATCATTGCCCACCAAAGAAGAGTAGAAAACCGAAGTAGTAGACCACCACAAGTCAATATCTAAACCCTGTTTAGAAAGAGCGTCTGCCACTTTATTATCCTTCCTAAAAATATAGTTTTTTTTTTATATATTATTATTATTATTATTATTATTATTATTATTATTATTATTATTATTATTATATCTCAACGAGGTATTGGCATTGGAGCCCATTAGGGTGGGGAAGGTTCCCCCACCCCCAACCCCACCCCCATTCCTAAAACCTTCCTACATCCCCGCCCCCAAACCCCATTTAAAGGAAGTGGGGTTACGGATGTTTGGGGGGAGGTTCCCCTGCCCCCACCCCGTCCCCAATTTCCCTCATTTCTTCTATTTATAATCTCAATATTTTCCAATTTGAAATTCATAATTTAGAATTTGGAATTCGAAATTCGATCATCTCAATCTTTCAATTCACTCTGTTTCAATATCCAATCGAATAAATAATCAAAATATCCAATCTAAAATATTTAGTTGGAATTTAATCCATAATTAATACAAATATATATAGTAATATAGATGGGTTAATGACTTGGTGGCGGTAGGTAGGTTAGCGAGTGACTGCGGGTTAGAGTTAATTTTTTTTTTAAACAAAAAAAAATTATATATATATATATATATAATTTCTCTATTATCAATTCATCCTGTTTTATATGAGGACGAAGATTGTGAACCATTAGATTTACATATTTTGACTCAAAGTGTATGCACTTGTCAAAACTTCTCCATAATATATGGTCTGCATTCTTCTTCCTGATATATTTTATATTAGGAGGATCTGACAATAAAAATACTATATATATATGGAGAAAATGGGACCCCACCTCACCCCACCCCATTCCACCCCATTTTGGATTTGGGAGCAAAATTTGCACCCAACCCAAACCCCATTTGGTGGCAAAATTTCCCCCCAAATGGGTGTGGGGCCCGTGGGGGAAATTCCCATCCCTAATCTCAACATATTCAAGTCCCGATAAATATGTGACTGTTTGATATCAGATTTTTTAAATAATGATAATAATAAAAAATACCATGTCTCCACCAAGGTTGGAAAAAAGGGATATTTTGGATTGGATGTGGTGATATATAATATGTGGGATAGAGCACAATAGAAAGTGTTTTTATCATTAAGGCTGTGTTTGGTATAAGGGAAAGATGGATGGAGGGAGAGGGTTGGAGGGAGAGGAGAAGGGAGGGAGAGCAAATCTCTTGTTTGGTTGGAGGGGGGGAGTGAAGGGAGAGGGGGAGAGGAGGGAGAGCTTCTCCCTCTGGGCCCACCATATTGGATCCCTCTAATGATGGGTGGATCACAATGGAGGGAGAGTAATGGGGGGCAAAGATAAAATTACCCTCCATTTTTATACTACCCTCCAATTTTTTAAGGGCAATATAGTAATTTTATAAATTATATATATCAATCTATCCATCCAATCCCCTTTTAATACCAAACAACATGGAAGATATATATTATCCTCTCCATCCCTCTTACTCTCTCTCCCTCTTAATTCATCCATCTCTCATACTCTCCATCTCTCCTACCAAACATAGCCTAAGTGCTACTTTTAGAGATGCTAATTAAGGTGAAAGCAAACTGATGACGAGAAAAACTTATATAAGATAGTTTCATTGACGTGGTAATGTAACCACCCAACGAAGGTGTGCCATGTGGTATTTTAAAAGTATTTTTTTATATTCTAAATATAAATGATACACTTTTATTGGACTATCTCACCACGTGGCAGTGACTCAGTGAGACCATCCCATGCAAGTTTTTCCCATCGATAACATAGGTGGTGGTGGTGGCCTGGTGGTTGCTCTTTCCTTTCAAGCTTCCATCATGAACCCACCACTAAATTGACTTGAATTCCAAATTAAACCCTAGTCGGCAACAAAAATACAAAAATAAATGTCAAGTACCTACCTTATCTCTACAACGTACGTTACAAACTTACAATCGGTTACAAATTTCTGTCACTTTCAGCTGAGGAAACAAAACCATTAAAATATGAGAACAAAATTCATAATCCAATGGTTTATTGGTTCATTAACACCTCTATGACATTACCGATCGAGTCCCAAGTATAGCCTGGTGATTGAAGACTTTAAAGAAGCTCAACGGCTCATTTATCCATTAAATCATAAAGTATGAAGACACCTGATGTGGAAGTTATATACCGGACCGTGCTTTAGAGATTAACCTCGTTAGGTCTTGGTAGATCCCTAATCCAGTTGATGTTGGATTTAAAAAAAAATAAAAAAAAACAAAAAAAAATAAAAAAAAAAACAAAAAAACCATTAAAATGAAATGTAATAGTTCATTTCATAACATTTTGAGAATATCCTTGCTTAAATATATACAATAAAGTTCTAACTTATTTCTGCCATGAATTTGAAAAATAAATAATGTTATAGAAATCTTCTGCTTATTATTATTGTAAGAGAAATCTTGAGAGGCCCACTTTGTCACCAGTAGCTCGAACATCCATTTGGATTTGCTGTCTATACTCTCTAAAACTAAACTTTCTATACACTGCTGGGTGGCTGCAACTCTCGATCACAGCTTCATGAGAAGGGCAATAGAAATATGCCATAGAAAACCTTTCAACTTCTGGATGGGCAACCACTCTGTGCTCAATGCTCTTGTAAACTCCATTGCTCACTGCCTGCATGCCCTCATGCCCCATAATTAAATATATATATATATATATATATATATCAAAGTTAACCCAACAAAGCAAAGAATAAATTTTTTAACCTTTTCATGAAGTTTGACCTAAGTTTAATTTCTAACCAACTAGGTTTCCGATAAATTTTAGAAGTTTAGGCTTAATTCCACACGTGGAAGTTTAGGTTTAAAAAAAAGTTTCACCACTGATGAAGCCACCAGCAGTGTATCTCCTCCATCATGGAGTGTCCTCCATGATGGAAGAATCGGATCACTCATCTATGGAAAGAGGTCTCAGGTAGATCAGCTATATTGGAGATCAAGATCAGATCAAATGGCTGAAAGATCTCCTCCACCATTTTTTAAATTTATTTTTTAAATAAACCTTATGTAATCAGATTAAAAAAGTAATAATATATTGGTTAAAATAAATAACTATGGGCATTTTTGATAGGCTAATTGGTACTGATGACCCCTAAACTCTTCAAAAATTTGCACTATGCCCCTTATATTTTTTTTCGGCACTAAACCTCTTGAACTCTCATAAATTGACAAAAACTAACTGTAGATGCCCCCTCATAGGGAGCAATAAACCCAAGTGTTTGTCAATAAATGAGGGGTTTGAGGGGGTTAGTGCCGAAAAAAAGTATAGGGGGCATATTGTAAATTTTTGAAGAGTTTAGGGGGTATCAATGTCAATTAGCCTTTTAGATATTTCACTTGAAAAGCTGGTCAACTATTAATTTGGATGTAAGTCAACTAACAACATCGAATGTTTGTACAATATTTGGTAAAAGGTTCATATGTCTAGAGTGTTTAAACTCGGGGGTGTATGTGCAATTAGTCCAAAATTTTAAAAGAAGTTTTTGACTAATTTCAAAATCAGGTATAATCGGCTTCCACACAAAAAAAAGAAGAAGCAGGATTATCTATAATTAACCTATATATATATATATATATATATATATATTGATTTTAGATTGCTTTTCAAATAAATTATACATGAAATTAAATTACCTGAAATAAGTCACCAATGTTGACAATGAGAACTTCAGGATTAGGTTTAACATTATGCCATTTCCCATCTTTCATCAGCTGCAACCCACCAACCTGGTCTTGATACAGAATGGTGAGGAAATTACTATCAGTGTGAGGCAGCAGCCCATAGACCTCTGAAGATGATGGACATGGAGGATATCTGTTCATTCGAACATAATTGGAGCTTGGTACACAATTCTCTTGAAAATAAGATGATTTTACCCCCAGATTTTGTGCTAAACATTCAGCTATTCTTCGAGCCAGACCGGCAGCTTTCTTCACAAACAATCCAATAGCCGATCTGATCGAGATGAAGATGGTAAAATATTTCATAAAGATTTTATTAAAGACATTTTAGAGGTTATTGATTGTGATAATTGTTTTGTTCATTGCCAAGCTAATCATATAGCTCATGCTCCATCTAAGGGTGTACTGGAAGATGCTCCTTTTTCGTAGTTATTTGTAATGAATTGAAGTTTTCCCTTTCCCCATTAAAGAAAAATATCACTTGCATGATATAAACGTACACAAATATGAAATAACCATTAGACACAAAAATTAACAATATTATAAGTGAAAACACAACAGTATATTATGCTTTCTAAGATATATCGATCTTTATCTTTAATTTATTAAGTCGTTGCTGTTGATATGTATGTTCTTTGGGACATTAATTATTATCTCCAATCTTAAATTTTTGGATATATCGGTAACTTAAAGGGTTTATATAGGGCGGTTTTACAATGAAACTTCTCAAAAAAAAAAAATGTTCTGCATCTCCTCTTCAAAATAACAAAAATGTTTTGCATTTAAACAGATACATTTGTAATATTTAGCAAAATATTTATTGGCAGAGTCTTGGTTTTGCCTTTTCTTATAGTTAATTATAAAACTTATTAAGTTCTTGGAATGATAAAGACACTCACGGCTTAGTAGGTAGTGTCTTTGTTTAACACCTGTCAATCATTTAATTTTAATTACATAAATATCATCGTACATGTTTCTATTATTTATAAAAATGTCACTCAAATGGACACTAGTCTACTTGGGAACTGCCACTGGAGTGTACAAACACTCCTCTAAGTTCAAATATAGTCTCAATATATATATATATATATATATATATATATATATAAAATGATAATGATATACGCAGGGGCAGAATTAGAATTATGGAATTTAGGGGCTAAACGATACAAACTTAAAAATTATAAGTTTTTTAGGGGTTAAACCTAAAATGTGTATATATATATATTTTTTGTGTGTGTGTGTGGGGGGGGGGGTCCGCCCCTGGATATATGAAATTAACACGCATTATTGTGTATTGAAAAAAAATATATTGTTGGTGTAGTTGAATCATTGAATTCATTGAATTCATGGGATAGAAAAAAGATAAGTAGGGTATGAAATATGTTTGGAAGTTATAGGTTGTTTACAAATCAATGTCATTCGTGCATGGACATCTTCGTACATGAAATGACTTGGATAAGGTTTGAAAATTAATTAGAATTTAGATGTAGAAGTGCATGAGGCGTTGAAGTGAAGTTTGAAGTACTACTTTGCGTGTCCATCTAACATTTAAAGTCTTTTAATGGTCGTCCCACATAAAATATCCAACATTTGCTTTTATGTGAAACCCTTAATTTGCTTTTGGCCTATTTGATATGGCACATACAAGTGTACTTATGATAAGGCACCTATTTGTTTGGTAGCTACTATAACTAGTTTAGATGGGGAAAAAAATTAGGGTTTTGAATATTTCATTATGTGATTAATTTGTCACTAGACAAAGTAATTTGTAAATTATTAATTCGTATATAACTTATTTACCTAACTAAAAAAACTATTAATTGGTTAATGAAGGTAGAAATCATTTAGGTGAAACCTTTCTTTGTCAAGTTTTATATACATGGTGATCATATCAACACAGATAAATTGCATGCATCAAACCATACATAGATTTAATGCAATAAAATAGTACCTGGAATTGTTGCATACATCCAATCTTGAGATATCTGTAAGAGGAATGTGAAAGGCTTCTGACCAAGAGAACTGCCTCAAACAAGTAGCTGTAGGGTTCCCCCAACGATAACTATCAGCCGACAAGTTCATGAAATTCTCTTCGGATTTCTTGCAAAAAGGCTGATGAAACATCTTCATCTCCTCATATCTCATGCTGTCCAAAACTTTCCTTGGGATCCCATGATTCACAACTTGAAAGAAACCCCATTCACTTGCAGCTTCAGCCATCTCTTCTATGCATTTGTCAAGTTCCTGAAAGTTGTTCAAAGGATCGTTGACCAAGTACCGGAAATTTAACCGATCAAGATCAATCAGAGGCAGCTCACATTCCTTGTTATTATCAACCATGGAAGAGTTCTGATCATGATCTTTAGCTTTCAAGGCCGTAGAGTTCTGGAAGAGAGCTCTGTAGGTTTCTTGAAATGGAGGTTCATGAGTATTAATATCCATGAAATTTAGAGAGAGAAATGCCTTTGAGTGACTTCTTAGACCTGAGAAATGCAGGATTAATAGTACATATATGATCGTTTACAAAGTAAATGAGAAATGGAAATATTCAAGTGATCTTGTTGTATGTTGTAAATTAAGTACAACATCCATCCATTTGTTGGTCTAAATCTAAGAGTAGTAACTTTTTTTTTTTTGAAACTGTTAAATATTATAAAGCATAGACAGCCAAAAAAACAGCCAGCTGAAAGCCAAAACTTACTCTTCTTCTCAACCGCTGGATGAAGGGATGAAAACTGAAGTCATACAATTTAAGTTAGATTTTTATTATATATATAAAAGATTATCAATTAGTGAAATCTGGATTTTTTTCAATCATAATATTAATTCTTTTGTTCAAATTCATGTTTAAATGATATGGTATATGAATCGTAACTAACACATTGTCCATCATCATTTCATGATTTATATGGGTGGTTACAATGTCACCTCATTTGAGTAAAAAATTTGAGTAACAATATTCATTATTAGTATATAACCCCACCACACTACCCCAGTCGCTAAAAAATGGAAAACCAAACCCTCTCTAGCCATAGTTTGACTACGTACCCACATACTGTATCAAATCAACTTTGTTTGTCAATGTACAATCTAACTTAGAATGAACATATATATACAAGTAGAAGGCTATAATTAACATAGAATATTTCTAATAATTTGTATTTGCTCTTCATTTTACCTTCGGATCTATATTGGTTTTCAGAGTTTTACTATGCGTCTATGACAGCTGAAAAGTAACTAAAATTAATTAATAAATACAGTCTAATTATGTCAAATATTAAAGAGCTCTCCATTTTGTTAATCTATCTTGTACTCAAATTCAAATCATTATAAAATGTGGGTTCCAGATGTCTCAATTTGAAGATTCTCTCCCAAGAGCAACCATGATCAACATTAAATCTACACACACATATACATAGGACGCTTCAGGTGCAGGATTTCCATATATTTTTTCATACGGGTTCAACTATGTAACGTTACAGAATCCACTATGATATTGTCACTTTTAAGAGAGTATATAGGTCACTCGATCTGTAACAACACAAATGTGTGAGAATCTAACGTCGGAAACCATCTCTCTTTGTATACACCCACATAACTTTCACCATATATATATATAAGAAATTCACCACCATAACTATAGTGCAGTTTTTGTATTAATATATACTTAAAAGTATTATCACTCAGGATATGCATGAATTGACTTATTGTCGCAGGTTATAAAGCTTAATTTGTTGCTTTGTATTGTTTCGTCTTGTTGGTAGTTGATATGAGAAATTATATATATATATATATATATATATATATAACCATAATGCAAATAGACCTTATAAATCTTTTATGATCGATATCTCTCCATAGCTACCCCACAAGAAGCCATAATGCAAATAGACCTTATAAATAAGAGACCTAACTCATTTATAGTTGAAAAGAAAAGGAAATTCATTACTTTTAACATTTATATATATGGATGAAGTGGTTGATGATTTTTCCAGTCTGCATTTCAAAACATGCAGTGACTCATGACTGACTGTCCACAATTAATAACAATGTATATAAAATTTCTTACTTAAATTTGTAAAATAACTTTAATGCGAAAAGTCATATTATATGTATAGAAATTTCTTACTTGTACTTCATCCATGGATTTGTTTCTGTGCAGCCTTGCGTTGCGGAGATATACTACTACATCATGAGAGGACAAAGAATCCAAGCATATGCTATATATTAAAACTGCCAAAATTAACAACCCAATTGATGATCAATAATTCAATGGAATTTCTCTTCAATCTAGAGAAATATTAGAACAAAAAGTCATGAGCTTGATTATTAACTTTTACACAGAACAACTTTAGATATACAAAATGAAGAAAAACAAAAAAGTGCATGCATTATCTGTTTTATTGATCCATGACAATTCTATAGTAGGATCTTTAACAAAAACAAAACTGCAGTTGATGATTAGAACTGCACGGTGAATCCAGGTGCACCTAAGTTCTTCTCCTTTGACTGAGGAGAAAATTTAATATATATATATATATATATATACACACACGCTCGGCAAGTGTACTTAATTTGATTGGTTGAACACGTTCTGTAGCGTGCTCTTACTGGTTTTTCAGAAGAGAGAGAGAGAGAGAGAGAGAGAGAGAGAGAGAGAGAATCACAATGAATCAAATGATCTTGGCAAAATGATTCAATTCCAAGGCATGGTTTTCAATCATTAATCATAAAACAACCAAAATATGCAGTGACAGGCAGAATATATACACAGCAAAAGTCCTCTGCAAAATCTATCAACTATAGCAATAGGTACAAAAATTAAAAAACAAAAAAGTGAATTAGAGTTAAAATGTTCATTTTATTTATTTCATACAAGAAAACAACTATTAATATAAAAAAAAAATACATCTAAAAGAAAGGGCATGATCACTTACAAGTACAAGAGTAGTTTCTGCAATCTAGGGGTTTTTGGAAACCATGGAACCTATATATATCTATATATGGTATCTAGATCGAGAATTTATGGCTGGAATAAAGAACACGTATTCCTTCTAAACAGCCAAAACTAATTATGTTTTGTGCCAATTAATTGTGTGTTAATTAATTAAGGCCATATAATTATGTTATAAGATTTTGATATAAATTTTTATTTTTATTTTCAACCTGAAAAATGGGTTTTGTTTCATATGAATTTTCCTCTGGTTCTCATTCTTCCAAGTCTCATCTTTTAGCATATTGAAATGATTAAAAGTCTCATCTCAAATATATTATGAGTTGACAATATAACACAAATCACGAAAATAACTTGACAATAATTAGCGTTCATTATCTACTGCTTAATTATTAGTAATTACTCTCCAAATTATTTCCAAAAGGCAGGGATGTCAAAAATCCCCATAGGTACAGGGCCCCGTAGGGACCCACCCGAGTGGGTTTGGTACATTTTAATTGGGGTATTGGATGGGGATGAGATTTGATTTTAAAACTCAATTAGTTTTGGGGTGGGAATGGTATTTTGGTCTCTGTCCTATTTTAATTTTGTCATGGCACTTACATAGCTGTCATTCTTAATTGTAGCCAACAATTACTTCATCATTTAAAATATCTTACTCTTTCAACCAATGCATGACTAATGCTAATATATTTCAACAAATACATGATTATTTTTTGATAGATTTACTATGAATTAGAATTTTTTTTTTTTTTCACCGACTTTTTTCTTCAATCATTTAATAATTTTAAAGACCGATTGACACTTGTGATAATTATTAATATTGTCATAATCAAATAGAGCGGGGCAAGGTAGGGTGGGTACCAAAAGCCCTCTTCCCAAATGTGGATTCCCAATCCTCACCCCAAGTGGGGAACAAGGCAGGGGACGGAAATCCTAGTTATATTTGGGTTTGGGGAATGAGGATGATATCCCCACCCCGTACCCACCCCATTGACATCCATACCAAAAAGTCTTGCTTTAAGTACCGAACGTTAATAATCAGATATCAATGATTTGGTGCAGTGGGGTATCGAATTTGTATCATTACAAATTACTTATTTATCCTTTAGGTACGTCTATTGAATTTTAATCATAATGCTTACTAAAATTAGTTAGGGATCAAATTATCTTACTTAAAGGAATCAAGTTTTTTTTTTTTTTCCCTTTTATTTTCATTTTCAATTAGTGAATGTGCCCTTAGTTATTTGCAATATTAATTATAAATTCAAAATCTCGCACAAAATTATAGAAGGGGTCCTATTGAAATAAAAAGAAAACGAAAATATAGTAAACTGCCTTGTATAGAGAATAACCTAAAAAAAAAGAACCCATGTTTTGGAATGGTCAGAGCTAAATCCATACCCTCAAAACCAAAAATAAAAACCATAGCTAATTCCATTAGTTAAAAGTATTTTTGGGTTACCAAAAGCTTCGTAGACAATTAATTAATTCTTTTTTTTTTTTTTCTGCTTATTTAGACAAGGGTTATGGTTCATGGTCCAATACTCTATTATGTCCTTTTTAACATTTTTTTTTTATATAAATAAAATGTTATTTTTGTAATGTAATAAAAAAAATTAATTAATTTTTTCTATTCATCATTTGAAACCCTCTATCAGATGATTCAGATGTACATATTCTTTCTTCTAAAAGGACCAAGATCTTATGCTATATGAGCTTGCTGTCCTTCTTTTAACATTATTAAAAAGCTTAAGTACTAAACACTAGCTAGCTACCAGATGTAGTACATGTACTTTTTCAGAAGCATATTAGAAGGAAGAAAAAATTGTGGGACAGTCACACACGACTATCCAATGAAATCGTATCGTATCACATAATTTGCGATACGATACGATTTATTATAGATTGCAGTCATTACATTTGGTGGTTTCACCATCTGTTGACTGATCTAAACTCGCACTGGCAACAGTGATGGAATAATGAGAGGGTTGCCCCGGGCAGCCGGGCAGCCCTCTCAAAAATAATATATATATATATAAGTTTAATTACAGAAATAGCCTCTAAGATTTGATAATATTATATAAATATGATGTGTTTGTCTAAATTTAGTAAAATATAAATATTTTGATGTTTAAAGTAAGTGGTAAAAATACAAATAATTTTATGGCTTTTAATATTATAGAATTAAGTCATTTGTAAGTTTAAATATATTTTTTTTAAACTACAAGTTTAAATAATTGTTTATGCATAAATTTTAAAGTGTATTTTTTTTTATTGTTGATGAGTCCATTATTGGTGTCATCTTATTATTAAAAATTTAAATAAATAATATCATCAAAAATTATATAAAAAGTTTGTTATTCTTAATCAATGGCTCGTATGTCTTGCACTGACTTTATTATATCAATGTTATGAAGGTGGAAAAATGGAAAATCACAAGAGTTTTCTCTACATTGCACACCGAATTTAATAAATTTACTGTGAGAGTTTGTAAGCCATTAATTAAGAATTAAAAAATATTGACTAAATAAAAGTAGATAAATCTAACTATTGATAGCTAATAAGTTATCTTTTTACTGTTAGTGTGCAATGAGAAAAAAAAAAGAAAAGTATTTATACATATAATTTAATCCGGGTAGAAAATATTTTCAGGCACAGCGCCCGTGACTGAGTGACTGGCATGCACTTTAGGTCCATTCTGGTTACGTGTGTGGTTTATACAATTATAACACCATCGAATGGCAAGGATTCTTAACAGCCTCAAGATTTTATTTTTATTTTCTGACATGAATCGTTCTCTTCATCTTTTTATTGCTCAAAACAAACGTGCCATGAAACTGGCATATAATTAATCTATTGAATGTCTTTATTAATTTATAACAAAGACATGTGCAAGCATATGGTGTTGTGGTCTATTCCATAAATAGTATGCGCGTTAGATATTCAACATTTTAAATGCATTTAAATCTGAATTGCCATGTCGGCCACACTGCACTTCATTGTATATAAATGCAATACGTACGTATTTATTTATACATGCATGGCTTATTGAAAGGGGTTTCGCAACAATACAGAAACTGGATTATTAATAGACAATTATACGAGAGATAGTTAGGGGTCGTTTGTATTTTTATCTGAAGACTGAACAATCCTGAATTTTTCTAAAGACCGAATAGGGATTGAAATCTGAACTTGAATGAAATTTTTTTTTTTTTTTTTTTTTTTTTTCTTTTCTTTTCCTCACATCTGAATTTATTGTCAACACGTTTATTTTTAAAAAGTAAAATTATCTAAAAATTGTCTAAAAATAAGTAATTTTACATTTATACCCATGTTAAACAATTATACATATAATATGGAATAAAAACAATCCAAAAATAATAATTATATATGAACACATATGATCACGGTCTTCTTCTTCCATTATAAACAAACTTCATTTTTACTAAGAAAAGAAACAGGAAAACTCAAACCAAACACTCTAAATATATATATATATATATATATCACCATAATATCATAATAAAGTATTGATATTCAACACCAATATGAGAAGTGATTGGGGTTCTTTTTTATTTTTAAAGCTATTTAAAATAAGCATATATTAAAATAAAGATTTCTATACTATATATAATTATGATGAAATTAGAAATATGTTATATAGGGAAGATAGTATTGGAAAAAAAGATTTTGGATTGCATTTAATGCAATTTAGTGATTTACAATTAAGTGAAAAGTTAGGATTTTTTTACTTTTATTTTAAGTTTATTTATTTATTTATTTTTTTTTGATCACTTAAAAAACAAACATAACAACTTAATAATTATGATTCAGACCTATTAAATTTTAAGTGAAAAAAACAAACGACCCCTTGTTTCTTTTGTTTTAATTTATTTTAATTTTTAAATCCTTAATTTATATATACACTTGGATTGAAATCTAAAGACTAAAAATTGATCCAGCAACCATACAATCATGTATTGTAGTCGAACCCTATTGAAAGTAGTTTGTATTTATGTGTATTTATATACACAAGTCATTTTTTGATACAGACGTTCCAAAAGACAAAATTAATCAAAGGTCACCGATTTACTTATTAAAACACCTAAATTTAATCAAATGCCAAAAAACCCTCTTGTTTGAATATTCAACCAAAAATCCCTACCATTAGAACATCTCCAATGTTATGTCAATGCTAAAATTTAGCACATGGTGCAAAAACCATCCTCCAATACAGTATCAAATGATGTGTCAAATTTGGCATATACTATATTGTGTGCCAAATTCGTACCAAATTTGGCACACAATATATCATATACCAAATTTGGCACAATAATAAATGCTTATTTTTTTAATTATAAAAATACCATATATATATATATATATATATTAAATGAAAAAATGAATGTATTAATGGAACTTTGCATTGGAGTACTGAAAGAAATAATGAATACATTAATGGTAAGTGTTTAAATTTATAATTTTAATTAATAAAATAATAACAATAGAATTTTAAATAGAATTGTGTATTGGAGCACAACGCTATAATGCTAAATTGATATACCAAATATAGCATTTTACTTTTTTTTTTTGCCAAATTTAGCATTGGCATTGGTATATGCATTAGAGATGGTCTTAGTTAACTGTTAGTTGACTTTATTTAAATATAATGAAATATGATTATATTAAGTGATTTTTTTTTTCTATAATTGAACTAAAAATAATAATGAAAAAATATATATACTAAAAATATGTGAGAAAATAAAAAATAAAAAATAAAAAAATTATTTTAATAAAAAATTAAATATTTAAAAATATACTATAACAAATCAATAAATCATTAAAAAAAATTAAAACAAAAACAAAATTATTTTAAAATATAAAAAACTTAAAGACAAATATATATCTCGTAATGCGCATGTCTTTTCAATAATTTTTGTTTCTTATATAAAAAATTATTATTTTTTCTTTTTTTTTTTAATTTATTGATTTAATTTTTTTATTTATAATATATAAATTATTTTTTAAAGAAATTGATTTTATTATTATTATACTTTTTATTCAATTTATAATAAATGATTTAAATTGTCATATTTGATTTAAATAAAGTTAATTAACAATCAACTAACGATAGAGGATATTTTTTTTTTTACTGATCGTTCAAATTAGAGGGTTTGATTTAGTATTTGATAAAAGTGAGGAATGATTTATTTTGCATGTGAATTTGTGCCCATTTATGAGCTTGGTCTACATTATAAATTTGTTGGTCTTTGATATATATATATATAAAATATAAACAAAATTTTGCATTTTTTTAAAGGGATTATATTAGCTACTAGAAGCATAACTTATTCGGTAGATTGATAAGTTTGGAACTAAGTCAGCAATTCGAATCATACAAATAATAAAAAGCTTAAAAAAAATACCTAGACGGGTGGGTGTAAAAAGAAAAAAAAAAAAATCTATAATATTACATAAGCACTTTATAACGTTAGGAAGTCTGATTCACTCGTTTTCAGAAGACATTTGCACATGTTAGAACCATCAGAAAAGCACTTTGTGTAATTAAGCCAATTTATTGCCCATATGCAAGTCAACTGTATTAATGCATGCCAATGTGTTGTGACAATTCTTGGTAGTAGCTAAATTAATACAATGATAATTCAGTTGTTTTGATTTTTAAAGTTCCTCCAAATAGTTGCCCCCAAACCAAAATCAAAGACAAAATTCATTTCGGTGGAAGAAAGAAGAAGAATAGAAGACTTCACTAGTTAAATACATATAAAAAACATTGATTTAATCATTAGTGATGTCGGCAACAAAAACCATACTGCTATGTGCACTAATAAATGATTGGCTCATTATTTTACCTTCCATATCTAGTACAATTTTTTATTTTTTATTTTTTCCAAAATCCCTCAACCGAAATATTGTAATAATATATAGTCAAGTTATATTAACTTAAATTTCTGACTTAATTTTTTTACTTTACCATCTCAACTATTGGAGCGCACATAAACAAATAGATGCTTGAAATATTAAAGTCAAAAAATTATACCAGAAATTTGAATCGATAAAGTCTGATCCTAAATATATATATATATATATATATATATTTATATAGATCCCTCAACCCCAAAATTGGAGGTCCCGTCAAACACAATGATCTTAAAAAAAATGATAAAACTATATATGAGTTTTGGTCATGTACCTAAAATTTATAGATATCAAATCTTTTGGTCATGACTTTCAATTTTTAATTAACAAAATATCCATTAATATCGATATTATTTTCAATATATTTTCATAAATTTAGAAGTCTGATATTGATACCAATAGTTTCTTCCTTTCCTATAAGGGGATTCGAACTAGATGTTGTGAGCAAAACAACATATTTGACCATTAATCGCCAACCCTTCTTGTGGAATTTCTTTTATCTTTCTTTTATTATTATTTGTATTTTTTGGAAACAATTGGTAAAAAGAAATAGAATATTTTTATAAATTGGGTTTTCCGTACTATAGAAGTAATAGAATTATGTGCTGAAATTAGATCAACTCTTGCGTGTTATTATTCAGAGAATTTATGTACAAAGGTTTGCTCAGCAGTTGTAGTTACAAGGCAATCCGGAAAAATAATTTAGAAGCAGACTATGTAAAACTCAAACACTAGCTGTATAGGAGATTAAAGTTTAACTAAACTAAACTAATCTAGGATAACTAAATTGACTAAACAACAATAACTAAGACATTATCTTTAACACGCTCCCGCAAGATGGTGGGCAATTCAGACACACCAATCTTGGACCGTAGCAGAGAGAATCTTGTCCTGGACATGGGTTTAGTGAGTGAGTTCGCCAGTTGATCAGCAGAGGCGACATGTGAGACACGAAGCTTACCACTTTGAACCTTTTCTCGAACGAAATGAAAATCAATGGCAATGTGTTTCATTCGAGAGTGGAACACTGGATTGGAACAGAGGTATGTGGCACCAATGTTGTCACAGTAAATTGTTGGTGGAGTAGGGGATAAGATGTGAAGCTCACGCAGTAAGGAAGAAAGCCAAATTACTTCTGCGGCGGTGTGAGCAACGGCCATGTACTCTGCTTCAGTTGATGACCTAGCAACCATGCGTTGTTTGCGAGAGCACCATGAGACTGCATTTGACCTAAGACAGACGACGTACGCACTAGTAGAGGTGCGATCATCCTTGTTTCCAGCCCAGTCAGCATCAGAGTAAGCATGGAGTGATATAGGAGAATCACGACACAGTAGTAGGCCATGATTAATCGTACCACGCAGATATCGCAAAAGACGTTTTGTGAGGGACCAGTGACCAGTCGTTAGACGATGCATGAATTGGGCAAGTTTATTTAATGCAAAAGCAATGTCAGGACGAGTAACAACAGATATTGTAAGGCCCCAATTACCTGACGAAATTCAGTGGCATCCGTGAGGGCGGTGCCATCAAGAAGCATAAGATCATGATTAGTGGGCAGGGGTGTAGAGACCGGTTTGGCATCAATCATTTTGGTGCGAGAAAGTAGATCAAGTACATACTTTTGATGAGAGAGGTACAAACCGGCCGAACAAGGGAGGACTTCGACCCCGAGGAAGTAAGACAATGTGCCAAGGTCTTTGATTGAGAATTTTTGAGCTAGTGTCATAATGAACTTGTCAACTAGGTCACCATTACTCCTAGTGACAATGATATCGTCAACGTATACCAACAAAAAAAGAATACAACCATCAGTTTTAAATATAATCAGAGAGGTATCGAAGTGTGAGTTGACAAACCCATTCTAAAGAAAAAATTGGCGAAGCTCATTGTACCATACCCGAGGTGCCTGCTTGAGGCCATAGATCGCCTTCTTGAGACGACAAACATGTGATGGATATGCAGGATCCACAAATCCTAAGGATTGTGCCATAAAGACGATTTCAGATAAGTGACCCTATAAAAATACATTGTTCACATCAAGTTGACGAAGAGACCACCCACGTGACACTACTATACTCAGTACTACACAAATTGTAGTAGATTTAACAACTGGACTGAAAGTGTCAGTGTAATCAAGACCCGGTCGTTGATGAAATCCCTTAGCTACCAGGCAGGCTTTATACCTTGATATTGAACCATCAAAAGATCTTTTAATTCGAAACACCTACTTACATCCCACAACATTATTCGAGGCACTCGAGGGAACCAAGTCCCACGTTCCATTGCAAACAAGAGCATCAAACTCCTCAGACATTGCACGTCTCCATTCCTGAATTTTCATAGCCTGAGAAGCACAAGTGGGCTCGGCATGGGTAAGAGATAACACACTAGTTTGAGGCATTTTGGAGAGGGGTTTTTGAATATGGTTTTTGGATCAAGTTATCATGGGGTGACTAGTGGTAGGGGCTGTTTTAGGTGGGACTGGTGCCGTGGTTTGAGATGTAATTTGTTCGTGGTTTTGGGTGTCAACCGGTGTGGGCAGGTGTGGTGTTTGAGTGACACGTTAGGTAGAATTTGGGGAGGCAATTATGGCAATCAGGTTGCTTTGGTTTGGTGCGTGAATTTGAGTGGAGACTGGTGTGAGCTGGTGTGTTGGTTGGGTGACACGTTGAGCATGCTTTGGAGAAGCAGCTGTTGTGATCAGGTTGTTGTGGTTTGGTGCTATAGTTTGGGCGGTGGAAGAGGCAAGCTGTGCAGCTGTATGTGTTGCGATCAGGTTGTTGCAATCAGCTATATATGATGCATTTGCAGCATGTGGCGAGGATATGTGTATGGGAGAGCTGAAGGTAGACGTGTGAGGTGTTGATGAAGGCAGAATCACAACCCTTGCTCAAGAATTAGAGAGCGTGGTCTGTCGAGGTATCACATGCACAGTCGGAGGTGATGGAGAGTGAGCATGAGAGATAGGAATTGTGACAGACGAAGACTCATGAGGCAGCCAAGAGGACCACGTGTGGTCGCTAGACCTAGGAAGATTTACGTGCATGGTTTTGTGTGGAAATATAGACTCAACGAAATTTACATGTCTAGAAACAAAAATACAATTGGTTTCCAGATCTAAACAGTGATAAGCACTCTGTGATTATGAGTACCTAATGAAAATACACGCTTTAGACTGAGGCTCAAGTTTGTGACTATTGTACGGCCTAATCCATGGATAGCAAAGACACCCAAATATGCGTAACTTGGTGTATGATGGACTGACACTGAATTTTTTTTCAAAAGGAAACGACATGTCTAGGACAAGTGTAGGCATCCTATTAATCAAGTATACAGCAGTCTGGAAAGCGTAGAACCAAAATATGAGAGAGAGTGAGGCATTTGTTAGAAGAGACAAACCTGTCTCGACAATGTGACAATTTCGACGCACGAATACACCATTGTGTTCTGGTGTGTGTGGTGGTGTAGTGAAGTGTGAGATGCCATAAGTTGCCAGAGTTTTTCTTAGAGCTATGTATTCACCACCATTGTCATTGTAAAGTGAGATGATGGAGTTTTTGACAAAAATTTCCACTAAGGTTTTGAAGCGATTGAAAATTGCATGTACATCAGATTTGAGTTTTAAAGTATACATCCACATATATTTCGTGAAGTGGTCAACAAATAGTACATATTACTTGTAGCCATCTTTAGAAATAATTGGAGAGCTCCATACATCGGAATAAATAATTTCAAGCGGTTTAGAGCTAACAACAGTGGATACTGAAAAAGGCAACTTATGAGTTTTATTAACATGGCATGCACTACATGAATTGCTAGAATTGTTAGATGGATTAATAGACACTTCTTGAGAAGACACTAACTTAGACAATATTTTTGGTGATGGGTGACCTAAACGATGATGCCAGTTAGGGAGGAGGCCTTGATACTCGAAAAAACAAGAATTGGCGATTTTTCAGGCTGAGCATGTGATGGCCACTTGTATACTTCATTCCTAGTCCGTCCTTGCACGAGTTGCGCCTCCGTACGAAGATCCTTCACAACAAAAGAGATAGGCGAAAATTCAACAGAGACTTTGTTAGATACATAAAATTTTGAGACAAATATCAAGTTTTGTTTTATATTGGGTACGCACAAGACATCAGATAAAACAAACGATGAGTTTTTGACAAGTAAATGTAAAGAATCGGTATGTGTGATAGCCAAACCTGAGCTGTCACCAATCATAATGTCATCGGAACCAGTGTATGGAGAGTGCAAAGACATGTTTTGTAGATCAGAGGTGACATGATACGAGGCACCATAGTCAAGGAGCCATTCCAGTGTACTAGAGTTTGGTGTCGCGTAATGTGCACGGGGTTGCCATTGTGGGCGAGATTAGTTCGGCTGGGACTGAGTGGTGATCGGAAAGATGCTGAATGTGGTACACTTCTTGGCCATGTGACCTTGTTCACCGCGGAGCTAACAGAAGCCACGGTATGGCCTGGCATCGGACTTGTGCGCTGGTGAGCTGCGAAAATTCTAACTTGATGAGTTACGAAAATTCTGATTTGATTCGGTGGTGGGTTGCATACCTTGCTTGCCGGTAGAGTTGTGTTGCATGGGTGACTGGTTGTGGTAATTTCTGTTGGTGTTGAATTATTGGCCACCTGAGGTCGATTTCACAGCATAGTTTGCTGTAATGGGAAGTCTTTCGGGGTTTGTTGATTCTTGTTTCAAGAGAGCTTCAGAGTGAGGAGTTTCTCATGCAATTCTTCGAAAGAGATCTCTGAGTCACAGGCACGAACAGGAGACGATATGTCCTTAAAATCATCACCCAAACCATTTAAAATTTTGACTGTCAGATCTTCAGGATTTTCCGGGGTATCAAGCATGGCTAATTCGTCAACAATACTTTTTGCATTTTGCAAGGATTCAGTAATTGATTGGGTTCCTTTTGCAATATTGGTGAGAACACTTTTTAGGTGTATTATGTGTCCTCTGGAGGGTATTGTATAAGTGTTGGCAAGAGCGGTCCATGCATCATAAGTAGTTTTGGCGGAAGCGATAAACGGAATGATAGAAGGAGAGATGGATCCAAGTGTTGCATTTAGCAACAATTGATCTTGTCTAACCCATAGGTGATGTGCAGAATTTAGTGTGGAGATGTCGCCTATTGTGATGGTCTCAGAAGGGCAAGGATGTTTTTCGTCAATGAATCTCATAAGATCAAAACTGACTAGAATGGTGTGAAATTGAAGTTTCCAGGAGTGATAGTTCGTTGTTGTGAGTTTTAGAGGTGCTTGGGCAGCAATATTATGGAGATAATAGTATTTTTGGAAGAGCTTACTTCATGGGAGGAGGAGGAGGAGGAGGACGATGAGATTATTGTCACCGAAGTTGAGGAAGAAGAAGTAGTGGTGGCCATTGTTGGATCGTGAACTTTTTGAGTTTATTATTTTTGCTCTGATACCATATAGAAGTAATAGAATTATGTGCTGAAATCATATCAGCTCTTGCGTGTTATTATTCAGAGAATTTATATACAAAGGTTTGAGCAGAAACTCAAACACTAACTGTACAGGAGATTAAAGTTTAACTAAACTAAACTAATCTAGGATAACTAAATTGACTAAACAACAATAACTGAGACATTATCTTTAACACGTACAAATGTACTTTTTAGTTTTTACATGATATTTATTAAAAATTAATTATATCCATCGTAAATTATAGGTATTTTTTTTGGTAGTATTACAATGTAATTCAGGGTTATTTTGGGAAGGGAGGGGACTCAAACCTGCAATCTCATGGTGTAGGTCTGAGGGGTTTACCATCGGACCAACCTCATCTCGTATGATCATATATTATAGTTAAGAGATAGTTGTACTCAATGGTGGTAACTAAACACGAGTGGGTTTCAAGGGCATAACTAAGTTAGTAGATGCACGAACTTAAAGTTTGGAGACTAGGCCCTAGGCAGTTCCGACTGCCGCGACTAGGCCTTATTCGGCCTTTCTAGGCGGCAGGTCGACTAGTCGCCGCCTAATCAACTGTCTAGGCCAATTTTTAGAGCCGATTAATCGGTAAAATCGTTTATAAAAAATTAAAAAAAATTAAAAAAAAAATCTTCATTAAAACAGAGTGCAGCCGCTGTCGTCGCCACCTCGCCAGTGCAGCTGTTGTAGTCGTCGAAGCCGTTGTCGTCCGTTGAAGAAGAAGAAGATTAAGAAACAAAAAGAAAAAGAAAAAAAAAATAAGAAACAAAGCAGAGAAAATTAAGAAGAAGAAGAAGAAGAAGAAGAAGAAGGTGAAAAGAAGAGGGGGAAGTCATAAAAAGATGAAGAAGGTGAGTTTCAGAGAAAAAAAAGAGAGAGATGGAGAGAGAAAGTGAAATATGGACACTAGATCCAGATTTGAAATGGTGAGATAATGATGAGATTTGAGATGGTGAGATGATAGTGAGATTTATTTTGTATTTGGGCTGGATTGGTTTTTATGGGTCTGAAATTGGACCCATAGTGATATTGGGCTTGATATGTGAAAAACTGAAAATAGTTGTATTGTGAATAGTTGTATTAAAAAAAAAAAAAAAAATCTTTACCTTCTAGACATCGACTAATCGGCCTAGGCGTTAAACGGCGGTCCACCGTACGCATAATGCCTAACGTATGGTAAATTGAATCCTACCAATGACAAAAGCTTCAAAATATATATATATATATATATATATATATATTGAAAGAATAACTCCTAAATCAGCGGCTCGAATTCTATTAATGATAAAAACTAAAATAAAAAAATAAAATAAAAAATCCGATCTAGATAAATAAATTATCGAAATGAGTTAAAATAAATAAATAAATAATAAAAAATAAAAATCTGCAGCCTTTAAGTTTTCGGTTCAATGGTTCCTCTAAATTTGCATCTGTATTTAAACTTCATTCACGTGCCAACTCAATCTTGAACATGAACTTCTCAGACTAATTACTAACAATAAAAACAACCGGGCATTTCCCTATTTGAATGGAATTCTAAAAGATACATCCACAATGAGACATGAGAAAATCTGACTTAACTAAGTCATGTGATATGCAAAATCCATGAAAAAAGAACCTTGGATTTCAGACGACATATGTTGTTACATTCCATAAAACCATTTGAATTTGGTCTGATAAATCAGAAAGAAACCCATAATATCTTCCACCTTATTAAGATTTGTATTTCCCCAAAAACTATACCGTCTAATACTTCCGGGTAACCCGTGCAAGTGAGGTGCAATTGCTCAAATGAACTCAGCTTATACGTAAAGGGCTATATTTGCACATTTTCGAGATTATATAAATTATTTATATATATATATGAGTTGAATCTAACACATCGTCCATCATCATCTTATGATATTCATAAGGGTGGTTACTGGTTACAACTCACACATCACATCATTTGGTTAAAAAAAAAAAAAAAATTTGCAGGTTAACAATAGTCATTGTAAGTATATACATATAAGTAACCTTTCTATTTCATGAGAGGACAAAGAAGCCAAACATATGCTATAACTTCCAAAACAACCCAATTAATGATGATATATCAATTTCAATATGGAGTTTCTGATCTTGAAGAGGGAAAAAAAAAAAAAAAAAAAAAAAAAAAACACCTCTATAGCATTGTCATCATAGCAAAAGTTTTAGTTAAATCCATTAAAATGAAATGAAATAGTTCATTTTCATAACATTATGAGGATATCCTTGCTTAAATACAATAAACTTCCAAGAATTTTAACGTAAATAAAATAGAAAATTTCTGCTAATTATTATAAGAGAAATCTTGAGAGGCCAACTTTGTCACCAGTAGCTCGAACATCCATTTGAATTTGCTGTTTATACTCTCCAAAACTAAACTTTCTATAAACTGTTGGGTGGCTGCAACTCTCGATCACAGCTTCATTAGAAGGGCAATAGAAATAGGCCATAGAAAACCTTTCAACTTCTGGATGGGCAATCACTCTGTGTTCAATGCTCTTGTAAACTCCATTGCTCACTGCCTGCATGCCCCATGATATATATATATATATATATATATATATATATATACATATATATATATATATATCAAACTTAACCCAATATAGAAAAGAATAAATTTCTAAACATTTCATCAAGTTTGACCTAAGTTTAATTTCTATCAAACTAGGCTTCCCATAAATTTTAGGACTAATTATATAAATATCCCCGAGTTTAGGCCTAATTCCACACATATGAAATTACTTTTGCCAAGAATTACACAAACATCTCTTTCTGTTAGTGGTTAACAGGTAGAAGATAATACTCAAAGGGTCTTTTACCCATTAAAATATAACAAATTATATCATTAATTGTTTTAAAATAAATAAAAATAAATAAAAAATGAACGGATGAGATTTGGTCTCCTTAAAAATGGATGTCTATTTTTTTTTTTAAATAAAATAAAATGAACTCCACCATCAAGATGAAGCCACCATAGGTGGATCTCCTCCATCGTGGAGTGTCTTTCGCGATGGAAGGAGTGGATCACTCCTCGATGGATCGCTCCTCCCCATGGGAGGAGATTTGCTCCATTGGAGATTAGATCAGATACGATCGTAGAGATCTCCTAGATTTGCTAGTTTTTTTTTTTAAATAAACCTTTAATAAAAAAAATTAAGAGATAAACCTTTAACAATTAGAATAAAAGTAATAAAATATTAGTTTAAAAAAAAAAAAAAGTGACTAAGGGCATTTTAGACATTTCATCCGAAAAGTTGGTCAACTGTATAATTTGGATGGAAGTCAACTAACAACGCTATATGTTTGTGTAATATTATTAGGCAAAATATCCATACGTATGGAATTAATTATACCTAAACATGGGGTGTTTGTGCAATTAGTCCTAAATTTTAAAATAGGATTTGGACTAATTTTAAAACCAATCAAGATTATCTAGAATTAACCTACATGGCTACATATATGTATCAAGAAATGTTAATAAAATTTTTCAAAAATGAAAAATAGAAAAGAACAAATTGATCTAAAAAAAAACAAAAAGAACATATTGATTTTAGATTGTTTTTCAACTAATATATACATGAAATTAATTTACCTGAAATAAGTCACCAATATTCACAATGAGAACATCAGGATTAGGTTTAACATTAAGCCATTCCCCATCCTTCATCAACTGCAACCCTCCAACCTGGTCTTGATATAGAATGGTGAGGAAATCACTGTCGGTGTGAGGCATCAGCCCATAGACCTCTGAAGATGATGGACATGGAGGATACCTGTTCATCCGAACATAACTGGAGCTTGGTACACAATTCTCTTGAAAATAAGATGATTTTACCCCCAGATTTTGTGCTAAAACTTCAGCTAATCTTTGAGCCAGACCAGCAGCTTTCTCCAAAAACAATCCAATGGCCGATCTGATCAAGATTAATTGAAGATGGTAAAATATTTCACCAAAATAGTAAAATCTGAAATACAGTTCACGTACAATATAAATTAAAAGCTATAATTATTATATAAAATCTTAAACTTTTGGGTATATTGATAATTTATATAGGACGGTTTTACCTAATGAAATTTTGGATTCGAATACTATCCCATAACTATATTTGAATTTTTAAATGCTCTGCATCTCCTATTCAAAAGGGACAAATGTTTTTTATTTAAATATTGGCATAGTCCTATTTTTTCATTTTTTTTTTTTATCTCTAACTATAAACCTTATTTAAGTCCAATGAAAATGCTAAAGACACTCGTGACTATACTTCATTTGAGATATCTCATTCATTTTATTTCAATTACATAAATATTTCGTTTTCACCCTTGCTTATCTATATTATTTACAAAAATTACAACCCAAATGAACATGCGTCATTTGGAAAATGCAAGATATTATCATTCATATATATATATACACACCAGTGACTGTGCAAGCACTCTTATAGCATCAAAGTGATATATATATATATATATATAGTCTTTCTATTGTTAGCTCGTCCTGAGAATAAATATATCATAACGAAGAATGTAGACCACAGATTATGGAGAAGTTTTCACAAGTGCATACATTTTGAGTCAAAGTATGTAAATCTAGTGATCCACATTCTTCGTCATGAGATATTTATTGTCATGATGAACTGATAATAGAAAATTTATATATATATATATCTCATTATGTAAAATAGAGACCTTTTAATTTCAACACTTTTATTTTAATTTATTTATTTTAAATACTTAAAATATATATAATGATATTTTTATAATTAAAAAATAAGTATTTATTTTTGTGTCAAATTTGATATATGCTATATTGTGTACCAAATTTGGCACATAGTATAGCATATGCCAAAATTTGGCACACATTGCTCCGGTGCGGGTTCAAAATTTTTTTATCACTATTTGGGTCTGACTTTGTAAGAAAGTCACCGGTTTAATAACTTATGTTTAAAAGGCACCTATTATGGTGAACGGACAAAAATACCCCCCACAGTAACCTTCTTCACCATTTTGTTTTTTTTTTTTCCTTTCAAAATCCTCCATCAATAGACGACGGTGGACCACGACCAAACACAATAGCGACTTTTTTTATGTCCCAGCCTTTGTTAGTTACATCTGAGATACAAACCGTCTTGTTAGTTGCTTTTTTCTTTTTCTTTTTTTCAATTTAAAACACTCTTTTGTAAACCTTAAACAGATTGTACAAAGAAAAAATAAATTATTAAAAAGGCTCGAAAAAGTCTCGGAAAAAGCTTAGAAAGGCTCGGACAGTTCATTAAAAGTTTCGGAGAAGAAATGAAAAGGCTCGGAGAAGTAATGAAAAAGCTCGGATAGTTCATTAAAAGGCTCGGATAAGAAATGAAAAGGCTCGAAGATTCAAAATTAACAAAAAAAAATTGTTGAAAAGTCTCGGAAAAGAAATGAAAAGGCTCGGAGAAGTAATGAAAAGACTCGGATAGTTCATTAAAAGGCTCGAAGAAGTAATGAAATTAACAACAAAAAAAAAAATTGTTGAAAAGGCTCGGAGAAGAAATGAAAAAGCTCGAAGAAGTAATGAAAAGGCTCGGACAGTTCATTAAAAGGCTCGGAGAAGTAATGAAATTAACAAAAAAAAAATTGTTGAAAAGTCTCGGAGAAGAAATGAAAAGGCTCGGAGAAGTAATGAAAAGGCTCGGACAGTTCATTAAAAGGCTCGGAGAAGTAATGAAATTAACAAAAAAAAAATTGTTGAAAAGTCTCGGAGAAGAAATGAAAAGGCTCGGAGAAGAAATGAAAAGGCTCGGATAAGAAATGAAAAGGCTCGGAGAAGTAATGAAAAGGCTCGGACAGTTCATTAAAAGGCTCGGAGAAGTAATGAAATTAACAAAAAAAAAATTGTTGAAAAGTCTCGAGAAGAAATGAAAAGGCTCGACAATTCATGAAAAGAGAAGAAATGAAAAGGCTCGAAGAATGAAAAGGCTCGAGAAGTAATGAAATTAACAAAAAAAAAATTGTTGAAAAGTCTCGGAGAAGAAATGAAAAGGCTCGAGAAGAAATGAAAAGGCTCGGAGAAGTAATGAAAAGGCTCGGATAGTTCATTAAAAGGCTCGAGAAGTAATGAAATTAACAAAAAAAAAATTGTTGAAAAGTCTCGAGAAGAAATGAAAAGAAAAGGCTCGGAGAAGTAATGAAAAGGTGTTCATTAAAAGGCTCGGAGAAGTAATGAAATTAACAAAAAAAAAATTGTTGAAAAGTCTCGGAGAAGAAATGAAAAGGCTCGGAGAAGAAATGAAAAGGCTCGGAGAAGTAATAATGAAATGTCCGAGTTTTCATTACTTCTTCGAGCCTTTTCATTACTTCTTCGAGCCTTTTAATGAATTGTCCGAGCCTTTTAATGAATTGTCCGAGCCTTTTAATGAATTGTCCGAGACTTTTCAATTAGATTCAAAATTCATATAACCAGAGAAAGACTTACAAAAGACTCAGATAACAAATGAAAAGGAACTCGGTTAGGGTTTTGAATTGAAAAAAAAAGCTCTGGGGGCGCTGCCCCCTGCACCCCCGGGCAGCTCGACCACCGCGAGCTCACCGGGGAGCTCGACCCCCGAATGCGTCTGCGTAGCACTATAAAATTAATTATCCAAAGGAGATGAACTGATAATGTTATGGTGTTCAATCTTCATCCTCCATTGAAGGTTTGTTACAGAGGAATATGAAAAGAAAAAATCTCAGAAAACTTTAAAGTAAGAAAAAGAATGTGTAAAATAAGGGCATTTTGGGAAATCACTTACTTTAGTGTCTTTTAAACTTACGTTATTAAACCGATCACTTTGTCACCAAGTGAGTTGGAAAAGGTGATATTTTTCACCATTTCCTCTTGCTCCGGGTGGTTGTGACCTTTATGTCGTGTTGGTTTTGTATTTACCCTTTGTTTCCTCGTCGTGGTTTTGCCACTTGCTTAACAAAATTCGTCGTTTAAAAAAAATTATATATATATATATATATATACAAAACTTGGCATATCATTTAACACTGTATTGGAGTATAGTTTTTGTACTCTGCTAAATTATAGCATTGACATGATAATTTAGCATGACATTAGAGATGTTCTTATTAATGTTATTCATAACCCAATATAGTTTCTTGAAAATTAATATCTAAATATATAATTTGAGAAAATTAATATCTAAATATATAATTTGAGCAAAAAAGGTAGTACAATTTGAATGACATTTCTCTCATTGTAAATATATCCTCTAAACCTAATTAAGTGATCTATATATAAGTATCTCATATATATATTTATGTATAAATATATATAGAGAGAGAGATTTAATGCAATAAAATGTATAGTACGTACCTGGAATTGTTGCATACATTATCCAATCTTGAGATATCTGTAAGAGGAATGTTAAAAGCTTCTGACCAAGAGAGCTGCCTCAAACAAGTAGCTGTAGGGTTCCCCCAACGATAACTATTAGCCAACAAGTTCACGAAATTCTCTTCGGATTTCTTGTAGAAAGGCTGATGAAACATCTTCATCTCCTCATATCTCATGCTGTCCAAAACTTTCCTTGGGATCCCATGATTCACAACTTGAAAGAAACCCCATTCACTTGCAGCTTCAACCATCTCTTCTATACATTTGCCAAGTTCCTGAAAGTTGTTCAAATGATCGTTGTCCAAGTACCGGAAATTTAACCGATCAAGATCAATCAAAGGCAGCTCACATTCCTTGTTGTTATCAACCATGGAATGGTTTTGATCATGATCTTTAGCTTTCTGCAAGGTCGTAGAGTTCTGGAAGAGAACTCCGTAGGTTTCTTGAAATGGTGGTTCATGAGTACTAATATCCATGGAAATTATAGAGAGAGAAATGCCTCTGAGTGGGTTCTTGGACCTGGGAAATGCAGGATTAATAATTTAATAGTACATATATGTTCGTTTACAAAGTAAATGAGATTTTTTTTTTTTTTTAAGTAATGATATTTTGTCTAAATTTGGTGTCTAAATGATATGACAACATTCTAATCCATTCATTTATTTTTCTCAATAAATAAATATTGGAAATATTCAAGTGATATTGTTTTATGTTATAAATTAGAGATTTAAATGCTATTTTGTCTAAATTTGGTGTCCAAATTTGGTACCCAAATGATGTGGCAATACTTTAATCCATTTTTTTAAATCATACGAATCTAATATAATTTAAATGAATGAATTAAAGTGTTGCCAATCATTTAGATATCAAATTTAGACAAAGTAGCAGTACTCTTAAAATTTTCGTCCTTACATTCTTTTAGTCTAAATCTAAGAGTTGTCATTTACTCTTCTTCTCAACCATTGGATTATATAAATGAATTATGAATAGATGAAAATTGAAATCGGATTTTTAGTGTGTATATATATATATAGTCCTTTTCTCCTCAGTGCACACTGATATAAAATACATCAGTGTATTATATGTAGACCATAGATTATGGATAAATACTTACAATTGTATACACACCAGTTCAAAGCAATTGAATATAATAGTCCATATTCAATGGACTGAGGAGAAAATTCTTGCATATATATATATATATATGAGATTTTTCAATCATAATATTAATTTTTTTTTGTTCAAATTCATGTTTAAATGATACGGTATATGAGTTGTAATTAACACATCATTCATCATCGTCATCTCATGATTTATACGGGTGGTTACAACTCATGTCACATCATTCGGGTAAAAAAAACTTATAGGCTAATAATTTCATTATAAGTACAATCGCTCACAAATGGAAAACCAAACCCTTCTCTAGCCATATATAGTTTGACTATGTGCCATATCAAATCTATTTTGTTTGTCAATATACTATCTGACTTAGAATGAAGTACATGTATACAAGTAGAACTGTAGAAGCCTTTAATTAACGTAGAATCCTAATAGTTTGTATTTGCTCTACATTTCTTTGGATATTGGTTTTTAAACTTTTACTATTACAGCTGAAAAAAGGTAACTAAAATCAATTAATGAATACAGCCTAATCAAACAAGATGAGCTTAACTCAATTGTAAACCCCTCACACAGTCATGACTACATCCAAAAGGTTTTGAGTTCGAGCCATACCTTTTCCTCCAATTCCGAAATATTGTAATAGTTCAGAATAATAAAATATAGCATAATTATATCAAATATTAAAGAGGTTTATCATGTACTCAAATTCATACCATTATAAAATGGGGGTTTCAGATATATCATTTTGAAGTTCTCTCCCAAGAGCAACCATGCATGATCAACATCTAAATCAACACATATATAGGAGTTTTCAGGTGAGGATTCCCGCATGGTTTTTTAATTCTTACTTGTACTGAATCCACGGAGCCTTGCTGCTTCATGAGAGGACAAGGAAGCCAAGCATATGCTATAACTGCCAAAACAATACAATTGACGATGATGATCAATTTCAATGGAGTTTCAGATCTTCAAGAGAAAAGAAAAAAAAAAATTTAATACAACAGAATTATACAAAAGGTACTCATGATCAGCTACCTTGATTAAATTAACTTTTACAGGAACATTTTACATATACAAAATGAAGAAGAAGAAAAAAAAAAAAGTAAAAAACTGCATATATGCGTTTGTTTTATTAATTGGTCCATGACGAATGACGATTCTATATATCCAATCAATCCTGGCCTTGCATGTGCATCTGTGGAAGATCACAGTGATTGATGCAGCTAACTGCACCCAGATTCCTTCCCTTTTGCACCTAATAGCGACAACAAGTGTACTTGATGTGATTGGTTGAACACATCATGGCTTACGTGATCTTATAGTAGGTGGGAATCCCACAGGAAAAAAAAAGTGTGAGATTAGTTAGGTGTTTAAGGTAATAATATAAATAAAATAAAGAAAAATTGCACAAACATACCCTGACTTTAACATATATATGAGGTAGAATCCAGTTTTACCAAAATTACAAGAAGATACTCTTGACTTTGGGTTTGACTGTTAACTTTAACTGTGGTCTTAACATTAGTGTGGAAAGTACTTAACTGCCCTTTTTTTTTTTATATGTTATATAAATAACTATTAAAAATTGGAAAAAAAAAACATATAATAAGAATGAAAATTGAATTATTAAATAACTAAAACCAAAATATTAAAAAATAGAAAAAATCTGTTTTTGAAAAAATATATATATATCTATTTAAAAAAAAATAGAATTATAAGTTTTTCAAAAAAAAAATTATTATTATTTGTTTTTCAAAAAAAATAATATATAATTCTTTTTATAAGAGATAATTATTTGTTTTTTTGTAAGAGATAATTCTTCTATTTGTTTTTTGTAACAGATAATTCTTTTTTTTTTTAAAGAGATAATTCTTCTATTTTTTGAAAAACAGATAATTCTATTATTTTATTTTGAAAAACTAATAATTCTATTTTTTTTTTAAATGATAATTTTATTTTTTAAAAAACAAATATTTCTTTATTTCTTTCTTTCTTTTGAAAAACAAAAAATAGAATTAACAAAAAATAAAATTATTATTTTTTGTTTTTCAAAAGAAATAAAGAAAGAAAGAAAGAAATATTTGTTTAAAAAAAATAAAATTATCAGTTTTTCAAAATAAAATAATAGAATTATCTGTTTTTCAAAAAATAGAAGAATTATCTCTTAAAAAAAAAAATAATTATCTCTTACAAAAAAAAAAACAAATAGAAGAATTATCTCTTGCAAAAAATAAATAATTATCTCTTATAAAAAGAATTATCTATTTTTTTAAAAAAAAAAAACAAATAATTCTTTTTTTTTAAAAAAAAAAAAAACAGATTTTTTTATTTTTTAATGTTATGGTTTTTGTTATTTAATATTTTAATTTTTATTCTTATTATATGTTTTTTTTTCCAATTTTTAATAGTTATTTATATAATATATATATATATAAAAATAATAATAAGGGCAGTTAAGTACTTTTCACACTAATGTTAAGACCACAGTTAAAGTTAACGATCAAACTCAAAGTCAAGGGTATCTTCTTGTAATTTTGGTAAAACTGGATTCTACCACATATATGTGTTAAAGTCAAGGTATGTTTGTGTAATTTTTTCTATAATATATATATAAAAAAATAAGGACAGCTAAGTACTTTCACACTAATGTTAAGACCACAGTTAAAGTTAACAGTCAAACTCTAAGTCAAGGGTATTTTCTTGTAATTTTAGTAAAACTGGATTCTACCTCATATATGTGTTAAAGTTAAGGTATTTTGTGCAATTTTCCCTTTTAAAATTTAGTTTACCAAACACTAACCTATTTTTTTTTTCTTAAATTGATTATTTCTTAATTTAAGTTATAACAGATTATAACTTAAGTAAAACAATCTCAAACATAGTCTTAGTGATAAAGAGTCTTAGGTTCGAGTTGTCATACTATGGATCAAGATCTTCTCCTTGATTCTTGTTTTTCCTTAATATTTTTTAAGTATAATTAAAACACCAAATTGAATGAGAGAAAAAAAAGTGATCAAATCTTGACTATATATTTTTTATTTTACTTAAGTGTCATTAGATTATGAAAAATCAAGAAAAAACAAAATAAGGAGAGGATCCTGATCCTCATACTATACCCACAAATTGTAAAAACATGTAGCTAATTATATTAATTAAAATTATTTTAACGTTATCAATTAAAACGCTTCTTAGATTATTAATTTATTTATTTTTCTTAATCATCTTAATGATTCTAACAGATGTAAATATACTTTTTTTCTAAAAGAACCAAGATCTTCTATATGAGCTTGAGCTTCATTTAATGTTATTAAAAGCTCTAGTACACGGTCTTAGCATGACTGTCCAATGAAATTGTATCATGTTGTATAATTTATATTGAGAACATAAAAATTAATTTTGAAACTTTATTATGTTATAATTATTATATTGGGTGATTTCACCATTGATGTGGTGAGACTGTCCTATACAATTTTTTTTCCATCGATTGAACTTGTGTTGTTTGTCATCGAATGGCAAGAATCCTTAACAGCTAGCCTCAAGATTTTTATTTGTATTTTCTGACGTTAATTGTTTTCCTCATCTTATTATTGTTAAAAAATAATAATAATTATTATTATTAAAAATTAAAAATTAAAAATTAAAAAAAAAGTGGCATGAAACCGGCATAATTGATCTACTGAATGTCTTTATGAATTTATAACAAGGATATGTGCAAGCATATGGTATTGTGGTCTATATTACATAACATATAAATAGATATTCAACATTTTATATGTATTTAAATACTCAGTTACCTTGTCAGTCACACTAAGTACACCCCCATTGTATATAAATGCAAAACGTACGTTTTTATACATGCATGCCTTTGCACTAAAATTTTAAAAATTTATTAAATAATTAATTATCAATCATAAAATTTAGTTAAGAGATAGTTAAATTCAACAGCACGTGTGGATCTTCTTCAGGCCGTCTAGCCTGAGAAAAAATATAACCGATTTTTTTCATTTTCTGGGTTCGTTAGTCATTTGTCGGGAGTTTCGGGTTTAATACTGAAATTTTAGCCACAGCCTACAGGGTACACAACCGCCTCTCAGGACCCCATTGATTCTACCATAAAGACCAAGAATAGACGAGCCACGACAATTGCAACTAAAAAATTATCGAAATAGGTTTAAATGGAAGAAAAAAGTTCGCTGGCTTTAAGTTTTCTGTTTATCTACCGGGCATTTCCCTATCCTAATGGAATCTAACTGATATATCACATCCACAATGGACATGAGAAAAACTATGTGATATGCCAAATCCATGAAAAATGAATCCTGGATTTCAGACATGTTTCATTCGACAAAACCGGTTGAATTTGCTATGATAAATCACAAAGCAACTCATAATATCTTCCACCTTGTTAAGATTTGTATCACCTCGACAACTACTTTCTAATACTTCCTAGTTCACAATCTGGAAAAACTGAAACATCAAACCACAACTCAATGGCAACTCGTGTAACGCTCAAATGAACTCAGATTAGAAGTAAAGGGTTCAAGCTTAAACTCTTCCGGGTAGAATTGGGTGTAGGTATTGTCCTAAAAGACTACGATCTGATGTTTTGTTAGAAATATTGTAGTAGTTAACTCAGGATCAATCAAAATCTTGATGAAACTTGGCAAAGGTAATGTATCAATGAAAAGGTCAAATAAGTTCAAAGTATCTGAGATCTACATATATAAGAAGACAAGTGTTAAATGGCTATTTTAAGGGAAGAGACAGGAGTGCAAGAAAAAACACTGTTTTATCATTACGTCAAGTATGAAGAGAAGATGTTACTCATCGTCCTTGTATGGGTATTCTTCTGGAACTTGCTTCAGAAGTTTCACCTGCAGCTCGTATGCATCATCCCCTCGAAGCACGTCGCGGAGCCAAGTGACTTCAGTCTTCATTGACACCTGCAATGGAAGAAAATTCAGAGCACCATAACGACAAGGAAGATAGGGGAAACAAAAGTTGAAGGAAAGTAAAAAAAGGCTCGAGTATCATCCACATTTACTCAAGCTACAGAAATGAACAAAGGAGACGACAAAAGTACCAAAGATACAAATGGACAATTTTGTCCATCAAAGGAAAAGATTCTGTCAAAGAATCCATATTTTTGTAAAAGTATGGTATTTGGGTATAAATTGGGATTATTAAGATAGAAACTTAAGAAGTGGGGATATCTTTAACCAGGCACCGGATAAAGATTGTTAAGAAACAAAAAGCAATTATGTAAGACATTAAGAATTTTTCATCTCAATTCTTACAAGAGAGAGAGTTAATGGAGATTTCCGTATCAACCATCCTAACAAATGTAATAAAAGAGGGCTAGAAGCTATGCAGGAAAAAAAAGACTTCAAACAGAAGTTTCTTAAAATAGAGGACTTTTTTATTTTGTTTAAGCATAATAGTCAGCTGTGTTGAGTTCACCTGCTATTAAAATGTTAGCACGAAGAAAAGCAATCTCAAAATTGTGAGAGCTTAGCCATGCAATCAATTTGAAAAACAAACTCCACCACCGAACTATCTCTCTCAGGATAGCCGATGTAATAAATCTTTAACTGAGTAGTGATAATATAATTGGCAGCATTAGTGCACTAACATAACCTCAATTGCAGAATTTACGATATCATAAATTAATTTCAAAAGGAGGCACGTGAATCACTAGGAGGCGTTAACTCATAATGCACCAAGAGAAAAAAACAATCATGGAAATCCCAATCAAAGCAGATGACACTCACCATCTCTAGGGCTCCTCTAATGACTCCACTTAAGATGTTGCAGTAGTAAAGACCTTGACATGTATCAGGAAGCTCAACAAAGTCCACCAGGGGATTATCCTCTAAAATTATGTTGCAACATGTCCCATCAGCATCCCAATTGGTCACAGTTGCATTAATCCCTAAGAACATTTTGAAACCCACCTGTATAAAAGCTTGTATTAGGGATCACATGAAATGAACCTACTTCATACTTAAAAAGACTAAAAGAGGAAATTGAGAAAGCATGGCAACTTGCACCACATAAACATGTCTTGTAAAATACTTTCAAGCACGGAAATATATTTGAAGCACATGCCTTTAAGAATCAAAACACACAAACCAAAAATATAGACAGCCACATAACTCCATGCTGAAACGAAACTAAATAGTAAAAACATCTGAACTACCCTACTATCAGAAATTTGAGTAACGCTACAAGCAGACAGGCTGAATTGATTCAAAGGCCACACCAAGTCCAATCAAAGAGGTTGAACAAGTTATATAAGGATGCAAACTTTTACAAAGTGGTCATTCAACTACAGCTCAACAACAATACTAATTATGCAATTGTTCAAGTTTGCGTGGAATGTTGACCTTTTTCTGCATGTTGCAATGTTCAGATAAGAAGTAATGATCTAGCAAACACATAAAACAATGACATACATGACAAAAAAAAGTCCTCAAATATTTTTATTTGCAAGTTGCAATCCAATCAGATGCCAACATGTTCCAAGTATCTCAGATGGAACTTTTGACATATATGACATATTGCACCAACCAGATAATGTTCACAATTATATTTTCAATCCAGATGCAAACCAAACAATATGCACTTTTTAAACAAGAGGATTCTACTGAACTTTAACATAAAGACAATAGCTCAAACAATATGTCAACTTGTGGTTGCACTGTATACCTACGTCTTAAATCTAACTAGCCTCCTCTAGTTTGTTTATTAGCCCAAAAAGTATCAACCTCAACCAACAAGATGAAGTACCATTCAATATTGAGCCTGCTGTTGGTTCTACCCCAAACATAACTTCTATTATTCATCTACTTTACTAAATCAACTCACCAATGACTACCCCAAATATAATTTAACAGGACACGGACATGGGGAGTGGGAGTGGGCACTGGGAAGCAACAAGAACAATACAATGATGATTTGAACTGTCGACAATAATATCAGTAAGAGAACATATAGAAGCTATAAACACTTAGACCTTCACAAACTTCTATATTTATTACTTTATATCAAGCCAAGTTATCAAAATAGACCTTTGCAATAACATCAGCAGTCTCCTTGAAGTCAACGCATCTAGAGACATTAGATTTTGCTAGAAACTCATCAATCAGTCGAATTCCAATATTGTATCCCCTGCAACACAATCAAGATAAAAATAAATGGCATCATCTAATCCAGAGAATTCCATTAGATGGTAAAAAAGAAACACTAAGACCAGTTAGCCAAATACATTTGTATATGAACTGCTGAATATTCTTAGTAAATTCTTGCATAGAACCGATTAATATAATATTGAACTTGGGACAAAGATGGGATTTCTCCGTCAATTCAAGAATTTGCCATGTTGTGATATCGAGAATGTTTGCTTGGTCGGTAATTTTTTTTATTTGATCAAACACAATGGAATGCACAAAACAAATTCCTCTCAAGCCGACCATCTTCATTATTTCACTTCATGTTTTCCAGCGATTTTTCTTTACTATTTTTGGTTAATTTAGCTTAGTATCTAAGATTACTGTCTTTGGATTGCTTTTGCCTAGACTTATTTACACAATATTTCACTTTTAATGAAACAATCACTTACCGAAAGCAAAAAATTTCTAAGTTAATTCTAATAACTTTTGGAGAAATAGAATCAACTAAACATATGGCATAGATTGAAAAGTAAATAACAGACATTTTAAGATAGTTTTAATAACTTTCGACTGGATATTGATTTTTGTGAAGAGTACTAAAATATATAGCAGCTCATGTAAGGACAACAGAGGTTATAGCTCAAGTGCTAACCACCTGCATCAAATCAAAGAAGAATAGAGGGACAACAATCAGAAGCAGAGGAGCAACAATCAGAGGCAGACATCCCCAGCTCATACATGTATACTCAATATGGTTGTATACACGACTACAATCATGATCAATATCTCAGGATGCCGGTCAATGGAAGTCAAAGTGGAACCAACAGAGTAAAAGCATGTAACAAGTGTGTGAGAGTCCGTTAGAGTTGAGGTGGCAGAATTAATTAGGATTAGTTGTAATTATTCTTAATCAGGAAATTCTGTTTTGACATTTCAGGCTTTTCTTTGTGTATATATAGGTTGTATTAGGTGTAATTAATTCATCAATGAGAATCAGAAGATTCCAGTTCATCACCATTACCGTTCTTATTCAAGCTCTCAAAAATGGCTCTCTTTGAGAACTTTTAACAAACACTTTGTTTACGTTCATCAAACACTTGCTTTCTCTTGTTTTCTTTAATTTTAACTCCTCAGTTCTCTCCTATCATTTCTTTTCTCATATTCAATTGGCTTAAATTCCAAAAACATCAAATGACTATAAATTGATAGTTAACAACATCAAATGACTATAAATTGAATCTAAGCGTAAATGTGAAAAAAAAAAAAAAAAAAAAAAAAAAACATACATTTGATCAAGCTGTTTGTTAACTTCCTCAACCTCCTCTAGATCCGTCAGCAACTGCCGCACAGTCGCTCCATAAGTTAACGTAAACAGCTCAGCATTCTATAAAATTAAGAAAATACATCAATCAACTTCAAATAATTGAAAAAATCCAACAACAAAAAAAACGCACACACCCTCTTCAAAAGATTCAATTTTTTTCACAGATTACAAAACAAAAAAACACCAAAAATCGAGTAATTTACCACGCGTTCAACACTGGCGAAGATTGCGTCGCCGGATCGAGGACCAGGAGGCGCCATTTTTGGATTTCGAGTGAAACCGTGAATTGGTTCGACGAAATATTCGCTCTTTGTAATATGAGATCAAACTAGTAAGGGTGAATTGTACTCTCTTGCACTCACTGGACTTAACAGACGTTAGACGTTAACATATTTTATTTTTGTTGTTTCTATTTTCACCCCTCCATTGTTTGAAATTTCATTTACAGATCTTGGGTTGGGCCCAAACCAAACGATTTGGGTTTTAATTTTGGGTTGCACCGGGTTTCGGTATTTGGGCTGATAATGTTATTGTTCTAAAGGTTGTATATTAAGGAACATATCACTGGACCAATCTCATTTTATTAGATCTCGTCTTTTTTATTGAATATCTTCTTGAAGTAGTGTGTCAATTCCACTTGCAGCACACCACAAGGAATAGTCATTCGGCAATCGCATATCCACATTTACAACTTGCAAGCTTATAGCATGTTACGTGGGAGTTGGGACAAACATCAAAGCATCCGATTATTATATCATTGGCATGTCTGTTCCACGATACGATATACCACATGGAATAAATAACCGATAAATCGCATGGGTAGTATGTCTAATTCGCATACATTATATTACGTGTGAACAATACTAAAACAATCATATCAACAGTATGTGATGCATCATATATGCTTCACTCATAAGACTCGTAAATTATATATCTAAAGAGCCGCCCTAGTACACCGGCCCCATTCGGGTTTCTCTTTTGTTAAGGCCTGATGGGGTCTAATCATTTGTTATCAACTTGGCAACTAGAAAATTCAATTATTGATACGGCCCGTTGTCCGTTGATTATAATTTATTGATATTTTTCATAAGTGGCAGATTTTTATATGATTTCTTGGTGTGTTTATTATCGAATTATGGTCACGGAATTGTTGACGTATAGTAACGCCGTTATGAAAAAACGAACGGCAGGTAACGTATAAAAACCACCAACCATGTACTCAAACAAATCCACGCTCTTCCACGACGCGTGTTTTAACATTCATTTGATCACTTCAACCAAATAGATGTCTTCCTCAATCAACATTGTTTTCATTATTTTTAAAGAGAATGAATAAATAATTTTAAAATGATTTTGCTAGTTTTTTTTATTTATTTATTTTTTTTTTTTTATTTTTTTTTTTATTTTAAAGGTTGGTAGTGTTTTGTGTGTGGTATCCAAATTCAGACCGTTTCTAATAGATATATCAATGTCAATATCAAATTTGATGCAAAAAAGAGTAAAATGATATATTTAGCACATCAATTTAACATTATACTCAGATGTACAATTCTATTTAAAATGTTATTTTTATTATTTTATTAATTAAAATTATAAAAATAAACACTTGTCATTAATGTATTTATTATTTCTTTTAATGTTCAAAAACAAAGTTATATTAATGCATTCATTATTTCATTTAAAATATATATATAATGGTATTTTTATAATTAAAAAAAAAACATTTAATGTTGTGCCAAATTTGGCATTGCATTGGAGGATGGTTTTGGCACCCTGTGCTAAATTTTAGCATTGGCACAGCATTGAAGATACTCTTAGATACACTTCATTCCTATATATAGGGAAAAAAAAAATACAAAACACATATTCTCTTATACCATATCCAATGCATATGCTAATACCAATGCTAGATTTGGCACACAAAAATAGTAAAATGTTATATTTGGTACAACATTTTAGCATTGTACTTCTATTTAAAATGCTTTTATTTTATTTATAATTATTAAAGTCAACAAATATAATTAATGCATTTAATTTATATAATATTTTTTATTATTTAAAATTATAAAAGTTAACAATTAATACATTCAATACAATTATAAAATTGTATTTTTACAATTAAAAAAACAGCATTTATTGTTCTGCCAAATTTGACACAACATCTGACATTACATTGGAGTATGATTTTTTTTTTTACTTTGTGCTAAATTTTAGTATTGGCATACTAAAATATCATTTCATTGGAGATGCACTTAGTTGGAAGTTTGAAAGTTCATGCGAGTTGCACTCTCTATCACACCTCCCATTTTATTTTAATGTGAGTGGGGGTGCGGGTTGAGTCCCACAGTTTCCTTTTTACAAATATGTGTAAGGAGTTTCCTCTGTACTGATTATAGGAGTAGATATTTAGATCGTTCATATTTTGTTTTATCCCGACAAGTCCACCCCTTATCTTTTTTGATATCATATTTAAAAATAAATAAATACAAAAATACAAAAATATTAAAGAGATGTGACTAAAGAATTTTAATGATTAGATAATATGAGGTTGGTTCGTGGTATGCCCCTCACACCCAGGGGCGGCTCATGAACAGCTGAGGCCTTAGGCAAAGATTTAAAATGAGGCCTTGCAATTCAAAAGCCCCTCTTTTGCTAGTGGTGACAAATTTATCAAGAGCTCTTTTTTGAGTTTTTTGTATACGGATTCATACTTTCTACTAAAATTGTCTATTATCAGTTATCAAAGCTTGAAAAAAAAAAAAAAACAAATAATTTTGTTATGGTTGAAAACAAAATAAATAAATAAAATAAAATAAAATTAATAGAGTTTGAAACAATTAACCATAGAGTATTTATGAAATAGTATGTAGAGAAACAATGAGAGTTTGCAATTGCAGTGGAAGAGTTTGAAATCAAGTTGAGTAGGAGGGTTCGATTGAATATAAATATAATATATGAAATAATAGATTTTAGTGTGAATATATAATTAAAACAAATTTAACCATTGAAAGAAAAATAATAACATTAATGTGTAATTTTTTTTTAAGGAAAATGTTAATGAGTATTTAAGTCCACTTAAATGTGGTTTACTTGAAAATATGAATCTTTGACTTGAAAATAAGAATGAACAGTAATTTATAAGTTTAAAAATGAGATATTTTTTGAATAGTAAATAGAAAGAAAATATTGGATATTAATTATTAAGAGAATACTACTTGGGTACTGACCAATCAGTACCCAAAATACTGATCCCACTAATAGGAGTGTGTAGCATATGACCAAATTTGTGAGATAAATGTAAAAAGTAAAAGAAAAAATGACACGTGCTATACTCTCATTGATAGGATTAGTATTTTGGGTATTGACTAATATCTAATCACTATTCTTATTAAGATATATATATAGGAGAACTTTAAAACTAGTCAAAAAATTAGTGAGATTATTGTTTTTATCCAAGATTATCGTTTTTATTGTTTTTGTCAGCATATCCACTTTTTGGACAAGATTGCCTTTCTTTATAAAAAATAATTCTCTATTTTTTTTCTTTTTCTTCTTCTCTCTCTCATTTTCCAGAATCTCTCTCTCTCTCTCTCTCTCTCTCTCTCTCTCATGTTTTTCTTCTTCTTCTTCTTTCTCTCCTTCTTCCTCTTCTCTTTCTCTCCTCTTTCTCTTTCACCTTTTTTTTTCCGGATTTAAAAAAAAAAAATCAGATTTTTTTAAAACAAAAAATTTCAGATTTCATTTTTTTTTTCTAAGAAAATTTTTAGATTTGAGAATGGTTGTTGTGTTTATTAATAGTGGGAGTTGTGTTTATGTTTGGGTTTTGTTAAAAAAAATTCATATTTAAAAAATATATATATATATTCATATTTGGTTCTATAGATTTTTGTTGTTTGATTTCAGATTTGATTTTTTCAAACAAAATTTTCAGATTTCATTTTATTTAAGCACATCATGTTACCAATTAAACTCACCAGGCAAAAACAATTAAACACACCAGGGAAAAACGAATTAAACACAATATGCCATCAATTAAACACATCATGGCAAAAACAATTAAACACACTAAGGCAAAACGCATTAAACACACAACACAAAATGAATTAAACACACCAGGGCAAAAACGATTAAACACACTAGCCCCTATGTTTAATTCGTTTTACCCTGGTGTGTTTAATTCATTTTGTCTGGTGTGTTTAATTCGTTTTGCCTTGGTGTGTTTAATTGTTTTTGCCCTAGTGTGTTTAATTCGTTTTGTTTTGTATGTTTAATTCGTTTTACTCTGGTGTGTTTAATTCGTTTTGTCTGGTGTGTTTAATTTGTTTTGCCTTGGTGAGTTTAATTGTTTTTGCCCCTGGTGTGTTTAAATTAAACACACCAGGGAAAAATGAATTAAACACAATATGCCATCAATTAAACACATCATGACAAAAACAATTAAACACACTAGGGCAAAACGAATTAAACACACAACACAAAATGAATTAAACACACCAGGACAAAAACGATTAAACACACTAGCCCTTATGTTTAATTCGTTTTACCCTGGTGTGTTTAATTCATTTTATCTGGTGTGTTTAATTCGTTTTGCCTTGGTGTGTTTAATTGTTTTTGCCCTAGTGTGTTTAATTCGTTTTGTTTGGTGTGTTTAATTCGTTTTACCCTGGTGTGTTTAATTCGTTTTGTCTGGTGTGTTTAATTCGTTTTACCTTGGTGTGTTTAATTCGTTTTGTCTAGTATGTTTAATTCGTTTTGCCTTGGTGTGTTTAATTGTTTTTGCCCCTGGTGTGTTTAATTCATTTACACCTGGTGTGTTTAATTGAATTGCCCTAGTATGTTTAATTGATTTATACCTAGTGTGTTTAATTAGTCTGGTGTGTTTAATTGATTTTATAACTGATGTGTTTAATTGGTCAGTGTGTTTAATTGGGTTCCCCTGATGTATTTAATTGGTTAGCATTGGTGTGTTTAATTGGGTTGCCCTAGTGTGTTTAATTGATTTATACTTGATTTACACACACCAGTATTAACTAATTAAACACACCATTAGCACCCAATTAAACACACCAGTAATAAACAATTACATACACCAGTCATAACTAATTAAACACACCAGTAACACAATTAAACACATTGGTCTGAAAAAAAAAATACGGAAAATCTGGACTCTTCAATTTAAAACGAAAATCTGGAAAAAAAATTAAAAAAAAAAAAAAACACAAACAACATTGAATATCTAAAAAATCTGGAAAAAACATTTAAACAAAAAAAAATGAAAAATTTTTAAACAAACAACACTTAACTTAAGCACAAAAACCACAACTTGGAAAAAAAAAAAAAAACAGATCTAAAAAAAAAAAAAATTACAAATTAAATCTAAAAATTAAACACAACCACAAGCCACAAGCCAAACTTAAACACAACCACACACAAAAATTTAAACAAAATGAAATATAGTAAAAAAAAACGAGATCTGAAAAAAAAAATTAAAAAAATCAAAACTTATTATTATTTTTTTTTAACAAAACCCAAGCCCAAACATCTCAACATTCATAAACACAACAACCACCCTGAAATCTAGAAATTTTCTTTGAAAAAAAAATGAAATCTGAAAATTTTTATTTAAAAAAAATTCTGAATTTTTTAAAAAAATCTAGAAAAAAACTTAAAAGAGAAAGAGAAGGGAGGAGAGAAAGAGAAGAAGAAGAAAGAGAAGGAGTGGTTGAGAAAAGGAGAGAAAGAAGAGGAACATGGCGTGAGAGAAGAGAAGAGAGGATAGAAAGAAGAAGAAGAAGAAGAAGAACGTGTGAGAGAGAAAGAAAAAAAAAGTGATTCTGGTGAAAATGATAGAGAGAGAAGGAGAGAGAAGAGATTAAGAAAAAAAAATTGGGGCAATTAGGTCTTTACAGTCATATTGTTAACAAAAACAATAAAAATGATAACTGTTGACAAAAATAATAAAGCCTCATAATTTTTAACTAAAAACCCCTATTTCCTTTATATATATATATATATTGATAATGAAAATATGGGTAATTGATTTTAGGTGGGGTTTTAGGCAACTGCAAGGTTCAACTTTTGAGCTAGCCTTGCTCAAATCTACACTATGAGGTCATGGGTTCGCGTCTCTCTCATTTCCCTAAAATCTCTAAATTATTGAAATATTTTTTAAAAAATATTTAATAATTTTTTTCTAAAAAAGTAACTAATGATTAGATTGTACACAAGAATTCTTCGATCAAACTATTTAGCAACCAATCTCTCGGTATTTAAAAGGTTTTGTAATTTAATAAACAAAATTTGACAACCGAAGCCGTCTTAGCTCAGTGGTAGAGCGCGTGGCTTTTAACCACGTGGTCGTGGGTTCGATCCCCACAGACGGCGTTTTATATTGCTTGGATTTATTTTTTAATATATTTTGTTTTTTACTTTAGACATTGATTACTGATTTTTGCTAAGAACAAATGAAAAATAAAGAATACAAATTTAATTGTTTTTTAATTATATTGTGCTTTTTGTAATCTTTTTCACATATATATATATATATATACACGGTCTCGTTCCTATCAGGACATCCTTATATAACTTTATCAAAATATTGAATGTGAGCTACTCATTTATAAAAATGATTTGACAAGTGCATACATACCAAGTTAAATTATGTAAAACGAGTGGTTCACATTCAATGTCCTTATATAACTCTATCAGGATATCCTCATATGAAAATTTCCGTATATATATATATCTATATATTGAAACAATCTTTTTCGCATATTATGGACCAAAGAGGTTTTTAAATGTTATGGCTTGTAAACTTGTAATTAACTGAATTTATGGTTTTTTTTTAAAAAAAAAATTATAAAGGACATATTCGATCTATATTAGATGTTTTTTTTAAAATTTTTTTTTTAATTTTTTTTTTATTATTTTGAAAACAAAAGAAAACTTTATTAAGAAACAATACGAGACATAGGAATGTCATCCTGAACAAAACCATTCACATACGACGGGTAACCCTCCATCCAAAAACGGTCATCTGTTATAGTCAGAGCCATTTTAGAAAGAGCATGGGCAACAAAATTAGGCTTCCTAGGGACATAATTAACAAAAACAACAACCCTTAAAAGAATAAGAGAAGCAATATCATCAACCACCAAACCAATATCAGCATAAGTAGATGTTCCCGAATTTACCAAATTCGCCACACCTAAAGCATCAATCTCTAGCTCAGATGGGTACAAACCAGTATCAATGGCAAATTGAATCCCTCTCTTGACCGCTTCTGCCTCAACCACTTATGGGGAATAACAAGCTTCCATTCTCTACGAACTAGAAGCCATAACAAAACCATGATGGTCTCTAATGACCAAACCCACCCCAATACAGTGGTTCACCACATCAATGGAAGCATCAGTATTGACCTTAAAAAAATCCACAGCTGGGGGTTTCTAACGAGCCAGCTTAGGCGTCACAACAGGGCCATCCTTCACAGTAACATTAACCATTTGGAAATCTGTCAAAAAACCTTTACTCCAAGCCACCACCTTTACACCGTGTTTGTTCCTCATTCCATGAACAAACCAATTGTGCCACAACACTACACAAAACAAAGGTCTATACTCCATATTTAGGCAATTAAGACAGCTAAACAAAAAATCCTTAAAATCTACCCCCTCCTTACCACGCTAACCAGATAACACTCCAAAATCCTTTCTTATTGCCTTCAAGGCATGGCAACTCTATAAAGCATGTGTCGTAGACTCTAAGAAATAGTGACACAAAAGGCATGAACTTTTCTAAGCAATTTTCCTTCTAAAAAGATTCCCCATAGTTGGAATCCAATCCTTACAGGCCCTCAAGATGAACCCTTTAACCTTAGGCTACACATCAATTTTCCACAAGTCTTTTCAAGTGAATCCTTTACCAGCACAACCTGAAGAACTCGAAAGATTATGCTGAAGTAAATCAACACCCGACTTGTACCCACTTCTAATCGTATAATTCCCATCACCCGAATAATGCCAACATAGGGAATCTTCCTTTTGAAAACTACTTATCGAAATTGAAAGGATGGCCTCTGCATCACTATTGATGAACAATTTTCGAATCAACTGACCATCCCAGCATCCAGTAGGGGTCTTTAGGTGACATACCAGTTTAATATCCTCACGGACTTGAGGTGAGTAAACCATGAAATCAGTTGGCCTTGGAATCCATTTGTCATTGTTAATTAAAATTGAATTTCCCATCCCCACCCGCCAACGAATCCTCCCTAGTACAAACTCTGACACACAAAAGATCCCTTTTGGCCTCAAATCAGCAGCCAAGAAATTCAAGGAAGAGAAGTAACAGCCACGCAACACCTTAACAGCCAGAGTATCCGGGTTCTTCAATAATCTTCACCCTTGTTTTGCTAACAAAGCCTGGTTAAAAACACTCAAGTCTCTAAATCCTAAACCCCACACGCATTTACTGTCACATAGCTTTGACCAGGTTGCTTAGTGAATCTTTTTTTTAACCTCTGTACTGCCCCACCAAAATCTGCTCCAAAGACGCTCAATCTTCTTCAAGAACCCCATTGGAAGCCTGAACAAGCTCATAGAATAAGTTGGAATCAACTGAAGGACTGTCTTAATGAGAACTTCTTTCCCATTTACCGAAAGTAACTTACTCCTCCAACCCATTATTTTGCTCAAAATCCGATCCTTAATATCGTTGAAAAGCTGACGCCTATTTTTCCCTGCAAAACTAGGTAAGCCCAAGTAGCGCTCATGGCATCCTACCCTACGGACCCCTAAAACTGTAGCTAAATGGTCCCCCTCCTGTTTTGAAACTGAACGGCTCACACATATGCCTGGCTTATCAAAGTTAACCAACTGCCTTGAAGCCCTTGAAAATACCTCAAGGATTCGACAAATTGCCACATAATCTCTTGTAGTAGCACCTGCAAACAGAAGGCTATCGTCGATGAAATATAAATGCGAGACAATCGGCCCCGCTCTGCTACACTTGAATCCCTTGTACTCATTACGAAGCACTGCTTTCTGAATCATGCTAGCCACCAAAAGGTACAAATACAGGGATAAAGGGTCACCCTAACGCAACCCCCTCGAAGGAACCACTTTACCGTATACACTACCATTCATAAGAAAAGAGAATTGCACAGTAGAAACGAAGTCCATCACTTTTCTCCACCCACTGCCTTGGGAAACCTAGCCTTGTCATGACTTTTACGAGAAATCCTCATTCAACTCTATTATACACCTTTGACATGTCCAGTTTCATAGCCATGGATCCATCTTTTCGTGTTTGTGTATGCAAAGCATGAATACACTCGAAGCCAACTATTGCGTTATCCGAGATAAGTCTGCCCGGAATAAATGCATTTTGGGTTTCAGAGATTACCTCGCCTAGCACTACTTGGAGCTTGTTTGCTAGAGTTTTCGCTACAATCTCGTACAAAACATTACAAAGACTAATTGGCCTAAAATTTGTAACATGTTCTGCCAACTGTTTCTTAGGTATTAAACAAATTAGAGTACTATTAGCCCGTTCAACAAACTCTCATTCATTCAGGCAGCACAAACAAGCCTCTATCACACTTAGCCCAACCATGTCCTAGAACTTATGATAAAACATCGATGGTAGCCCATCTAGACCCGGTTCCTTAAACCGTGCCATATCAAAAACCGCTTTCCGCACTTCTTCTTGAGAATATTTTCCCTCCAAAAAATTGTTAGACTGTTGTGATAAACATGCCTCCATACAGTCAAGCACAGTCTTAACATCTACTGTACATGGATCCCCTGCCTGGAAAAGATTTGAAAAATAACCTGAGATAATTCCATGCAGATTCTGCTTTCCCACACACCAATCCCCTTGCTTGTTGAATAAACCATTGATAACATTCTGAGCCCTCCTAGTAGAAGTCTTCCAATGGAAAAACTTGGTATTACTGTCCACACTCTTACCCTCGATCGCTGACGCTAATAAACCTCATCCTCATCTAGCAATTTATCAAGTTTTTGTTCTATACCCTAAATTAAACGCCAATCCTCTACTTGAGGCCCCCTCTGAATTCTTCCCAACTCCTCCTAATATTTCCTGATACTCGTCCTTAATGAAGCCCGATTAGAAGAGCTCTAGGCAGATAATTTTTCGTACAATTCTTTATCGTTGCACTCACTCTACCCATCACTCCCAAACCTCATGAAGACATCGAGCTACAATCCACCAAAGCTCTACAATTATCTCGATTAGCCCAACATGAATCAAAATGAAAGCGTTTACCACAATTACCGGTTCTATTCCCTGAAAGATCCTTTTCATCCAAAATTTCAACCAGAATAGGATGGTGGTCTGATATATAGTAATCCAGGTGGTTAACAAAAGAATTCGGGAAAAGTTGACGCCAATTAAAGCAACAAACTCCACGGTCCAGCCGTTCTTGGGCCAATTCCTCACCACTCCTCTTATTAGTCCACGTGAAAGCTAGGCCCTGAAACCCCATATCTTCCAAGTCGCAAGAATTTAGAATATCCCTACACCTCTCCATCTGCCTCCTATTCCTTGGTTGGCCTCCAATTTTCTCCTCATCAATTAAGATTTCATTAAAATCACATGCACAGAGCCAAGGTAGCTGGCTCATCCATTTCAGATGCTCCAAAAGCTCCCAACCATGGCGCCGTTGTTCTGGTACCGGATCGCCATAAAAACCGGTAAAATGCCAAACCTTCGAAACCTTCGAAACAATCATGACGTCGATATGAAACCTTGAAAAGGAAAGCAGGTCAACCTTAGATGATGAAAATAATTATATGTATAACATTTGTCCTAAAAGCTAAATTGAGAAAATTAGACAAGGTAAAAATTCGTTTGATTGTTCAACAATATAATATTGTAAAAATATATATATATATATATATATATATTATTTTTTAATTTTTTTAAAAGAATATAATTTAAATATCAACCAACACCCCCAAATATTGTTGCAAGTGAGAATCAATTTTCAAGACGAGATCCCAACATCAAAAGTTAACCGGTTTGATTTTTTGAAAAGCATATTTTTGGTTTGATTTTAATAATTAATAGGGTTCGAATGTTAATAAATTTCTCTCACTATATATATATTATGAAATATTAAAAAAAAAAAAATGTATAGACAGTATCATGAAATATTAAAATATAGGGTTTAGGTATAATATAGTAACTGTATTGATAAATAATACAGTAACTGTTTTGTTAATGGATAGTTTTCAGAAAGAAATATTATTTTTGGTTTTTATATGTTTATTTATTTGTCAAACCTCTAAATTTTAACCAAATTGGTTGTCGTGTAGTGGCAAAGCACCCCCACGACGGTTGAATCGTTCGGGCACTGCCTGAGTTCGAGCCAGCTCTGGAGCAACACTTGGCCAGGCCTTGTCCCGTGCCTCCTGGGCCGAATAGGGATTAGTCTCACTCGTTAATGATCGGTTGCCTATCGAAATGAGAGATACCTTATGGAATTACCAAAAAAAAACCTCTAAATTTTTTGGACTCTTTAGTTTTCACTCTGTTCACAATACAATTGTAGCTAGACTTCTAAAATATATTATGTGGGCATGTCACTCTTAGTTTCTTGGATGCACATTCCCATCCATTTAAGTAGCGGTGAGACTTATAATACTGTAAGAGTAGATATTTAGATTATACACGTTCAATAAATTTAGATTTACACTTAACTCATTTAGCATCATATTAAAAAAAATAATAATAATAAAACAAACAAAGCAACCTTCTGCAAGTTTTTTAAGATGGGTCTTTTCAAACCCTAGACACATTCGGTATTATATTAAAAAAAAAAATAAAAAAAATTTGTAGTACTTGGTTTTAGCAAGAACCACTGTAATCATAATATGTTTGGTGTCATAACGAACAAGAAAAAATTGGGCGAAAAATTCCGATAACAATCATAAAAGTATACATTTTTTCCTTACAAAAAAAAGAATTAAAAACGAACAAGAAAAAATTGCGTGAAAAATTCCGATAACAATCATAAAAGTAAACATTTTTTCCTTTACAAAAAAAAGATAACAAAAACAGAACATATTAAAAAATGAAAAAGTAAATAGATAATATCAACGCGTGGTACACACGCGTTGAAAGAGCGTGGTACAATACCAGTCCTAATAATATCATATCAATATCCGCCCGAAACTAATTATTAGCCAACAGATTAGGCAAACTAATCTTGGCATGCGTGCCAAGCAAGGACATGCGATAATTACACGTGGCATCACTCTGTTGGCTTTATCTTTGGGCAGTTTTGTCATTTCGCTCTCCAATCGCGACTATAAATTGAGGAGGTCTCCAGCCTTACCATCTCGCCAATTCTCTTATAATCTCTCATCGAAAGTCGAATCGAAGTCCTTTGAAGTCCTTTCATAACTCTCTCAAGGTATTTCTTTTTCGTTGTTTTGTTTTTCTGTATTTCAATATTTATTTAATTAATTAATTTATTTATTAAATCAGTTTCGTCGATTGTTTGTTTGATTATTCGGCCCCGTTGATTTATTATTATTATTTTTCGGAAATTTTGTGAATTAGGGTTAGGTTTAATTGTCGTTGAAGTTTTTATCTGTTGAATTAGGGTTAGGGTTAGGTTATTTGTTTAGATATTTGATGGTCAATTGTAAATCTGTTCAATTACTTTGATAAAGAGTTTGATTCTTTTATTATTTTTGTGTTTTTGCTGGTTTTCTCTGTTGTTGGTGTTAATATTGGAGCATCTAATGTTTACTCGAGCAAGATTATCTCTATAGAATTGAAGTGAATAACTGGTGGAATTATTTACGTTTGTTTATAAATCTTTAATAATTTGTTTTTGGTTTAACATATCTCAGATTGTTCATCCACGCTTAATTTTTTTTTTTTTTTTCCGATTGTATGCTGATGATGTAATAATTTGATTCTCGTTTTAATTATCTTCTGATTTGGTTATATTGATTGGGTTTGTGGGTTTGTATGAGTTTGTTTTATCTGAATATTTGTCTGATATTGTATTTTTTTTGGGGAAATTTTGTGAATTAGGATTAGGTTTTATTGTTCTTGATGTCATTATTTGTTGAATTAGGGTTAATTTCATTTTATTTGTTTGGATATTTGATGGTCAATTGTAAATCTGATCAATTACTTTGATAAAGAGTTTGATCTTTTTTTTTGGGTGTATTTTTGCTGGTTTTCTTTGTTGTTGGTGATATATTGGAGCACCTACTTTTTTCTCAAGCAAGGATATCTTTATATAATTGAAGGGAATAACTGGTTGGGTGTATTTTTGCTGGTTTTCTTTGTTGTTGGTGATATATTGGAGCACCTACTTTTTTCTCAAGCAAGGATATCTTTATATAATTGAAGGGAATACTGGTGGAATTATTTACGTTTGTTTATAAATCTGAAATTATGTGTTTTTATTTTTAACATATATCAGATTTTTCAACTACGCCTTAGTGTTTTTCCTTTTCTGTTTACAAAACTACGCTTCAATATTATTATGCTGATGATGGATTACTTTGATTTCGTGCTTCAATTATATTTTGATTTGGTTATCTTGATTGTATCTTGTGGGTTTGTATGAAGTTTGTTTTATCTGAATATTTTTCTGATTTCACGTTTTGTTTTGTTCAATAGATGCAAATCTTCGTAAAAACTCTCACCGGAAAAACTATCACCCTCGAGGTGGAAAGCTCAGACACAATTGACAATGTCAAAGCCAAGATCCAGGACAAGGAAGGGATCCCCCCAGACCAGCAAAGGTTGATCTTTGCTGGCAAGCAGCTCGAGGATGGGCGCACTCTTGCTGACTATAACATTCAGAAGGAGTCTACCCTTCACTTGGTCCTTCGTCTCAGGGGTGGTATGCAGATCTTCGTAAAGACGCTCACCGGAAAAACCATCACCCTTGAGGTGGAGAGCTCAGACACCATTGACAATGTCAAAGCCAAGATCCAGGACAAGGAAGGGATCCCCCCAGACCAGCAGAGGTTGATCTTTGCTGGCAAGCAGCTCGAGGATGGGCGCACACTCGCTGACTATAACATCCAGAAGGAGTCAACCCTTCACTTGGTCCTCCGTCTCAGAGGTGGTATGCAGATTTTTGTTAAGACCCTTACCGGAAAAACTATCACTTTGGAAGTTGAAAGTTCTGACACAATCGACAATGTAAAGGCCAAAATTCAAGACAAGGAGGGAATCCCCCCAGACCAGCAGAGGTTGATCTTTGCTGGCAAACAGCTTGAAGATGGCCGTACTTTGGCAGACTACAACATCCAAAAGGAGTCAACCCTCCACTTGGTGCTCCGGCTCCGTGGTGGTATGCAGATCTTCGTGAAGACCCTCACAGGCAAAACCATCACTTTGGAGGTGGAGAGTTCTGACACTATTGACAATGTGAAGGCTAAAATCCAAGACAAGGAGGGTATCCCACCAGATCAGCAGAGACTCATCTTTGCCGGTAAGCAGCTTGAAGATGGAAGGACCCTTGCTGACTACAACATCCAGAAGGAATCCACTCTCCACCTTGTCCTCCGTCTCCGTGGTGGCATGCAGATTTTTGTTAAGACCCTGACAGGGAAAACCATCACCTTGGAGGTTGAGAGCTCGGACACTATTGACAATGTTAAGGCTAAGATCCAGGACAAGGAGGGGATTCCGCCAGACCAGCAGAGGTTGATCTTTGCCGGAAAGCAGCTGGAGGATGGAAGGACCCTGGCGGATTACAACATTCAGAAGGAGTCCACTCTGCATCTTGTGCTCCGTCTTCGTGGAGGTTATTGAGTTTGGTCGACTGTGGTTTTTAGTGTGTGGTTTGTGGTTGGTAGCTATCGTGAAATGGCGTTTAAATAAAATTTGTAAAAACTATTTGAAGTTTGCTTTAATGCTTTATGGTTTTATGTTTTTATTGTTTTCTAAAAGTATTGTTGTTGTTGGTTCGATTTCTATTAAATAAATATACGTATTAAGTTCGTGTTTTATTTCTTGCTTTACGTTTGGCATATATATCTTTGTTTTTAGTTCTTTTTGCTTTCGATACGTCTAAAATGGTTTGTTCATTGTGAAAATCGTACTCAGGATATGTTTTAATGGAAAATGTGTCTAGTTTGTTTAGTGAATCAATACTAATATTTGTTGTTGAGCAATTTAAGTTCTTGATTGATTCAAAATTCTAAAGGCAGATGTGATGTAGACAAATTATTTGATTGATTCAAATGGCATGGTTAAGGGTGCATTGCAATGTATCTTTTTCAGTTGATATATTTCTCCAAAAAAGAAAAATGGTTTGAGGTATTATAGAAGATTAGCATATGATATAAATTAATAATGGTTGGTTAAGTTTAATAATGTTGTTTAATTGCAACCAATAGACTAGGCAACAGGGCTGTCAAACTGATACTATAAAACTGATTTCATAGATTAACAACTTCATAATTTATATATGTAATTATCATTGTGGGTTAAAATTGTGGTCAACGGTTAGAGTTATGGAAGTCAACTAACAGTAGGGGATATTTGTGTAATTATAGGTAAAAGTTCCATATGTATGCAATTATGTTTAAACCTAGGTGATGCTTGTGCAATTAGCCCTTTTATATATAGAGGACAAAAATGAAGAAGCTTAAATTGGACATAATAGTGGCCCATCTCGTTAGCATGACTCAAGTTTTAGTAAACATCAACTCGAAGGACACGTTGTGTTTCTGTGGATTATGTGTAGATAACGGTTAGTCAAGTGATTAAGAGCATCTCTAATGGTATAAGTAAATTTGAAACCTCAAAACTTGTCATCTCAACATTTGAGGATTGTTTTCAGAGATTATTAAATTTGATGATTGTATAGTCCACAATGATACATTTGTAATGGTACCACAATAGTATATTAGAATTTTATGCTAAAATAAATAAATTATAAAAGACAAAAGAAGGTATATGATATGAGTATTGATTAATTCGTAATAAAAAGACGAATTTTACCTGATTGAAATTTTTAAGGTTGAAACAATGATGAAATACATATATGATTAGAGAAAAAAAGAGGAAAAAAAAAAGCCACAGAAGAGAGAGAAAGAATAAAATTACAATAGTTAATTTGGATTAAGGTTGTATTTGATGATTGAAAGTCAATCTTCAAATTTGATTATCGAAGAGGCAGTTTGATTATTGATAACTGCTATTGCTAAATTTCAGCGACTCAATTGGACAGTGTTTTTTGGATAAATAATCAAATTTTGATCAACTCTCGTACTTTTGAGGATACTATTGGAGATGCTCTAATGTGCCAGTAAAAAAAGTTGTCTTGTGATGAATTGGTCAGCAAAAAATCTTGTTAGCATGATGACGACACGTCGTTGAGATGTCGGTCAAAAGATTAGCAATTAAGTTTGAGCTCGCTAGCTCACGAGTCACAGAAATTAGCACAGCGGCAAGTGAGGATATCATTCCTCAAGGAGGTGGAATCCATCGACCGTCATCGGTTCTAGCATTATTAGACAATACTCCAAAAGGACTTGTGTGTTGTGTGTGCAAAGAATGTAAATAATATTATAACTAAATAAATTATAAACAATAATATATACATAGATATAATGGAATGGAGAGATGTTGGCATGAAATTTGATTATAAGGAAATGACTCAATTGTAGCAATCCTTCTAATTATGAACTAGACTCTCTTAGCCCCTCAAATGTGAAAGTATATCATAGGCTAATGTCCCCTTAATTGGTCTCTAACCTCTCTCGAGGTTTTAGAAATTGCATCCACACAATGCATGGATTCATTAAGTACCGTGGGACACATACACAAACCCTGTACATTAGCCTCGCGTATCTCTACTTTACTAGTTATATAAAGTGAATATTTCAAAATTCATATTTACAAGGCTAACCAAATACGGGATGACAACCAAATAAAAACATTAAACATACGAGATACCCATATAACACAAGCACAAGTGCGTAAGTATGTTATATGCTTGTGTCCCCTTAATTTATCTCTAATCCCTCTCGATGTCTTAGAGATTGCATTAAGAGCTGGGGGACACATACATGAACTTTATACACCAACCTCACGTATTTTTACCTTACTGGTCATATATAGAGGATATCTCGTTAAGCTTGTCATGCGACACCACACGATATATAACACACATTTAAAATATCATTCACGAGGTGGCTAACCAAGTGGAAGCATTAAGCACAAGAAATACCTATATAACTACACAAGCACAAGAGAAATTCAACGATTTTTACTCTAGATAAAAATTCGGTTTTATCTATCTCCCTAGGATGGCTAAAAATGTGAAACAAGTTTACCTAACACTAATGTGCAAATAAGTTGATTGTTATACATTAAGGACATTCAATCTAGGTTAATGGTTCATTCTCTTGATTTGGGAATTCTCTCTAAATCAATTCATCACCCAGTCCAGCCAAGGATGGGCAATCATGCCTTCATAACAAGACCCATTAAGCATAAGAATTGGAACCCATACCAATTTAGCATATTCAATGCCTGAATTGAAACCTTTCCTACTCTTTGGATCTAAATTCTCTAACACTCAAATTACTTTAAACATGGTATTTTGGTCATCCACTAACATACAAACAATCATGGGAAGCTAAATTACTCTACTCCTAATCCTAATCATGCATACATATCAATTTCGATCCTCAACACACATGGACATTGCAATAAGAGATTAAAACATGTAATTAGGAAAGAGTAAAACAAAACCCAAAAAAATTAAGAACAAACATACATATATTGTACATGTGTAGGTTTACAATATTCCCCAAATCGGGGTTACACATCAAAGATACAAGAAATGCAAAGAAAAAAGTAAAAAAGAGACAACCTTTGAAGACAAACCCTATAAAAAAGCTCATAGCTTTCCTAGCTTGAATTTGGCTCCCATTTCCTTGCAATTTAGTCTAAGATGAATGGATGAAGTGTATTAGGGCGTTGTGGAGGTATATGGTGAGCTCTCATGGAGGAAGAACCTCCATGAGAGCTTGGGTCTCTCCTTATTTAGTAGAGAAGATGAAGAAGATGAAGAAGGGTTTGTGTTTGGGTGGAAGAGAGAAGAGAGGAATGATGGGAGATTTCCTAATAAGAGAGAAACTAGGGGAATATATATAGTGGGGAGGTTAGGGTACAAAAATAGGGGTGAAAAGACATGAATACCCCTCAAAATTTGGTTGAAAATCGCAATTCTGGGCAATTCCGTGGTTGGTTCCACGGTATGCTTCGACGGACGTACCATAGAGCACTTTCTGGTGGTTTTTGCGATTCAGAAGTTGGTCTTCGGCGGTATGCTTTGACGGACGTACCACGGATTGGCCTATCAGTATTGCGCACCGTTACGGAAATGGACATAACTCCGTCTAGAAAAGTCGGAATCAAGTTCTATAAAAACTGTTGGAAAGTAGAATTCTGGAGCTTTCTGAATATGTGTAGAAATCAATGTGGTTCAATCTGAGGAGGGAGATATGATCTCTGCAAGTTAAATGTTCTACAATAGCCATTACAATTTCTGCCCTTAAAACTCCATAACTCTTCAATTAAGTTTAAAACCATATTTTAAGGCACATGTACCTATACAAGGCTCACAAAACATATTATATTCAAAAAAACGCTCGAAAACAAGAACAAATAATAGAAAAATGGGGGCCTCAAAAGATGTATAAATCGTTACAATCACATGAAATGTTTAATAAAAATGTTTCTGTGGATTATTTGTCGATAGGTTTTGGGTGAGGAATTATCCTTCTTGTGTAAGGAAATTTGTAATGGCCGAGTGCTATAGCTTTTATTTATTTTTATTTTTTTTTATATTACTTTTGTTTCGTATTCAAAAAAAAAAAAAACAGATATTATTTATTTTTATATGTTTTTAGTTTTTAGTTTTTATTTATTAAATTCCTAAATCTTTTGAGTTGTTGAATTGTTATTTAATAGATTTGAATGAAATAAATTGTTAATTACAGATTAGCTGATAAACCCATAGTAAAATTTGGTCGAAATTCTTTTCTTAATTATTATTTTTTAACTATCACAATAATTTATAGATCGAAGAAGTATAGAAACTATGACTCGTGTAATCCTTTTCTTATTTATAAACCTAATTAAAATATATTTCCTTTTTAACACCCAGTCTTCACGATAAGAATCTAGAACTTAGCGTTGCGTATACACACAGGGCATGACACGTGGCACTATCCTAATCGTCTGTTCTTTTGTACTTTTCCTTCACAATGTTGGCATTCTCTGCTATAAATATACAAGACCCCCAAATTCAACCCTAAAATTGCATACATCGAATTCTAGTCTGCAAATACAATCTCTGATAATTTCTCTCTTCTTGTTCTTTCAAGCTTTTCAAGGTAATTGTCGCTTCAGATCTAAAAGATCGTCTCTTTATCTTATAACTTTTTAAGAATTCTCTTGATTCGTGATTTTATGCATGAATTTTTGTTGGGTCTGGAGTTTACAGTGGATTGATTATATACGATTTATACTTTTGACTTGTTTTTTTATTTTTTATTCTTTTGATCCAGAGCGTTATTTTCTGCGATTGATGTAATTAAAACTTATTTTTATCTTCAGGTCTTATGATATAATCGATATCGATTTTTTTTTATATTAGATTATATTAGATCTAGTACTAGTTTAATCGCATCTGTTGATTCATATGAGAATTCTTTTCGAGGCTGTGTAAGAAATCTTATTGTGACTTAATGATTTAACAGATACGTTGTGTTGTATTATATTAATCGGTGTACATGTCCTTTGATTTTTGGTTTAGCAGATTGTGATTTTCTCTTATCTTTTTTTTTCATTAGGATTTTGTGTTTGAACGTAATTTGAAAGCCCTTTTCTGATTTTGTTCTGGGTTAGTTTGATTGATATCATATTTGATGTAAGGTCTTTCTGAATTTGATCGAAGTTGTGATTTTTTTTTATTAGATGTATGTTTTTTTGTTTGTTTTTGGTATTTTCGTTTTTTGATTCTAGATTGGACTTTTAATTTTGATTTGATAACATTTTTGAGTTGGGTAATTTTCTAAATGTGATGGAAGGTTTTTTTTTTTGTGATTTGTAATATATGATGCATTATTATTTTTTCCATGTTTTTTTTTTTAATATCTGATTGTATGCTAAGAAGTCAGACTTTTTATGCCTTAATTTTGATTGATTGATTGGTGCTATTTTTTTTGATTAACAAAGCATCATTATGAATGTTGAATTCCATGTGCTATTGGCTGACTGATTTTTGTGTCTAAAAGAAAAGTTTTTATTCTATGTAGTTATTTATAATATGTTTTTCATTTTGTTTCAACAGATGCAAATCTTTGTTAAAACTCTCACCGGTAAGACCATAACCCTTGAGGTAGAAAGCTCCGATACCATTGACAATGTGAAAGCTAAGATCCAAGATAAGGAAGGGATCCCACCAGACCAGCAGAGGCTTATCTTTGCTGGCAAACAACTCGAGGATGGTCGCACCCTTGCTGACTATAACATTCAGAAAGAATCCACTCTTCACTTGGTGCTTCGTCTCAGGGGTGGCATGCAGATCTTTGTGAAAACTCTTACCGGAAAGACCATAACCCTTGAAGTAGAAAGCTCTGACACCATCGACAACGTAAAAGCCAAAATCCAAGACAAGGAGGGGATCCCACCTGATCAGCAGAGGCTTATCTTTGCTGGTAAACAACTTGAGGATGGCCGCACTCTTGCTGACTACAACATTCAGAAAGAGTCTACCCTACACTTGGTGCTCCGTCTTAGAGGTGGCATGCAGATTTTTGTGAAAACCCTCACGGGTAAAACTATCACCTTGGAAGTCGAGAGTTCGGATACCATAGACAATGTCAAGGCGAAAATCCAGGACAAGGAGGGGATCCCACCAGACCAGCAGAGATTGATCTTTGCCGGAAAGCAGCTTGAAGATGGTCGTACCCTTGCTGACTACAATATTCAGAAGGAATCAACTCTCCACTTGGTACTCCGCCTTCGTGGAGGCATGCAAATCTTTGTAAAGACTCTTACTGGGAAGACTATTACTTTGGAAGTTGAGAGTTCCGATACAATTGATAATGTTAAAGCAAAAATCCAAGACAAGGAAGGAATCCCCCCAGATCAGCAGAGACTTATCTTTGCTGGTAAACAACTTGAAGATGGAAGGACCCTCGCTGACTACAATATTCAGAAGGAATCTACCCTTCACTTGGTTCTCCGCCTTCGTGGTGGCATGCAAATCTTTGTGAAGACATTGACTGGTAAAACCATTACTTTGGAAGTTGAAAGTTCTGACACCATTGATAATGTAAAGGCAAAGATCCAAGATAAGGAGGGTATCCCACCAGATCAACAGAGGCTCATCTTTGCTGGTAAGCAACTCGAAGACGGTAGAACTCTTGCAGACTACAACATTCAGAAGGAGTCTACACTTCACTTGGTTCTTCGCCTCAGAGGTGGGATGCAAATTTTTGTTAAAACTCTCACTGGAAAGACTATAACTTTGGAGGTTGAGAGCTCAGACACCATTGATAATGTAAAGGCCAAGATTCAAGATAAGGAGGGGATTCCACCAGATCAGCAGAGGTTGATTTTTGCAGGGAAGCAGCTTGAAGATGGGAGGACCCTCGCCGACTACAATATCCAGAAGGAGTCCACCCTGCACTTGGTGTTGAGGCTGCGTGGAGGGATGCAGATTTTTGTCAAGACCTTGACTGGAAAAACCATAACCCTGGAAGTGGAGAGTTCGGACACCATTGATAATGTGAAGGCCAAAATTCAGGACAAGGAAGGCATTCCCCCAGATCAGCAGAGGTTGATCTTTGCTGGGAAGCAGCTTGAGGATGGGCGCACCTTGGCAGATTACAATATTCAGAAGGAATCTACTCTGCATCTTGTCCTTCGCCTCCGTGGTGGTTACTGATGGTTTTACGGTTCTCTGACCGTGTCTGGTGGTCTTGTTTGGCATTGTGATGTCTGTGTTTCTGGTTTTATGTTCTATGCAAGTTTCTAAACTTTGAAATATGCTCTCTTTTGTTAGAGGGTGGCTGTTTCTATTGAATAAAGTTGCTTATTGTTAGCTTTCTTCTTTAAAATATGTATCTTCTCTAGTCCAGTCTCTTGTCATGGTTGTGTTTCCTGTTCTATTGATTGTTTCCAGAGCAGTTGATTGTGTACGGTAAGGTCAAGATTTATTTGCTAAACTGCCATAACACTACTGGAGTGTGGACTTTATTGAGCTGCACAATTTGATTACATTAAACTTATTCGAGAGCAGCGCTGTTGTAATTTGCAATACACAGGAACTTTCTCTGCCCTCTATATCCAATCCTGCATATCCAGCCCTCAAATCCCATTTGTTTTCAACCCTTGCATCATATTAAGGCAAACGTTGATGAATTTGAACATCAAGAGAATTGAGATTCAATTTGAATTTGTTGAATATATATAGAGTAATGCTATATTGTCCGAATTTGATGTCAAAATCTGGTGTCCGAATTTGATGTCAAAATCTGGTGTCCAAATGATTATTCATTTAAAACATGTAGCATTACTCATTGTATATATGATCAATTACAAGTTTACGGCACAAGGAATTATTTAGGCCCTATCATGTATCGTTTTACATGTCTATTTTCGTTTTTATTTTCCAAATCCGATTTTGAATGTGCATTCATTACTGTTTTCCATTCTGTTTTCCAATTTATTTACAAAACAAAAACAAAAACAAAATCAATATTGTTTTTTAAACTTTTTTTTCTCACTTTCTTCTCACTTTTTTCTCTCTTCTTCGCTGATCAAAGACAGGTCTTCATCTTCTTCATTCTTCGCTCTCCAGGTCTGCATCTTCTTCTTCTTCTCTCCCCCGATATGCTCTCTTTTCCGCCACGGATCTGTCTTCTTTTTCGCCGCCGATTGGCCCATCGATTTGCTCATCTTCTTCCCACCGATCTGCTCTCTTTTCCGCCGTCGATCTGCTCTCCTTCTTCACCGCCGATTGGCCCATCGATTTGCTCATCTTCTTCCCACCGATCTGCTCTCTTTTCCGCCGTCGATCTGCTCTCCTTCTTCACCGATCTACTCTTCTTCTTTGCCGCCGATTTGGTCTTCTTCTCCGATCTACTCTTCTTTTTCACCGTCGATACGGTCTTCTTTCTTTGCCAATGATCTTCTTCTTCCAGATTTCTCAAACAAAATTAAAAAAAATAATAAAAAAAAATAAAAAAGCTTGAAGAGGGGAAGTCTGGAAAATTTTCTTCTTGTGCTTGTGTTTTCAGAAATTTTCCAAAAGCTGCTTGTGCTTGTTGTTGGAGCTGTACGTTGTTGCTTGTTGGAGATGGGGATCCAATTATTTATTTATTTATTGAAAGATCAGGTGCCAATACAATCCAATAAGCATATTATTACAGATAGTTGTACTGATTAGGGTCAAAGTAGTAGTGCAAGAATTAATCAGTGTGTTTTTTTTGATGGTTCTCATGATGATCTACACTTGAATGTGGGCTTCTAAGTTGTATGTTGTTGTTGTTGGTGACATTATTGTTGAATGAGGCAGCATGCACCAATTTTTTTTTTTTAAGGAAATAATTTAATCAAGTTTATCTAAAATATTATTTATTGAAATTTTTTGATATTTTGGATCAATATATTATCAAATTTTGATATATTTCGGATAACCTACCGGACGTGTTTTTTACGTTTTCATATTCGGAATACAGCTTTCAGAATATGCTATCAGACGCGTTTTTAGATTTCAAAAATGAAACCAAAAATACTGTTTTCATTTACATTTTCATTTTTATTTTCGAAAAATAAAAACAAAAACAAAAACAATTTTAAAAAACGTTACAGGATGCACACTTAGTTTCCTCAACATCAACATTTTTTTTTTTTTTTTTTTTTTAATGATGTTGGAGCAAAAAAGAATGATGAAGTTTGAATACTTGGATGCCCCTGCATGGTGGAAGCAACAACAGCAGCTTTGGCACCAATTGATGATGTTGGGGGCAGGAATCAGTTCGATTTCGATGGGTTTTGGAATCTGTGGCGGGCTTGCACAACAAATCCGAGCCCAATTTGTAAAAGAACGATGAAGTTTGGATTCTTTTGATCCTCATACTGCAAACCTATGTTAGGCTCTTTAAGTAGCAGAACATATATGTGGAAGTGCACCAATTCGGTCTTCAAGAGTAGATAATATCTTCATTTTTAAAGGTTTCTTCAAGAACGATGAAACACTGAAATTCGAAAACATGAACACCGACTCATGTCAGCTTTCAGCAGCAGAAAAACGCATCCGACTAGCATGACCTCCAAGATACAATCGAGAACCATAACAGCAGCTCTAGAAGGAATACAGCCACCGGCAGTTGATAGCAGTCCACAACTTTAGACTTCGCCGGTAGATAAAAGAGCAGCAACAAGCATAAATCAACTGGATTTGAAGAAAATTGTGTTATCTCCTCAATGTTGATAGACAAACAACCTCTGTATGAATTTTTACCCCATTAATGACATAAGTTAAAAAATATTGTACAGAGATTAATACATTATTAATACTTACTATTAAGAGTGGAGATATGTATTTCGAGTACTATGCGCTAGGATAAATGTCGGAGAACGTCTGGTTGAGTTTGTAGGATATTCTAGATTGGCCTAACTAATTTGAACCATTCTGCTGTGAGTAGATACCTAAAATGGCTAGGGCATAAAGACAATAGAGGTGAATTAGAGTCATAAATGCAATATGCAAAAGCTTAAAATCTTCCGATATAAACATTTAAGAAAATACTTAGTATATCTCCATTGCTCCAAGTATATTGTCGCAGCAGTTCTTTCACTAGCAGGCCAAAGTGAGGAAATACAACGGACCTTGCAGCATCTTCATAATTCTGCAGCAAAACTATGACCAAAATTGCAGTGATTTAGTCTCCATTAATATAAGCAGATAGTAGCAGCATCTTCTAAGATTTTCTGTACAAAAATGCAACACCAAATTCCAGCATATACAGTCTACCTGAGATCAGCAAGCATGATCAGGATGCAATAGAACTCGTCTGAAGAAGAACACTACAGAAACGACTCCAACTCAGCAACAGCAGCAATTAGACTAATCAAACAGAAATGGAATAGAAATGTTTTATAAAAGTTTAGAGGTCAAGTTGGGTTGAATAAGTTTGCAATAAGTTCCAGAAACATTAGACTTGAATAGGAAACAATTTGTACCTCCAAAATTATAGTCTCCAACTAGTCCACTCTTTAGTAAGATGAAAACGATCTGCAAATCCTAAACAAATTAATAAATATAAATAGATAAAAAATGAAAATTGAAAATAATAAAAGTGCGATCACATTTTATGCTTGGACATATTTCTAATGATGTACACAAAATCATAAAACAGTGTAGGTGCAATATGCAAAAACTTAAAATCTTCATAGTCCAATTTACCACTTGAAAGAAGAAGGGAAGGTGTTTGATCTCTGATTCTCTTTGCCTACATGCCAAAGCAGTATGCAGTTGGAACTACAACCGGACCTTGCAGCCTTCTCATTATTCTGCAGTAAAACTATGACCAAAATTTCGGCGATTTAGTTTCCATTAAAAGCAGACTGTAGTGGCATCTTCTAAGATTTTCAGTACAAAAATGTAAAGCAATTTATTAAAATTTAAATTGACAAAAAATCTGAATTTTTTTTTTCAAGAAAACATTCAAACCGTTGTGCTATTATAAATTGGTATACCTGAGATAGAAGATACGAATGAATGAGTTCAGATGAATTTCCAATCAATTTTCATGGAAGGGATGTCGGCTATCTTTAACACTTATTAGGATCAGGGAAAGCCTCACACAGTCCAATTTACAATTTTAAAGAGGGGTTGCCATTTGATCTCTATTCGTCCTTGCTTCCATGCTAACATATGCAGCTGCAAGCCTTCAACAACTACTCTTTTAAACAGAAAGTATTAGCATCTCAAAGGGTAAAAAAAACTGCAAACCAAAATTCCAACACCACACCTCACGTTCTCCAGCCATAGCAGAACATCTCTCAGCAGTATTGTCATCAATTAAAACACAGATGACAGAACCACAAGGACTTATCTAGAAGAAGAAAACTACATCAGGAACTCCAACTCAGAATAGAAACCTGGAAGAGAATACAGGCTCCGGTAAATGATTCTAACATCATATGGAACAAATATGAAAGTTTGAAGATTGGTACCTCAAGACCAGGGCGTAAGAACTCAGAAGTTTGCCTAAATGAATAAACTCATTGTTCAACTTGCAAACTTTGATAGTAAGAAATTGTCAATCTCCTGAAGTTGCTTTCTAATAATATATATAAGCATCAAACCACTTTTCATGGAAAATAGAAATATTTTTGTATCTTCGGACATAGATGTTGAACAAGAATGCTCAGTCCATCAATCTAGCAGCCCTTCACCGTGGTAGCATCAGGTCAAGTGGAGGATTCCTTGGATTGCTGTCCTCTTTTTGCAGTACCACATATACTTGTTTAATATAGACATAACAATTTATATTGTGAACACAAAAACAAGAACTTAAGAGATCGATCGGTAAAAAATGAGAACTTATTTGAACAAAATTTGAATGTTTAAAATATTCTCGGACCTAATCAAATTACCATTGGATTGGTTGTGGAAAACCACCCCTGCAGGGAGGATGGCAGACCCAATGTTCCATATAATTAGCCTATGATGAGAAAGCCAATCTTGAAATCAACTGCACCAACTGATCGGTAGCTGAATATGGAAAAGAGATTTGCATTCACCTAAAATAAGAGCAAAGAAACTCTTGGAAAGATGCAATTTTCAGCAAAGTCAGAGTAATCCCCAACCTCCCCCTCTTGGGAAGACTTTGCAGCAAAGTCTGTGTTTTCCTTACCCTATATGTAATCTGCAGATGTCAATATGATTATTCATTATTATGTAGTGAAAGCATAATAAGCTATACATTAATTTGAAAAGTTAAAAGCATATAATTGAGTAAGTTGAAAAAGTTTAACTCTTCAACGGAATAAAGAGATTCAACTCTTCAAATAAGAAATCCAACTTCTTTTACCATCAAATAAGAAAGGACATCTCCATGAGGCCAGTGCCAGATGATGAAATGGTTTGTGTCGAACGTCTTGGATGTTGCTCAGATGAAATGGTAGCCCAATCTTCTGAGCATCTGTTGACATCTTGGGAGTACAAGATCCTCTGAAGTAAACATAGCAATCATGGTCAACAAGTATGGATAACTATGGAATTGCAGTAACTCACATAAATTGTTTTGCAAGATTATATGACATTCTAAATTTTCAAGGCATTGATGTATTGATGACAAATACAGATAATGACAACATGTATAATTGGAGCCCCTCTTCCATATCTGTATAAAGAAAGTGAAAAACTCACCAATGTAATGAATGAATCGACGAGTTATATAAGTATCAAGAGACGAGTGAAAATGTCATCCATTGATGAGAATGAATATGATTTGTTATTCTCTTCCAATAAATCTATCAAATGAAGATAATTACTTACTGGTAGAAGGGCTTCTTTGAATTTGTTAATCTTCCATTAGTTCTTCAAATCCATAGATTATTCCAAAATATTTTCAACCTGATTCAGAGAACAGTGATGCAAATCCAATCTTTGTCAGAGCATATAGCATTGATTTCTCAAGAAAACAATTGTAGCACTAGTAACTGCTGGTAGGATTTATATACTTTGCAGAAAAGCTATCATCTAAAGGAATAGATCAATCTGATGAATTTTCACATAGGCTCACATTCAAACACAGTTTGGAATTCATGTCCGTACATTGAAAGAATATATGAGAAAGAAAATGTGGGGATAGTGAGCATCAGGAGAACCGAAAATTAGCAACATTGAGTTAACAAAAAATGTCAAACCCCCCTATTGAAAAAAAATAAAAATTCTTAATTTCTAACAAGCAAATCATATAAGAAACTGAAACGCAAAAACCAATCTAAGGGAGTGATTTTCACATCTCTCATGTGAAAATGGAAATAAGTTAACACACTTTCAATTTAAGGCAGAGGAGTTATAGTATGAAGATTAGAAATTGCGGGATTAAAATATGAAGCAATTCATACAATTTAAGGAAAGAAAGAATATGAAATTGTTTATTAAGAAAATGTGTGTAACTGTTGAGCTATTATAAATTGGCAAACCTGAGATAGAAGATACAAATGAATGAGTTAAGGGAAAGCCAAAGCAGCAGCAGCAGCCTTATTATCAGTTGATGATGCTGGAGCAAGAATCTGCTTAATTTTCACTGTTTTGAGATTTCCGGTGGGCTCGCACAGTTTAATTTACAATTTTAGAGAGGGGACGACATTTGATCTCTGTTGGTCCTCGCTTAAATGCCAACATATGCAGCTGCAGCAACTCTTTTACTAGCATGACAGGTTTTAGAACTACAGCTCAACCTTGCAGCAATGCCCCTTTTAAAATGCAGAATTTGGTCTCTAAATATAAATTATTGTAATTAGCATCTCAAAAGGCATATAAAAACTGCAAAACCAAAATTCCAACATATAACACTGCACCTCACATTGTCCAGCCATAGCAGAACATCTCTCAGCAGCATTATCACCAAATAAAACACAGATGACAGAACCACAAGGACTTGTCTAGAAGAAGAAAACTACATCAGGAACTTCAACTCAGAATGATTCAGGCTCCGGTAAATGATTCTACATCATATTTAAGGCAGAGGAGTGATTCCAAACACTAAACAGAGTATTAAAACAATAAAATACTGAGAAATTTTTTATCATGAAAGTGTAATACCTGAAATAGAATATAGGATGAATGAGCTAATTCTCAGATGTTTCCTCCGGTTCGTAGATGAATTTGTTATCTATCTCAACACGAGGGATGTCGGCTATTTTAGACCACACTTTTCCTTTATCTCTTTTGCATGCTTTTTTCAGAAGACGACATTCCCGTATATGTAATTGCAAAAGTGAGGGTGGCAGACTTGGAAGGGTTGTGAGCTCTGGGCAATTCCAGATCCTCAAGAACTCTAGAGAGGGGAGATGTTCGAAATCCTTGAAAGACAGGTATTTCAAATTCGGGAAATTTTCAATTAACAGATGAGTTAGAGAGCGGGGCAAAGTAATTCTCATGTCCTCCTCTTGTAACGACTCTCCATCCCGCTGCCCAGAAATGCTGAGGTATTTGAGAGAGGTGAGATTGTGCAACCCCAATTCCATGAGGGATTTATATTGTTTGCAGTCACTAATTGAAAGACGTGCAAGTTTTTCAGACAAATGTATATTTGGACAATCGTATATTCGTAAAGAGGAGAGATTGTGTATTCCGCTGGGCAGTGCTTCTAGCTTCTCACATCCAATGACATTAACGGTTAAATCACTGTCGGGGAACCGTCCTTTTGGGAAGGAAAAACCTTTGCAATCTATCATATAAAGTTTAGAAAGACTGCTAAGAGTTTCTAGTCCCTCCGGAAAGGATTTGAGATGATCACATCTCTGTATTTCGATATTGTAAAGAGCCTTGTTATTATGAAATTTCTCAACTATTGACTCCAGTTTTGGACAGCTGTGAATATACAGGGTTTCAAGAGTCTCAGGTAATTGGCCTTTTGGTAATAAGGCTGTGAGCTCTGAGCAATCCTCGATTATGAGATGTTTGAGTGCCACTGGTAAATAACCTGTCGACGACAAAGTTGTGAGCTTCGAACAATTGCTAATAGTGAGACTTGTGAATGTGGCAGGGAGTTGGTGTATTGATGGCAGGCATGTCAGAGATGGACAGTCTCTTATATTCAAGTCTTGAAGATGATGAGATGTACTAGTATCCTCATTATCATCGGCACAACATAATGAAGTACTAATATCCTCATCATCATCATCCAACAAACATTGCAATTTCTCACATTTTACTACACGAAGCTTCTTTAGAGATTGAGGTAGTTGTCCTCTAAAAATGAAATTTAGAGAACCACATCTCTCAATTCTCAGTACTTCCACTTGTGTATTCTTCTGTTTAATTCCTTCAAGTAAAGTTGTGAGGTTATTGCAATTTGTAAAATCGAGTTTTCTGGGGGAGATGAGACTATGCAACCCTTGAGGTGGCTTTTCAAGGAAAATCTCATTCTGCCATAATTCTATCAGCTCTTCACAACCCTCAATCTTTAGACTTTCAACTTTCTTGAATTCATGCCTTGACCAATCACTAAAATCTGAAATATTGGAAAGAGTAATAGATTCTAATGACTCGCAATAAGCTGAACTGTTGCACACAATCTTCTTGCATTTATCAATCTCCAATTCGCACAACATAGGAATGCTTGATAATGAGACCACCAACTGCTCACACCCGCAAATCACAAGCTTCTTCAATGAACATAGATTGTTTGGTAATCTTTCGGAGAGTTCAGGGCAGTTTACAATAGAAAGCTCTTGGAGTTTAGGAAAGCTCTCATTTTCTTTGACAGGATTCCAACACTCCCATGCTTCTAAATCCTGAAAACAAAGAGACTCCAAAGATAGGAATGGTTTTGACCAACCTTCTCCATAAAATTCAAAACCAATGCTTTTTATTCCCTTCATACGTTCAAGAGTGAGATTCTTAAGTGAGCTTAATAGCCCAAGTGAAGGTAAGATTATGCATTTCATACAACCATCCAATTTTAGGACTGTCATTTTAGAGAATGAACTATCTCCAACCCAAGTAGAAAACTTTGAACCCCCATAACTTTTTAATGTGAGCTTTTCTATGTTTTGATGAGGTCGAAGCATATCAAGTATTTTTTTATCTATCTCCTCATCCCGTGATTCATTAAATCTAGATCTCCATTCTAGTGAAAGCTCTTTTAGATCTTTCTTATCACTTAATATAACTTTCCCGGTGTCTTGAAAATTAGTCACATTCTCTAAACTTGAAATGTGAAGTTCTCCACAGAGTAATTTTAAATCCTCCAAATCTTTCAAATTTGATCCTGAACCTTTACCCACAACAAAGTTAGATAGGGTTCGGAGGCATTCCCAATTTCTAACTCCTAATGGCATTTCTTCTATTGAAAATGCACCTAAAATATCAAGATGACGCAAATTGATTAAATTTCCCATACTATATGGCAACTTTAAGAGAGCATGACAATTTCTTAGTAACAAAGTTTGTAAGTTGCACATTGAGTTTATCGACTCGGGTAAACTTTTGATTTTACTATTAGATAGGTTAAGGTACCTTAGAAGTCTCAAGTCTTTGATTGAATCGGGTAATTCAATGATAGAATATTTATGTAAAGATAATACCCTCAACCTTTTAAACCTTGATAATAAATTAGAAACAACTATATTACTAATGTAACATGTTGTAACCCATTTATTATTTATTGGTGGCACTGACAAGTGTGTCCTTAAGTGCAAAGCATCATTGAAGACTTTAAATCTTCTTTTGTCATTATATTCATGACATATATAAGAAGCATAACGAGTCTTTTTAGAAATTGTTGATAAATTATTGGATTCTTGTTTATCCTCCAACTTATCCTCCAACTTAAAACTTTGTTTTCTAGAGACCTTTTGTGCTAAATCATTAATAAGGTCATGCATTGTGTATTTAGAACTATTGCTACTTGATATTTGAAAGATTGACCTTGATAACAAATCAGCAAAATACTCACCTCCCAAATCTTCCAATTGCACGTTCGTACTTGATTGTTCAATCAAGCCTTCTGCCATCCATAAAAAAACAAGTTCCGTTTCTTCAAATTCGTAATCTTTCGGAAGAATAGCACAATAAGCAAAACATCTCTTCAAATTTGAAGGAAGATGATGGTAACTTATTTGCAAGGCTATGGGGATCTCACTTTTATCTTGTAAATCCCATAGTTTGCTATTCAAAATATCTAACCACTTGTCTCTTTTCTCAGAGCGTAAAAGGCCACCAAGGGTCTTGGCTAAAAGGGGCAAACCGTTGCACTTTTCAATAACTTTTTGACGAATCAATTTGCTAAGTTCTGCACCCATAACTCCATTATCGAAAGCATGCTTTCCGAACAATGACCAACAATCATCGCTTGACAGTAGCTTTAATCTATGACATTCGGTATAACATCCCATTGTGAAGGCAACACGTTCATGACGAGTCGTTACAATGATCTTGCTCCCATGAGCTCCGACCATAAAGGGCGACCTCAATGTTGCCCACATGTTATAGTTTTCACTCCAGACATCATCCAGGACAATCAAGAATTTTCTTCCACTTAGTTTCTCTTTGAGTTCATTTTGCACCGCATCTAAATCCTTTAGATTACAAGGATTGCGGGTGATGGACTCCAGAATGGCCGTGGAGATTCTCGTAACATCAAAATCGTCAGAGACGCAGACCCATGCTTTCAGGTTGAAATCTTTCAATGACTGGTGATTGTACACTTCTTGAGCCAATGTTGTTTTACCGAGTCCTCCCATGCCCACAATGGATATTACACCAAAGTTATTGGCATCACCCGGTTCATCAGTCAACACCATTTTAATTATTTTAGCTATGTCTTCATCTCTCCCATAAACATCAAGTTCGATTTGCAAACTTGAAGTGGGTGGCCTTTTCAATGAAGCAGTCGATCTCCCTCCAGCAATCTCAACCAACCCAAGTTCAGTTCTTTGTCTGCAAAGATCATCCAACCGGCTAGTAATATCATCTATCTTGGATCGCATACTGAAATCAGACCATAAAGCACTTGGAGGAAAACCAATGCAACAAGCAGGAATGAGTTTCCCAGCTCTGCTAGTGCTAGCCGCCCGATACTCTTGTATCTTCAACTTTCTTCTCAAAGCCTCAGTTGCGTACTCATCCAAGATGTCCTCCGCATCGTAAGCCAAGTCTTGGAGATCCTCCAGCCACATCTTCACAGCTTCATTCGTCAGCTGCTTGTCCTCTGCATCGACGAGAAATGCTTTGATCATCTTCAAAGTTCTTTCCCATTTTTTCAGCTTCGCACGAACACCGTCTTGAGTTGCAAAGTTTAGCAGTTCAGGAGACATCAATTTCTCGAACAGAACAGGAAGTAACGCAGAAACAATGAGATCTGCCATTGGAATGATTTTTTTTTTTTTTTTTTTTTCAATTAGTTTGTGGAAACAGAGAAATGAAAGGAAAACGATTAGAGAAAGGAAAAATCCAGACTGGTTTGGTTTGCTGGTAGAATTTACTTTCAAAAAATTGATAATTGCAAGTATAAAGACGGGAGTGCTGCACTTTGATTGGTGTGGACTCCACCACAAAAATGAACCTTATATCATTTTCTCTATGACATGACAAATAGTTTTTGTAAATTTCTGTGTACAGAATTATAAAGAGTGTGCCTATATGAAATTTGTTGTTACTTACTTTTTGATGTTCAAATTAAAATCAACGTTGGAACAGTAGAACTCTGAAGAGTGCATGTGCTGAGAAAGAGAACATTATTGATGTTTCGGCAACTTTAGTGTCACCCATTTATTACTGAGAGCATCTCATTGGTGTAAAAAGAGCGTCTTTTAGGAATATTCTTACATTAAATTTTTTTTCCCACTCTAATGCATTCAACACTAATTTGGTGTGAAAGAGTATCTTAAAAGAATATTATCTTAATAAAAATTTATACAATACTAATTAATTTATATTAGTTAACTTATACAAAATTAATTAATTTTTTTAACATAAAAAATATTATTCTTAAATAATTAATTACATAAAATAAAAAAAATAAAAAAATTGCTCATTATTTTACTCGCATAGTTGCCCATTTACTATGGATTTACACCAAGTTGGTGTCCCATCGGAGATGCTTTAAAGCATGCTTTAAAGCCAACTTTAATTTGGATTCCACTACACCCATTTACCAGCAAAGTTTGGTCTGTCATCCGTGGAATCTTGGTTGAGTTGTCGGTGATCAGTCCATATTACAATAATTGTACAAGACAATAGTTTTTTTTTACAAGACTCACTTTAGTTATTTAGCACGTGTTCTATTTTACTATTGATATATTACACGACTCAGTGAATATGAACAATACATTTGGTTGAACATTGAACTTCTATTTCTATTTGGTCTTCCACTTAATTTTTTATTTTTTATTTTTGAATATTTTTGCACACAGCCTCTTTAAGAAGGATGGCGCTGCACATCTTTTGGGAGTATATATTTGGACAGTATTCTAACTTGAAAGTTTGGTGTCATAATTTACTGTACTTCTAAAAAGCACTATTGAGCTATTTTATTCAACTCATGAATATTAATATCCACGATAAGATGGGGTTGATCTAGTGGTATGTTTGGAGATGTACATTTTTATCCGGGGCCCCAATTTCCCACGTCCCCATGCCCATTGGGGGTTTTTTTTTTTGGAAAAAATGGGGAAATGGGGGGGGGGGGGATGGGGATGAAAATCATCCCCAAATTGAAATGGGGATGGGGGGACCCCTCCCTATCCCCATTTCCCCATTTCCCCCACAATTATGTTGAAATGGGGATGTGGATGGGGGGAGGTCCCTCATCCCCATTTCCTCATTTCCCCTAAACATATATAAATATAATTATAATATATATTTTTAATTTTTTTGTTTATTCTTTGAAAACCCTAACTCCCTAAGTATATATACACATTTTATATAAAATGCACTAATGAATTTTATTTTGTATTTGTAATGGAATGTTTATTTTTTTAATTTAATTTATAAATTTTAGTCAAATGGGAAAATGGGAGAACAGGGGAAACGGGGAAATGGGAAAAAACGGGGAAAAATGGGGAAAATGGGGAATGAGGAATTGGGGATGGGGATAAATAGGGAAATGGGGGATGGGGAAGGGTATGTGAAGTGGGGATGGGGATGGGAGGACCTATATCCATCCCCATTCCCCAAACGTGCATCTCTAGGTATGACCCTCACACCTATACCATGAGGTCGTAAGTTCAAGCCGTGAGATTTCAAGAAAAAAAAAAGAAAAAAAGAAAAAAAGAAAAAGAATATGCACATCCTATTTAGTTGAACATTAAGGGTGGAAATGGTGGAAAATGTCACATTTTCCAACTCATTTGGTGACAAAGTGACCGATTTAATAACGTAAGTTTAAAAGGCACTAAAGTAAGTGATTTCCAAAAATACCATTATTTTACACATTCTCTTTCTTACTTTAAAGTTTTCTTAGATTTATTCTTTCATCTTCCTCTACAATAGACCTTCAATGGAGGATGGAAGTTGAACACCATAACATTATCAATTCATCTCTATTGGAATAATTAATTTTGTGGCGCTATGCAGACGCATTCGGGGGTCGAGCATTTTCATTACTAATCCGAGCCTTTTCATTACTTCTCCGAGCCTTTTCATTTCTTCTCCGAGACTTTTCAACAATAATTTTTTTTGTTAATTTTGAATCTCCGAGCCTTTCCATTTCTTATCCGAACCTTTTAATGAACTGTCCGAGCCTTTTCATTACTTCTCCGAGCCTTTTCATTTCTTTTCCGAAACTTTTAATGAACTGTCCGAGCCTTTCTAAGCTTTGTTTGAGACTTTTTCGAGCCTTTTTAACAATTATTTTTTTTTTCTTCGCACAATCAGTTTAAGGTTTACAAAAGAGTGTTTTAAATTGAGAAAAAAAAAGAAGCAACTAACAAGACGATTTGTATCTCAGATGCAACTAACAAAGGCTGTGACATAAAAAAAAGTCGCTATTATGTTTGGTCGTGGTCCACCGTCGTCCATTGATGGAGGATTTTGAAAGAAAAAAAAAAACAAAATGGTGAAGAAGGTTACTGTGGGGGGCATTTTTGTCCGTTCACCATAATATGTGCATTTTAAACTTAAGTTATTAAACCGGTGACTTTCTTACAAAGTCATGCCCAAATAGTGAAATTTTTTTTGAGCCCAACATTAAGGGGGGTGTATTGGTTCATGATTTTATTAGACAATCCAGACTTTTAAGATTTTTTATAAGTCTTGATGTATTGGATCCAAACTTTTAAGATTTTTCAAAAGTCTTGATATATTGGATCCAGACTTTTAAGATTTTTTAAAAGTCTAGTGGTATTGAATTTAGACTTTTAAGATTTTTTAAAAGTTTAGTGGTATTGGATTGAGATTAAGATTTGTAGGATTTCATAACAAAATAGATTATTCAGACTTTTTTAGTGATATGTATAAATAACTTGAGTCCAAAATTGTATTGACCTCTCCCTCGATATTTTCTAGACTTTTTTGTTTCACTCTCTCAACAGCAGCTTCATCTTCCCATCTCTTTGCCTTTCCAGACTTGTTTTCTCATCACTCCAAGCACGCTTTGCTTCTCTTCAATCAAATAAAAAAACCTAATATCAAGCTATGGAACACAATCATCAAAGGCTTCTCTACCAATCCCACAAATTCGTTGATTTCTACTTTTTCTAATTGTGGGTATGTGAACTTGCTCACCAATTGTTTGATGATAGTGCACAGAGAGATGTTGTTGCTTGAGATGTTTATAATTGATGGGCATATTAAAAATGGTTGTGTTGTTGATGGCTTGAGATGTTTCATGGATATGAGATCAGTTCGTGCGAGAGTTGATGCAATGACGATTGTTAGTGTACTTGTTGCAGTTGGAATGGTGGGTGATGTTTGTTTTGGAAGGTGGGTTCATGGATTTTATATCGAAAGAGGGAGAGTACGATTTGATGTATATGTTCTGATGATGTATTCCATGGTTTTTGTTGGGTAACAATCATAAACAACAAGACTTTGAAGCTGTTGTTTCTAGATACGTATATCTTTCTAGCATTTTCACGACATTAGTTGTATTCCAGGTGGCTGATGAAAGTTTCATGAAATTCTGGCATAGTTTTAACCAGATATCTTAAACTGCTTATTGAATAATACTGGTAACGTGAATCCGTTTCCAATACTGCTAACCTAGCATCAGCATCTACTCATTCGCTACAAAACCCCTCAAAAACCTGCCTGCATGTTAAAGGGGAAAAAAAGCAACTATTGTGATTAGGATTTATTTTTTCAGGATGTGTAAAAGCAATAGCACATGTCAACTATATAGAACAATTTATACAATATCTAGGCTAAAGTATTCCAATTTGCATATTGATCTACATATACATGATCCGGTTTTCCCATTTGTATATGTTTGTTTTCTCCTTACAGTTTTCTCTTTTATTTACTTGAGTTATTTTCTTTTATGTTTTTGTTTATGAAAATTTCGGCGACAGTTAGCTGTATCTACTATTGCAAGCTAACATCCTTATTCCTAAATAATGTTTAAGTTGCTCAAGTCGGGATCACTTGTGACAATCTTGTTGGGATTTCTGTTTTTCTTGATGCAGATCATATATGTGTTAGTACAAGACTCCGGTTAGTGAGTTCATTTCCTATGATACATCGCATTTTGATGTAGCGGAAGGTTCAACACAACAACAATCGATAAAAGAAAGGATAAACGATTCGGATCCGTTGATTCGAGCACGAATACCGGAAACAAACCCCACTAACGCTCCGTTGATTCGCGCACGAATACCGGATTATTAGGCTTCAAATACGATAATTGACTTCGCGTACGAAGGATAATGTAATTGGATAGTTGAGAAACATCTCTGAATTTTATTTAATCAAAAGCTCTCTTTCAAACCCTAATACAATCTACTTAAATAGAATTGCAAAACTTAACTAAAAAGAAAATCCTAAACAAAAGGAAAAGAATCCTAAATGAAAAAGAAATCAAATCTCCTAAAAATCAAAAGAATCCTAAAACATTAAAAACCTATCTAAAAAGGAAATTGGATTTGATTTAAAAATCAAATCATAAAATAATTAATAACCTAATTACATATAAACTAAAAGGAAATAAAATAACATATATTAATTACAAGATATTTTTAAAATAAAAAGTCTTCAAGAAAATCTCCAATAATATCTCCTGCATCACATTCAAAATTGACTAAACATATGTATGAGATGTTGAATTATATCAATGCAGAGTTGACACTTTTTGGTTATGTTTCAGACAAGGACTTGGCCTGTGATCTGGATGTTGCTTGCAGCATTGTCTTTGTTATTGTGATGTTTTGATTCAATTCTAGAAGTAGTAGAAAAAGTAAGAGAAGTAAAAAAGTTACCTTTAAAAAAAGTCTAAAATGTCTTGAAATAAAATCTATATAATCCTAATAGTCTAGGAATAAAGTCCAAAAACTTTTTTAGAATCCTAAAAGTCTAGTCCATATAATCCTAAACTGTTGAAAATCTTATAAATCCATAAAATCCTTATATCCAAAAATTGTCCATTAAAATCCCAATCCAATACACCCCCCTAAACTTCAATTTCTATTTGATCTTCCGCTTAATCTTCTGAATATTTTTGCAAATACTGCCCTCCCTTGATTTTTCATGATTAGTAAAAAAAATAAATTATATATATTTTTTTGTATATTTTAAATTTAATTTTTATACTATTGCTTCAAAATTAACTGAAATAATTACAAAAAAATGTTTTATTTTAACAATAATGTTACTTTATCCAAATTTGGTACCCAAATGATATAGTAACACTATAACCAATTCATTTAAATTGTATTATATTTCTATGATTTAAATAAATGGATTAGGGTGTTGCTACATCATTTGGGCATCAGATTTGGATAAAGTAACATTACTCTTATTTTAATATTTTGATTCTTCAGGTGTGGTCAAACCAGGTAGAATTATTGATGTGTGCACTATGCAGTCTAGATATGAACGTCCCTCACATTTAGGGTGCATTTGGTAAGTGGGATGGGACAGAACAACGTGAGACCGTTTCTTCTTATCCCACGTTTAACATTACTTTAGCATAAGACAGAACGAGGCAAGATGGGATAAAAATCACCAAATTCTGTCCCACCCAAGACCTTAGGCTAGACTTGTCCCATGTATGAGACAAGTCTCAAAAAGACCTTTTTACCCTTAAATCTTTATAAAATCACAAACTTATGCAATATTATATTTATATATATAATTATAATATATATTATAATATATATATGTTATAATAATATATATTAATATATATATAATAATAATATAAATGATAATAGATAATATATAATATATGTTATTATTATATATATTATAATAATATATATACAAATTAAATAATATATATTATATAATATATTATATATTAATAATATATATTATATTATTATTATTATATATATAATAATACTTAATATATTATATATATCTTGTATTAATATTATGTATAATAATATTTAGTTTATCATAAATATTATAATACAATATATATTATATATTAATATTAATATTATATATATATTATATTTTATTATTATATATAATAATATATAATTTATTAAAAATTATTACATATACAATGATATATACATATATATGATAATATATTTTATTATTATATAATTATATTTTATTATATATATATGTATATATTATTGTATATGTAATAATTTTTAATATATTAATTATAATATTGTATATACATATGAGGGGCGCTCTGGTCATTTGAACCTCTTGTCTCGTCCTGTCCCGTCATGTCCCATCCATACCAAACACATAACAGTACAGTTAACAATTCTGTCCCAGACATTTCAAACACAAAATGGAACAACTGTCCCATCCTGTCCCGTCCCACCACGTCTTGTCCCATCTCTATGCCAAAAGCACCCTTACATTTTTATGAGTAAATTGACACGAACCTTTCTAACCAAAGCCGAAGTGCAAAACCAACTCAATTAAAACTAGCACATTACAGTAATATACTGTTGTTTTATCATATATTACCAATATTATAGATATACAGTCAATTACAGATACCTAAAAAGAAGCATTTTATATATGGCAGCATTTGCATGATTCTCTCTATGTGTAAACAAGCTCCAACCATCAAATACAGATCCATTGCCAGTTTGCCACACACATCAAAGAGCCAGAAACATGTCCTGGACTTTCATCAAACACGTTACAAACATCCAAACCCACAAACTCACCTACAAATGACTTCCCCCACCACCCTCTTTTGTTCTCTCCCCAACAAGGTACTGCTTTTATTTTACAACTAGCAATGGCAAGACTCACATCCCTAGCCGCTATCCTTGCCGCCGCCACCATCCTTCTCCTCACAGCCACCAACACTTACGCTCTCAGAACCACCATCTCCGCTGTCGTGATTGACGAGGTCACGAATCCAAATCACCACCAACAAAGTAGTTGCCGTGAAGAAATTCAAAGCGCATACCCTCGAAACTGCGGCTTTACATAACTCGATCTCCGCTCAGAATAGCGTATGACATGCTCTGCTGTTGGGAAATGGAGAGACTGGACAATGAATGCCAATGTGAAGCATTGGAGCAGCTAATACAGGAAGTCAAGGTTCAAGCAGAGAAGAAACAGCAAATGGGAAGGATGGTTATGAAGGATGTGATCAAGAGAGCAGAGTATGTTCCTGTTTATTGCAATTTACAACAGCGCTGCAAATTTCAATCTCTCTCACTCTAGAATATATATATATATGTTTCGTGTAATACAGTTGTGCTGGTGTCAATAAATGTCACTTACTCCTGTAGTGTTATTGGTAATGAGAGTGACAAAGAATAGTTAAATGCACACAACTAGTGTGCTATGCGCTATGGCTGCTGCTAGCTTTCTTGGGTTGTTTTATATTATTGTGCAACTCTCAGAGAAAATAAAATCTTGATCTTACTTTATGCAATTAACTACTGTGAATTAAAAAAAAACCTCAGTACAGGAAACATACATGATCAAGACAATGAGGCAAGCTATGCAATAAAATCATAGCAAGAAACAGGACTAGAGATGGTATATAATGAAATCTAATTATAAGAAACTTTAATCGATAAATGAAACACAGTAGTTAAATGACTTTCAAACGTGATTTTAGCACCTCTTTTCCTACTCAAACAAGAGGAGTTTCAACCCATTCTCTGATTTGAGCATCGGAGAGTGACCACTGGCTTCGCCCTGATCAGTTTTCTCTTTGTTTTTCTTTACAAGCTACAAATCTCACCTGAAAGACCTCGCACATTTATCCGAGCTGCAAACAATGTTCGATTCTAACATAGATGTTGTGCTTAAATTTATACACGATTATTATACCATTCTTAGTTTTTTGTTTGTTTCTTGCATTTTAAGTGTCATTTACTTGTTTATTTGTGGTATAGGTTGAAGCAAGCAGTCATTGGAGATTTGTGGCAAAATGAAAATAGAATTGGAGGTTTATAGTTAAACCGGAAACAGGGGACAAACTTCTCAGAGCACTGAATTTTTTTTTAATGGAAGTACGACTTTTAGGGGGAGTTTTTAAGCAAGACCAATTGGAGAATGAAGCTAAGACCTTGAAGATGCCTGTACAAGTTTTCCATAATTTTTACAGCAGCTAACAAACCAGTTTTGATGATCAAGTTAGCCAAGTTTGTCAAAAGTGTCATTATGCGCAGCTGAAGGAAAAAGGAAGTTTGAAGGCTTTCCCAATTTTTCCCTGTGGATAATCCTGCATATTTGGAAAGATAAGAGATAAAGCTTCAATTTGCATATTTTTCCAGATTTTTTTTCTAGAATCTGGATAATGATCAAAAGAGGCACCAAGTCTGATTCCTGTTTCCTTGTCCGTGAAGGATTGAGAGTCATGACTTTCCTAATTTCTCGTCTTTCATTGAAGGAGTTTGGATGAGATTGGAAGTTTTTCCTGCCTATTTTAGGTTTGCCTATAGACCTAAGACAGAGATATATAAGCATAAAACCCTATAGAGCAAATCATACTTGGACATAATAGAACAAGAGAGCTCTTGGATAATATTGGAGAGGAACTCAACTTTCTGTCATCATTTCAGGGTTGTGTTTATGATTATTGTTATGGATTCTTTTAGTATTGTTATGAACTAATTTCTTTGCTAGGGCTATGATGTAGCCTAGCTATGAAGACTCAAATTATTTGATTAATGTTATTTACGATTATTATTCCATGTTGAGTATTTATTACCATGCTTAATGTCTTCAAATATTTGGCTAATGTTTGATTGATTCGATGATCATATTGAGACTGAGAGGTGATATATGTGTTTGCTTCTTGTAATGGATGCCATGAATTACATGGGAGATAGAGATATACTCAGATGATTCGTGCAGTTTTCTTGCAGGTTACACATGATCGTAATGGGTTCTTGTATATTACAATTCACATAGAGATATAGTGGGTTGATATGTGTGAATACTTTTGATGTTACTTGAGAGAGAATGCCCTAGAGCTTAATCGCTTGGAATTTTCTCAATTATTTTGTTTGTTTATTTAAATTTGTTTTCTTTCACTTCTTAATCAAATCTCATTAATTGATTTTTTCAAATAAAATTTAGGATTAATCAACTTCGGTACTTAATAGGTTAAATAGTCCTCATGGGAACAATAATCTACTCCTCATTTTATTACTTGTTCGATTCGTACACTTGCGAAATTGGTAACAATAGACAATTAAACACCCTAGCCGACCTCCCTAAGGTCACCTTGCAATCCAGGTTGCAATTGGTATAAAATTTTCCATCGAAAATCATATATTACAATTCGCAACAATACATGAAATTAATTGCACTCTTTTTGGCAGAATAATTCGGGCAAATTATGAGAATTAGCTTTCTGTAGTTTCTACTGATTTCTACTCAATTTGGATTTTAATAGAATTTTGAATCAAGTTCGCAGTATGCAAGATTAAAACTTTTATCTTTATTGTTTCCACTAAGATAAAAATTTATATTTACAAATCAAGCCAACTCAAAATTTACTCCTCATATAGTCTTCAAAACTGTGAAGCTTCAAGGAAGCTTTGAGATGAGAGATTAAAAACAAAAAAAAAGTTCCCTTCACCACCCCAAAGTCCTTTGAAATATCAACATGTGTACACACTGAAATTTCAATATGATTACTGGAAAGTCTAAAACTACATTTAAGCATGTAAAGTTCTTGGAAACCTCTAATTTTCAATTTTAAATTTCTCTTCCAATTTTAATTTTAATTTTTTCTATAAAAAAAAACATTTTTTTTTTCAAATCTCCATCGAGACCTCCATCAATGAAGGTATGCTCGTATAGACCTCCATTTTTGGATGTCTGTTCGGACCTCCAACTATGGAGATCTGGAAAATATATATATATATATATATATATCAATGAAGGGTATGTTAGAGTAGGCTGATGCAGAGAATCATTGCAGCTATCTTTTGGCTTAGCTTGGGCTCAGCGTTACAGAGCATTTTTATTGTCACTTTGTACACTTAAAAGAGCATTTTATGACTGCATTTGCATGCATGATTCTTTCTACGTGAATTCTCACAAAAACAAGCCAAAGTGAATTCTGTGCACAACGCATTACCATACTGTCACTTTGTACACTTAAAAGAGAATTTTTATGACTGCATTTGCATGATTCTTTCTACGTGTAAACAAGCTCCAACCATCAAATACTTATCCATTACCAATTTACCACACCACAAAGTGTCTGGACTTTCATCAAACACGTTAGTAACATGCAAACCTACAAACTCACCTATAAATTACTTGCCCACCGCCCTCTTTTCTTCTCACCACAGCAAGTGCTTCTATTTCGCAGCTAGCAATGGCAAGACTCACATCCCTAGCTGCTATCTTTTCCGTCGTCCTTCTACTCGCGGCCAACACATACGCTATCAGAACCATCATCTCCACCGTTGAGATTTATGTGGCCACAAGCCCAAATCACCACCAGCCGAGTTGTGAAAAAATCCCAAGCGGATACCTTGACAACTGCCGGCGTTACATAACAGGATCTTCGATCCTGTTACCGTATGACTGGTTATGCTGTCAGGAAATGAGATCACTGGATGATGAATGCCAATGTAGAGCAATGGAGCTGTTAATACGGGAAGTGAGATCGTCAGAGGTGGAGCAGTGGTTGGATATGAAGCATATTATAAAGAGGGCAGAGGCAGTTTCTGTGTTCTGCGAATTAAAACAGCGCTGCGAATTTCAATCTGCCTCCATCTTTAATATATCTTTCCTGTAATCAAACCGTGCAGATCAATAAATGTCACTCTCCAGTCTCCACTAGTGTGTTATGGTAATGAGAGTGACAAAAAAATAGTTCAAATCACACAATTAGTGTGGTATGACTACTTTATGCCAAACAAAATCTGTTTTCATTGGAAGAAAGAAAAAATCTCAGAAAAGCATACAACCGCCATACATGATCAAGAACAGTGAGGCAAGCTATGCTATAAATTCATATTAAATCGTAACAGTGAAGAAACTTAATTCAATAAATGAAATAGCAGTTAAATGGCTTCAATGAGAACACTTCAACTGCAGAGAAAAGAGTACATCGTTGTCTTAGTCGACTCTCAATCCAGGAGAAAGGTTCACTCGTAAATGTGAGAGAGGTTCAATATTTAGACTGCGCGCAAATCATTGTATTCAAAAAAAAAAAAAAAATTTAATGGGTAATGTATTTGTATAGTGACATTGCTTTGTATGAAGTTTCAAATGGCATTCGGCAAATGCAATCAACACCCAAGTATACAATTAATGCAAGGCCAGAATAGTAGTATGGATCTCATTTCTTCACTTATTGAGCTGATACCAGTTCCACATTGTGAATCAATGTGAGTCCAGTCTAGATCTGCATTGTGATTTGTGAGTGACGTAAGCTTGAGCTTGATCTGACTGAATATCTCTACCAATTATAACCGATAAGAGAGAAAACTTAAAATGAAAAATAAAAATATATAGTTAATTTAGCAAACATAATTTATAGGAAAGTTTTTTTTGTCGATTTAGAGACAAAAGTTGACAAGTTTAATTAATTTATTAAGACTGGTCAACGATAAATATTCTTTTAAATTTAAGGCTAAATTGGAAATTATTAACTCTTAAAACTTATCTTTACGTGAGTGGTGCTATTGATACATACCTAATAATGCACCATTTTTAAAATTATGTGAGTTTACGAATGTTTTCCCAATAAACTCTTTGGTTAGCGTTGGCACCTCCATTGAAGCTCCATCAGTGAAGGTTTTGGAAAAAGGAAGAAGAAGGTGAAGGGACACACAAGAGAAAAGAAAAGAAGCTGGGGGGTATTTTTGTCCAAATTCCATTTTTAATGCTATTAAAATAAGAGTTATTAAAGTGTGATAGTTGTACAAGTCAAAATTTAAAAAGTGCTATATACCCCTATTTCCTCTTGACCTAATAATGCACCACTTTTAAAGTTATGAGTGGCTCTATTGCCATCCAAAAAAAGTTTTTCCTACACCCATATTTTAATGAAATATTTTTATTACTGAAATACCTTTACATATAATTACTTAAAAGACAAACTATATAATTGAAAATTTAAATTTACTTTTTACACTTATAAGTTGAACACTTGAAGACTCAATCAATCATAAATCCTAATAAAACTAAGAAAAAAATTATTTTTTCACAAAAAAACTAAGAAAAAAGAAAATATTTTTATCATAAGAATTGAGTGCAAATATTTTTTCCACGTGATTGTTATATTTGTATTCTTTACTAATCAGATAAATTTCTGAAATTTGAAACACAATAATTTTCAAAAAAAAAAAAATAATAATAATAAAACACAGTAAACTAGTTCTGTACTCAACTGGACATTGAAAGATTCAATTGATTCAAATATGTCTTAAGTTTGTGCACTATTGTTTTGGTTATTACGATGTATCTAAGCTGGAAAAATCGAAACTTAGAGAAAACTGAATTTTTGTTATTAATTTTGATTAAAAAAAATAAAAATAAATCATTAGCTAGTTACACAGAGTGAGGCTATTTATAGTTGATAAATGTAATTACTTTTAAGATCACACTAACCAATTAATGACACCTCCATATGCATTAATGCATAATGTAATTTGTACATATATTTTACTATATGTTTGATTGCCAAGAAAACTAAGTACTGATGTGGAAAACTAGAATTCAAAGTACAGTTTGATTTGTAATTTTTTTTTTTTTTTTCAGAATTCAAATTAAGGTATAATTGAGTGTTTTTTGAAAGAAAAAAAAATTAATTGAGCATCTTTAGAATATGTGAGCTAAAAGATAAAATGGATAATTTTAGAACAAAAAGAGTATTTTTAGAATTTTTTTTAATAGAGTGTCTTTAGAAAATATATATATATGTATAAGGAAAAAATAAATTGGATTACGAAGAGAAAATCTCTTTATATATCTAAAACAAATTTGTTGAAGTAGGGTATTATTAGTTTAATAGAAGGGTGACAATAGCACTACTCTACAAAAAATTATATTTAGAAATCAAGCCTCATTTAACCTATTTATTAAAATTATTTATTAAAATAATAAATATATAACCTGATGAATATGATATAATATATAAAGCAATTAAAAAAACAAATAGTGAAAATCGTCTCATAAACTTTACAAATAAATATAAATCTTACAACTAAACAAATAAATTCAATAATTTTTAAATATAACATTAAAAGAAAAAAACTATATAATAAAAAAATAAACATTATATTTAAAGCGGGGTAGTGATTATAAAACTCATACCCGCCTCATACTCATTACAGGTTTTTTTATCTATCCCTATTTACGTCCCATCGTCGTCAAATTGAAACTCCTTCCCACCCCATAAGTGCGGGTCCCTGTAGAGCCCCGTACCCGCATGTTATTTTACCATCTCTAACCAAAATAGCTAAAATAACACCATTACCCAACCAAAAATTTACTCTTGATACGGTCTTCAAAACAAGCCATACAATTAAACAAGCAAAATTATAGACATCTCAAAAGAAGCATTTTATGGCAGCATTTGCATGATTCTCTACGTGTAAACAAGCTCCGGCCATCAAATACAGATTCATTGCCACACACACCACCATCAAAGAACCAGAAACCTGTCCCGGACTTTCATGAAACACGTTACAAACATGCAAACCCACAAACTCACCTATAAATTACTTCCTCATCACCCTCTTTTCTTCTCACCACAACTGCAATGGCAAGACACACATCCATAGCCGCTATCCTGGCTGCTACCATTCTTCTCCTGGCAGCCACCAACGCCTACGCTTGCAAGACCACCATCTCCACCGTTGAGATTGACGAGGCCACAAACCAAAATTCCCGGCAGAGTTGCCGAGAAGAAATTCAAAGCGAACACCCTTGGTCCTGCGGGCTTTACATAACAAGATCTCCGCTCAGAATAGCGTACCACACGATGTGCTGTGCGGAAATGAAAAGGCTGAACGATGAATGCCAATGCCAAGCATTGGAGGAGTTAATACGGCAAGTAAAGGTCCAGGCCGAGGGAGAGGTGGATATGCAGGATGTGATAATGAGAGCAGAGAATGTTCCTGTGTATTGCAACTTACGACAGCGCTGCAAATTTCAATCTGTCTCGCTCTAGAATATTTGTTTCATGTAATAAAACTGTGCAGATCAATAAATGTCACTCTCTCCTGTACTGTTATGGTAATGAGAGTGACAAAAAATAGTTAAAATATCACACAGCTAGTGTGGTATGGCTACTCTAGTCTCAAGAATAAAATCTTGCTCTTACTTTATGCAATCAATCAACTGTTGTGCACGACAAAATCTCTGTTTTCTTTGAACCAAAAAAAAAAAAAAAAAACCATCTCTCAATAGGAAACGTACAACCGCCATACATGATCGTGAAGAGTAAGGCAAGCTATGCAATAAATTCATATCAAATCATAACAATAAATGAAACACAGCAGTTAAATGGCTTCATTCAGGCTTGCTTTTAGTTTTTGTTGTTGCTTTCTAGGCTTTTTTTTTTTTGGGTGGGGGGTGGGGGGCTCTTCTGTCTTTGTTTGCTTCCCTGGTTGGCCTCTGATTTGCGGATGGTCTCCTCTGTTTGTGGCTTGTTGCCTCTGTTTTTGGTGGCGTGTGGTTTGTGTTTCCTGCTGTTCTTTGCTTGGCCATTTCCAGGCCTTTAATATACCTTTGTTGTTAAAAAAAATATAATTAATGAAGCCACTTCAACAGTAGTATGTCCAAGTGGACACTCAATCCTGACAAAGGTTCAAATAGTCACTTCACTCGTAAAAATGTAAACATATGAGAGCTTCGATATCCAGACCGTGGACATCATTGTATTAAATGATGTAGGCCATTTTCGGCACACTCCTGTCCGATTCTGTTAGCCTAGATAAATTGTGATGTCTAATTAATGTATTTTTACTGTGACACTGCCTTGTATGAAGTTTTAAATGGCATTCGATGCAGAAAAAGTAAGCATAATAGCTATTAATGAAACGAAATTCGGTCAATTTCGATTTACACCAGTTTTGCACAGTGAGTTTTACATATCAATGTGTAAGTATGTAATTTCAGCATTTAAGCATATAATTTCAGATCGAAGTATATATGAAGATTTAAGCGTGATATTGAACACTTTTGAAGTACTTTTGAGGGGGCAAACAATATTAGAATTGGCACGCATAATATATTGTGTGAATTGTTTTGGAGTGGAGAACAAAAATTTAGAAATAAGATAAAATTTAGAGAGAGAGAGAGAGGAACAAGAATGAATGAGAGAGACTAGAGAAAAAGAGAAAAAAGAGAAACCTCATGTAGGGTGGGAAGAAAGTTGTAAAGATAGCTAAGATTTTTTATTTTTTTTTTGGTTCAAAGAGAAAGAAGTACAAACTCTTGAAGAGTGTGCAAACCTCAATAAAGATTCAAGTTATTATAACTCGAGAAAATCTAAAATGAAGAAAAAAAGGTAACTAAAGGTAATGGGCTAGATATTTACAAAAAGAGAGCTTCTTCTTACAATCTATAAATTATCTATTTACACTTCAATTTTTTTTATTTTTTTATTTTATCAATGACAATTCTAACTTGAATTAAAATTGTTTAACAAGACAAAAAAATTCTTAAGACACTCCAAACTAATTAAATTATTAAAAAAAGAAATTATCTCTCATAAATCATTAGATTAAATATTATGTATTAAATTCTCTCCTAAATATGTTATTACCATATTAAACACTCTCTCCTCATTTTTCAACAACAAAAAAAAAAAAAATTATCTCCTTACTTTCTCTATCAATCTCTGATTAATAGTTAAAGAAAAAAAAAACTTATGAAAGAATTGAGACTTTCTCTATCAATCTTTGATTATCAATCTCTAATTAATAGTCAGACGAATTGAGGTATGTGTCCAACAATGATAAAATTTTAATGAAAGAATATGAGATGGATGACTTTCTCTCCCTCTTGAGTTTTCTCTTACTTCTGTAGCCTTGTCCATGGATCATTCAAAAGTACGTCAGTGGAATTTTCTTGCCCCTCTCTCAAATGTTCCCTATACTTTACCACAAGCATCATCAAAATCGAAAACTTTTGCAGCTCTTCTCAAAACCGATGAAGCACAGGTTCAACCAAATCTTCTTCCGGTGCCAGTTGTGAAAGGGGACATCACGTGTGTTTGCATCAGACAAAAATTGTTTAAGAAAGACTGATATATTGCCAGAAAAATCTTTTCGGACGTTTGCTTTTAAGAAAAGGTTTTTTACCTTTAAAGCCTAATGAGTAAAAATCTGTATTGCAATCGATTTGGCAACTCATAAATCCTTGGAAGCTTACTCCGTTTCCCAAAGGATATTTTGATATTTATTTTTCTAGTGAAGAAGATTTAAAAAGGGTTTGGAGTGGAGGTTCCTGCTCAATTTCAACCGGTATTTTTCAATGGCAATCGGATTTTAATCCATATAATCAACAATTACCGCATACTTAAGTTTGGGTGGGGTTTTACAGTCTATGCTCGGAATACTAGCATCTGACCACAATCATGGAGATTGCACGAGAAGGTGGCATCCCTGTACAACTAGATCAAGCTATAAGGGATCAAGCATATAGGTTTTATGCCCGAGTTTTTGTGGATATTGATTTAACTTTGAATCATCCATTCTTTTTTAATGTGGAGAGAGATGACTATAGAGGTTTCTCTGTGGATGTTATATATGAAAATCTTCCAGAGAGATGTACAAACTGTAAAACTTTTGGTCATGACTCTACTACTAGATGCCACTAAAATAATAAGGTGATTAATTCTAACAGAGGTCGATTGCGATTAAGAAATCCAAGGCAAACATATTAGCCTATCATGAAAAACACCACTACTGACCACCATAATAGGCAAGTTATCGTGGAGGAATGCAAAACAATCCAACCAAATCAGGAAATGATAGAGAAAGAGAAAATTGTGCAGATTCAAAAGTTTAAAAATCCTATCATTAATGTGGGAGACAAAAATGGTAGCATCCAATTATCACCACAATTATTTGAATTAAATGTGATTATTACTCAGAAAGTGAATCAGAAAACAACGACTAATTTTGAAGTTGACAAATTTTGGTTTCAAGAAGTTGACCCAATCCGTGAAGGGCAATTTCTAGTTACGATCGGCACATTTAATGCACTTGTAGAAAATCAAGATCTAACTGAGAGTTTTACTCCAATTTAAATTCAAACAACTGAACAATTTCCTAATCAAAATTAGAGAAGTAATGTTGATATCTTCGATGATTTGAATACCAAGTATTTAAATTTAGACGATAATAATGAGAATCCTTATTGTTTTTTAGAGAATATTTACATTAATAAAAGGGTGACTCTTGACAATCTAAGGATTGATCAACAAGATTTGGATGATATTTTAAGAGATAAAAGAGGAAATACTAATTTGGAGAATATATCGAAAGACCAAGATATCCATACTTCAAATTTTAATCATGGTCCAGTAGATCCCGTGTTTAACAATAATTGGATTCCCGTGGTGACCAAATAAAAAAGGAAAGTGAAGCCAGTTTTTAAGATTTTATCTAGTTCCAAGTCTTAAATGAGTAAGGGAAGTTCTAAGCGCCTACCTATGGTTGAGATTAAGGTTCGCTCTGATTCTATGACTTCAGCGGCCCAAGTAGAATTAAGCCTTGTCAATAATTTGGCCACACTAGTTGAGGCAAAAATGAATGATCTGTTGATCTGGTTAATTAAGTTTATGTTTTTATTTTTGAGGTCTGTGTGTCTTTTTAGATTTATGTGTTTTAAGGCCTGAGCGCCCTTGCTTTCATTTTTCTTTTTCTTTTTATTAATAATGCTTGTGTTTATAGTAAAAAATATATATATAATTTTAATGAAAAAAAAAAAAACTTATGAATATTTTGGTTTTTTATTAATAGGAATATATATATTAAAAAGTTAATAAAAATACCTTGTTTTTTTTTAAGAAAAAAAAAAAAGATATATGAAAACTTGAATTGTTTCAACTAGATTTGATTAAACTCAGAATTTATAAGACTAATGAAATAATTAAAGTTCTCTAGGCAATCATATACCAACAAAACTAACAAAAAACATTTTCGTATTTCGATTTTTTTTTTTTGAAAAACAAGGTACTTGTGTTTTGATTTTTTTTATTATTAATATATACATATATACGGTTTCTAAAAATCAAGCTTATTCATAAGTTTTTTTTTTTTTTCCTTAACTAGTCTTTGCTTGAGCAAGAATGGATATAGAAAATTAGATATATACATTGGAGGAGAGATAGTTTAATATTTAATTAAAAATTGAGAGAGTATTTACTATGTAATATTTAATATAATGATTTAGAAGAGATAATTTCTTTTTTTAATAATTTTATTCAAAAAAGATTACTTCTCGGATGAATCTAAAGGCTATGATGGTTCATCTTAACTTTTATTAAAATAAAATGGAGTGTCTTTATAAATTTATTTTTTTAAATAGGGTGTCTTTAAATATAAGTACCAAAAGATAAAAAGGATAATCTTGGAACAAAAGAATTTTTTTTTTTTAAAAATTTAAATTTTGAGAATGAAGTGTATTTAGAAAAAAAGTATAAAAATAAAAAATTGGATTATCAAAAGAAGCTTTCTCACACAAATTGACAAGTTTAATTAATTTATTGAGGACCAGATACCCTTTACACTTATACTGCAAGGTTGTGATTAGAGTCATCTCCTCCCAAAATAACCCTGAATTTATGTAATACTTCATAAAAAAAAAAAAAAGGTTTATTGAGACAGACCAAAAATGAATGTTCTTATAAATTTAAGGTTGAAGTATGGAATTAACTCTTTAAAACTTATCTTTATTGTTGTTTCCTCTGAGACAAAAAATTTGGAAAACTTGTCGTTTTGTTTTTTAAAATTTTTAAAAACCTAAAAATAATGAAACATTTAATATTTCATTGTTTTCAGTTTTTTCATGCCAAATGAGAACAGCTGTTATCACTTTACTCTGGCCTTCACTGCACTCAACAACTCTGTGTCAGTGTCTTCTTTTATTTCTTCTTCTCCTTTAGATCTTTTTTACTTCTCCAAGTACTTCATTTTCTTCTTTCTTCAGAAGGTATGTATTCTGTAATAATCTCTATATTTAGTTTAATTAGTTTTTTTTTTTAATCACTATTAGATGATTTCAATTTCTTTTCTTTTCTTTTTTTTACTTAACTTTTTTTTATTCCATGTTCTTTTTTTTTTTTTTTTTTTTTAATTCTGTATTTAGTTTTTTTATTTTATTATTTTGTTAACTTTTTTTTGTTAATCTCTGGTCATTGTTCTTTCTTCTCCTTCGAATCTTTCTTACTTTTACGAGTGCTTTGTTTTCCTCTTTCTTTAGAAGGTATGTAATATGCAATAATCTTTGTATTTAGATTTTTTGTTTTAACCTTTTTGTTTTGTTTTTTTGTTGATCTTTGTTAGATGATGTTAATTTCTTTCCTTTTATTGTTAACTTGTTTTTTTTTTAAATTTTAAAATCCATTTTCTTCTTCTTCTAATTTCTGTATTTAGTTTTTTTATTTTGTTAACCTCCGGTCTTTGTTCTTTCTTCTCCTTCAGATCTTTCTTACTTCTTCGAATGCTTCGTTTTCCTCTTAATTTCCTGGTAAGGTTTGTTAACCTTTTTGTTTTGTTTTTGTTTTTGTTGATCTTTGTTGTATGTATCGATTTTTGACCTCTTAAATATTTTCAAGTAACTCTGATAATATATATGTAGTTATTTTAAACAGAATTTTGTATATGATTATGACCGATGTCTGCCAAGGTTTAACTACCCTCTAACTGCCCCGTCATTCAATTGTCCTTCTATTGTTGTTTTGAGTATTGCAGTAAAATTTGTTGGCACGTACTATATTGTTTCTGATTGTCTAAGAGCAAACCTCATGAAGCTAAGTTGACTGCAATTTGCTATAGAATTAACTTTAAAACTTATAGTTATTATTGCTTCCACTAAGCCAAAAAAATTATACTTAGAAATCAAGGCAACCGAAAATTTAGTCTTAATATACAATCTTCAAAACAAGACAAAGTATATTGGTACGTGTTCACAATGCATGACCATACTGTCACTTTGTACACTTAAAGGAGCAAATTATAGACACCTAAAAAGAAGCAATTTATGGCAGCATTTGCATGATTCTCTCTAGGTGTAAAACAAGCTCCGACCATGAAAAACAGATCCATTGACACTCACACCATGGAAGAGCCTGACAGAAACCTGCCCTGGACTTTGATCAAACACATTACAAACATGCAAACCCTCAAACTCACCTATAAATTACTTGCCCACCACCCTCTTTTGTTCTCACCACAACAAGCACTGCTTTTATTTTACAACTAGCAATGGCAAGACTCACAACCCTAGCCACTATCCTCGTCACCATCCTTCTACTCGTAGCCAACACCTACGCTATCAGAACCACCATCTCCACGGTTGAGATTGCCGAGGCCACAAACCCAGGTCAAACGCTATCGAGATGCCGTGAACAAATTCTAAGCGGCGGAGATTACCCTTCGTCCTGCATGCATGCTTTACATAATACGATCTCCAGTCAAAATGGATTATGAAACGATGTGCTGCACGTAAATGAGATCGCGAGATCGCTGGATGATGAATGCCATTGTGAAGCATTGGAGCAGTTACTAGTGGATCTCAAGCTCCGTGGCGGTGAACAAGTTGATATGGAGTATGCGGAAGAGAGGGCACAGAATATTCCTGAGTATTGCAATTTAAAAGAGCGCTGCAGAATTCATTTACTGTAATCAAACTGTGGAGATCAATGAATTTCACTCTCTCCTGTAGTGTTATGGTAATGAGAGTGACAAAAAATAGTTAAAATATCACACAGCTAGTGTGGTATGACTACTCTAGTCTCGAGAATAAAATTTTGGTTCTTACTTTATGCAATCAAACCTTATTATCACTTTGTACACTTAAAGGAGCAAATTATAGACACATAAAATGAAGCAATTTATGGCAGCATTTGCATGATTCTCTCTACGTGTAAAACAAGCTCCGACCATCAAAAACAGATCCATTGCCACTCACACCATGGAAAAGCCAACAGAAACCTGTCCTGGACTTTGATCAAACACGTTACAAACATGCAAACCCACAAACTCACCTATAAATTACTTGCCCACCACCCTCTTTTCTTTTCACCAGTCACCACAACAACAATTGTAATTATATTTTGCAACTAGATAGCAATGGCAAGACTCACATCCCTAGCCGCTATTGTGATTATTTTAGAGCAACACTTTGTCATTTGGAGGCCCAAACCAGTAGCCCAATTGCAAGTCCAAATAACAAGAGAATCTAGATCTACAGCTTCAACCAGTCCAATCCATATTGCTTAATGAAACGGTGCGTTTGGTGTCATCAGATGAATTCTAATGATAAGATGATAAGCACGTGAGGAGATTCAATGTGGCATGCAGAGATTGGCCAAGCCAGATTACATGTGCGACTCAACAGATATGACTATAAAAGGAAAGAGGAGAGAGAAAGCATTCAATGAAATCATTTGTTTTCAGATTAGGGTTTCTTCAATTCTCTCACTCGTTTCAGATTAGGGTTTCTTTAATACTCAGTTCTTTATATTATGCATGAATAACTTACATATGTTCATATATGCCTATATCTGATTATCTGTAGGCTTAGATCTGTTATGTTATTGTTTCTTTGCATGATTGATTATAAGAATCGATATATAGGTTGTTACTAGAATATGTTGTATCTCTTTTATTTGGTAAAGTGAATCTTACTGAAAGTAATTAGGAGATTATTTCCGTGAAAAGGATATTTTGTGCTTAAATTTTCCTAACAGTGGTATCAGAGCCTTAATCTAGTACCAACGGCGGACGTAGAAGGCATAGTCCCTAAGCTCTAGCAAAATTGCAAACACTAAAGCTGAGGTAACATTCTTAACTTTGGCAAATAATTCTTTTAATTTTGTATTCAATATGAAATTTGAGATTGACAAATTTGATGGCTCTGGAGATTTTGGTATCTAGAGAAGGAAGGTGAAAGCCCTCATTTCTCAACAAAAAATCCTCAAAGCTATTGAAAGTCCTGATAAATTGCCTGATAGTTTAACAGTAGAACATAAAGATGACATATTAGAAATGACATTAGGAACAATAATACTTAATCTGTTTGATAATGTTCTTAGGGAGGTTAATGATGAAACCACTGCCTTTAAAGTATGGAAAAAGCTTGAAAGCTTATATCTTACTAAATCCTTGACTAATAAGATTTATCTAAAAGAAACGTTATTTCACTACAATAAATATGACTTTTTATAGCATTGCACTATAGCATTCTTTTTTGAAATGCTATCAAATGTACATATATTATTGCATATTATAATAAAATGCTATAAAAGGATGTTAATAGATAACACTTTAGTTTAAATAACATTTTGATTTCAATAATATAGCATTTTTAATGCTATTAAACTATATAGCTCAAATGTTAATTTTTTTTTTTTAAGAAAATAATTTAATAGCATTTTAAATTTGCTATGATATGTCATGAAATCATATAAGTTATTATAATTTTTTTTTTTTTTAATTTCAACCTATTATTATTATTATTATTATTATTGTGCTTTAAATTTTTATTAACAAAAACACAATTTAAGATACGTAAAATATCAAATATCAAATGTTTTTTAAAAAAAGTTAAGTGATTTACAAAACTAATTATATATGATTTAAGAATGCTATAATACATGTTAAAAATATTTCTAAATATAAGGAGGGAAAATGAATTCTTATCCCTCTAATTTTTTTAAAGATAATGAGGGAAAACAAATTTATTTCCTTTTTCAAAATTTTAAACCCTAACTTTTACTTTATATTCTCTTCACCTATTATTAGAGTTGTTTTACAGCCACCAAACCACCCACTCACTCAAAATCTCTACTTTTACCACAAAACTCTCAAGCATCAATAACCGTCTTCATCTTCTATTTTTCATTAAAAACTTCATATTTTTTTGGTAAGTTGTTCTCTCTTTCATTCATTTTTTTTGAAAATTCATGTTTAATTCTTATTAATTATTTGATTAACTACATATTTGATTATGAATATATACGTAGAAGTATTATATGTCTTCCATTGTGAAGTTATATTTCTTGGTAAGAGACTTTTTTTTTTTTTTTTTTTAGTTTCAATATTTGATTTCTTTTCCATCCTAGATAATTTTAGTTACAATCTCTACAATCTCTATTTCATAAATGTAATGGCTATGTAAATTCATATATGTTTATTCGTTTTTTTATTAAATATAAGTTTATTTTATTGATGTCTTTTAGGTTATGAAAAAGAAAGTTTCTGTGTTTTATCAAAAGCAGAAGATGAAGATTGGTGGAGCAATCATATTGTTGTAATTAGCTAAAAAAAAATCATTTCCTTGTAATTTTTTTTCTTATTAAACTAAATTCAAATTTTTGTATATAGAAATTTCCTTGTACGTTTGATATGATTTGTTAATCATGTAATTATTTTGATTCATTAATAAATATTTATATTTAATGTTTGTATTTTTTTTTTGTGCACAATTAAACTTTTTAAACGAACAATTAAGTAAAAATTAAAAATATACAATTTTTATATTGGGTACAATTACAATAGCATTTTTAAGAAGTTATAATAACTACAATAATAAAAATTTTTTATTAATGATATAACATATTTTAAATGCTATAAGAGAATAATTATAGCATTTAAAAAACTGAATTTATAGCATGCAAATAATGATATGTAAAGATAAAACTTTTAATTACACTGGCTGTCATGACATGCAACTGGATGCTATTGTTTACTTTTGATAGCATTTTTCTGCTGTTATTATATGTGATATTTGTTGTAGTGTTTAGTTTTAAGATGGACCCTAGTAAAGGTTAGGATAGAACTTAGATGAATTTAAGAAGAAGACCATTGAATTAGCTAATGCTGGTGAGAATGAGAAACTGGGTGATGAGAATAAGGCAATCATTTTCCTCAACTCACTTCCTGATTCCTTTAAAGATGTTAAAGCTGCCAATAAATATGGTAGGTCCTCTTTTAGCCTTGAAGAGTGCATTTCAGCTCTCAAGACTAAGGACTTAGAGCTAAAAATTGAGAGGAAGGATGGTGGTGAAAATTTGTTTGCTAAAGGTAGGCCTTTAGTAAAGAATAACAACAAAAACAATAAGAATAAAGGGAGGAGTAAAACCCCTAACCACGATAGGCCTCAGTCTAGAAATAGGTCTGGATCTAGGAAATGCTACTTCTGTGGGAAGGAAGAGCATATAAAGAAATACTGTTATAAGTATAAGAAAAAGTGTCAGGATAAAACACAGATAGAAGGCAATGCTGCTGTTGCTTCTAACTGTTTTAAACCTAGTGAGGTCCTCATTGTGAGCACTGATGAGATAAGATTCGAATGGATACTTGACTCTGACTGCTCTTACCACATGTGTCCTAGAAAGGACTGGTTCACTGAGTTTGAAGAACTCAATGGTGGATCTGTACTGATGGGAAATAACCATCAGTGCAAAGTAAAGGGAATAGGTTTAGTTACTATAAGAATGTATGATGGCATGGTTAGAGTTTTTAGAAATGTTAGGTTTGTCCCAAATCTGAAGAGAAATCTCATTTCTTTAGGAACTTTAGATGAAGAAGGATATTCCTATAGAGCTAAGAGAGGCATACTTAAAGCCTATAAGGGATCTCTCTGTATCTTTAAAGGAGACAAGAAAAATTGTCTATATGTGATGAGAGGCATGACTGTCATAAATGAAGTTGCTTGTGTGGCTTTTAAAGTCTGTGACAAAAGGTCTCTTGGCATAAGACATTGGGTCACATGAGTGAAAAGAGGTTGGGTGAGCTAAGTAAGCAGAATCTTCTTGATGGTGATCAAGTTAGTAAGATTGAGTTTTGTGAAAACCGTATCCTAGAAAAGTAACATAGACTTAGCTTTAGTACTGCCTAACACACAACCAAAGAGATCCTTGAGTACATTCACTCAGATCTTTTGGGACCTGCCAAGGTCTCTACTCATGGTGGTAACCTCTATTTTCTATCCTTGATAGATGATTTTTCAAGAAAAGTCTAGATATATCTCCTTAAATCTAAGGACCAAGCTTTTGATAACTTCAAAGCTTGGAAGAAGTTGGTTGAAAACCAAACTTCAAAGAAAATCAAAACCTTAAGAACTAATAATGGTCTTGAGTTTTGTAAAGATGAATTTAATAAATTTTGTGATACTGAAGGCATCCAAAGACATAGAACTGTTAGGTATACACCCCAACAAAATGGAGTGGCAGAAAAAATGAATAGGACAATCCTTAATAAAGTGAGATGCCTTCTCATTGGCTCAGGTTTGAGCCAAAATTTATAGGGAGAAGTTGCTGCTACAGCTTTTTATCTTATTAACAGATCTCCCTCTATTGCTATAAACCTTAAAACTCCTGAAGAGTTATGGATTGGCAGAGCTCCCAGTCTCAAACACTTAAGAGTTTTTGGATGTGCTTGTTATGCACATCAATCTGAAGGGAAGTTGGAACCTAGGGCTTTAAAGGGTGTATTTCTAGGTTATCCTTTAGGTGTGAAAGGTTATAGGATGTGGCTTAGGGATCAGAAGGGTTTTAAGGTCATCATCAGTAGGGATATAGTCTTTGATGAGACTAGAATGCCTTGTAAAAATAGTGACCTACCTACTGAATCCACACCAAATCCTTTAAAGGATACTGTGAACCAAATTCAAGTGGAAGTTGGTAGCCAACCACCAAGTCAAGTCTCGGTTCAACATGATCCTATTGAGGATCATGGGGCTACCCATTCTGATTCTAATGATCAGGTGGAAGAGAGTCAGAATCAGCCAGAGAGTAATCTTGATTCTTTAGTTGACTATAAGCTTATTAGGGATAGGGTTAGAAGAAATATAATATCTAACAGTAAATATGCCAATGCAGATTTCATATCTTTTGCATTGTGCATTGGCCAAGAGATTGATAATGTTGAACCTAGAACTTATGATGAAGCTGTCAGTTCCATAGAAAATTCTAAATGGATGAATGTTGTGAAATAAGAAATGGAATCCCTTGTTAAGAATAACACTTGGTCCCTAGTTAGTAAACCCGAGAAACAAAAGATTATAGCTTGTAAATGTATTTTTAAAATCAGGGATGGGGATAGGCAAAATGAACCACCTAAGTACAAAGCTAGATTAGTGGCAAATGGGTTTACCCAAAGGGAAGGTATTGACTACAATGAGATTTTCTCTCCTATAGTCAAATATAAAACCATTATAATTGTGTTAGCCCTAGTTAGTTTTTATGACTTAGAATTAGAGCAGCTAGATGTTAAAATGCTTTCCTGTATAGGGATTTTGATGAGACAATTTATATGTCTTAGCCTGAAGGATTTACATCCAAATCAAATCCCTCCCATGTTTGTTTACTTAGAAAATCTTTGTATGGGCTCAAACAAGCCTCTAGACAGTGATATAAAAGATTTGATGTTTTTATTACTAGCTTAAGTTTTTATAAGAGTAAATATGATTCTTGTTTTTACTTTAACAACACCAAAGTTGAAGAATCTGTTTATTTACTTTTATATGTAGATGATATGCTAATAGCTAGTAAACACATGTCTATGATCAAAGATTTAAAGAAGAGACTAAAATATGAATTTGAAATGAAAGATTTAGGAAATGCTAGGAAAATCCTATGTATAGAAATTCTAATGATAAGAAAGGAAAATAGACTGTGTCTGAATCAGTCTAAATATCTGTTCAAATTGGTGGAGAGATTTGAAATGAAAAACTGTAAACCTGCTATTGTTCCTTTAGCTTTTAATTTCATTTTGTATGTTGCTCTGTCTCCTAAGACTTTAGAAGAAAGTAAATATATGGAGATAGTTTCCTATTCTAGTGCAGTATGATCAATAATGTACTCAGTGATTAGTACAAGACCTGATTTGGCTCAAGCCATCAGTGTTTCATCTAGGTATATGGCTAAGCCTAGAAAGGGATATTGGAATGCCATGAAATGGCTGTTAAGGTGTATCAGCTTTACTACTTCAGTAGGACTGATTTATGACTGCTTCAATAGTGAATTATAACTGATAGGTTATGTTGATTCTAATTATGCTGGGGATAGAGATAAGAGAAGATCCACTTCCTCTTATTTTTTTCACTTTTGTAGGATATTATGTCAATTGGAAAAGTCAACTGCAATTTGTTGTGGCTTTGTCCACAACAGAAGTTGAGTATATAGCAGTCACTGAAGCCATTAAGGAAGCTATTTGGCTTCAAGGCTTGTTGAGTGAAATTAGTGTGTTTAAAGGTAAGTCCATAAGATACACAGATAGTCAAAGTGCCCTGAATCTTTGTAAAAACCTTGTATTCCATGAAAGGACTAAACACATTGAAGTTAAATATCATTTCATCAGAGATCAAATCTCATATGGAGTGGTGGAAGTGGATAAAGTTTCCACTGAGGACAATCCTGCTGATATGGGTACTAAAGTAGTACTCTATAGCAAGCTCAAGCATTGTTTGAACTTGCTTAAAATTAGTGATTATAGTTAAGTTTGTTTTTTTCCTTTGTCTTGAGCTAGGTACCTCACATGTGTTCTCTACTTCTCTTTGCTATATGGATGATGCTGGGCTAAGGTGGAATTTGTGATTATTTTAGCCCAACACTTTATCATTTGGAGGCCCAAACCAATAGCCTAAATAACCAAAGAATCCAGATCTATAGCTTCCACTAGTCCAATCCATATTGCTTAATGAAACGGTGCATTTGGTGTCATCAGATGAATTCCGATGATAAGATGATAAGCACGTGAAGAAATCCAATGTGGCATGCAGAGATTGGCCAAGCCAAATTACATGTGTGACTCAATAGATATGACTATAAAAGGAAAGAGGGGAGAGAAATCATTCTGTGAAATCATTTGTTTTTAGATTAGGGTTTCTTCAATTCTCTCTCTCTCTCTCTCTCTTTCTCTCTCTTGTTTTGCTCTCTAGAACTTTCTGTGAACATATGGTGTTCTTAGTGATTTCTCTGAAAGATCTTCTTGTTTGTAGTAGATCCTTTTATGTAAAAGAGAGATCAAAGTGTGGTGTATATTCTGGTAAGGAAAGAAAAGTGATTGTGTTTGTATAATCTCATATCCGGTTAGATTTAGGTCTGGTTGCTTTAGTGGTGACAGATCTAAGGTTCTTGGTTAGTTCTGGGTTTGTACTGGGTTGATTTGTGTAGTTATCTTGTTTGTAAAACACTTATATAGTGGAGAGAGCTTCTGTGAGAGGCTCAACATGAATGTAAGTCTTTTATAGACTGAACCACGATAATCTCTTGTGTTGTTTTACTTTATATTGCTTTATTCAATAAATTAAATGAAACACCTCATCGTTCTGGGACTGTGAGGTGCTGGTGGCTGTTTTTGCTGTGGTCATTTACTTGTTTTGTGTGCCTCCTATCAGTTTTTGGTTTGTGTCTATTTTTGGTTTTCAGTACTTTGTGTTTTTGGCTCTTTGTTTCTGGACTGATTTGGTTTGTTGGCTTGCCCCTTGTTGTGCATTGCCTGGGGCAATTGTTCTTGTTTTAGTTCCTTGTTGTGCTTTGCCTGAGGCAATTGTTCTTGTTTTGCTTGTTCTTCGAACCTTTAGCAGTTGCTTTGAATAAACTTTTACCGTTCAGAAAAAAAAAAAAAAAATGAAACACAACGGTTAAATGGCTTCATTAATGGATGAAACCACTTCAACTACAGAGAAAAGAGTAGTATGTCCTAGCCGTTCATTTTAAGTTGATAAACTTAAAATGAAAAATAAAAATATATAATTAATTTAGCATACATAATTTATAGGAAAGTTTTTATCGATTCAGAGACAAAAGTTGGCAAGTTTACTTAATTTATTGAGAGCGGTCAAAAATAAATATTCTTGTAAATTTAAGGCTAAATTGGAAATTAACTGTTAAAAATTATCTTTATTGTTTCTACTGAGACAAAAAAAGATTGGTGCTATTGGCACCCTTCCATAATTCCATTGACTTAATAATGTACCACTTTTCAAATTATTTAGTATTACATTTGTATTCATCGTCAAAATTGCTTAAAGAGATATATAATTAAAAATAAAATAAAAAACCTTTTTTATAAAGTAAATTCTAATAAAACACCACATACATTCACCAATAACTTTTGCTTGAAAAAAAAAAAATCTCTTAACTTTAAAACCCTAATAATTTCTAAAAAAAAAATTCCGCTTCTTTTTATAGGAGAATTTTTTTTTCTCTTTAGAGTTCTCCGTACGAAAATAAAGGAGTTATTAGGTTTTCAAATCCCGTTTATTTCTTTGGTAAGTGCAATTGGTTTGTTCTAATTACTTTTACTTTGGTTATGGATATTAATATACTACTGAAGTTTAAAAACTTTTCAAATCCATATATGCAGAGGAGGATCAATTGGAGGGCTGCATCGGGCTATAGCCAGGCAGCCCTCTACCAAAAAAAAATTAACAGCATATATTAAACTTAGTTTAATAATGTAAAGGCTAGAAAAGCATTAGATATAGGGATAATAGGGATATAGGGTAATGTGCAAAACTTTTTCAACAAGTTTATTTCTTCAAAAAAGAATTTATAAACTTTATATAAAATTGGTTTTTTTCTTATCTAGAAAATTATAAATAATTACTTAATAAAAATCTAAAAATGGTTTCCAATAGCGTAACTTATTTCATTTACCTTTTGAACTTAAAATTAAAAGATATTAAAAGTTACACTATTTAAAATATGTAATTTTATTATTGTTTTACATATAACATTCCCTTCATTTTGTTTCAATTGTTTGATTACACAATTTAGATTCACATCATTTTGATTAGATTAAACAATTTGATCTAGTCATTAATAGTAAATTTGAATAACTTGTAAAATCCATTTATAACATAATATATATCTTTTAGCATTTTAAATATTTTTTGTCAAAATGAAAAAATATATATTTTTTATTCAAATTAAGTTGTGAAAACACACATTACATTATTGTTTCTAACATTATAGAATTAAGTTATTTGTAAGTTTAAATAATTGTTCATATATGAATTTTACGATGTATTTCATATTCTTGAGTAGTCAAATATTAAATCAATGTCATCTATTTTTAAAGAATTAAACAAATATTTTCATCAAGAATATTAATATAAAAAGTTTTCTATTTTTATTCAATGATTCATATGTCTTGCACATATTTTATTATATTTAGTATGAGTATTTGTGAGTCATTAATTTAGCATTATAAATTTATAATATATATTAAGTAGATAAATTTAACGATTGATAGCTAAGAAATTGACTTTACAATGTTAGTACGTACCGAATTAAAAAAAAATATTTATATATAATTAAGCTTGGGTAACAAATATTTTCTGGGTCCGCCTCTGCATGTATGATATCTTTATATGATGATGTTGGATGGGTGAGTACTACTTTTGATATATACTTATAACACACAAATTCTGTTTACTTGTCTCAGAAGCCCATTCAACATTAGTTTTTTTTTTTTTTTTTTATTTCTTTTCATTGTTATCAAAATTTTTTATTTTTTTAATTTTATCGATCTTATGTAAATAAGAGTGGGCTTAATTCAAGTGTCTCTAAATTTTTCATATTTTAGATATTTTGCTTTTCTATCTTCACTCGAAAATGAGTAGTAATTTTATAATGGATGGGGACTTGTTTATTTTTGTTTTTCTCTTTCAAGATGAAATCAGGAAAAAAATAAAATAAATTATACTTTAAATTATAGAGAGCTGAGGTGTATTAAGTTTTAAAAATAAGTAAAAATGATAGTTTTAGAAATAAATCAAAAAATTTAAGAAAACCAATTAATTTTATATAATTAAATCAAAATTTTTGAAGTGGAGTATTATTAGGTTGATAGAAGAATGCCAATAGCACCACTCTACAAAAAATTATATTTAGAAATCAAGCCAACCAAAAATTTACTCTTAATACCTTCTTCAAAACAAGCCCAAGTGATTTTTTTTTTTTTGAAGTGTTACATATAAATTTGTGGTTTTTTTTTTTGGAGGGAAAGAACTCAAACCTACAATCTCGTAGTGCAGATGTGATGGGTTTACTACCGAACCAATCTTTCGTCAAATCAAAGCGAATTTTGTGCACAATGCATTACATTATGGCAGCATTTGCAAGATTCTCTCTATGTGTAAAATTGCTCCGATCATCAAATACAGATCCATTGCCACACACACCATCAAAGAACCAGAAACCTGTCCTGGACTTTCATGAAACACGTTACAAACATGCAAAACCACAAACTCACCTATAAATTACTTCCTCACCACCCTCTTTTCTTCTCACCACAACTGCAATGGCAAGACACACATCCATAGGCGCTATCCTGGCTGCTACCACCCTTCTCCTCGCAGCCACCAACGCCTACGCTTTCAGGACCACCATCTCCGCCGTTGAGATTGACGAAGCTACAAACCAAAATTCTCAGCAGAGTTGCCGTGAAGAAATTCAAAGCAAACACCCTCGGTCCTGTGGGCTTTACATAACAAGATCTCTGCTCAGAATAGCGTACCACGCGATGTGCTGTGTGGAAATGAAAAGGCTAGACGATGAATGCCAATGCGAAGCATTGGGGGAGTTAATACGGCAAGTCAAGGTCCAGGCCGAGGGAGAGGTGGATATGCAGGATGTGATAATGCGAGCAGAGAATGTTCCTGTGTATTGCAACTTACGACAGCGCTGTAAATTTCAATCTGTCTCGCTCTAGAATATATGTTTCTTGTGATGAAATTATGCAGCTCAATAAATGTCACTATCTCCAGTAGTGTTATATATTGGTAATGAGAGCGACAAAAAATAGTTAAAATATCACACATCTAGTGTGGTCTGGCTACTCTAGTCTCAAGAATAAAATCTTGATCATACTTTATGCAGTCAACCAACTGTTGTGCACGACAAAATCTCTGTTTTCTTTGAACCAAAAAAAATAAAATAATAATCTCTGAAAAGGAAACGTACAACCGCCATACATCAAATACAGATCCATTGCCACACACACCATCAAAGAACCAGAAACCTGTCCTGGACTTTCATGAAACACGTTACAAACATGCAAAACCACAAACTCACCTATAAATTACTTCCTCACCACCCTCTTTTCTTCTCACCACAACTGCAATGGCAAGACACACATCCATAGGCGCTATCCTGGCTGCTACCACCCTTCTCCTCGCAGCCACCAACGCCTACGCTTTCAGGACCACCATCTCCGCCGTTGAGATTGACGAAGCTACAAACCAAAATTCTCAGCAGAGTTGCCGTGAAGAAATTCAAAGCAAACACCCTCGGTCCTGTGGGCTTTACATAACAAGATCTCTGCTCAGAATAGCGTACCACGCGATGTGCTGTGTGGAAATGAAAAGGCTGGACGATGAATGCCAATGCGAAGCATTGGGGGAGTTAATACGGCAAGTCAAGGTCCAGGCCGAGGGAGAGGTGGATATGCAGGATGTGATAATGCGAGCAGAGAATGTTCCTGTGTATTGCAACTTACGACAGCGCTGTAAATTTCAATCTGTCTCGCTCTAGAATATATGTTTCTTGTGATGAAATTATGCAGCTCAATAAATGTCACTATCTCCAGTAGTGTTATATATTGGTAATGAGAGCGACAAAAAATAGTTAAAATATCACACATCTAGTGTGGTCTGGCTACTCTAGTCTCAAGAATAAAATCTTGATCATACTTTATGCAGTCAACCAACTGTTGTGCACGACAAAATCTCTGTTTTCTTTGAACCAAAAAAAATAAAATAATAATCTCTGAAAAGTGGGGGTGGAAATAAATAAATTTAATGAAGCCACTTTAACTGTAGTATGTCTAAGTGGACACTCAATCCCGACAAAGGTCCATGTTATAAGTATAAAACTCACATTCTCCACATTGGTGTGATATTGTCCGTTTGGGTCTAAGCCTGCACGGATTTACTCTTGGGTCACTACCCAAAAGGCCTCACACCAATGGTGATTGTTTCCATATATACTTATATACACAAGATCATCCCAATGTCTAACCAATGTGGGACTTTTGATTGCACACCTAACAATTCTCCCCTCGAACAAAGGACCATCATTATCTTCACGGTCCGGGCCTCCTCTCAAACGATCATCCATCCGTCAATGCTAGGAGGATTACTCCATCGAGATCACTCCTCCCCACCGTGCCAGAGCACACACCTTACGTGAAGATCTGGAGCATTTCCTATCTCGAGAGCTAACATCACGGACTCATCGCGAGCTACCTGGGGCCCACCACCTCCTGGTTCGGTTCGGCTACGGCTGGCTAAGTCTGATGGTCGGCTTTGATACCAATTTGTTGCGATTTCTCACTCAACTGATCAAAGAATACTTGAATCTATATCAAATATTCACTGATTAACACTCTATGAACTCACTCGTAAAAAGAGAATGAAGAAGAAAAGTAAATGATTGAAATCAAATACGAGATTTATACTGGTTCAATTGTCATTGTGACAATCTACATCCAGTCAAGAGAGTAAAAACTCAATCCACTATATCAGAGAAACATTACAACAGTGAGATGCAATTTTAGCAGCACTCACACTTTCTCTCAGTTTTCTCAGCTACCAAACATACACAAGAAAAAATCTCTCAAAGACCAACTCCCAATTCTCTCTCTCATCTATGTTATATCCTGCACACCCCAAATGAGCTGTCTTATAACAGACAAAAGAAAACCTTCTAGAATCTTTCATTTTTCTCTACAAAAACATCTAGTAACTAACTTTGCTGACGTGGATTTGCATCATGATAAATCAGGGGCCACGTCATAACAATTCTCCACCTTGGCACCTGATTCATCATTAGTTTCAGCATTTGCTCTCCTCCTTCAAGTCATCATTACCTAACTTGAAGAAGGCTCATACAGAGCCTATGTTTGTCTGTAACAACAGACTTTGTAAGCATATCTGCAGGAATATGAGAACTTGCAATCTTTTCCATTTTCACTGCTTTCTTCTCAATCAATTCTCTTATGAAATGCAAACAAACATCTATGTGTTTCGTTCTTTCATGAAAGACTTGATTTTTGCACAAGTGCACAGCACTTTGGCTATTACAATTGACTATCACTGCTTCTTGCTCTGATGGATCTCTCCTTATCCATGTCTCCTACATAATCTGCATCCACATACCCTAACACACATTCAGTTGCATCTTTCTTCCTTTCAAACACCAAGCCGACAACACTTGACCCCTTCAAGTACCTCAATATCCATTTTAAAGCTTCCCAATGTTGCTTGCCAGGATTGCTCATAAACCTGCTCACAGCACTAAAATTGTTATCACTTCACTCGTAAAAATGTATACGAATGAGAGGTTCAACATTCAGATTGTGGACATCATTGTATCAAGTGATGTAGGCCATTTTCGGCACAATCCTGTCCGATTGTGTTAGCCTAGAAAAAATGAGTATATCTTATGCAAAATTGGAATCGTCATCAAATGAAAATGCTGCCAAACATTTAAACAGAAATGAAGAAAACTCTATGTCTTTGGTTGAAAGTCAAGGTCTCCAACAATGTAACCACATGGCGATTACAATATATGATGAAGGTGTTCAAAAACGCTGCAAGGTAAATTTAATCACTTCTAAAATTAAAAAATTATTTTGCAAACAACAACAAAATAAGATGGTTGAAAAACCATACAACTTGAGAAAAAATGAGTTTTCTCTAAAGTCCAGAGGTAGATGTGTTTCTAAACATTTTCTCAACAAATTCTCAAAAGTAATGCAAGCTAGCGGGAATGAAATCAAGAGTGAATCAAGGGAGCATTTTCATTCTAGGAATCATTATATTTAATTATAAATTGGAAGCGAAGGAGATGATGAATCCATTCAAAATCTTTCATCCTTGAGGACAAGGATGCTTTTAAGGCGGAAGGAATGATACGATCCTACAAATTTTATTCTGATATTTAGTTTATTTATTTTATTTTTATTTGTATAATTTATTTTATTGTTTAATTTTGTTATTTTGAATTAGTAAATAATATTTAGTTGTGGTAGACTGGTAGTGGGTTTACTGGTAAAATGCTGATGTTCTAAATAAAGATTGATGTGACAATCACAATAACAACTAAAAACCCTTTAACTCACTGTTTTATTGAATGCATACAATTTCAACTTTAGGAATTTATTAGCTTGGGAAAGTGCATCTAATCTATGACATTCGGTGGAACATCCCATTGTGAAGGCAACACGTTCATGACGAGTCGTTACAATGATCTTGTTCCCATGAGCTCCAACCATAAAGGGCGACCTCAATGTTGCCCACATGTTATAGTTTTCACTCCAGAGATCATCCAGGACAATCAAAAATTTTCTTCCACTTAGTTTCTCTTTGAGTTGATTTTGCACCGCATCCAAATCCTTTAGATTACAAGGATAGCTGGTGATGGACTCTAGAATGGCTGTGGAGATTCTGGTAACATCAAAATCGTCAGTGACACAGACCCATGCTTTCAGGTTGAAACCTTTCAATGACTCGTGATTGTACACTTCTTGAGCCAATGTTGTTTAACCGAGTCCTCCCATGCCCACAATGGATATTATACCAAAGTTATTGGCATCACCTGGCTCATCAGTCAACACCATTTTAATTATTTTAGCTATGTCTTCATCTCTCCCGTAAACATCAAGTTCGATTTGCAAAGTTTAAGTGGGTGGCCTTTTCAATGAAGCAGTGGTGGATCTCCCTCCAGCAATCTCAACCAACCCAATGATATGTGACAATTCTAGTATGCTTAGTATACGTAGGCCATGCAGGGTGCCATGTAAGTGCAAGTGATCGGCAGGAGAAGATTACCTATTTGAATTAGAATTAGCTTGAGGAGCATAAATTAGCTAGGAGTCTTGGGAGGCTTATCAGTTGTTGCACAACTGATACTTATCTTCTTTTTATTTAAATGTAATTGTAGTCCTATTTCTTAAGGACTGTTGTTAGGAATTCTATTTAAGGATTCGTCCAATTGAATAAAAGACATGAATGATTAAGTAAATTTCTTCCTCTGTTCTTATTCTATTCTCTCTCCCAAATTATTTCTTTTCACCCAAGTTCAGTTTTTTGTGTGCGAAGATCATCCAACCGGCTAGTAATATCATCTATCTTGGATCGCATACTGAAATCAGACCATAAGCACTAGGAGTAAAACCAATGCAACAAGCAGGAATGAGTTTCCGAGCTCTGCTAGTGCTAGCCTCCTGATGCTTTTGTATCTTCAACTTTCTTCTCAAAGCCTCAGTCGTGTACTCATCCAAGATGTCCTCCACATCGTAAGCCAAGTCTTGGAGATCCTCCAGCCACATCTTCACAGCTTCATTCGTCAGCTGCTTGTTCTCTGCGTCGATGAGAAGTGCTTTGATCATCTTCAAAGTCCGTTCCCATTTTTACAGCTTTGCCCGAACACCTTCTTGAGTTGCAAGATTGAGCAGTTCAGGAGACATCAATTTCTCGAACAGAACAGGAAGTTCCACAGAAACAATGAGATCTGCCATTGGAATGAATTTTTTATTTATTTTTGATTAGTTTGTGGAAAGAGAGAAATGAGAGGAACACGATGAGAGAAAGAAAGAATTCACACTGGTTTGGTTTTCTGGTAGAATTTGCTTCACGAAATTGATAATTGAACATAGACATGACTGGAGTGGACAGTGGACTCCACCACTAAAATGAATCAGAAAACTCTAGTTTGTGAGTGCTAATAAAGTGGACAGTCGTCAACTTTCAGCAACTTTTGTTTGGACTCCACTTTACCCGTTATCAAATTTTTTTTAACAGCATATTTTATAAAAGGCCAAACAGCCAGAGTACAGAGCATCTCAAAGATGGAGCAGCACCACGCAAACCCACAGCAACAACATCAGTGTTGCACAGAAACAACAACCCACACCACAACAAAGACAGAGAAAAACAAGAAACCAAACAAAAAGGCAAAAACACAAAGCAAAACACTACAGAAACAACACTTCAGAAAACTTCCCAGGTGACAAAATCCTCATCCCTATTCGAAGCTTTCTTAGCCAAAACATCTGCAGCATTGTTACAAGATCTTGAATTATAACCAACCACGGTCCCACTAACGACACGTCGTTGCGGTGTCGGTCAAAAGATGAACATTTAAGTTCGACCTCGCTAGCGCCCAAGTCACATGGATTAGCACAACGGCAAGTGAGGGTATCGTTCCGCAAGGAGGTGGGATCCGCCGACCGGTTACCGCTTCTAGCTATTAGTACAACACTCCGAGAGAACTATGTGTTGCGTTTGCGGAAAAGTAAATAATAATATAAATTAATTAATTAACTAACATAATATATACATAGATAGGATGGAATGGAGAGATGCATGAAATGTAGAGTACACTAAGACAATGACTCAACCATAACAATCCTCCTAATTAAGTGTTAGAGTGCTAGACTCACTTAGTCCCTCAAATGTCCAAGTATATCATAGGCTCGTGTCCTCTTAATTAATCTCTAATATCTCTCGAGTCTTAGAAATCATATCCACATAATGCATGGATTTAGTAAGTACTTTGGGACACACATACACGAGCTCTGTATGCCAATCTAGTGATCTTATAACTGTTTGGTCATATACATTGGTTATTTCGTTGGGCATGTAATGTGCAACCGCGTAGGTCATACTATAACCAATAATTCATTCACAATGTGATGTACGACAAAGAAGAAGGAACGACGGCCCATGCCGCTACCGGTGTCATGCGGCCCAACCGCGCTTAACTTCAGATTCATACGGTTTTGAGTGTTTTCTTATTTTATTAATTTGGGTCTTTATTTCTTGTTTAGCAAGTTTATTTACTTTAGTTTGATTAGGAATTAAATTTAGGTTTTGGAAATAAATCAAACTTACCTTTTAGGTAAGATTTGATCTTTGTTTTTCAGTCAAGTTAGGAATCATGAATTTTAGAAGATTATGATTAGCTTTTCCTATTTTAGTCTTTTTAGGAATGTTGTATTCGAGTCGTATTAGGATTAGTTTATTATAAATAGTCTATTATTTCCAATTATTGTAACTTTTTTCATAATCAATAAAATTGTTCTTTGGAACACTTATCTATTGTGGATTCAACATGCTCTTTGAGGATTCGAGAGCGCCATTTTCTAACGAAGATTAGGGAATGATGGCCCCTGCATGGTGATCCATGCTTGGGTAACTACCGCTCGCTGCGTCAAGGTTCATTTGAGTATGCCTCAGGGTTCGACAAAGTGATCATTCTTATTTTCGCCATACTCCGCTGCGTCAATTGGTATTAGAGCTACCGAGTCTACCTCTGTGCTAGGCTCAGCATCCACGTATCACAACCAATTACCTTCCCAAACACCATATTCACCTTCCATATTTCCCTATAAAAAAAATCGAAAAAAAAAAGGTGTGCGATAGTTCAAAGAATTCACAATCAGCCCCAAAGACAACCGCACATTCTCACCCATCAAAGTCGCGCGCACCTGAAGCCGCAAACGAATTTATTTTTCGTAAGCAGTTCTTAAGGTTCAATTTTTGGTACGTTTTTTTTTTCGGACTCTGATTTCAGTTCTCAATGGGTTTCAATGGTTCACTTGGTTACAATAATTATTTTTCGAGCTATAATAATTATCAACCAAGACTTCGATTTTTTTCTGGACATATGAAAACTGAAGAATTTATTAATTGGTTGGAAGAAGTTGAAGAATATTTTGACTATCATAAAATTGGAGTAAGTCGGAAAGTTTTATGTGTAGAAGGTTGTTTGAAAAACAATGCATTAATTTGGTGGAAAGACTTTCAAAAAGATCGAAAAAGATTTGGAATTGATAAGATCCAATCATGGCCTATCATGAAACAAGTAAAGCAAGAGAATATCTTTCAGATTATTATTTTGAAGATTTTTGTTATGTAGAAAATATAGTTGAAGATATTTCTTATGAAGTGGAAACTGTCGAAGGAATTGAAGACGATCAACTGATCTTAGAAGTTGAAGACTGTGATCTAACTATGGTTGAAGCACAACTGGAAGCTAAATCAATTTCCATTGAAAAAGTTTCCGAGGGTGACAACTTATTTGAAAATCCACACAATTTTTTCAGGGGTAATTTGAAGATTGCTTCTCTTCATTCGGATTTCGAAGGTCCAACATTATTCCTACCATCTGAAGAAAGTTCATTCAAGCCGGTAATTGACAAGGTGGTACATTTCAAGTATTATCCACCTAAACAAAACCTTGCCAAACTCGACGATGGATTTTTTTTTTTAAAAGGAAGAGAATACTATGTGGGATGGGAAAAGCTAGTAGCGAGGAATCGATGCCATCAAAACCTCCGCAGGTGTCCAGCGGCCCAAGCCGCGACCGATAGGCATCGCCAATGGCAAATAGCTTGGGCATCTTCTACATTTCATTGGAGGATTACTATGGTGCCATTGTGGATTTGGGATGGACTACGAAGATATTTTTCAGTTGGGGTCTACCACTCCCGCAAGACGAATATGAGTATTCTTTGTTTACTTGTCAATCCTCGTACTTTAACCGAACATGAGGATGAGTTCTTTTTAAGAAGAGGTGACTGATGTAGGACAAAGAAGAAGGAACAATGGCCCATGCTGCTACTGGTGTCCTACGGCATAACCGTGTTTAACTTCAGATTCAAACGGTTTTGGGTGTTTTCTTGTTTTGTTAATTTGGGTCTTTATTTCTTGTTTAACAAGTTTATTTACTTTAGTTTGATTAGGAATTAAATTTAGGTTTTGGAAATAAATCAAACTTACCTTTTAGATAAGATTTTATCTTTGTTTTTCAGTCAAGTTAGAAATCATGAATCTTAGAAGATTATGATTAGTTTTGATCTTTTCCTGTTTTAGTCTTTTTAGGAATGTCGTATTCGAGTCGTATTAGGATTAGTTTATTATAAATAGTCTTATTATTTCCAATTATTGTAAGTTTTTTCACAGTCAATAAAATCGTTCTTTGGAACACTTATCTGTCGTGGATTCAACATGCTCTTTGAGGATTCGAGAGCCATTTTCTAACGAAGATTAGGGAATGATGGCCCCTGCATGGTGATCCATGCTTAGGTAACTACCGGTCGCCATGTCAAGGTTCATCTGAGTGTGCCTCATGGTTCGACAAAGTGATCATTCTTATTTTCGCCATACTCCGCCGCATCACAATGGCTAACCAAATACAAGATGGCAACCAAGTAAAAGCATTAAGAATACGAGATACCCATACAACACATATGTTATATGCTCGTGTCCCCTTAATTAATCTCTAATTTCTCTCGATGTCTTAGAGATTACATCCACGCATAAATGTTTGGAATCATTAAGGATTGTGGGACACACATACAAGTTCTACACGCTAACCTAGTGATCTCTCAACTTACTAGTCAAATGTAAAGGATATCATGATGAACATGTTAATGCGAACCACATGATATATAACATAGCCTAAATATCATCCACAAGGTGGCTAACCGAGTGAAAGCATCAAGCAATGAAATACCCTCATAAGTACACGAGCACAAGAGGAATTCAGCTTATCTTTAGTCTAGATAAGGATTTGGTTTTATCAATCTCCCTAGGATGGCTAAATATGGGAAACAATTTTACCAAACAAACATGTGCAATAAGTTGATTGTTATACATTAAGGACATTCAATCTAGGTTAAGAGTTCATCCTCTTGATTTGGAATTATCCCTAAATCAATTTATTACCCAATCCAACTAAAGATGAGCAATTGTGTCTTGATAACAAGACCCATTAAGCACAAGGATTCAAACCAAGGCCAATTTAGCACCTAAATTCATGAACTACGCCTTTCATACTCTTTGGAGCTAAATTCTCTAACACTCCAATTACTCTAAACATGGCATTTTAGTCATCCATCAACCAATCAACAATCATGGGATGCTGAATTACATTACTCCTACTCTAAATTACTCTAATCCTAATCCCATTCATGGACACATATCAATTTCGGACCTCTACACACATGAATATTGCAATTAGAGCTTAATACATGTGATTGACAAAGAGTAAAACAACACCCAACCAAATTTAAGAACAAAAATACATATATTACACATGTGAAGGTTTACAATATTCCTTAAATCAGAGTTACACATCAAAGAAACAGAAACTACAAAGAAAGGAGTAAAAAGGAGACAACCTTTAAAGACAAACCCTCCAAAGAAGCTTCTAGCCTTCATATCTCGTTTTTGGTCCAAAGGCCACTCCTATTTCCTTGAAATCTGTCCTAAGATGGATGGATGGATGAAGTGTGAAAATGATGGTGGAGGTGTGTGGTGAGCTCCCATGGAGGAAGAACCCCCATGGGAGCTTGAATCTCTCAGTTATTTGGTGGAGAATGTAAAGAAGATGAAGAAAATGGAAGAAATGTTTGTTGGGCGGAAGAGAGAAGAGAGGGATAGAATGGATTCTGTAGAAAACTAATAAAAGAGGATATTTATTGTGTGAGGACAGTTTAGGACAAAAATGGTGGGAAAGGACGAGATTACCCTTGCAAAAGTGGCTAAAAATTGGGCATTTCGCGGGTGGGTTTCTAACAGCATGCACCGTTACGAAAACGGGCATAACTTTCTCCAAAAACATCAGAATCGAGTTCTTAAAGAACCGTTGGAAAGAAGACTTCTGGGGCTTTCTAACCATAGGTAGAACAAAACCTAATTCGAACGGAGGAGGGAGATATGACCCCCGAAATATGAGCATTCTATAGGAAATTTTTCATCAAAATTCCACCCATGAATTCTGCGCCCTATTCTGCGGCTATAGGCCGTTGAATTGTAAAAAAAATGAAGCTCTGCCAAGAATTTGGCAAGGCCTAACTGCATAATAGAGGCGCTGAATCCAATTTTTAAAAATTACACTTTTGCCCTAATATTTCTCCATTTCTGCATTTTAGTCCCTAAGCTGAAAAATAACCTGAAACACTTATTTAAACATATTGAATATCTGATTTTACCTAGGAAACAAGTATAAAAGATGAAAGTAAGGGGCTATACAATGTGTAGAAATAAGAGTTATCACCCACCCAGAAAATGCAACATACTTCGTATGCCATAAATTAAGTTTAGATGGTTTAGGCTTCCAAAATATGATCCATTAACCCAAGAGACTACCACCATGGAATCACTAATGATGATAATCTCTTTACCAAATGGAGTCGGAGACCCTGAAAACAACACACATGCCTGGTGGGTAGTAGCAATCTCAGTAGAATTTGAATCCGCAATACTAATATGCTTAGAAAAAGAACCCATAACCTTTCCATTATGATCTCTCATGACACCTCCAACGCCCGCAAGGCCCGGACTCCCCATAGAAAATCCATCAACATTAAACTTCAAAGCATCTCTTATTGGTGGTGCCTAGTTCTCCACCTTAATAGAATTTGAAGGCTTCGAAACAGTGCATTGCTCATTTATGTTCAAGAGGAAAGCAGTAACTAAATTTGTTGTTCCTTTCCCGATGTGTTTGAACCACCAAGCCACCCTAAACCTAACCATATCAATTGCTTGAGACACCTCCATATGTTTTTCATTGAACACAACCTGATTTTTGGACTCCTACACAGTCCACACCATTGCAAATAAAAGGGACTTCCAAGCTCTTCCTTGACTTGAGCTCGGGCACAAGCTGAACCAACCAGCAGCCCAGTCCACCAGTGTCTTATTAGCACATCAGTTCACACCCTACCAAGAAATGCAACTGTTCCAAACCTGAGAAGACCATCTGCAGTGGAGAAATAAATGGTCCACCGTCTCAATCTCAATGTTGCACACAGGACAATCCAAGACAGTATTTGGATTACAACCGAACCTATTTATAACATGTTTCACCATAATTCTATCTCTCAATAATTGCTAAATGAACAACTCAATCTTTTGAGGGCACACTCCTTGCCAAATTAACGAAGACTTCTCAGACCACTCATGCAAAGAATTCTCTAAACATCTTCGAAAGAACCAATAGAGAAAGAGCCATTAGAATTAAACACCTAGGGTAGAGCATCTGAAAACAGCAGTCTAGGCTTGTAATTCTCAAGTCTTCCAAGAAAAGCCCTCCATTGTTCGATCTCCCATTCAAACAAATGCTTATGCAAAGTGACTTTCCATGCCCACCTCTGCTTACGCCATTCCCTAAACTCCGACACCACACCATTCTTATTTGAAGCCAAAGAAAAAATTCTTGGAAAATCCAACTTGAGTGACCTTTCCTCCCCACCCAAATCCGACTAGAATTTTATTCTTCTCCCATTGCCTAAAATGGCTTTCAAGCCATCTTTAAGGATCTTATTAGAAGAAGATTCTGCTCAAAAGACCATTCACAGCTTTAACAAAATACAAAGCAGAATTCGCACACTTTTAATCCCAAAAGAGAAGGCTACTTGGCACATTGTACCTGGCACATATCACCCATCTCCATAAGGTTGACTCCTCCTTTCCAAACCTCCATACCCATTTTGCTAACAAACTCTTATTTTTATCCCCCATTCTACCTACACCCAGTCCCCTATTTCTTTTGTTGTTACAAATTGTGGCCCAATCCAACGCGTGAATTTTTCTCTTCGCAATATTATCGCCCCAAAAAAAAGAACGTTGGATCTTTTCCATTCTCTTTGCCACACCAATAGGCAATTTTAACACCGACGAAAAATGGGTTGGAATGCTTGAAAGGACTGATTTGTTGAGAACCACTCTCCCACCTTTATTAAGGAACTTTTTCTTCCATAACGCTAGTCTATTCTCAAGGCGACTCAACAAGGCATTCCAAAAAGACTTGGACAAAGGTCTGCCCCCCCAAAGGAAATCCAAGATACGAGATTGGAAGGTTCGCTTGCTTGCATTTGAAAGTCTCGGGCCATCCCGTATGGTTGGACCTATCTTTCCCAATTTTCACCACACAGGATTTGTAAAAATTTATTTTTAGCCCAGAACTCAACTCGAAGCATCTTAAAATTCTTCTACAATTGCAAAGGATCTCTAAACGCGGTTTGAGGAAGATAATTGTATTGTCCGTAAATTGGAGATGAGTCAAGTGAACTTCATTTTCCCCAAAAACCACCCCCTTTGTCAAACCCAACGCATTAGCCTTTCTAAATAGGCTAATAAAACCTTCACTAACAATATTGAAAAGGAATAGGGATAAAGGGTCTCCTTGCCTCAAACCCCTCTCAATCCCGAACTGTGCCGTTAGACTACCATTCACCAAGACTGACAATAATGGTGTTGAAATACAACTCTGTATCCACATCCTCCATTTATCCCCAAAGCCCATATCCTTCATCATCGTATCCAAGAACCGGTGGTCCACACTATCGTAAGCTTTTTCAAAATCCAATTTAACAAGAAGCCCCTCTATCTTTTTTCCACAAATCACATCCTCGGCGATCATAAAACTATCCATAATTTGGCTGTTTGAGGTGAAAGCCATTTGATTCTCACCAATAATGGAATCCATGACCCTTTTCAAGTGATTAGCAAGGATCTTGGATAACACCTTATACAAAGACCCCACCAAACTAATTGGTCTGAAATCTGTCATTGATTCCGGGTTTCAGCACTTTGGGATTAAAGCAATGAAGGTGTTATTTAGGTCCTTGACAATTGCCCCCTCCAAATAGAACTCCTGTAAGAACCTCATAAAGTCCCCCTCTATAACCCCCTAATTAGTTTTGATGAAGTTAAGATTCATCCCATCCAGACTAGGATTAATTGCTTCTAACACCTCTTCCTTATTAAAAGGCTGCTCGAACTTGGCTCTGTCCTCTTCCTTCAATTGCTTAAGATCCAATCCCGAATCTTCAAACGATCCCAATCCACTTTCCTAAAATGGTCCAGAAAAAAATTTAAAATCCCATTTTTTTACTTGGTTAGGTTCTGTCACCTTCCTCCCATTAATAACGATGTCCCCTAAATAATTCATTCTCCTCCTCCCATTTGCCATAGCATGAAAAAACTTTGTATTTTTATCCCCCTCCTTTAGCCACTTGACTCTTGATTTTTGTCTCAACATCTGCTCATCCCTTCTAATACCCTTCCACATCTCATCTAAATTAACTAATCTTTTCGTTCTCATATCATTAGACCAACCTCAGAAATCGCCTTCTTGTCCACCTTTGAAAGACGATCTTCGAAATCCTTCACCAAGAACACATCCTTCTTCCTAGTTGGCAAAAAACTCTTGACGGAAACTTTGGATGCCTTTAACTTAGCCGCCAAAATGTGACCACCGGACCCCCTAACTCTACAGCCTTTCCATCCCGTCATGCTTGCTTCATCAAGTTAATATCCTCTCGCCAAGTATTGTAAAAACGAAACAGAGAAGGGCCCCAATCATTTTTCGGTTCACCCAAGGCAATCGGATTGTGATCGGAAACACTCCTAGGTAATCCTGACTGAACCAACTTAGGAAACCAAGATAGGATCTTAGGCGAAACCAAAAATCTATCCAGACGAGCCAAAGATGCCTCCTCCCTATTGTTAGACCAGGTAAAAGACATCCCACAAATAGGGAGGTCCACCACTCTTGCTTGTAAAATAAAGGCATTAAAATTTCTTATTGATCCTATTTTACACACACGACCCCTCCTTTCCGTAGGGTTAAGCACAGTATTGAAATCCCCTCCAATGCACCATGGGAAGGGAAGGGAAGTGAAGGTTGGGATTGGAGAATGAAATCCCACAGCTCCAGCCGCTCTCTTTCCACATTGGCAGCATACACGTTACAGAAAACCAGATATTTCTTAATGTGAATAAGCTCTCCAGCCATAATAATGCATTTGCTATTATTGGTACAAGCTTTAACCAAAAAAGCATCTTCATTCCAAAGAGAAATTACACCACCCGCTGAACCTTGAGCCTCCATTCCAATACCTCTTGAAAGCCAACCTCCCCCTAAACTCCTAACAACGCCACTGTCAATAACTCCCAACTTTGGTTCCTGAAGAAATAAAACCACCGGATTGTATTTTTTCACCAAGTTCCTAACCACCTGCTTTTTCACAATCCTACCCAATCCTCTAACATTCCATGAAATAACTAACATAAAAAAAAATACCAGACCCAAAAGCGCACAAACCAGAAACAAACTACTGACCTCTATCCTGACCAAAAAGGTCAGCGTCCTCCAGTCTCTTCTCTTGAGTATCTCTGCCATTTCTGCTTCTTTTCCATTGAAGTCCAATCCCAACTGAGCTCATATCTCTAATATCTTAGTCACTTCTTCATCCTGATTCCAGGCCTTCTTTAAAACTGGAATGATCTGTTGTTTTCCGCTGCCACATCCTCACTTCTGTTGTCCGCTGTCACCTCCTCTGATTTCCTGGTTTTCGCAGATCTTGTCTTCATGCTATGGGACTTTTGAAACTGGCTGCTCTTCATTCCTTTCATCTTCTTTCGCTTGTATAAAATTTCTTCCAGGACTCTGTCTTCCTTAGTTGCCGGAACCGACCATGATTTGTTTGAAACCAAGTCTCTGTCGTCCCCTGACCTGTCCTCAACGCTTGAGTCTCTACTTTCTTCTACCACTGACACCAAATTATTTTCACTGGTTGCCTCTTTTGGGTTAGTTGGCTTTGCTCAATGAGTGACGATATTTGCACCCCTTTAAAATTGTATATACACCTCTCTCGTAAGCATACCCCATTAAAATTTTAAAATAACTCTAGTTTGTAAATAAACCCCACCTAATGATAAAAATATCCTTTCTTTATTAGTATTGTATTGTATTTTTGTAACTACACCCCATCTATACCTATTTTATTACCTAATCAATTTTATTATTATTTAAAAAATAGTTATTTTATTTCTTATATTTCTAAAAAATAATTTATATATCTTAAATACATAAATTATACCAAATCGAGTTGGACTATGAGCTAATTTTATTTATTAGTGGTAGATTAAAAAAAAAAAGATAATGCAATTTTTTTTATAAAAAATTAAAAAATAAAAAATAAAAATAAAAATAAGGCAATCGCCTTTGCTGCCAAAAGGGCTGATGGAAGTAAATTAAATCCCAGAAAAAAATACACATATACAGATGTGTGTGCCAAAGGCAATGCACAGAGTTTGTATAAGTTGCCGGCAGGTGTAACACATATAGATACACAAGAAAAAAAATAGAGGGGGTAGAGAACTAGATGTAGAGAAAAATTCATATACGATACCAATTTGTATTTATAATTAGTATTTGAAATAGAAGTTATGGTTTAAGAAAAAAGAAAGTGATATATGAGATAATTAATATTAAATAATTTGTAGGTATACTTACAAACTATTTAAATATTTAGTCATTTTAGTCATTTTAGTTAAGACTAATATTGAAATTTAAAAAATACAATAATTTGGGATGTACAAATCGTTTTTAAATGGTACAAATATCGCTACTCTCACTCAATTTGTTCCACTTGAAGGTCCAGTCCACGCTTGTAGCTAGCCCTAACAAAGGCCTGCTCAATTTTGTTAAGGTAGTCCTTAAGGTGATCATCCAAGGATGGGCTTCCGGAATAGAATGGAATATTAGGCCCAATGTTGATCAGCCTTCTTCCAACCCCTTTTTTGCCTGCCACTGTCAAACCTGCTCCTTGTCCGGAAGGATTCTGATCCTTGTCCGGAAGGAGGTGACGGTGGCCGCTAATATTAATGTAGAGGTGGGGAGTGGTTCGTTTGTGGTTAATGTTAAAGAAGAAGAGACTGTGGTGGAAGGTCAGTGAGTAGAGTCTTTTCTGGGATTGAAGAAGTTTGAGTCGAAACCAGCAGGTTTCTGGGCTGAACAATGGAGATTCTGCTGGGGAAGAAATCAAAACAAAACAAAAAAAGCAATGTGGACTCCATCCACTTCACCCATTTATCATAAAGCAATGTGGAAAATGTCGTCTAAGAATTTTGGTTGAGTTGTCGGTCCATTACAATAATTGTACAAGATAATAGTTCTATTTTAGAAGACTCACTTTAGTTATTTAACAATTCTGTTCTATTTTACTATTGAGCTATTTTACACAACTAATGAATATGAACAAAACAATTTATTCAACATTAAACTTTTATTTCTATTTTATCTTCCACTTAATTTTTTGAACAGTTTTGCATATTGTCTTTTAGGCCGTGTGGTAGTACACAACATTTTCAATATCAGTGATGGGGTTTAAGTCTCATCATACGTATTTTAATACGGTATTTGACACGATTTTGTAGTCTGATACTTAGATGGTGATTGCATGTGTAAAAATTTTATATTCTTTTCATTAATAATTGCTCGGTTTAATTCACATATATTGAATGCCATTTGAAACTTCATACAAAACAATGTTACTGTAGAAATACATTACACATCGCATAGTTTTTAGGCGGTCAGGATTTAGCCAAAAACCTGCCAAGAGTTAGTATACAAATGATTTGTGCAGTCTAGTGTCCAGATATTGAACCTCTCTCAAATTTACATTTTTATTAGTAAAGTGACTTGAATCTTTCTAACTATGGGCTACAAAATACACAATTTTGTTTAATCATATATGACAAATAGTAACAATACAGTATATTATAGATACCTCAAAAGAAGCAATTTATGGCTGCATTTGCATGATTCTCTCTACGTGTAAACAAGCTCCAACCAACACACACCATCGAAACCTGTTCTAGACTTTCATCAAACACGTTAAAAACAAATACTGATTTTATTTTCCAAACCCACAAATTCACCTAGAAATCACTTGCCCACCAACCTCATACAGGAAGCATAAAACCATCATACATGATCAAGAACAATGAGGCAAGCTATCTATGTATGTTTTCGTTTGATTACTGGATTTTGGAGGTGGGATTTTAGTGGTGGGAGGTGAGTTTTGCTCTATAGTTTGTGAAATTTTGTTACAATTATCTTTTGGTTACTAGAATAAGTCAAACAAAATAAAGTGTTATCAGATTTTGTGCCTAATTTCAGCGGAGCACAAGTGTTTTGAAGTAGTCTTAGTTTGTTAGATTGTTGCTATTTTATTTCCTGTATTCACGGGATTGTTTACCACGTTCTTTTGTTGCTTTGTAAATTGCTATATAAGCAGTATCTGCAAGAATAGAAGGCAGCTAATAAAAATCTTGTGACTTTAGTCAAAAACAGAGTATTTGGAGGTCTCGGCCCCTCGAAGTGCCAACCCAACTTGTTTCTTCTTTTATTTAATTTTATTGTTCGTAACATTTTGGTATCAGAGCCGGTATGGAGCAACCGTTAGAGCAGCGGGTGGAGAGCCTTGAAAAGACACTGGAATCTCTTGTGAGCGGCCAAAAAGAGTTACTATGCCAAGTTACGGAGATGTTTGACAAAATAAGTACCAAGATGGAGCAGAATACTGGACCACGAACCCCAGAAATGGGAGAGAATTCAGCTGCACCATCTCAACGCCATGGAGGTTTCGCACAACCAGTAAGTTCTTTGAGCAATATCTTGCCAAAGAACGTGAAACTTGACTTTCCCAAATATGACGGAAGAGAGGATCCTACCAGCTGGGTGTGTCGATCGGAACAATATTTCCAAATTCACAATATTCCCATGTCAGATCGTGTGACCTTAGCATCTTTCCATTTGGATGGAGATGCCCAAGTGTGGTTCCAACTCCTCAAACAAGAGCTCTTATATGTATCATGGGAAGAATTCAGAGAAAGTCTTTACACCAGGTATGGCCCGAACCAATTTTTGGATTATTTTGGGGAACTAACAAAGTTACAACAGACAGGCACTGTGATGGAGTATCAGAATCGGTTTGAGAAATTGCTAGCTAAAGTGGGGTCTCTTCCTCAACCTAGACAAGTTAGCTGCTTTATCAGTGGACTGAAGGAACCTGTGAGAACCGATGTACAAGCCACAAGACCTACAACACTGTCCACAACCATTGGTTTGGCCAGACTCTACGAAGCTCGAGAATTGTCTCACAAAAGAGTCAATTCTAGTACTTCAAGACCAACCTTGCAGAATCGCAGTTTCACAGGACCTGCTCCAAACAAAACCTCTCAGCTTATGAAGAAATTGACACCAGAAGAAGTCAATGAGAGGAGAAAGAAGGGACTGTGTTTCCGTTGTAATGAGAAGTTCGGACCAGGGCATTAATGTAAAAAATTGTTTACAATCCAAGCTGTCTTAGAAGAAACTGACAGTGATGAAGAAATGGAAGTCAAAGAGGGCAATGAAGAAGCAATACTAGACACCCCGGAAATATCCTTACATGTGATTGCCGGATTACGAGCACCAAAAACCATGCAAGTAGGTGGCAGCTTGCAGTCCCAACCGGTAACAGTTTTGATTGATTCAGGGAGCACCCATAATTTCATCAGTGAATCTGCAGCTAGAAGAATTGGGTTACAACCAAAAATAGAAGGCAAGATAGAGGTTATGGTGGCATCTGGAGAAAAATTAAATTGTCCCGGTAAGTGCTCTAATGTTCAACTCAAATTGCAAAGGATTCCAATAATTGCTGAATTTTTTATCTTACCATTGGAGGGATACGATATAGTAATGGGGACCCAATGGCTGCGAACTTTGGGACCAATTCAATGGGATTTTTCGAAATTGCATATGACTTTTTTTTTGAATGGTCGGAAGGTAACACTACAGGGATTGAATAGCTCAGAAAATCGAATAATTAACTCATTGAAAATGCAGAAAGCTACCAAGAAGCAAGAAGGCATTATTGTACAGGTGCAGCAGATTGAAACAGTAGAGAAGGTTGATTGTGCCCATATACCTAAACAGGTGCAGCAGATTTTGAACAAATACAACAGAGTTCTAACCAAACCTGACCAACTGCCTCCACAGAGAACACATGACCATCGCATTCCCTTGCAACATGATCAAGGTCCTGTTTCGGTTAGACCATATCGGTACCCACATTTCCAAAAGGCAGAGATAGAAAGGTTGGTGGAAGAAATGCTAGACTCTGGAATTGTTCGACCCAGCAATAGCCCCTACTCCTCACCAGTGATATTGGTAAAAAAAAAAGACGGGTCTTGGCGGATGTGCGTAGATTACAGAGCGCTGAACAAAATTACAGTCAAGGACAAGTTTCCAATCCCTGTCATTGACGAACTCCTCGATGAGCTAGCTGGTGCCCAATACTTTTCCAAGCTTGATCTTCGATCTGGCTATCATCAAGTCAGAATGTGCCATGAGGATGTAGAGAAAACGGCATTCCGAACGCATCACGGCCACTACGAATTTCTGGTGATGCCCTTCGGACTCACCAATGCACCATCAACGTTTCAATCTCTAATGAATGAGGTATTTAAAGATTTTTTGAGGAAGTTTGTTTTGGTATTTTTTGATGATATATTGATATACAGCAACAGTTGGAATGAGCACTTAAGGCACTTGGAAGCTGTATTTTCAATTTTGCAAACTCATGAACTGTTTGTAAAAATTGAAAAATGTGATTTTGGGCAAAAAGAGGTTAAGTATCTGGGTCATGTGATCTCTAGAGAGGGGGTTGCAGTAGATCCTACAAAAATTGAAGCAATGGTGAAATGGCCAAAACCGAGTAACTCAAAGGCCTTGCGCGGATTTCTTGGGTTGACAGGATATTATAGAAAATTCATTCGCAACTACGGGAAGATTGCTGCACCACTCACTGGTATGTTAAAAAAAGAATTCTTTTGACTGGAGCCCAGAGTCAGAAAAAGCATTTCAGAGTCTGAAGGAAGCTACGACTTCAACACCGGTATTGGCCTTACCCGATTTTAATAAAATATTCATAGTTGAATGTGATGCTTCTGGTTTGGGTGTAGGAGCTGTGTTATTGCAGGAAAAACCCATTGCTTACTTCAGTCATGCACTCAGAGGGCGTCATCTCTTGCTGTCCACCTATGAAAAAGAAATACTGGCACTTGTGATGGCAGTGCAAAAATGGAGACCTTATTTAATTGGGAGACAATTCGTGGTGCGAACTGACCAGCAAAGCTTGAAACATCTCTGGAATCAAAAAATCACAACAGTGGCTCAACAAAAATGGTTGTACAAATTAATGGGATTTGACTTTGTGGTAGAATACAAAAGAGGGAGAGATAACGTGGTAGCTGATGCACTGTCCAGGCGAGTAGAAGACCAAGAAATTTCAACCCTGCATGCAATATCACAACCAGTGCCTCAATGGACCCAAGCAGTCAAGGAGGAGGTGTTGAACAATCCTATGATGCAGGATTTGGCCCAACGAATCCTTGATGAAGAAGCTGTGGGACCGTGGCGAATGAGTGATGGAATCATTTTTTTTAAAGAAAAAGTTTACTTAAGTGATAAATCAAAACTCATTCCAACAATCATTGATCAATTTCATGGTAGCACACATGAAGGGTTTGTGAAGTCTCTACATCGAATCCGGGCGAATTTTTATTGGAAGGGGATGAGCAGCTCTATCAAGAAATTCATCCAAGAATGCGATGTTTGCCAACGTCACAAATCAAATCAAACACTGCCAGGAGGGTTTTTGCAGCCATTACCAATACCCGATCAAATTTGGGAAGACATATCGATGGATTTCGTCGAAGGATTGCCCACCTCTAATGGCAAGACTACAATTTTTGTGGTGGTGGACAGGTTGTCAAAGTATGCTCATTTCACAGCCATATCTCATCCTTACACCTCTGTGAGTGTAGCTAAAATTTTCTTTGACAGCATTTTTAAGTTACATGGCATGCCAAAATCAATAGTTTGTGATAGAGACCCTACTTTCACAAGTCATTTTTGGAAGGAGTTATTTCGACTTAATGGCACTGCATTCAATTTTAGTTCAAGTTATCATCCTCAAACGGATAGGCAAACTGAGGTAGTCAACCGAACATTGGAGATGTATTTACGTTGTTTCACTAGTTCACAACCAAGGGACTGGGGAAAATGGCTTTCGTAGGCAGAATATTGTTATAACACCAGTTGGCATTTTTCTACCAAGAAGACACCATTTGAGATGGTCTATGGCAGGGAACCTCCAAGCTTACTCACCTACATTCCTGGGACAGCTCGTGTTGCTGCAGTGGAACAAGAGCTGATGGTCCGAGACAAAGTTTTGAAGGAAGTGAAGAACAACATTCAACTAGCTCAAGAAAGGATGAAGAAGTTTTATAATTTAAAGCATCAAGAAAGAGAATTTTCAGTGGGAGATTGGGTGTATTTGAAATTACAACCCTATAGGCAATTGACTGTTTCCAATAGAAGAAATTTGAAGCTCGCAGCACGTTATTTTGGTCCTTTCGAAATTATCAACAAGGTTGGAAAGGTAGCCTACAAACTTGGGTTACCAGCAGAATCTCGTATTCATCCCGTGTTTCATGTTTCGGTTCTGAAGAGAAGGCTTGGGGAGAATGTGCAGGTGCAAACTAGTTTGCCAGAAGTCAACCACGAAGAAGGTGGGATGTTGCCAATACCACAAGCGGTGTTGGATCGAAGGCAAAGAAAAGGGAGACATGAGGTACTGATTCATTGGCATGGCCTTTCACCAGCAGAGGCAACATGGGAAGACAGAGAAGCAATGCATGGTCAGTTTCCTAATCTGACCCTTGAGGACAAGGGTGTTCTTTAAGGGAATGGGAGATGTTACAATTATCTTTTGGTTACTAGAATAAGTCAAACAAAATAAAGTGTTATCAGATTTTGTGCCTAATTTCAGCGGAGCACAAGTGTTTTGAAGTAGTCTTAGTTTGTTAGATTGTTGCTATTTTATTTCCTGTATTCACGGGATTGTTTACCATGTTCTTTTGTTGCTTTGTAAATTGCTATATAAGCAGTATCTGCAAGAATAGAAGGCAGCTAATAAAAATCTTGTGACTTTAGTCAAAAACAGAGTATTTGGAGGTCTCGGCCCCTCGAAGTGCCAACCCAACTTGTTTCTTCTTTTATTTAATTTTATTGTTCGTAACAAATTTTGTAATTTGATTCTTGAAATCTTGGAAATTGATGTTTGATTGGTTTGATGAGATGGGATTTTGGAAAGGCCATGTTTGATAGATGGAAATGCTTTAGAACTTAGAAGGGAATGGATCTGCTTGGTTTTGCTTTATAATGTTCATTATCTACAAGGAAGAAAGTAAGGACGATGTTAGGAAAATATTAAGCTCCAAGCATCTGTTCTCCGAAGAGATGTGTTCTTACCACAATGGTAACAGATTGCATCTACCTCATGATCCTGCTTTGCAGCGTTCCCTACAGTTGGCTCTTAGAAGTAGAGATGATCATGACAATGATGATCCTGATGAAGGTGATCAACATATGGAGAACGATGAATTTTTTTTTTATTGACAGCAGTTAATTGCATAAAGTAAGATCAAGATTTTATTTTCTATGAGAGTTGCATAATAATATAAAACAGCCCATGAAAGCTAGCAGCAGTCATTGCTCATAGCACACTAGTTGTGTGCTTTTATTTATTTTTGTCACTCTCATTACCAATAAACACTACTGGCAGAGAGTGACATTTATTGAAAGTTGAAACCAGCACAGCACTATTACACAAAACATATTTCCTCTATATTCTAAAGCGAGAGAGATTGAAATTTGCAGCGCTGTTGTAACTTGCAATAAACAGGAACATTCTCTGCTCTCTTGATCACACCCTGCATATCAATCCTTCCTATTTTTTTTATCCTCTCTGCTTGGACCTTGATACCCAGTATTAACTGCTCCAATGCTTCACATTGGCATTCATTGTCCAGTCTCTCCATTTCCCCACAGCAGAGCACGTCATACGCTATTCTAAGCGGAGATCGTAACATGTAAAGCGCGCAGTTTAGAGGGTATGCGCTTTCAATTTCTTCATGGCAACTACTTTGTCGGTGATCATTTGGGTTCGTGACCTCGTCAATCATGACGGCGGAGATGGTGGTTCTGAGAGCGTAGGCGTTGGTGACTGCAAGTAGAAGGACGGCGGCAAGGATAGCTAATAGGGGTGTGAGTGTTGCCATTGCTAGTTGCAAAATAAAAGCAGTGCTTGTTGTGGTGAGAAGAAAAGAGGGTGGTGGAGGAAGTAATTTGTAGGTGAGTTTGTGGGTTTGCATGTTTGCAACGTGTTTGATGAAAGTCCAGGACATGTTTATGGCTCTTTGATGGTGTGTGTGGCAATGGATCAGTGTTTGATGGTTGGAGCTTGTTTACACGTTGAGAGAATCATGCAAATGCTTCCACATATAAAATGCTTCTTTTTAGGTGTACAAAGTGACCATATGGTAATGCATTGTGGCATTGTGCACAGAATTCACTCTGTCTTGTTTTGAAGACTCAAGGAGTAAGTTTTGTGTTGGCCTGATTACTTAGAACTATATATTTAACTATTTCTTTTCCCTACTTTTAAATATTTAACTATATTCAACCAACTCCACACACGCCATCAAAGAGCCATAAACATGTCCTGGACTTTGATCAAACACGTTACAAACATGCAAAACCACAAACTCACCTTCAAATTACTTCCCCACCACCCTTTTCTTTTCACCACAACAAGCGCTACTTTTATTTGATCATACCCAGCAAACAGGCCCAAAATACCAATGTGAAGCATTCATCCTCCTGAAAAATGCATTTTTGTTTAATAAGAAATTGGATTCGGTTTATAACCGAATCAACCGAATCGGGTAAAAGCCCAATAAATGTGTTGAGGCCCATCTCTTACTAACTGAACCAAATGAATAATCGGTCATACCCAGCAAATAGGCTCCAAAATACCCAACAAAAGCCCAATTAGTAGCCAAGGCCCCCACCTACACCCTCCAATAAAAAGCCCATTTATTGATCTTCAATTATTTGTCTTTCTTTTTGACGGTCTGTATATCATCTTCTTCTCCACTGTTATTATACACAAAAACCGAAACTTTAAAATTAAAAAAAAAATAAAAGAAGTCTATGTATCTGTTTTTTTTTTTTTAATCTTTCTACTATCTGTTTTTTTTTTTTTTTTTTTTTTTTTCCCAATGATTTATTAAAATATTAACTACTTCTGTATATTAAGGTAATATACAAAATAGTTTTCACATAGAAATAATTCAAAATAGTTTTTATTTTTTTATTTTTTTTATTTTAAAGAATATTCAAAATAGTTTTGATATCTAATGTTTATTATGATTATTAGATATCTCTAATATTTTTTAATTTTTAGATTTTGAAAGAGTGATGATTGTAGACCCCAAAAATCCACATTTGAATTGGTAGAGCGGAGGGCACTAACAATCCTGCAAAACAAAAAAGAGAATGAGGAGTTGCGGTGGCGTTGCTCGGATAGCATTATATTCGCTTGGGCTGAGCGTTGGGTTTAGCAAATCAAATTGCTGGGAGTGATGTATTATGCTTGGAGGCAGGGGCGGCTCAAGGGTAGCATGAGCTTTATGCGAAAATTTAAAATGAGGCATTGTGATTCCACTAACTTTTTTTTTTTTCTACTGGTTACAAATTTATCAAGAGCCCATTTTGCGAATCAAATAATTTTATTTTTTTTTAGTTTTTTGTATCTGCATTCGTATTTTCTACTAGACATGTCTAATATCCGATTATCAGTTATCAAATTTTTTCTTAAAAAAAAACAAATAATTCCGTTACAGTTGCAAACAAAATTAATTAATTAATTAATTAAATTAAAGTAATAGAATTTGGAACAATTGAACCTCAAATGTTTATGAAATAGTACGCTAATGAACAATGAGAGAGTTTGAGAGAACTATTTTGAGTAGGATGGTTTGATTGAATATAGAAGAAGATATAAAATAATAGATTTCATATAATTAAACAACATTTAACCGTATAAAGAAAAAAAAAATAACATTAATGTGTAATTTTTTCTTATAGGAAAATGTTAATGAGTATTTAAGTCCACTTAAATGAGGTTTACTTTAAAATATGAATCTTTGACTTGAAAATATGAATGAATAGTAATTTATAAATTTAAATAGATATTTTTTGAATAATAAATATAAAGAAAAATATTGGATATTAATTGTTAAAATATATATCGATAAAGAAAATATGGGGCCTTGATTTTAGGTGGGGGCCTTAGGCAACTACCTCAATTGCCTAGAGGTTAAGCCGAGTCTACTTGGAGGTTCATGGATCAAAGTCCGTCGAACGCAAGGTAGTCAAACGAAGCAAGAAAAATGAAAGATGGAGATAAATAGATGCAAATGTTGGATTGGTTGCAACATGATTGGAGTATGGCTTAGATAATGACCTTTGGAAATGTTGACAAGTCGAATAAGAGTGAATTCAAACTATTGTCATCATGATGATGCAATTAGTCAATCAGGTAAAGTTGAGAGTGTATTGCACTAGTTGTATATTTTCTACGTGAGTGGAGTAAGAATAGGTCAATTGTTTTTCTTGATGAAAGTAGAGGCGGATGTTTATAGTAGTGGAGGAATGATCTAATTGAAGTGCCAACTGATCTTTCCTCCAATTTCAGCCTGATATCAAGGAGCGAAATATCTTCACTTTATCTTTGAGAATCCTAGACATTTGAACTATATGAACTCATCCGTTATGTGAGCTGTACACAATGATTTGGTCTCATCAGTTATGGGAGTTGTACACAATGATTTGGTCAAACTTTGGAACCTTTTGAACCCATATTAGGCCTGGCTATGTTTGGGTTTTGATATCAGTTGATTGCCTGGCACCTCATTTGGATTTCCGAAATTGGGCCTTAATATATGTTATGCTATTTTTGACTAGCACAGTTAGCCCCTACTTTCTAAATTGATTGAAGTCTTCATTTTAGAGAGTAGACTGTTTCGATCGAACTCTTGCGTTGAACGGTCTACAAAAAAAATGTTAGTAGTTTCCAATGTTAGTTGAATCAAAAAATCGTGGGTCGAATTATTTTAATAGCCCTATTATTTTGTAATGAGCTTCTAAGAAGTTGTTTGAACTTGTTTATTTCGTCCTTATTTTTTTCATAGGATTTTAGTTGATTGACGGTGTTGAGTATTATTAGTTGTTCGATGTAGATTGCTATTTATATGTCATGTCCAGCTAAATTGATTCAGTAGTCGAGCTGGGCTGGCCAACATGCCTCATACATGAAGGTTGGCATGGCTTGTTGCCTTATACAGGCCTCGACTCGGCTTGCTTATGGACTAGGGCATGCTAGGCCTTGTTGTCGGGCGGGCTAGCCGGGCTTGGCCAACCAAGCCAAGCCCATTTTACTAGCACTATATAATGATTTGTGCAGTCCAGTGTCCAGATATTAAACCTCTCTCAAATTTACATTTTTATTAGAAGAACTTCTCATTACAATCCATAAATTATCTATTCACACTTTAATTTAATTTTTTTTATTAATGACAATTTTAACCTAAATTAAAATTACTAAACAAGACAAAAAAATTTAACGACACTCCAAAATAATTAAAATAATTATAAAAAAAAATTCTCTCTCATAAATTATTAGATTAAATATTACGTATTAAACTCCGTCTCTAAAATCTATTATTACCATATTAAGCACTATCTATCTCTTCTAATTAATCTCTCTCCATTTTTCAAAAAAATAAAAATAATAATCATATTTTCATACTTTGTCGATCAATCTCTAATTAATAGTTAAAGAAAAAAAAAACTTATGAATATTTTAGTTTTTTACTAACAGTAATATATATATATATATATATATATATTAAAAACTCAATTTAAAAAAGAAAAAAAGATATATGAAAGCTTAAGTTATTTCAACTAGATTCGATTAAACTTATAATTTCTAAGACTAATGAAATAATTAAAGTTTTCTAGGTAATCACATACCTACAAGAGTAACAAAAAATATTTTCATATTTCGCTTTAAAAAAAAAAAACAATGTACTTTTTTTTATAGTTTTTTATTTATTTTATATATAAATATATATATATACACATATGGTTTCTAAAAATCAAACTTATTAGTAAGTTTTTTTTTTTTTTTCCTTAATTGTTAGTCTTGCTTGAGAAAGAATGAAGATAGAAAATTAAAGATTTGTATTGGAGGAGAGCGAGTTTAATATGATAATTAAAAGTTTATGAGAGAGTATTTAATATATAATAATTAATCTAATGATTTAGGAGATATAATTTCTTTTTGTAATAATTTAATTCAAAAAAAATAAAAAGGATAATCTTGTAACAAAATGACGTGTTTTTAGAATTTTTTATTTTTAAATTTAAATTTTGAGAATGAAATGCTTTTAGAAAAAAAAAACGTAAAAAGAAAAAAATTGAATTACGAAAAGAAACTCTCTTTTATTAGTAAAACAACTCGAATCTTTCTAATTAAAAGGCAACTCAATAAAAGTTTCATGCGCTACACATTACACAATTTTGTTTAATCATATATTACAAATAGTAACAAACTAACAATACGGTAAGTTATGGCAGCATTTGTTTGATTCTCTCTACACACCATCGAAGAGCCAGACAGAAACCTGTTCTGGACTTTCATCAAACACGTTACGAACAAGTACTGATTTATTTTCCCAACCCACAAATTCACCTACAAATGACTTGCCCACCACCCTCATACAGGAAACATACAATCATCATACATGATCAATAACAATGAGGCAAGCTATCTATGTTTTCGTTTGATTACTGGATTTTGGAAGTGGGATTTTATTGGGTAGGTGAGTTTTGCTCTGTAGTTTGTGAAATTTTGTAATTTGATTCTTGAAATCTTGGAAATTGATGTTTGATGAGATGGGATTTTGGGTTGTGTGTGTAAAGGCCGTGTTTGAGTGATGGAAATGCTTTATAACTTAGAAGGGAATGGATATGCTTGGTTTTGCTTTATAATATTCATTATCTATACAAGGAAGAAATGGGTTTTTGGTGGAAATGAGTTCATGGGTCTGATCTAAATTGTTATGATAGTAGAATTAATGGAAGGGAATTTGTCACAAGGAGGTTTGATTCCTGGTGGGGCCTCTTTTGATGATGAAGATCCCAGCTTTACTGAAGAGGCTGATGAAGGTCATAATGATGCAAATAAAGGGAAGATGGGTTTGAAGTGGACTGATAAGATGGTGAGGCTTTTTATTACTGCTGTGTCTTGCATAGGGAAAAAGGATAAGTGGAAGTCAGTTTCGAAGGTCATGGCTGAAAGGGGTTTTCATGTTTCTCCACAGTAGTGTGAGGATAAGTTCAATGGCCTCAATAAAAGGTATGCTTGGTAGGGGTACTTCTTGCCGGGTTGTTGAAAACCCTGCACTTTTAGATGTTATAGACTACTTAACAGAGAAAGAGAAGGACAATGTTAGGAAAATATTATTCTCCAGGCATCTGATCAATTTTGAGATATGTTCTTACCACAATGGTAACAGATTGCATCTACCCAGGGGCGAAATTAACCATGACTTATTGTCTGAGTGGGCTAAATGTATAAATTTATTTTTGGTATACCACATGCGATGTAACGATTCGAACTTAGGACATTGTCATACTGAATAAACGTAACTTGGGACATTAGCAAACAAAATGAATAGAGAATTGAGAAGAAATGAAATCTTTAATTTGTTTGAATGTCAATAAAAATATTGAGTATATCACCCTAATGATTCTATTAAGATTATCTCAATTAAATTAAATTATAAACTAAACTATTTTTATGACTTATCAACTATCAAATAATATTAATTTTGCCATTGTTTTATATTTATATATTTACCTTTTTAAAAAACAAAAAAAATAACAAATTAAACTTAATATATATATATATATATATATATATTTGAAAAAGCTAGCCTGAGCTAACTTATTAATATCTCCGCCCCTGCATCTACCTGATCATGACCCTGCTTTGCAGCGTTCCCACTTAGGAGTAGAGATGACCATGACAATGATGATCCAGATGAAGGTGATCAAGATATGGAGACCGATGATCATGGTGAGTTTGAGTTTCATTTTCTCCTACAAATATCTTATGCTTTGATAAATTGATTGCATTGCATGGAAATTTCAAAATAATTGTAATTTTTCTATCCGTGCGAGTGGTATACAACTGAACGAACATTATTTTAAAATTTTATGTTTTTTTTTATACAAAATTTTCAATTAACCAATGTGAATTTCTAGTGCCCGTTTGTATTAGCAATGTTTTTTATTGTGATTCGAACCTATTATTCATTGTCTTGAGCAGGGGAGGAGATAGGCGGGGGCCGACAGGGGCCATGGCCTCCCCAACCAAAATATTTTCAACAAATTTTTCATATATAAAATTGTCGTAATGCGTTATATAGGTAAATATATTTTTGACCCATCACATTTTTTTTTTTTTTTTTAATTATAAGCATAACTATTAGCCTTAAAAGTCTGGTCTAACCAATATATCTAAGAAAGTTGATATGATGCAGCATCAACAGCTATAAGCATGTGACAATAACCATTTTAGGAAGAAATTATTCATATGCTCCTATTTAATAATGTATTTAATAAATAGATATCATAAGATTTTTAACTATGATCACTAAGAAAGACCGGATGTGATAGATTATTTATTAACGTAGTAAGTTTATTTTGTAAGACATGCAACATAGATGTTCTATATATTAATGCTCATTACATTGCAATACGAGGTCGAACTCACCATCAACACACAAGATAATTTTACAATTAAACAGTATTATTGGGTATGTATATATTTTATGTTGCAATTGATTCTCAATTACAACAATTAAATATGAGTATAGATTCGATTATAAATGATTTTTTATATTTTAAAGAGTGTCATTTTGATTCATAAAACTTATGTTTATTTTATTTTTTAATTTATGAGACTAAATGGTATTATATTTGTTTTTTTTTTTTTTCTTTCAATAATTTAGTGTTTAGATATTAATATATTTGTCTTGCACAAACCTGAATTTCATTTTTTCTCGGCCCCTCTAAAGCCAAAATCTTAATTTCGCCCTTGGTCTTGTGAGTTGAGATCAATGTTTGAAATATCGACAATTTCCCTTATATTTCCATGGATATTTCCCTATTTAGAGGTATCAATATCAATATCAATATGAGGGTGTAATATCTTTTTTGTAAAATATCCAAAAACTTTTTGGTTATAAAATACAATATTGGTGAACATGTAACGTGTTTATACATAAAATCAATAATCGAGACACCATTGGATTAGTTTATCAAAATTGAAGTAATTGTTATATTTAGGCCATTCTGCAGACATTGGCCATGATCCCGGCTTCCTCAATTTTATTTTAAAGAAAACTCTTTAAAAGTTATAAATTTATCGTTAAATTTCATCTTTTTTTTTTTGGGGCCTTGCAAATATAGCCTTTCCCAACATTAACTTTTAGGAAATAGCAGATTGACTCAAAAATTGCATATCTAACCTTTCCTGATGTTTATTTTCTAGGAAATAGCCTTTGTAAGACAATAATGCCCTCCACAATTAAACCCTTTAAAATGACTAAATTACCATCTAGAAATATGTAAGGACGAAATTGCCCTTCTTTTCTTCTTCTTCAGTTGATTGAAGAAAACAAAAACATGAGTCATCTTCTTCATCGTCTGCAACAAATCCATCAAAGGGTCACTCATTCTTCCCATCTCCGCTGGAATCTTGCTCTCGATCGTCATCTTCTCCATCGTTCTCCTACAACAAATCTATCGAAGGGTCACTCATTCTTCCCATCTCCGCTGGAATCTTGCTCTTGTCCGTCATCTTGCCGGCGACCAGAATCTTGACAGTGTCGTGACCTCCTTCAATTGAGCTTCACTGTCAAGTTTGAAATCGACCATACACAGTCAGTGTAAGTCCCAAAATGACATTAAAGTTTGAAATGCCATCGTCTCCTCTCGTTCTTTTATTGTTGTTTAAGTTTGAAACGTTTTGGATATAATGAGGGGTTGAGGGTTTTGGATTTGTTGGCCATGAATTGGGTTTTGTGTATGTAGTATTGTTGGGTGTAGTTAAGGTGTTTGATGAAATGCCACATCAAGCTTTTAAGAGGCAGAACTGTTGTAGTTAAGGTGTATGTAGTATTGTTGGGTGCAAACACATGGTCCTCACTATCACATGAATAACTGGAAATGCAACTAAAGCCATTCTCTGCAACACTGCTGGTTTGTTTGCACATTTATAGTGTTATATGGTTTGGTGAGGAAAAGGATTAGGGAATTTGTATGTGTTTTTGTGAGGGTTTACGGTGTATGTATATTAGTTTGTGTTAAACACTGCTGAACCAACCTTAACATGTATATGTATCATTTATGTTCATTGGAAATGTTATTTTGTATGTGTTTTTGTGATGGTTTATGGTGTACATATATTTGTTTGTGTTGATCGCTATTGAACCAAAATAGGTTTAGGTTGTGTTGGTTGATTGAACTGAAACTTTCGATGTTATTAATTTTGTTATTGACTATTGTTATTGATTTTGAAAACATAAGATGAGCTAAACCCGAGAGGAATGTTATAGGCCTGGAAACCATACCTAGGCCTAAAAGAATTATTCCTATGCACTCACCTAAACTGAATTACAGTAATTGTTTAGCACTGTTATTGATTGAAATGTTTTTTTTTTTTTCAGGATCTAAGGATACCATGTCTTGGTTGTTAGTTCAGTGCGATGAACATTGGAAAGGTAACAGGTCAACCGAGCCTATTTCGTTTTCAGTACGTTTAACAAAAAAAGACAACGGAGCGTACAATGAATTGCTGGAAATGATATACCATCGGACAGAGGTTAGTAGAGACAAAGTTGAGTTGAAGCTAACTTCACATGTGAAAATGGTGGTTGATACAGTTACATTGTCTGTTATGAGTGACGACGATGTAGAGTTTGTGATTATTCATAAGGAAAAAGGTTGGGCCGCAATTGATGTTGAATTTGTCAACAAACATGAGTTTTGACCTCTAGCAAATCCAATCCAATCAGCATGTACGGTTTCTTCTGTTAAACCCACCAATAATCCATAATTTCTGACGAGTACTCCAAATTATAAATCAGTTAGTGGGAGCAATAATCTGCTTGCATCCCAGGCTTCACCCAGATTTACATCAATAGGCAATGACCAAGCGACGCTAACATCTACTACCAAGCATGCAGTTGTGGATAGTTTTGATAGCATCGATATTTCTGGTAGGTCTGATAGTTTTACAAACAGTGAAACAGAAAATGAGAGTGGTGGTGATAATGATGGTGGGCTAGCGGCAACAGTTCTTAGAACAGAAGAACGAGGGGTGAGTGGAACACCCAACAGTTCTTCACCTTCCATGAACACATTGTGAACAGTATCAGGGTCAGTGCTTTCTCAATTAAAGCCATTCGATCAGTGGATGTGTTTGAAAATTCAGTTGACCAAGGTCTATTATACATAGGACATATGTTCAAGGACAAGCCTACATTGAAGTAAGCTGTAAGGTCGTATGCATTTGCAGAAAGGTTTGAGCACATGATTTCATGATCTTCTAATACACGATTCACTCCTGAATGTACACATAGAAGTTGTGGATAGGTTCTTCGGGCATGGAAGTTCAATAGGGGGACTTATTGGCATATGAATGCGTTCGTTAATGAGCACACATGTGAGAGAAATGACAACTACAATGTTGGATTTAAACGTGTAAGTGTTTCTGTGATAGGGGATTTGTTTGCAAGGAAATATCGCGATCTTGGACGCATCATCTGTTCTAAAGATATAGTTTCTGGGATGAGGGAGCAGCATGGCATACACCTCTTATACAATAAAGCTTACAGGTCTAAGGAGCACGCTTTGAATCAGGTATTCAACGATCCGTGGGAATCTTTTCAGAGGTTGCCATCTTTTTTATTTTATTTTATGTTTTGGAACAATCAAACCCTGGGACTGTGATAAAGATCAAGACTGACTCTACAAACCGGTTTAAATATGGATTCATGGCAATTAGAGCCTCTATAGAGGGGTTTAATTATGTTATTATGTTTGTTATCTCCATCGATGCTACCCACTTAAAGGCTAGGACTAGGGGTGTTTTATTAGTTGTGGTGTGCAAAGACAGAAATGGGATGATATACCTTTTGGCATTTCGGTTTGCAAACTCTGAATGTACAAAGTCGTGGACTTGATTTTTGAAGAAACTCCGTAAAGTGATCAAATATATTTAATGCAACAGAAGCCATATTCCTAGATGTAGCATATGACGTTTGTTCATACTACTTGGCACAAAATCTGAAAACATTTTGCAACCAGAGGGATGATGTGATTTGGCTTTACTATCATGCTACGTATGCATACCGTATCGAGGAGTTTGACCGGGCAATGACTGAGTTGAAAGAAACCTACCGTAAGGTTTATGATGAGCTCTTGGGCGTTGGGGTAGAGAAGTTTTCACATGTGTATAGCCCTAGAAAGAGGTACTTTTTGATGATCACCACATTGCTGAGTCAATGAATTCTTGTCTACTTGCAGTCCAAAAATTGCCTATCACAGCAATTGTGGAATGTATTAGAGATTTGTTGCAAAGGTGGTTCTACGATCGTGGGACAAATGCACGTGAAATGTCTACATACTTGACAACGTTTGCAAACGAACACATCAAAGATAAGACAGAAACAACCGATCAGACTGAGATTCACCCCATTCACTACAATACATTTAAGGTAGACGACAAATGGATTCCTAGAACCGCCGACTTTGACGAACGTTCTTGCTCATGCCGTCAATGTGATTTATATGAGTTGACATGTTTTCATGCAATGACGGTTGCTAGGTATGCTTCCCGATCTTTTAACTCTGTACATTTATTTGTTGTGGTTTATTTTACAAACTTTAATTTGTGTTTGTTTGTGTGTTATGGCCTAGGTTCAAAGGTATGTCAATCAGCGCACTGACTTCTGACCTATACATAACAAGATTTCTTAAACATGTTTATGAAATTGGTGTTAACCCTGTTCCGAATCATGAATTTTGGGACATTCCTGATACAATTTGGAATCGTATTGTATTGCCATAGAAGAAAAAGAAACTGCTAGGAATATCAAAGAAGTTGAGGATACCTTCTACTGGGGAGAAAAGAATGTTACATTCTTGTTCAAAGTGTGGAAAAAAAAAAGACACAATAAAACAACTTGCCCGGAACCATCATCTAGCACATGCAAACCACCTAAAAAAGCTCGATCATGTAGCATTTGTAAGAAAGAAGGACATAACAGACTGAAGTGCCCAGATAAGCCACTTGAACCTACCTTGATTGACACAGATGAAAAGAATGTCGCTGGACCTGTGAACATGGAGTTGTGACACAGACACAGTAATTTATAGTGTTGTATGGTTTGGTAGGGAAAAGGTTTAGGGAATTGTGAACATGGAGCTGTGAACATTGTATCTTGTTTTAAGGAATTTGTAAACCTGTTTTTGTGAAGGTTTATAGTGTATGTATATTTGTTTGGGTTAAACACTGCTGAACCAACCTTAACAAGTTTATGTATCATTTGTGTTCATTGTAAATGTTATTTTGTATGTCTTTTTGTGATGGTTTATGGTTTATGTATATTTGTTTGTGTTTGTGTTTGTGTTGATGGCTACTGAACCAAAACAGGTTTAGGATTATTGGCTGTTGATATTGATGTTGTTATTGGTTCGGGCTACTGTTATTGATCTTGAAAATAGAAGATAAGTTAAGCTCAGGAGGAATGTTTTAGGCCTAGGAACTGTTCCTAAGCCCAAAATTTATTCCTAAACCTGTAAAATCTTTCCTAGACTCAAGGGTTTTTCGTCGCCATATCATCGGTATTGGGGCTGACAAGAAAGAAATTAAGCCCATGAAGTTTAAGGCCTAAGAATTGGTACTTTAAGCCTAAGAATAACTCCTAGGCCCATGGTGGATTTAATTTCGATTTAAATATATTTTTTGAATTTTTTTTTACCGTTTGCACGAGATGTTTTTAAAAAAGCGGTGTGCACCCATCGGAATTGATATCGGAAGTGTAAATCTAATACGGGAGATCGATTCAAGTAATGAGAACAACTTGCAAGTTTTTGAAAGAAATCTTAGGCACTTATGGGTTTATATATGAAAGGGTTATTTGCTATCTCTAGTGTAAAGGGTAGCAACATTCTTGTTCGACCGTTCAATGGTCTCGAAAGTTCACGTATAGATTTCCATTGATACCCCTTCATCGTTGGACGATGTCGATCCTTGATATTATTGCGGGGCCCTATAATTTCGTTTATGGAGGAAAACTATAAGGCCTGGAAAACATTCCTAGGCATAAAATAATTTATTCCAAGGCCTGCAAAATCTTTCATAGGCTCAAGGGTTTTTCATCACCACGTCATCAGTATTGGAATTGATATGAAAGAATTAAGCCCAGGAAGTTTAAGGCCTAGGAATAGGTACTTTAAGCTTAGGAATAACTCCTAGGCCCATGGTGGAATTAATTTCGATTTAAATATTTATTTTGAAATGTTTTTTTTTTTTTTCCGTGCATCGGAATCGATTTCGAAAATTTAAATATAATACGGGAGATCGATTCAAGCAACGAGAACAACTTACAAGTTTTAGAAAGAACTCTTAGGCACTTAGGGGTTCATATATGAATGGGTTATTTGCTTTCTCTAGTGTTATGGGTAGCGATGTTCTTATTCGACCGTTCGATGATCTCGAAAGTTCACGTACATATTTCCATTGATACCCCTTCATCATTGGACGATGCCGATCCTTGATATTATTGCAGGGCCCCTATAATTTCATCTACGGAGGAAAACTGTAAGGCATAGGAAACATTCCTAAGCATGTAAAGTCTTTCCTAGGCTCATGGGTTTTTCGTCGCCACGTTATCAGTATTGGGGTTGATAAGAAGGAACTAAGCCTAGGAAGTTTAAGGCCTAGGAATTGGTATTTTAAGCCTAGGAATAACTTCTAGGCCCATTGTGGATTTAATTTCGATTTAATTTTTTTTGTTTGAAATTTTTTTTTTCCGTTTGCACAGGTTGTTTTTAAAAAGTGGTGTGCACCCATTATAATCTATTTCGGAAGTGTAGATCTAATACATGAGATCGATTCAAGCAACGAGAACGACTTTCAAGTTTTTGAAAGAACTCTTAGGCACTTAAGGGTTCATATATGAAAGGGTTAATTTCTATCTCTAGTGTAATGGGTAGCGACATTCTTGTTCAACCGTTTAATGATCTCGAAATTTCACGTATAGATTTCCATTAATACCCCTTCATCGTTGGACGGTGTCGATCCTTGATATTACTACAAGGCCCCTATAATTTCGTCTACGGAGGAAAACTGTAAGGCTTGGGAAACATTCCTATGCCCAAAATAATTTATTTCTAGGCCTGTAAAATCTTTCCTAGGCTAAAGGGTTTTTCGTCGCCACGTTATCAGTATTAGGGCTGATAAGAATGAACTAAGCCCAGGAGGTTTAAGGTTTAGGATTCGGTATTTTATGCTTAGGAATAACTCCTAGGCCCATGGTGGATTTAATTTCGATTTAAATATATTTTTTTGAATTTTTTTTTTCCATTTGCCTGAGATGTTTTTAAAAAAGCGGTGTGCACCCATCAGAATCGATTTTGAAAGTGTAAATCTAATGCGGGAGATTGATTCAAGCAACGAGAACAACCTACAAGTTTTTGAAAGAACTCTTAGGCACTTAAGGGTGCATATATGAAAGGGTTATTTGCTATCTCTAGTGTAATGGGTAGCAACGATCTTGTTCGACCGTTTGATGATCTCGAAAGTTCACGTACATATTTCCATTGATACCCCTTCATCATTGGATGATGCTGATCCTTGATATTTTTACGGGGCCCTATAATTTCATCTATGGAGGAAAACTGTAAGGCCTGAGAAACATTCTTAGGCCCAAAATAATTTGATAATAGGCCTGAAAAATATTTCCTAGGCTCAGGCGTTATTGGTCGCCATCGTTGGTTTGTGACACGTGTCACGAAGGATCCCACATATTTACTCATCACGTCATCAATTGGTAGTGGATTACAGATGGATCCCAACAAAGGTTCTCATTATAGTTTGGATCTTACTGGCTCTAATCCTTAATCTTATTCCTTAGTCAAACACACAAACCCATCTTCTTCTTTTTCACTTCTTCTTCACGTGTTCCGAAACAAGCAAACTTAGGCTTCTTTATCTTTTTTTGCTTTGTATACCGGTTGAAAACATACTTCATCTTCTTCCTTAGTGAAACACAACATAAACCCATCTCTTTCTTCTTCATGTGTCCCAAAACAAGCAAGCTTAGGCTTTTTCATCTTTTTGATTGATTTCCTTCCTCACTTTTTTTTTTTTTTTTTGATTTTTTCGATTTACTGATATCTGTAAAGTGTGAGAACACCAATGGGGAAGAATTCTGTCTATGTGGTTTTCAAAGGAAGGAAAATAAGTGTGTTTAGTTCTTGGCCTAAATGTCATGAACATGTAGATGGTTTTCCATGAGCATCTTACAAGAAGTTTAACTCAACCGATGAAGCATATAAAGCGATAAGTAGCCGTTCTATACATTCAAGTCATTCTTGGCCTCAATCTTCTATGAATTTTGCAGAGAAGGTATCTGAGAATAGTGAAAGCACTAGTGTGATGTTGTTGTTTTTATTTATATTCGTGTTTCTTTTAGGAGTTATAGTGGGCAAGATTGCTTGAAAGATCTTGTTTGTTTTGTTATGCTGGTATGAGTAATGAAGGAGCATTTTATTTTATTTGTTATGTTCTGCTAGTATGTGTAATGAAGGAATATAATGATAGCATGTGAAATTATTAATACAACATATGAAAACAAACAAAACAATTACTTCCATTAACTTGTTAGACGGTACATCATGTCAAAAAAAAAATTAATAAAAAAAAAAAAAAAAAAAAACATAATATTGCAAGCTGATGGTGGAATGTTGAAGTCCATCAATTTCTTCTGCATTTGTTTAACAAGTTGGTAGAGTCCACTGAGTTCGTTGTCCCTTGCTTCAATCTGAACATTTAAGTTGATGATTTCAGCTTCCAGATTTTAAAATTTCCCCATCAAAACAGTATAATCATCACGTAGCCGTTTTGTATTTTCATGCTCCTTGATGATGGTCTCCTCAGCGATTGCAATCCTTTCATGCATACATTCAAAATTGCATTTATCTTATGATTGCTCCTGCCATTTGCTTCCATTTCCACTTGTAAAAATGAAGTGATGAAACAAATAATTGAGGAAGATTGAAGACTTTTGTGACCAATATGTAAATGATATGTGGTTTTTATAGTGGAACAAGATGACCCATATCAGTGAAAACTGAAGAGTCACTTTTACATTCATTTCATTGAAGAATGAATCATTGTAACCTTTATGTTTGAAATGAACCATTGTTCCTTAAATGAACATTTATTTTGTTATTGTAAACTAAACTGTGGGTACACTAATCACTGTAACTTCAGCTAAAGAGACATCATTGTACAGCTCTAAGGCCTAGGAGAATTGTTCCCAGGCCTAAGAGAATTGTTCCCCGGCCTAGGAGTTTTATATGCTATGTTCTCCTAATATGGGGTATATATATATGCATCTATGGTCTCGGAGTATTGTTCCGAGTCCTAGGAGTTTTATATGTATGGGGTATATATATGCATCTAATGCTTAGGAGTATTGTTCTTAGGCCTATGAGTATTGTTCCCAGGCCTAGGAGTTTTATATGCTATGTTATTCTGATATGGGGTATATATATATATATATATATGAATCTAAGGCCTAGGAGTATTGTTCCCAAACCTAGGAGAATCGTTCCCAAGTCTAAGAGTTTTATATGCTATGTTTTCCTGATATGGGGTATATATATGCATCTAAGGCCTAAGAGTATTGTTCCTAGGCCTAGGGGTATTGTTCCCAAGCCTAGGAGTTTTATATGCTATGTTCTCCTGGTATGGGGTATATATATATATGCATCTAAGACTTAGGAGTATTGTTCCCAGGCCTATGAGAATTGTTACTGGGCCTAGGAGTTTTATATGCTATGTTCTCCTGATATGGGGTATATGTATATATATATATATATGCATCTAATGTAAATTTGTCTCTCATTACATTCAAAATCAATTTCAATATTGCTTTTTGAGAGTTATTGGATATATACATCAAGTAACAAAGATGGTGATTGGGACCATTGTTGATGACTACAAATCTCTTAGGCACAAAATACATCATAAACATTCACAGCAAATTTGAAGTGCACAAAACATTCTCAGCCTAAATACATGATTCCCAAGCTGTACATGATTTTCAAGTTGTACAAGTCTACTTTACGGGGAATTACGGAGTTGACCATTGGTGTAAATGTCAATTGCAATGGCCTTACGAATGTTTTTGATATCCTTTTATCCAAAAATTGATTTCCATGGAGTTGGTACTCTAGCCAGAATCAGCTCAGCATACTTCATTAAAAAGACACCACAACTGTTTCTATAAAATTGTAGGATATGTCAAACATAAGTATCTTTAGGAAAGTAAATAAAATAAATAAATAAATAAATATGTCAAACATACCCATCATCTTGTTGTGGAATAAAATCAGCCAGCTGTGAATGGGGTGGCATGAGTATCTATCTTCATGTGTTGGTAGTAACCGGCATGCTTCAATATAGATGGCAATAGGTAAAACAGAACACGAATATCCTTTAGCTGATTACTAAGTCTGCTCCTCCATTCATTCATTGAGTCAAATAACAATACTTTCCCTTCCTTGAGAAGTACATGGCATAAGACCCAATGGCCGAGAAGGTGGCACAGAATGAGCACCTGTATATACAATAGATATAAATTATTTAAGGAAATAGATAATGACAACGTAACGTCATTTCCAAAAACTTACCGAATCCATTTGCCACCAAGGTAGAGGGTATAGCAGGTCATGCCTGATAACATATCTAAGGATGTCGGGAGTTGGCTGGTAATCTAACGGAACGAATTCTAGGTAGTCTTCCCAGACTGGAGAAGGATCGATGATCTTCTCTCCCTTTTATTTGCGATATTTTTTTTTGTTGATGAGAGGGAGGAGAAATAGTTTCTTTTGGCTGAAGTCTTTCCTTCTCATCCTTCTCAAATTTTGTAATCTTTCTCAAGCTCTCCGTCAATTTCATTTCATTTCCCCATATAATGTTTATGCTTTTTTGCCATCCATTACCATTTTTATATCAATCAATCAATCATAGGTTCAAAAGCACACATGCATTCAGATGATTCCTAGGCTCATGACAAATTATCCTAGGCTTATATAAATCAATCATAGGTTTACAAAATACATGCATTAATTCCCAGCAGATGATTCCTAGGCTCATGACATCCAGTCTTAGGCTTATATAAATCAATCATAGGCTCAATAGAATACATGCATTAATTCCGAACATATGATTCCTAGGTTGATGGCATCTAGTCCTAGGCTTATATAATCAATCATAGGCTCAAAAGAATACATGCATTATAACACATTTTCAGAAACATGCAAAAACACATTTTCAGAAACACGCATAAACCCAACATTGTCAAATACCATATCATGTAATTAGGGAGATACTTATGAAGAAATATGTGTTAACCAATCTAATAGTTTGGCAGTAGTTAAGGTCACTGCTCAATCACCTTCTCCATAGTATATGAAAGTAAGTATGAACGTGCTATGTAAATGCAATGATGTACGTTACGAAATAAGTAACAAAAAGCCTTAATAACAAGAGAGAAATAGATAGTTAATTATGTTACCATATTTGATATCCACTTCTTAACGTTGACTAGGTCTAGAAAATGTTGATGCGTCATGGGAAATATTTGACCCGTATAAAACTATTCAAAAATGAATACATTACATTAGGAAAAATATTCAACAATGAATACTTTAAAAATCATGGCAATATAACAGATTATAGGAATGAAATATTACCTAACTTGGTGTCGCCCTTTAGAAAAGACGTGAACTCAACTAAGTCTATTTCTTCCTCATTTGACTTTGTTTTCTTTTTCTTCTTCAGCATGGGGTTTGCCCACGGGCTTTCAAGATACCTTGATAGCTTTCGACCCCTCTGTTTGTCGAGGTCTCTATATTCAACATTAGGGTCAGCCTCTTCAAGCGCTTCCGCACTATTAGGGAAGTTCTGGGCAATGAAGCACATAGATGGGGATGGATATTCTTCCAAGTAAAGGATAGATTTTTTCTCCCTGTCCTACATAAAATTAAATATGTAGTAAAGTAGAAAACATTGATATACTCAAATACTTGACAAAAACACTAATATAGAATTTTTCCAGGCCTAAAAGAATTGTTGTTCCCATGCCTAATAGAATTGTTCTCAGGCCTAGGTGAATTGTTCCCAGGTCGAAGAGAATTGTTCTCAGGCCGAAGAGAATTGTTCCCAGGCCGAAGACCATATACATGACATAAACACTATTATATTATATATATACACATAACAAAAACACTATTACATAATTTATAATGTACCTCAACCATTTCATCACCTCAATTGCAACAATCACACCATTACTGCCAACGCCTTGCTCAGAACCCTTACCAATTTCACAACAGCATCCTTTTACTGAACACCCTTCCTAACACCCTCACCAACAGCCTCTTGCTCAACACCCTTAACACCTTTAAAAACAACATTCACATCAACAAAAGCATCATCTTCCTCACCACCCTTACCAACAACCACATCCTCCTTAACAAAAGCATCATCTTCAGCATTTACATTAACAAAAGCATCATCCTCCTTAACATCAGCATCATCTTCATCATTTACATCAAAAAAAACATCATCCTCCTTAACAACATCATCATCTTCAGCAACATCAGCCTTACCAACATCAACATCCTCACTAGTCCTAGGATGGTCACCCTATTTTTCAACATCCTCTTCAACAATAGTATTAGGGGCAACAGCCTTATCACCAACAGCCTCGTCATCTTGATCATCACCCTTCTAAACATCAACATCAATAAATTAGTGGAAATTATTAAGGACTAAATGATTATACATAAATAATAATATAATTTTCAACAACTTTATATCTAACATTCATCTCTTTTCTAATCTTTGACAATTCTTTTCTACATGAGGCAATGATACGTTGCTCGCTATCAAGCATAATAGCATATAGTTCTGGGATTGTGGAAGATACTTGGATTTTAAAATAATTAATACAATCCATACAAGAATAGCATACTAAAAGTCTAAAACCAAATAGTGTAGATGCTATCATACCTTAACTTTTCCATCGGAGAATAGACATTTCTTAGAAAGGGGGAATATTCATCAGAAAATGTGCTTATAGTTTTCGCCACAGAACCTCCTATCTCCTTCTTAACAGAAATATCAATCTCATCACTGTTACTGCCTGTCTGATTATCATCACCTTTATCGTCATAACCAAGATATTCTTCCTCTTGACTTGGATATAGAGCCAAAGCCAACTTCTCCTTCTTCTTTTCAATTAGTGGCTCACACACATATTTCAGGTTCATTGACTTGAAGTAATCTTTACCCTTTTCAATAGTTTCAACTTCCTAAGGAAATAAAGATATCTGTATATCAAAAACAAACAATTATTAGCGAATTTCTACAAATAATTAACTAAAAACAAAGGGTCATTAAGTACACATCGATGAATTGAATCTTGATTCAATATCTGAATCCTTGCACTAAATTCCCATATAGTGAACCGTGGATACCCCGTACCAAGTCGCTTTCCGATATTATTTTCTAAACTAACTAATATCAATCAATGTTTTTCAATCCAATAAAGTATGAAATGAGAAACACTAAAACAAAGATTGAAAACATGCTAAATTTTTCTAAAACTTACCTGAAGTATTAGAGGGAGCCCGAAAAAATCGTAAGTATAATACTTTGATTTCTTTTCCTTCTTTTCCTTATTTTATTTCTCACCCTATAGCTTTCCTTTCTCTTGCCCTTTCCCTTTCCCTTTCCCTTTCTCTTTCCTTTTCACTTCTTCTTCTTCTACTAACTTCTTCTTCCTCTTCTTGTTCTTTTTCTTCTGATCTTCTCTTCTTGTTCTTTTTCTTCTGATCTTCTCTTCTTCTTCTTCTTCTTCTTCTTCTACTGTATTCTTATTTTTTTACAGCTTCCCCTTCTTATCTTCCTTCTTTGCTTCACCTCTCAGTTGGGACAGCCGTTTATTCAGTACCCCCTTCAAAAAATATAGTGTAAAACTGAAGATGTAAGAACCCCATGGAAAATTTTTGAATTTTTCTTCCTTTTCAACTAATGAAAACATCACCCCGAGATGGCTATGGTCCATCTGTCATCCGTGCTAAAGAATTGGCTCACCATATATATATTCAAAATCTTGTACTCATCTTCACTCTGTTTAGACGTCATTTTCCTCAAAGTGGCGTACAATACCTCTGCAATCAGCCTTTTTCCCTTGAAATTTCTACTAAGCATCGAATCCTCTTGTACTTCATTGTTGTTAGCAAACCTTTGGGCAGCTGTCCCATACTCAACCAGCTGCATACACAAAATTCTTTTTGGCCGAAACGGGCTTTCTACTTCCACAGCCCAAACCACATCTCATCTTCTCTTTGTCATTTGTGGTGAATGATCCCTCTTTTCAAAATATTATAGATAAGCTGCTCGTAAAGAGTAAATGGTTCTTTCAAATCCAAATATATGCCGAAAGGGCCCTACTTGAATTTTTCCTCCAACCTAAATTTTTGTAGGACGGACTTCAAGTGTGTAATCAAAAACTTTGGACTTCCACTGTTTACTCTCATAGGAATCCAATTCTCATGGTCTTGGAACTGCTGCAAGTCTGTATTCGAATTTTTCGGCATCTAAACAATGAAAACAAAAAGATAACATTGGTCATAGGCTTATGAAAATAAGACATAGCCTCAAAATTATGCATGTATCATCAGTACTAGGCTTATGAAAATCATTAAAAAAATACACATTCAAAATTAGTCTTAGGCTCAAAATAATACATACATGCATCATCCATCCATCGGCCCTACGCTTATGAAAATCATTCATAGGCTCAACATATATATTCACCATTAAACATAGGCTCTCTACGTGCAAAATAAGTCATTTTTAGTCCCAGACTTATGAAAATAAGTCCTAGGCTCAAAATTATACATGTATCATGAGTCTCAGACTCAACATCAGTACTAGGCTTATGAAAATCATTCATAGCCTCATAGACTAAAAATACACATTCGACCCCAATATTAGGCTCAAAATAATACATACATTATCCATCTATTGGCCTTAGGCTTATGACAATCATTCATAGGCTCAACATATGCATTCACCATTAAACCTAGGCTCTACATGTAACATCAGTCATTTACTTTGCAAACATTTTTATTCCCTCCCACTGAAAATTTCCAGTGTAGTTCACATCAATCAATCAATAAATGCTTGCCCTTCAAACAGAACACAACCTCCAAATACACATACAAACACGTCAAAACACAAACAAGAAAACAATCTACCATCCCAAAACATAAACAATAACAAACTCCAATAAAAAGGACAAATTTGAACAAATTAGTACCTTGAAATTGGTTTGCGTTTCGTCTAGGGTTTGGGTGCTTCGTTCAATGCTGATAGCGACGGTGATGGCGACGACGACCAGGACAACAACAACCTTCTGCTTCTCTTTCCTCTCTTTATTTCTAGTTTGTTGTTGTTTGAGTTTGTGATTTCACACAGAGCATAGTTTTAATGTTGAATTGTGTTGAGAATTGTTCGTCGTTTGGGGTTGTGCGTCACTGTTTCTTTGCGTCATGGCAACGACAACCTTATGCTTCTCCTTCCACTCACTATTTTTGGTTGTTGTTGTTGTAGCCGTTTGCGATTTCCCCTCACACAGATCAGAGTTTAAATTTGTTTTCAATTGTGTTGTTAACTGTTAGTTTTGTGGGAAATTAGAGGGTAATTTAGTCATTTTTTGGGAAATCAGATTGGGGAGGGTAATTTAGTAAATTTGATCAAGTTTTATTTATTCAAACATTTAAGAAGGGTATTTAGGGAATTTCTAGGTGAGGGGTCCTTAAGGGCATTATGGTAAATGGGGTTGGTAAAGAGGCTATATATGCAATTTTTTTCCCAATGGGCTATTTCCTAGAAAGTGAATGTTCCTTCAATTTCCACCTTTTATATATATATATTATTTTGGCTCCCTTAGTCAGTTTAAAAATTAAATCATTTATTTTACTATATTGACCCTTCTAGACAAAGATTTTTGGCTCTAACCAATAGACAAAATTTCTATTAACAAACTACAACAGCAAACTTGAAAAACTCATGGAGAAACCCAGATTTTTCTGCTCCACAATTTTCTTTGCCATGAACAACTTGTGGAATTTGCAGCACTTAGCTTGTTATGCTCTTTATAAATTTGAGACAGTGAACTCTCACTTTAAATGAACACATGATCCCAAATGTCCAACAACATCATATACTTCTATAAATACTTGTATAGTACTCTTAATTTTTTTTTTTTTTTTTTTTTGAAGAAGCAATTTGTTAGAGCAGGAACAACTACAAACAAGCCAAAGAGAACAGTAAGGCAGAAACGCCAACTGACAATAGAACAAGCCCAACACAAGCAAAAAAAGCAACAGGGCATAAACGCCAACAACAACACAACCCCAACACAAGCACTCAACAATAGAGCACAAACACAAAGACATAGCTAAAGCGCCCACAACAACAAGAAAACCCAAACACTCCAAAACATTAAACATCACTCCAAGCCAAGACCTCCCTCCGGCTCCCTGAACCTTGCTTAGCCAACATATCCATTTAAGAGTTCGACGCCCTAAAGCAATACGTCACACTAGCTTGACCCAGGGTGGTAAGGTGACTACGAATGTCGTAAATAGAATGGACATGTTTTATGCTACCAATCCCATTGCCATTAACCCAAGAGACTGCCACCTTAGAGTTACTTACAAACACAATATTCTTGCCCCTCAACTTTGGCCTCGCAACACATAATTAACAGGCCCTGGCTATCGCTAAAATTTATACTGTAATAGTGTCTTGAATCTCCACATTAGCTGAAAAAAGACACATAATTTTCCCTTTGTTACCTCTTAAAACCCTCCCATACTAGCTTCGCCTGAAGAACCTCTAGCCGAGCCCTCTACATTAAATTTGTGTTACTACTGGATTCAAAGCAGCCATCCTTTATGTTCAAGAGAAGCGTGGTGATGGAGTCCAACGAACCTCTTCCTATGTTCTTGAACCACCTTGCATATCAGTTTAATTATAAAATTGTCATTTACTTGATTAAACAAGACCATACTTTTTATTTTATTTTATTATGTATAAATTCAAGGGTGAAGCTAGGACTAATTGTCCAGGTGGGCTAAATTAAGTATATATATATTTTTGGTATACCATATACGGTGCGACAACTCAAATTTGGGACATTATTATACTAAATGAATGTAATTTATATTTGGCGGTAGTACAAAGTTTTTTTAAGCAAATCTTACAATACAAATTAAATTTTCCAATTTAAAGTATGTACCTAAATAAGAAAGATATTGTGATCTTTGTCCTAAAAACATTTTAAAGGATTCACTACAAAATAAAGATAAGAAATAGTGAAATAAACTAAGGGCATGTTTGACACGTCGTACAGAACTAGACTGGACTGTATTATATGGGATTGGACTGTATTGGATTAAATTTAATACTCTCCATTGTTTGGTGTTGGACAGTAATAGATTAGCTAATATATATTTTTAATTAAATTAAACATTTACAAATATATTTAAATATTAAATTAAAATATAATTATAAATATTTCATTAATAAATGAATGTTTTTATTTCAAAAACAAATAATTCAAAAAGCAATCAACATCTGGTTCATCTCCCTCAAGATCGTCGTCATCTGGAAACGGAAGGCGAGGTCGTCGTCTTTGTCGTCGGCAGTGGTGGCAGCATTCTGCGAGGCCTTGACCTGAGCAAGGCGCTGTATGGCAGCCTTTGCGGCGACGTTCTGGTTGCGCTTGATAGTGGATAGAGCCAGCTGCAGACGCGAGTGAGGGTGCGCCGGCGAGGACAAGCCGGAGTTGCTCGATCCACTGCTCCACTACCGCGTGAGTACACCGGACTGTCGTTCCTCCGACGATCCATTATTTTAATTTAGTAAAATGATTGTGTTTTACTAAAGTCCTTTAAAAAATAAATAAATAATTTATTAAAGTCTAATCCGGTAGTGGCAGGTGTATGTGGGCTGGATTAAATAATACTACAAGGGCTTGATTATTTTATACACCGGATTATTTAATCCGACCACAAAAATTTACCATACACCGGACAGGACTAAACATATCCTAAATCCCCTTGGCCAGTACAAATATGCCCTAAATGTGTACTTGTTCAAATTTTAGTGAATAAAGTAAGGTTTAAAATTTGTTTATTTTATTTATGGTATGAATGGAGAATGGAGAGGAAATGAAAACTTGAACGTGTTTGAGTATTGTCAATAAAAATATTGAGTATATCACCCTCCGATCTATTGAGATTAACTCAACTAAATGAAATTATAAACTAGGCTATTGCTATGACTTATCAACTATCAGACAATATTAATTTATCATTGTCTTATTTTTATATTTTTACTTTTACTTTTTAAAAAACAAAGAAAATAACATATTAAACTTTTTATTGATTTATTTATTTAGAAAAAGCTAGCCTGAGACAGTGAGACATGTCCTGGACAAAGAGCCATCATACACCATCAAAGAGCCAGAAACATGTCCTGGACTTTCATCAAACACTAACAAACATGCAAACCCACAAATTCAGCTACAAAATCACTTGCCCACCGGCCACCACCCTCTTTTCTTCTCACCACAAGAAGTGCTGCTTTTATTTTTCAACTAGCAATGGCAGGACCCACATCCTTAGTCCCTATCCTTGCAGCCTTCCTTCTTCCCGCAGCCACCAATGCCTACGCTCTCAGAACCACCATCTCCGCCGTCTTGAATGACGAGGTCACGAACCCAATTCACCACCCACAAAGTAGTTGCCGTGAAGAGATTCAAAGTGCATACCCTCGAAACTGCGGGCTTTACATAACCCTATCTCTGCTCCGAATAGCGTATGACATGCTCTGCTGTTGGGCTTTACATAACTGCGGGACAATGAATGCCAATGTGAAGCATTGGAGCAGTTAATACAGGAAGTCAAGGTCCAAGCAGAGAAGAAACAACAAATGGGAAGGATGGATATGAAGGATGTGATCAAGAGAGCAGAGAATGTTCCTGTTTATTGCAACTTACAACAGCGCTGCAAATTTCAATCTCTCACTCTAGAATAGTGCTGTGCTGGTTTCAACTTTCAATAAATGTCACTCTCTGCCGGTAGTGTTATTGGTAACGAGAGTGACAAAAAATAGTTAAAAGCACACAACTAGTGTGCTATGAGCTAAGACTGCTGCTAGCTTTCATGGGTTGTTCACGATATGCAAGATTAAAACTTATCTTTATTGTTTCCACTAAGACAAAAATTTATATTTACAAATCAAGCCAACTCAAAATTTACTCCTGATAGAGTCTTCAAAACTGTGAAGCTTTGAGGTGAGAGAAAACACAAAAGTGTTTGATGGAGTTCGTACTCTGAGAAAACAAGAGAACATAGAGAGAAAACTAATCCACCATTAATGAGAGAGAGAAAAACTCTCTTTCATAATTCATATATGAGAGAATTACAGCTGCTAATCTAAAACTTCAATTAACAATAACAAACTATTTATACTAAAGTATTCACTAACCACCTCTAATGTCTTCCTGCCATTTCTAACAAACTCCCTAATTATTTGGCAGGAATTAACTTAATTAATGAAGCTGCCAGGTCAGCTTCTCCAGCTAATAACCTCACAAAAAAATAAAAAGCCAAAGTGAATTCTGTACACAAACAATCATTTTTATGGCATCATTTGCATGATTCTTTCTACGTGTAAACAAGCTCCAACAATCAAATACTAATTAATCCATTGCCATACCATCAAAGTGCAATTTGAATGCTGTCTCTGTTGGAAACAATGCAATTTGAATTGACTTTGAATCCACATTTGCAATACTCTCCCTTGAGGTAAGTATTAGCAATTTTTTTTTTTTTTTTTTTTTTTCTCTTTCTCTGATAAAAAAAACAACTATTAAAACACCTTATATTAATCTGTGTACTTGTATCTGATTTTTGGATTATTAGATCGCTATTTTCTCTCTTTTGGTATTAAGATTTTGTGACCTTAATTTGAAAGCCCATTTCTGATTTGCGATGATATGTCTCTTGGGGTTAGTTAGATTTTATATCATATTTGATGCAAGGTCTCTCTGAATTCGATTGAAGTTGTAATTTTTTTTTAGTAGATTTAAAAAAAAAAAAATTTATGTTTTTATTTTGTTTTATTTTTTGGAATTTTCGATTTCTGATTGTAGTCTTAAGAAATTAGACTCTTAATTTTGAATTGATTGCATTTTGAGTAAGGTCTCTGAATTTGAAGGAAGTTTTTGGTTATTGGTTATATATATATATATATATATATATATATATATTTTCCTTTCGTATCTGATTGTAAGCAACATTTTATGTCTTGAAAGGGTAATTTTGATTTATTGGTTGGTGCTATTTATTGTGTTTTACTCAAATATGTTGCTTTATTAATGTTGTTGCTAACTATTAAGATTAGATTAATTGAAAACCATTATGAATTTTGGTCTAATAACCATAAGTTCATTTTTGCTCACTCCTCTTGAAAGGACCGGGATGAGCATTGCCCCCTTCCTTCATGTTGATATGTGTCAATTTGTTAATTATTAATTTATCTATTTGTCTTTGTGATAGTTTTTTTTTTTTTTTTGGAACAACATAAATTTTATTAAGGTCAAAAACCAAAAGGAAGCCAAAAACAGGCAAACAAACTGAACATCAACAAGCACAAAATAGCAACCAGCAAACAAAGGACCAAAAAAAAAAAAAAAAAAAAAAACATATGAAGAGCCAAAGACTGACCAACCCAAAACAACACTACCTAGCTTTGAAAAAATCAGAGGAAAATAAAGCACAACTACAGATTAAACTGATCTAGGAAAAAACCTCAATAGGAAAACAAATTGCACCAAAAAAACAGAGACACCTGACCAGCCTGCCAGAGAAATGCTGGCACAATCAAAGCACGGTCTCAGGGGAAATCCCACACCAACTGGTCTGCATCCTGACTGGACCCCATCTTCGTGAGCCTATCAACGAAAGAGTTGGAAGATCTGGGGTTAAAACAGACCTCATTAACCCTTTTCGGCTGTAACCAGCACCAGATATCATAAATGAGCTTCACATGCTTCAAACTCCCAACTCCACCCTGTCATTTACCCATGAAACAACCACTTTCGAGTCGCTGACGACAGCTATATCCATGTTAGAAAGAGCAGGTCTTGAAGCACATAGCTCACAAGCTCTGTGTATAGCTAAGATCTTAGCAGAGTTTGAGTCTTTATAGCCCAAAAAAGAAGATAAATGACCCAGAACTTGACCCCTGACATCACGAAGGACTCCCTCAATTCCAGCTGGTCCCGGTTTCCCTCTAGCCGATTTGTCCACGTTAAATTTAAGCTCTCCCATAGGAGGGGGAACCCAATCCTCCGAAGAAGGCTTCCTAACTTTAGAAGACTCCACACACAACTCCTTTAAATTGAGCAACAAAGACGTTACAGGGATATCTACTCCTTTGCCAAAATGTTTGAACCAACAAGCTGTCCTAAACTTCACCGTATCAGTTGTTAAACCAAAATCGATCTCTTTATTCTCAAATAACAACTTGTTTATAGTTTCTCAAATCGTCCACATGATCGCTGCAAACAAGGAATACCATGCCCTTATGTTTTTAGGTGAAGGGCGATGAATTTGCCATTCATTAGCCCATTCCAAGAGCTTAGAATTGTGACAACTAGACACTCACCAACCCATGCACTTCATCCAAAGTCTCCATGACCAGTTACATCGAAGGAATAAGTGATCAATTGTTTCATTCTCCAAATTGCAAAGACGACATGCCAAACGGTTTCCTTGACCAGCACCAAACCGATTGATGACTTCACGGACTAAAACTCTCCCATTGAAGAGCTGCCATAAGAATATCTCAACCTTAGGAGGGTTGCAACCTTTCCATGACACTTGAGTTACAAGTGGATCAATGGGGATACGGGTTCCAGCCACCTTCGAAAAGAATTGACCGAAAAGATACCGTTTGAGCTACGGTTCCAAGCAATAGTGTTAAGAATTTCTGGGCGAACCTTCAGACTATTAATTGCTGCTAAGAAGTTGTTCCATTGACTAACTTCCCATCCGAACACTACTCTCCTCATAATTATCTCCCACTTCCAGATTGCCCCCTCCTACTTGCCGAACTTTTGCACCAAACCCTCCTTGTTAGATGAGAAGGTGTAAATTCTGGGGAAAACTTCCTTCATGGGCACTCCATCCCTCCTTATATCACTCCAAAGTCTCAACATATTGCCACTGCCCAATACCACCTCTAAACTTTATGCGATTAGCTTAGCTGAGTTCGAATATCCAATAAACAGGGAGCTAATGGCCTTCAAAAAGTGAGAAGGATTGGATTGGCCTTTCTAGTCCCATAAAAGAGACCTCTTGTCAATTCAATATTTAGCACATGACACGTCTCTATAACGTGTCTTGCTCACGCCTGAACCGCCACATCCATTTGGCCAGGAGGCCTTTTTTATCCTCATTCCGACCAACTCTGTTTCTGCTCAAACAAACTGATTCCCATGCTATCATATGGATCCTATTCTTCTCTATCCCATGGTCGCAAAAAAAGTTTCGTTGTAATCTTTCAATCCTATGAGCAACTATGATGGGCATTTTGAAGACGGACATAAAGAACGTTAGGATGCTAGACAACACTGCTTTTATGAGGACCAAACGACCGCCTTTCGTCAAAAAAACCTCATTTTCCACGACGCAAGCCTTTTTTCGATCCTTCCCACAACCAGATTCCAAAAGCTTTCAAGTTTGGATTCCCACCGAGAGGCAAGCCAAGATACACAATGGGGAGAGACGATTTTGTACACCTAAGAGCATATTTCCATTTCACCTCCACTCTCTCATTCTTGCCTACCTTAACAATGTAAAACTTGAAAAAGTTTATTTTAAGTCCCGACGCCATTTGAAATACCGCATGATCCTTCTTAAATTAATGAAGTACTACCAATTAGGTTCAGAGAACATGATGGTGTCGTCTGCTAATTGAAGATGCAAAACTTGCACCTCCTCTTGCCCAAAACACATCCCTCTCAACATATCCTTATCCAACGCTTTCCTCAACAATTTGTTCAGTGCTTCCACTACAATGTTGAACAAAAAAGGGGAAATTGGGTCCATTTGGCGGAGACCTCTCTCCACACCAAATTCTTTAGTTGGACTTCCGTTTACTAAGATAGAAATTTTCGGAGAGGTAATACAACTCCTGATCCAATTCCTCCATTTACTAACAAGCAAAAGTCCAAAAAATTGTAATCAACACTGTTGTAGGCCTTTTCGAAGTCCAATTTCACCATAGGTCTGCCCGTCTCGTCGTGTTTCTATCTATGAATGATTTCATTAGCGATCACGAAGCTATCTACAATTTGGCCTCCTTTAACGAAAGCCATTTGAGTCTCGCCTATTACCGAACCCATCACTCTTCTAATTCAGTTAGCTAGAATCTTTGCTAACACCTTATACATGGACCCGACTAGGCTGATCGGTTTATAATCTCTCAATGACTCAGGTGAAAACTTTTTAGGAATTAAGGCAATAAATGAATTATTCAACTCTTTTAGTATACTGCTGTCTATAGCTGGCAAAATTGACCTGTGACCCGCCAACCTAACACGAACTTGGGGTCAATAAACAGGTTCGGGTCATAAATAGGTTGACCCGTTTAACCTGTTTATTATACCGGTCGTGTCAAGTTTGGCTAAACGGGTTCGCAGGTGACCAGTTTAACCCGTTTAGCCATATAGGTACATTTGTAATTTGTATTATTATAGGGGCTATAATTCAATTTTGGCATACAATATAATCATTCTTTAAGTTTCAGCAGCAATCACACGATTCACACTCCAAAATACCTAACCCTAACTTCGCCAAAATCACCACTCACTCTCTCAGGTTCAGTCTCTACCACTCTCTCTTTTTCGTCCTTTCACACAGATCCCTTCGTCTCTTCCTCCATCATCGCAGCCTTATCACTCGGTTAGAAAATAAGCTTGAACTTGTCGTTTTGTATGCAGTTACAGAGTTACCTGAAAGGCCTGTGATAGTGAGTTTCTTCTTTACTTTTTTAACTTTTATACTTTTCTCGTGATGATTATGAAACTTATTTTGCATTCATACTTGGTGACCATTTGAGGTTTTGAGTGGTCTTTGATGTTGACAAGCTTTTTTGAGTTCTTCGATTGTGTAATGACAATGAGTGTTTTGTTAATATGATATTTTATTAATTGATTTACTCTTTAAAATATTGTTAATGTTTATTGTGGGTGCTTTTTTTTTTTTTTCCTCTTTTTGGTTGAGTAAAGTTACAGATGACCAAAGCATACTCATTGATATTATACTTGATGTCAAGAAAAATTGAATAAGTTGAACAACTTTCAGGCTGAAAGATTTCAGAGCATTGGATTTGTGTATTTGTGGCTACTGGATTTTTGTATTTGAGGTTGTTTTTGAATTTGTGTATTTGTAGCTGTTGGAGCACTGGATTTTTGTACTTGGACAGCAATTTGGAGCACTTATTTTTTACTTTGTATGGATTATGGGTGATTGTTTTTACCATTTGTGATGAGTATTTACTTATGTATTTGTGATAGTATTTGACTATATGAGGTTGAAAAAATAAAAAAATTATTAGGTTGGATTATTTAAATCTTTTTTTTTTTTTCTATAAAAAAATGAAAGATTTAAATAGATCGAGGGTTGACCCGTTTATTTATTCGTGTTGGGTTGGGTTTTAGAAGGTTGACCCGTTTAATTAAACGGGTAGTGTCGAGTCAAGTGTTAATCAGGTTCGGGTCGTGTTGGGTTGAGGCCAACCCGAACCACGAACCTGTTTTGCTAGCCCTACCATTGTTTTTGTGGAACTCTTTTATGAACCTTATGAAGTTTGCCTTGAAAGTCTCCCGATTGACCTTCACAAATTTGAGATTGAGACCGTCCGTGCCTGGGTCCTTGTTGTCATAACTACACACTGCCTCCCACACCTCTTCACTGCTAAACTTCTCCTCCAAACCATCCCTTTCCACCTTTGTCAACCTTTTGAATTCAAGATACGCAAAAATTGATCTCCTCCATTTTACATTCTTGAAGTGGTCCTTGAAAAAGTTGAAGACCCCCTCATTTACTATTTTAGGATTTGATAGCTTTGTTCCATCAAAATTCAATCCTCCGATGTGATTACTTCTTCTTTTAGCATTGAAGATATTGTGGAAATATTTCATGTTCCAATCTCCATTACTTAACCAAGTGATCCTCGATTTTTGACTTCATTGTTGTTCCTCTACACAAAGACTCTTCCAGAGTTGTGATATCAGACTCATTCTTTCATCTCTCAAAGCTGCTGATCAACCGTTGATAGCAGCCTTACGTTCAACTTCAGCCAATCCGTCTTCAAGCGGTCTTGAATCATCCGAATCTTTCATTTTCCCAAACGCCCATTTCTTCAAGGTATTTTTAGCGGCTTTGACTTTCGAGAACAACCTAAAGCTCCTTGTACCAGTTATTAAAAAACCGAAATGGGCAAAGACCCCAATCATCATGAGGTTGACCTATATTAATGGCGTTGTGATCCAATAAACTTCTCGGAATCCATTTTTGCACAATCTTCGGAACCAAGACAACAAAATAGGTGAGATCAGGATGTGGTCTAAATGAGCCCAAGATGCCCTATCCTTGAAATTGGACCATGTCAAAGACGCTCCAAGCATGGGGATGTCCACCAGCAATGCTTTTAGGATGAACTCATTGAAGCTTTTCATCGAACTCTTGTTGCATTCTCCCCCTCTTCTCTCTGACGGGTCGAGGATGGTGTTAAAATCCCCGCTAATACACAACAGCACCGACATGGTGGCCTGAGAGTTGATAATGAAATGTCGAAGCACTCTCCTCTCGCTCTCCAAATTTGGTGCATAGACATTACAGAACACCGCCTTCTTATTGATCCCGACAAGCATCCTTTTACATTATTACCGTATAAACTGGGGTATTCCTTTGAACAGTGTATGTCCAGCCTCGCCTGATCCCTTTTCAGAGAGACACTTAAATTAATTCCAGGCAGATTTCTATCTTCCTTTGTTAAACTTCTCACTTCTTCATCCTCACAAACAAGCTTAGAATGTGTCTAGGGCTGAGTTCTTTGACTTATAATTCAAGCCCTCTTATCTTTCCTCCCACTACTTGGGCTCTGGTTATGCTCTTCATTAGATCCATCGGCCTGATGATCTTTTTAGGGGTTTGAGTTGGCTCCTCCTATAGAGTTACTAACCAGGCCTATTTCATTGCAGACTAACAAGAGGCCCAAAGGATCAGCTTGAGGGTTACCTAAATCTTTCCCACCCACTAAGCCTTTTGGAACTTTTGCCTGAAAGCTTGGGATAAAAAAAAGGACCTCTTTTTGAAAGACTACCCAGACGAAAATGAGCTAGACTTATCTTCACTCTTCTCTAACCAAACCAAATCCCTTTTCTTATTAATTACCAACTTGGCATTACCAGAAAAGAACCTAAAAGGTTTGTGTTTTTGTTTCCTAGACCAGATTGCCTTCCCTATGATCCTATCACGAGATTCATTAGTCAACTCTTTGTCCTTAACCTTATTCATCCTAGAAAGGCAATGGTTGACTGACACTTCTTTCACTGCTACGCTGTTCTTTCCTTCCTTATGAGTGTTTTGGGCCAGAGGTTTTCTTTTTCCAGCTTTCCCACCAAGGTGTTGCTGCGACCCAACCACTGTCCACATATTGTCTCCATCAACACAGCCAACAATTGGGCGAGAGTCCTCATCATCACGCCTTTCCTAATCAGGTAAACTATTCAAATTACCTTGATACTTCACACTCTCCAAACCTAAAAACTTAGCTGTTCAGTGACACGTCGTTGAGGTGTCTCAAAAGATTTGAATTTACATTCAACCTTGCAAGAGGCTTGTATAGCAAGCAAGTGAGGGTATCGTTCCAAAGCGAGGTAAAATACACTGACCGTCACCAGTTCTAGCTATTATTATAACACGCTGAGAGAACTCGTGTGTTGCCTGTGCGGAAGTGTAAATCTACTATAAAATATAATAATTACATAAACAAATATTTACAGGATAAGACGAAATGGAGAGATGTATGAAATGTGGAGTACACTAAGGCAATGACTCAACCGTAATAATCCTCCTAATTGAGTACACTAAGGCAATGACTCAACCGTATCTCAAGTGTGCAAGTATATCATAAGCTAATGTCCCCTTAATTGATATCTAATCTCTCTCGAGTAATAGAAATCACATCTATACAATGCATGGATTCATTAAGTATGGTGGGATACTTACACGAGCCTCGTCTATCTCTAGCTTACTAGTCATATACACTGGACATTTCGTTGGGCATGTAATGCGCAACCGCGTGGTGTATAGCAAACAACCAAAAATTCATTCACTTTGGATAACCAAATATGGGATGGTAACCAAGTAAAAACATTAAGCACAAGAGATACCCATATAACACAATCACAAATGCTCAAGTGTGCTATATGCTGGTGTCCCCTAAATTGATCTCTAATCTCTCTCGATGTCTTAGAGATCACATCCACACAAACAGAGTACGCATGAATTCATTAAGAGCTTTAAGACACACATACACACGAGCTCTATATGCTAGCCTAGTGATCTCTCAACTTTCTGGTCATACATAGAGGATATCACGCTGAGCATGTCATGCAACACCATGGGATATATAACACATAACATAAATGTCATTCACTAGGTGGATAACCAAGTGAAAGCATTAATCACCCAAAATACCCCTATAACTACACGAGCACAAGAGAAATTTGGTGGTCTTTACTACTAGGTCAAGGATTCGGTTTTAACAATCTCCCTAGGATGGCTAACAATGAGAAACAAGTTTACCAAACAAACATGTATATAAAGTTGATTGTTAGACATTAAGGACATTCAATTTAAGTTGATGGTTCATTTTCTTAATTAAGGAATTCACCAAAACCAAATCATTACTCAATTCGGCCAAGGATAGGCAATTGTGCCTTAAATAAGACCCATTAAGTATAAGAATATGAACCAAGACCAATTTAGCATCTAAATGCATGAACTAAGCCTTTCCTACTCCTTGGAGCTAATACTCAAACACTCAAATTATTCTAAACATGGTATTTTAGTCATTCTCCAACATACAAACAATCATGGGAAGCTAAATTACTCTACTTCTAAATTAAATAACTCTACTCCTAATCCCAATCATGCATACATATCAATTTCAACCATCAACACACATGGATATCACAATAAGAGATTAAATCATGAAATTAACAAAGAGTAAAACAAAACTCAAAATAATTTAAGAACAAACATACATATATAACATGTGTAGGTTTACAATATCCCTAAATTGGTGATTTTACACATCAAGATAAGAAATACAAAGGAAAAGAGTGATAAGAGAAAACCCTTGAAGAAAAACTACTCCAAAGCTCTCCATCTTCACTGATGTTTCTTAGCTTGAATTTGACATGAGAGCCCTCTTTTCTCCTTTGAATTTCCTTCAAAGATGGGTGGAAGAAGCATGGAATGTGGTGGTGGAGTGTATGGTGAGCTGTCATGGAGAAAAATCCTCCATGGGAGCTCGTTTCTCTCTCTTATTTGATGGAGAAGGTGAAAGATGAAGAAAATGGAGAAGGGTGTGATGTGTTGAGTTTTAGATATTGTGGGGCTTATTAGGTTTTAGAAAATAAGATCTATTTATAGGCTTTCAAAATTTGGGCACGAGTGGCAAATTATAAAAATATCCCTTAGTATGGAAAATTACGATTAGATCCCCTTGGCTAAGTTAGAAGCCAGAAATCAGCACCCATGTCGGTCGATTCTGTGCCCTTGCCAATCGAATTCCAAGGCACCGAATTTTCTGTCCATTTTTCGGTGCCCTTAAATGGGGGCCGGTAACCGTTGAATTAGAGCGCCAAATTTGTGTCGGTGCAAACGACACCGTTGGAAGCCGAATGAGGGAACCAAAATTGTGAGGAGAAAAAAATATAGAATTCTAGTCTTCGCGAGAGGAGGAAGATGAAGTTGAGTCATGTGGTGCGTTTAGAAAGCCATTGAGGTGCATTTGGGCTTGTGAGCTCACTTCACATGATTGTGCCACCAATTGGGCCTTCCTCTTGGATGTGTTTAGAAGTGGGCTGAGGTTCATTTAGAAGCCCAAAAGACCAACCACAAAAACTCACCGTTTCACTTATTGATGTGGCATGGACTTATGGTGAATTGCATTTAGGCCCTTGAGCTCTTCCAAAATCAAAATAAATTCAATCTTTCTTTATAATTTACAATTTTGCCCTTAATTGACCAAAATTACTCTAGTGCCCCTAAAACTCTATAAATACCTGAAACACTTATTTAAACATATTAAATACATGATTTTATCTAAGGAACAAGCTAACATAATAGGAATTGAGGACCTAAAAATAGGTATTGAAATAGTACAATCGAATACCTCTAAACCTATCTTTTGCTCGTCCTCGAACAAAACAAAAATGAAAAATAAATAAATAAGAAAACTAAAAACAAACTAACTAACTAAATAAAACAAAGCACACTAAATTTAAGAAAATGTATAGAGTTAAAAGCATACAATGGATGTCTTATCCGGCACGCAAAGGAAATTAACTCAACATGGAGGCTAAATATTTCAAAAACTGTCGAAATTTAAATTCATCTAATGTCCACTTTCTGGTGCATATCTTTTAAATCGCTTAAAATAATTTTCCAAAATTTTTACGCTATAGAGTAGACATAAAAATACACACTTATTATTTAGAAAATATTTCAAAATTCGAATTGAAAAAGTGTGAAAATGGACGATGAAAACAGTGTACGCACAATTTCAAAAAATAGGGCATCACCCATGACCTTTAGTTGAAGAAATGATTATAACTATTGAACTGCCGTCCAGAATTTTACATTCTCTTTAACTTCAGAATCGTAACGAAATATTGAAGAATGCAACATGGGTGAAAAAATTAATTTCTTCACCGATTGGTACAGTTTTAAAGAAACATTTGCTTAAAAAAAAAAAATTCAAAACATGGCAGTTTTTGTAGAGATTTGAAAATTTTCTAAAACAAACACCCTAAGATCTAAGCACAACACATATCCACTCTTAGATCTATACAAAAATAAAAATCATAAAATAATGAGCAAAACATTTTACCCTTGAAGTGCTAGCATTCGCGAGTGGTTATCGAACCAACTAAGCCTCCACGACGCTCTATTGAGTTGTGCAGTCCATCCGACCTAAAATTTCTTTTTCTAGCACAAGACAACTCAAACAAAATCAAATGCATATGTTTTCAACAAAAATAAGAAAAATAACACGACTTACACCCCCAAACCAAGCCTAAACATTGCGTGCGCATACAATGAAAGCATGAGTAAGAGAGGTGTTTATTTTCAACATAACGAACTACTCTGCAAAGCAAAAAAATTAAAATATTTACAAAAACTAAGCTAAAACTAGTAACAATTAACGAATAATAGTTAGAACCGGTGACGGTCGATAGATTCCAACTCCATATGAAACAATACCCTCGCTTGCTTGCTATACTAGCCTCTTACAAGGTCGAATGTAAATTTAAATCTTTTGAGACACCTCAACGACGTGTCGTCAAAGTGGCACCCTGCAAATCCTCCATGGGATCTCGTTTCTCTCACTTATTTGGTGGAGAAGGTAGAAGATGAAGAAAATGGTGAAGCGTGTGATGTGTTGAGTTTTAGATATCAGAGGGCTTATTAGGTTTCAGAAAATAAAATGTATTTATAGGCTTTCAAAATTTGGGCATGAGTGGCAAATTTCAAATATACCCTTAACATGGAAAATTGCAATTAGATCCCCTTTGCCAAGTTGGAGGCCAGAAATCAATGCCCATGTCGGCCGATCTTACACCTTTGCCCACCGAATTCCAAGGCACCAAATCTTCTGTCCATTTTTCGGAGCCCTTAATTGGTGGCCTGTAACCGTCGAATTAGGGCGCTGAATTTGTGTCGGTGCAAACGGTGCCCTTAAACGCCAAATGTGGGAGCTAAAATTGTGAGGAGAAAAAAAATGCAGAATTCTAGTCTTGGTGAGAGGAAGAAGATGAAGCTGAGTCATTGGGTCCATTTAGAAAGCCATTAGGGTGCATTTGGGCTTGTGAGCTCACGTCACATGATTGTGCCACCAGTTGAGCCTTTCTCTTGGATGTGTTTAGAAGTGGGCTTGGGCTCATTTAGAAGCCCAAAAGACCAACCACCCAAAACTCACCGTTTCACTTAATGATGTGGCATGAACTGCTGGTGAATTACATTGAGGCCTCTTCACTCTTTCAAAATCGGAATAACTTTAATCTCTCCTTAGAATTTACTTTTTTTCCTTTAATTGACCAAAATTACTGCAATGCCCCTAAAACTCCATAAATACCTGAAACACTTATTTACACATATTAAATACCTGATTTTACCCAAGGAACAAGCATAAAATAATTGGAATTGGGGACCTAAAAATAGTTATAGAAATGGTACGATTATCCATGCAAGGTCCACCAACGATGACACCTCTAAAAGGTTAACCACGAATGGACCTCCTTCATCCTTTACCTTGACAAAGTTAGGAAATTCTTGATCTTAACGGATTAATACCATAATTCTTCCTCTATCAACTCTCCTTTTCATCGCTGTGTCTTCTTCTACCACAAGGGTTTCACCAAAAAGCCATCCTAGCTTATTGAAGAAGGCCGAATTTTGGAACCTCATAAGAACACCTACACAGATAATCCATGCCATTCTTGACTTCAGTAAGATACTTTTTGACCACTTCAACATATTAGAGAACTTGTCATCCCAAAGAAACCTGTTGTTGACAAAACCGTCCCGCTAATTTCCGTCTCAAACGCCCATATGATGAATTTCTCCCCCAAGTATATTGAGGAGATATATCAAGCGGAATCAAATCAATATGTAGCTCATGCTTACCCACTATAACCTTACTATCTCTATATACATTTTCAACCACTAAAGATTTCCTAGTAGGTGTAGCCACTACCATACTACAATCTAGTGGTCTTAATTCTTTATCTACATATACCACAAAAGGTCAAGATACAAAGGAATGAGTGGATCCAGGATCAATAAGAACGTGAGCATCATGGCCAAAAGTAGTTAACATACCTGTAACAACAACTGGAGTGGTCTCTGCATCATGCTGAGTCAAGACAAAGACTCTTGCTTGAGTACGAGGTCTACCTAGCTGACCTCTCTGTTGGTTGCCTCCAACCACTGCCACACTAGCTTTAGTTTTCCTTGTAGTTATAGATCCTCTTGCTTGGGGTCCCTTCAGACCTTGAATTTGACCAGTGCCACCTGGCATTGGTTGAAAAGCTAACGTTTCTTTCATTACCTCTCTGGACTAATTTAGGGCAATCCCTTTTAAGATGTCTAGCCTGATATGCCCCAATAACACTCACCTTTATGATTCTTACCACATGTCTGACATAGGGACATCTACCTTTACCTATACCAGCACTCTATTGATGACTACCCATTGGTTGTTTGACTGATGCTTGACTAGAACCAGGTCTACGGCTCTGTTGATAGTTACTACTCTGTTTTGAAAAACCACTTTTTATCTTAGGCAATTTGTTATAAGAGCCTCCTACTGACTAGTTGCTACACTTATGTTTCTGTTGTTCGAATATGTGAGAATCATTAAGGCCTCTCACCACTTTCAATGCAACTTCAAATAACTTACCGAACTCAGTATGCCCAAAAGTAGTCACTATCGTTTTAATTTTTGATCAAAGACCATCTTCAAATTTTCTGCACTTATTTACTTCATATGTGACTACATATGGAGCAGCCCTCGAAAGTTCTGTAAATTTCTTCTCATATTCTTCTACTATCATAGATCTTTGCACCAGTTTGAAAAATTTAACTCTTTTCAAGTCTTGATAGAAACGAAGGTAGTAACGATCATGAAACTGCTTTTTAAAATCATCCCAAGTAATCCCTTCAGGAGTTCTTTGTTACACTGATGCCCACCAATCATATGCTTTTTCCTTCAGCAAAAATGTAACAAAAGAGACCTTATGTTCATATAAGCACCTCATAACCTCAAATACACGTTCCAGCTCATTCAACTAAGAACTAGCACTATCTCTAGTTCCATTAAAATTTGTAGCTCCCACTTTACGTGCACACTCAATAGTATTTTCTAGTACTCGCGTCTGGTGCTGAATAATGGTAGTCAAAAGTTCTACAATCCTATCTATTGATTCCTCTCTATATTCTAGTACCTGTGGCTGAGGTATATGTGGGTAAGGGTATGATTCTGCCTCATTTTCATCTTGATCATCATCCCTTTCAAGTGTTAAATTTTCACCCAGGTCTGCTACCGGTCTATTGCGTGGGCGGTCAACTTGACGCATGATGCTGATACAAAATAAAAAACTAGGTTTAATGCATGAAACTAAATGCAAACAATTATGCAATGGTCTAAAGAATCATAAACCTTGGCTCTGATACCAAGTTGAAATGACCCGCTCCGACTCCTCTCTTGAGTACGAGGGAGTCTTATGAGCTGCTCATATCTCTAACTAAATACAAGATTTTACTACTAAAGTGTCATAGAAAACATTGCTTTTATAGAAAGAATTTTTGTAAAATATAAAAACTGCATAACTTCTCATCTTTTATTGCATATTTTTGTGCATTGCAAAACTGGCTAGAAATAACCGACTAGCCAAAACCTGACCAGCCCAAAAACCAACCAGTTCAAAACCGACTTATCCGACCAGGCAAAATTGACCAGTCTGACCATGCATCTCAAAATATATACATCATATGAGATAATCAAAATGAATGATTCTTCTACTTCATGATGTCATAGAGTGGCCCACCTCAAAACTTAAGGATCCCACAAATCGAGCAGCTACCTAGAAAAAATGTTTTAAAAGTAAAGGGGTGAGCACTGACATCCAGTGAGTGAATGAAAACCTTTAAAAACATATGTGTTTTCTTCTAAACAAGCTTTCTCAATATGCATAAAATAATGCACGCTTGATAACACTGTAACATACCAATAATATCATAAACATAACAAAAACACATTTAATAAATTGATATACATATCTTTCTGATCAAATACAATATATAATTTATAAGATCTAAGTCTACACCAAATTAGTACCTAGGGGAAATCTTCCATATGTACATCGAATTACTTCAAAAATACGCAGAGCTAGGGGTAACATGTGTCATACACATGCGGAGCGACTCTGATTCATCTTACATTTGTCATACATATGCAGAGCGACTCATCTGACATACACATGTGTATAAAGGACCTAAAAGCCAACAATAACAATAATTTGGAAAGGGTACAGATATGGTGCTTTTATAAAATCAATCATAATCTCTTCTCAACATATGTTAAAAATAATGTCTAATATTTATGATTTACTAATCATAAGCATATAAACATACTTTCAGTTCTCTGTATAATCGCAATAAATCATGAAAAGAAATCAAACACTTAAAATGATTTCCATGCAAACAATTTTAAACACAGAACTTGAAAACGTTTGAGTTAAGAGTAAAACTAGAAACATTTTCACTCACAACTTAGATTTTAAGCTTTAATTCGGACCAAGTACAATGTGTTCCTCTGCTTCCTCTTCTCCCCCTAACAATTGCACAAAAACCCAAATAGAATCTGTGAAATCAAAGAAGAATTCAACCCAAAATCTGAAAATATCACAAGAGAACTAACTTCTTTCCCTCTTTCCTTTTCTTCTTCTATTTTCTTCCGTTGAATTCTAGTTCTTTCTAGCTATGATATCCTGTTTCTGTTCTTGCCTTATATATATATATATAACATCTAAAGCTATCCAAGCACACGACTGTCTGTCAACAATACAGACTGCAAAGGCTTACTCACCTGTTCTCTTTTTTGTTTCAAGTTTATCTTTTTTTATTTTTATTTTTTTAATCGGGATCCCTCAATTTTAGGCCTTTATTGGACCCTGAATGGTTTGGACCTTACATCCAATGACCTAATAATGTATCACTTTTCAAATTATTTAGTATTACATTTTTTTTCGTTGTCAAAATTACTTAAAGAGATATACAATTAAAAATAAAAACCTCTTATATAAAATGAATTCTAATAAAATCCCACGTACATTCACTTATAACTTTTGCTTGAAAAAAAAAAATCTCTTAACTTTTAAACCATAATAATTTCCAAAAAAAAAAATTCCATTTCTTTTTAAAGGAGGAGAATTGTTTTTCTCTTTAGAGTTCTCCCTACAAAGATAAAGGAGTTACACTACTACAAAAAAGTTGAAAGACATCGGTTATTTTACATGCAAGACATTGATTTTTAAAGATTTTTCAAGATTTTGTAACCGATGTAGATTTGAGTGATGTAGAAAAAAAAAAAAACGCGATAACGACCTTGGTTTTTAATTGATGTAATTGATTTAAAACACATCGGTTATATATAAAATCGACGACATAAGACTGATGTATTATGAAAATTAATCCTCCCATCCGACCGCTCCATCTCTGATAATAATGACAATTAATTGTTATTATGATGAATTGAACTTGAATCCTCAACTCAAAGTGGTAAGTCTTTACCGCATGACTACAAGATTTGATTTGTTAACAATTGCACAATATTTATATATAACCTATATGAGTTGTTAGAAAAAAAAAAAAAAAAACTTGTTTGATAATTTTAAATATACTCAACTAATCAAAATTCTAATTTCTACTACAGATATATATTAAAAAGTATTTATTGGAAGATTTAATAAAATTATATTTTTTTAAACATATATAGTCGAGTTATGAGTCTATACTCTATAGGAGACTAGTGACATCAATTGTAATAAGCATGATTTGAAATAACTTTCACTACAGAGAAAATATTTCTATACATCTTGCAATTTAATAAACAAATGTAAGACTCAGATGCCTAATTTATATGGTAATTGAATTATTAACATGTCTTTTAGTATGAAACAAGAGGCTGCAAAAATAAATAAACAATTTTTTAAAATTATTTTTTTGAAATTTTTTAAAATAAATGATATAAAAGTAAATTTATTAAATTTAAAGTTTACTTATCCAATTTTTTTTTTTAATAATATAACTATCGGTAATTAAATTTATTATTTTAAAATTACTAATATTTGACAATGTAAAGATACTGGTTATTTAAATAATATATAACAAATTAAAACTTATACATGTTTGTTTATCTATAATTATTTAAGAGATCGGTTTTAAGGGAAACCTATATCTTATTGTAAAATGAATCCATATCGGTTTGCCCAAAAACCGTTGTCTTTTAAAATTGCAATATTTAAGAAATCATTTTTGTATGAACCCATGTTTAAAAGTTTTTTTTTAAAATATCGGGTTGTTCAAAAACCGTTGTCTTTCCAAATCGTAATATTTATTATTTAAGGCATCATTTTTGTATAAACAGATGTCTAAAAGTTTTATTTTATTTTTATTTATTTATTTATTTTTAATCGGTTACCTTAAAACTAATGTTAAGAACCGATCGTCTTTTAACATTTTTGTAGCGGTGGTTAATAGGTTTTCATATCCCGTTTATTTTCTTTGGTAAATGCAGTTGGTTTGTTCTAATTACTTTTAATTTGGTTGTGGATACTACTTAAGTTGAAAAACTTTGCGAATCCATATCTGAATCTTTATATGATGATGTTGGATGGGCGATCAGTACTGCTTTTGATATGCAGTCAAACACAAGGTATGTTTTTGGTGAAAATTTAAAATACTAAAAAAAAAAATAAAAAATCCTTTCTCTGTTTTCATTTTATGTATATTGCACACACAAATTCTGTTTACTGTCTCAAAAGCTCATTCAACATTAAGTTTTTTTTTTTATTTTTTATTTTTTTATTTTTTCTTTCATTGTTATCATTTTTTTTTTTTTTTTCCTTTTCATTGTTATCAAATTTTTTTATCTTATGTAAATAAGAGTGGGCTTAATTCAAGTGTCTTTAAATTTTTCACATTTCGGATATTTTACTTTTCTATCTTCACTCGAAAATGAGTAGTAATTTTATAATGGAGGGGGACTTGTTTATTTTTCCTTTTCTCTTTCAAGATGAAATCAGAAAAAAAAAAAAAAAAATTCTACTTAAAATTAGAGAGCGCCAAGGTGTATTAAGTTTTAAAAAATAAATAAGAAGGATAGCTTAGAAATAAATCCGAAAATTTAAGAAAACCAATTAATTTTATATAATTAAACCAAAATTTTTGAAGTAGGTATTATTAGGTCAATAGAAGAGTGCCTGCCAATAGCACCACTCTACCAAAAATTATATTTAGAAATCAAGCCAACAAAAAATTTACTCTTAATACAGTGTTCAAAACAAGCCAAAGTGATATTTTTTGAAGTATTACATTATAAATTCAGGGTTTTTTTTGGGAAGAAAAGGATTCAAACCTGTAATCTTGTGGTGCAAGTGTGAGGGGTGTACTACTGAACCAACCTCTCGTCTAGCCAAAGTGAATTTTGTGCACAATGCATTTCCATATTGTCACTTTGTAATTAAACAAGCAAAATTATAGACACCTCAAAAGAAGCATTTTATGGCAGCATTTGCATGATTCTCTCTACGTGTAAACAAGCTCCGGCCATCAAATACAGAACCGTTGCCACACACACCACCATCAAAGAACCAGAAACATGTTACAAACATGCAAACTCACCTATAAATTACTTCCTTACCACCGTCTTTTCTTCTCACCACAACTGCAATGGCAAGACATACATCCATAACTGCTATCCTGGCGGCTACCATCCTTCTCCTCGCAGCCACCAGCCAACGCTTTCAGGACCACCATCTCCACCGTTGAGATTGACGAGGCCACAAACCAAAATTCCCAGTAGATCGAGTTGCCGTGAAGAAATTCAAAGCAAACACGCTTGGTCCTGCGGGCTTTACATAACAAGATCTCCGTTCAGAATAGCGTACCACACGATGTGCTGTGTGGAAATGAAAAGGCTGGACGTTGAATGCCAATGCGAAGCATTGGGGGAATTAATACGGCAAGTCAAGGTTCAGGCCGAGGGAGGGGTGGATATGCAGGATGTGTGTATTGCAACTTACGACAGCGCTGCAAATTTCAATCTGCCTCGCTCTAGAATATATGTTTCATGTAATGAAACCATGCAGCTCAATAAATGTCACTACCTCCAGTAGTGTTATATATTGGTAATGAGAGTGACAAAAAATAGTTAAAATATCACACAGCTAGTGTGGTATGGCTACTCTAGTCTCAAGAATAAAATCACGATCTTTTATATATATATATATATATATATTTTTATTGGCATTCGATGCAGGAGAAGAAAGCTTAAATATAGCTATCAATAAAACGAAATTCGGTCAATTTCGATTTACACCAATTTTACACACTGAATTTTACATATCAACATGTAAGTATGTAATTTTAGCATTTATGCATGTAATTTCAGGGTCGAAATATGAAGATTTAAGCATGATATTGAACATTTATGAAGTACTTTTGAGTGGGTAAACAATATCAAAATTTGCGTATACACAAATTGTTTTGGCGTTGAGAACAAAATTTTAGAAATAAGATAAAATTTGAGAGAGAGAGAGAGAAACGAGAATGAATGAGAGACTAGAGAAAGAGAGAAAAAAGAGAAACCTAATGGAGGGTGCGAAGAAAGTTTCAAAGATAGCTAAGATTTTTTTTAAATTTTTTTTTAATTTTATTATTATTATTTTTTTAAGAGAAAGAAGTACAAACTCATGAAGATGAAGATTCAAGTTATTATAACTAACTAGTGTATCAACATGTGCGATGCATGGGCTTTGTGAAAAATATTTTATCGTGCCGTATAGTTATAAAATTGATAAAAGATTTTGCTACTATGCTCGAACTCATGTATAGTTGAAAGTGTGAAATGCTTGTGTTTCTTTATTTGCTTTTTCGTTATACCAATTATATAAAAATTAAATACCGAAAAGAATTGAAAAAGACTAAAAAATAATATTTTAAAATATTTCTATTTTTTTTTCTTTTGGTAACCGGAGTTTTTCCTTAACATAATGCAATAACACTAGGTCAGGCAGAAACTAAATTACCAACATTAAAATTGAAAGGAAACAAAGTAAGCTATAACATTTTATATAAATTAACGGTAACCATAGATAAAAAATATTAATGGTGCATTGAAATTATAGAATTGATAATCAACAAATTAAAAGTAATTAATATTTAGGATCAATTCATCTTTGTTCTTTGTATTGTTGTGTTGAAATTTTTTTTTTTTCCCAGATCTAATTATCATCCATCTATATTTGATCTATTTTTGCTTTCTTTGCTCATCAAAAGTCAAAACTATTGCCAAAAAAAAAAAGAGTTCAACATAGGTAATTAACAGAAAAATAAATATGGAAAACCAACTAAATACACACACAAGAAAGAGGTGAATGAGGAAATTACATATATTGCAAACTAAAAACCAATAAAATCTTGTCATAAGTCCTGCTATAAGTCATATTGTCATGAAATAAATGACAAAAAGACAAAAATCTAAGATATGTTACTTTCAAAATATAAGAAAAAAAAATCTAATAGATACTTCACTCTATACTCTGTAAATTGAATATTTTTTAAAAAAAAATGTTAAATGAAGAAGAAAAAATTATAAAATGATATACATTTAAGTGTGAGTATTGGATATATGCAGAAATACATAAATATGAAGGCAAACATATTGACAAAAAAATGAAGAACAAATGAGTTTGATTTGATTTTCACTTATAAATAGGAAATGAATAACCGAGAGAGATGTGGAGAAATATGAAATGGGCTAGAGTGAATGCAAAGAATGTGAAAAGGTTACGGTGGTATCAAAACACATAAATTACATTAAAATTAATCTTATTTATTTCACCTTAAAAAATGGAAATGTTACATTGAAATGAATCAAAACACATAAATAACATCAAAATTAATCTTATTTGATTCATCATAAAAAATGGAAATGTTACAATGAATATTTTTAATTAAATATGAGCTTTTCTCATCTGAATAAAATAAAAATTAATATGATTAATTAATAAATAAATATTAATGTCTTTGAAATTTCATGGTAAATTTAATTAATAAATATAAAAGTATTTTGAAATTACCTAGTAAATTAATTAATTCATATATATATATATATATTATAACATGATAAATTAATTACTTTTCAAAAAATTTAACTATTTAATTAATAAATAATAATATCTTTTAAAATTTCGTAGTAAATTTAATTAATAAATATTAATATCTTTTACCTATTAAATTAATTAATTTATACATATTCAATATGATAAATTAATTACTTAATATCAAAAAAGTAAATCAAATATGATAACGTGAGTAATATTAATATTATTAATAACATTTCATATGATTATATATATATACACATGTGATATTATGATTATATGTATGTATATATATGATATTTATAATAGCATTGTTTAAATGATATGTGACAGTCTTGGTTGAAAGTAGCTATTTTTATTATATTATTTTATATGATAATATGATTTAAAAATATTATTTATTAAACTACTCTAGACTATTTTATATGAATATTAAATAAATGAAAAAAAAAAAACAATTTATTTAACATTAAGTAGATGCTACATGTGGTTTCCTCATGAGAAATAACTACTTTTATAATACGATATATGATACTATAATTCTATATGAATATTAAATAAATGAAAACAATACAATTTATTAATAATATTAAATAGATACCACATGTCTTTTCCTCATCGGAAGTAACTGTTTTTATATCAGATATAATATAATATGATATGATACATGTCAACTTCTAGTTAAAAAAAGTTATTATTATATTATTATATATATGATTATATAGCATTAATTAATATGACACATGTAGTTAAAAAAGGTTATTATTATATTATTATATATGTTATATATGATATAATCTTATTATTATTTTTGTAAGCATTAATTAATATGATATATGATATGATATTGTATTGATTTAAAAAATAAAAAATTAATAATATTTATGATCGTTACTTATTGCAACCACATTAAAAGTAGAAAAAAAAAATATTATTAGTATATTATATATTATATATGTTATATGATATAATATATGATTTAAAAAAAATATTAATAACATTTATGATCGACAAGTGTCGCAGCCATATCAAAAGTAGAAAAAAAGTCTAATATTATTATATTATATATGATATATGATATGATACAAAAAAATTAATAACTTTTATGATCGACATGTGTCGCAACCACATCAAATGTAGAAAAAAGTCTATTATTATTGAGTAATGCTAAGCTTCCTAAATTTTTTCCCCAACTTCCTTCCTAAATGGTTTTGGCACGTGACGTGTCAACATCATATTACTCACAACATAATCTCATGATTTATAAGATGTTGACACGTCACATACCAACACCATTTGGGAAGAAATTGAAGAAAAAATTTGAGAAGCCTAGCATTACTCATTATTATTATATTATATATGATATGATATATGATATATGATTTTAAAAATTTTTAAAAATTAATAACATTTATGATAGCCAAGTGTCACAACCACATTAAAAGTAGAAAAAAAAAGTCTATTATTATTATTATATAATATATGATATGATAAAAAAAGTTAATAACATTTATAATCGCCACTTGTTGCAACCACATCAAAAGAGAAAAAAGGTATATTATTATTATATTACTAGTTTGTCAACCCGTGCGATGCACGAGCTTTGCAAAAAATATTTTATTATAGTTAGAAAAATATAATAGATAATTCACTTCAACCTATAAGATAAGAAAAAATATATATTCTTAAGATCTTAGATATGTGTTGGCTTGATTCCATTGCAAAACTTTTTTTATTATTTTTATTTTTATTTTTTTATAATGGTTAGTTGTTTAGGTGATTCTTGGTGAAAAGAAGCTTCAAAAGAGAAAAACAACTTCTCATACAAATAACGTCTTCAAGAGAAAAAGCGCTTATGGATGCTAAGGTATCAAGTTACTTCTTTCTCTTCCAAGGCGTAAGCGCACATATACACGATTCATACATGTGTGTCCCTGTATCATTGTGCAAATATTTGGTATAACACATTCAAACACTTGATAGAGTATGCATATGCATTGATCTCATATTGTCAAGCATTGTAGAATTGCATGTTCTATGACTATCTCTAGGAAATAGCATACTTGTGTGACATTGTGTTTATTTGTTTGTGTTTCTTGTATTTTGAACTTGAACATGATCTTAAATGATTCCTTGTTGAGTTTCGGTCATTTTAGTTACTCACTCATTAGGTTTTGTGTGCAAACTAGGAAGCTATACTACTTTACGTTCTCATTCATTGAGTTGTCTTCGTCATCATATTCCAAGTTGAATTCTCAATCTTTTGTCAAAGTTTCATAGTCATCCTTACGCGTGAGGGAGTCACGATTCTTAATCCGAAGACGGGTTCGAAATCGGAGTTTGAAGGCTCAAAAACAGTCGAAGAACGCGAGAGGCGCGCAAGGGAAACTTGCTTGGCCAAAGGCCAAGCAAGAAGGGCGCGTGAGGTGGCCGTGAGCCTCATGGCTAGGCAGCCTTTCTACCCCCGTGAACCTTATGCGCCCGGTCGAAGAATGCGAGAGGAGCGCAAGGGAAACTTGCTTGGCCAAAGGCCAAGCAAGGAGGGCGCATGAGGTGGTCGTGAGCCTCATGGCCAGGTAGCCTTTCTACCCCCGTGAGCCTCATGCGCCCCTCACGGGGTGCTAAGGTGGCTCGAGCAAATTGGTTGCCCGTTTTCCCTCTCTCACTCTTTTAAATACTCTTATCCTTCCCTCCAAACTTATGTGAAGAAAATTTGAAAAAGAAAGAAGTGCATAAATTTTCTCTCAATTTTTGATTTCTTGTTTTGATCATAACTCTCTCATTTCAACTCGAAATTGAGTGATTCAAAAGCCAAAAATATTGGTTTTGAAGAGAGATACAAACCCCAAGCAGTTTCAGAGTCAAATGAGCTCGTGATTTTTAGCAGCAAGTTGATTTCAGTCCGAGTCTCATCTTTTGTATGTGAAACATATTCTTCTCATTTTCTCTTTTGATCATCTGTTTTAATTGATTGATGAAATGTGTTAAGAATGATGTTAGTTCATACTCTAGGGTTGTTTAATCTATTGTTTGTTGAGTTTTAGCTTTGTGATTTCATTTGAACATATATTATCTATACTTGGTTAATCTTGAAATTGAATCTAGAAATGATATATATGATGTGCCTCATGATATTTTCTAGGTTTAATTTCATGATTTAAGAACTAAGATTTTTGTGTGATACAATGAATATTCTAATCTTGTTCTTATTGGCTCACATGCTTTAATTTCTAGATAGATTTGTGATTGTGTGTTTAAAGCATATTCTAGATCGTCAGTAAGCATGTACATAGAGCTTGATTGATCATCTTGCTTTATTTGACTTGTGTTTGCATCATTTGCATCACTTAGATCATTGCTTTGTGGAAAGGTGATCGGACGACAAATGTACCTAATTAAGGTTCCTCTTTCCTAGCTTTTGTTCTCGTTTTCAAGCACATTTTTGTATATTATGTGTTTTTTGAGCCATGTGTAGGTACATTTTCCTTACATTTGGTGTTTGAGCTTAAAGTCAAGATTGGGAGGTCAAACCAAGCAAACAATGAGAATTAGAAGCCATTCAAAGTTGTTACGGCCTCGCCGTTGACCCAAACTGCGGTGTGATCCATGGTCACCAAGGAAAGCATTCTGTGGTGGATCCACCACTGAGCCAGAACACGATATTAAGACTGCGGCACTGGTTAACTCTATTTTCCAAAGCTTAGGGGCTAATATTATATAAGTGTGTGCTGAATGATCAACTTGCGGAGGCCATAACTTCCTCCTCAAATAAAACAACAATGAGATTTACATATATTTAGAAAGCCTTAGATGTCTAGTTTCTAGAACATTTGACGGATTGCAATTCCGGGCTTTTCAGAAGAAGTTATGCCTGCTTGAGTGACTAGTGTGTGAAGCTAAAAATTCCACTAGTGTTCATGGCATAGGACCATGGTGACTAAACTCAGTCACCTTACCCACTCACCTGAACCTCTGCCCAAATCATGGCAAGTGGCCATGGCGACAAAACCACTCGCCACAACACTTGCCTTGATGCCTAAAAAGGGCAAAATTGTCCTTTTAAGCCCAAATTTGTCCCAAAACTTACCCTAACTATAAATACACCTCTTTGCCTCTTCTTTCATTAGAAACCCATGAAATTCTTCACCTCTCTTCACTCTATCTTTATCTTATTCCCTAAATCAAGAGAGAGAGAGAGGTTTTCAAGGATACATGGAGGATTTTCCTCTATGGATCTTCACCATATCCATTTTCTATACATCTTCCATCACATTTGAGAGTAGATTGCAAGGAGAAATGAGAGGTCTTGGACCAATTTCGAGCTAGGGATTCATGGAGAACTTAGAATGATTTCTTTAAGGGGTGTCTCCTTTAAACTCTTCTCTTTGTATTTCTTGTTTTCTCTTATGTGTAATCCCCACTTAGGAAATATTGTAAACCTATATTTGTGCTCATTTATGTTATGATTGTTCTTAAATCCATTTGGGTTTTGATTTGTTCTTATTATTATTGCATAATCTCTTATCTTGATATACATATGTGTGGAGATTGAAAATTGATGTGTATTCATGGATGAGATTAGGAGTAGATTAACTTAATATGTAGGAGTAGTTGTAATCAAATATCCCATTTGTGTGTGTATGTCTTTGGAAGGTCGAAATGCCTTGTTTTGATGGGTTTGAGTGTATGTGGGTTAGGATTGTACCTCTATGGATGACCTTCCAGGTATATTCTTAACCACTTAGCTCTAAAATAATGGATGAAACTTGTTTTATGCATGACCGTGCTAGAATAAGTTTTGGCTCTATGTTCATGAGCTTAATGGGTCTTTGACCTTAAGACACATGCTCTTACATGACCTTTGGGGAGTAAGAATAGATTTTGGTTTCCTTAATCAACGAATAATTCTTAATAATAGATGATTTGGTTTCGGAACTCCTTAATCGTCAGAACGAGCTCATAACTTGAATTGGATGAACTTAATGGCTAACAATCAACTAGGTGTGCACTTGTATTTGGTGAACTAATAAGTACCTTGTATGCCCACAATCCTATATCTCTCCAAACCACCATTTTATTATTTGTCTTTTTAAACACCATTCTTACCATTTCATATTCTCTTTGTTTTTATTTGCATTCTTTTCTTTACATTTCTACACACACCACACCGCAATATGAATACACCTCACACACACCATTCTCACCACATCCACATTCTATTTACATGCTTCCAATAAACACTAGAACTCGATACGGTCGACAGAACACACCTATATGTGGATAATACCCTTGCTTGTTGCTATACTAGTCTCTAGTCATTTGCACTAACAAGGTGAACTTTAAAAATAAATGTTTTGACATACAAAACGGCACTTGTCAAAAGGTTGAAGTCTCTTGTTAAGGTGAGTGAAGCCTTAACTTGAACAAGAAGACTTGGCTAGGAAAGTGTTCCGAATAGCCAAGCACGGAGTCTTAGTTAGGATCAAGGGATCCGGATAACTAAGCAAAAGTCTTAGCTAGGAGTTTGGTACTCCAGATGGTTGAGCTAGGGAAGCTTGACTAGAATCTTTGTGATCTAGATAGCTAAGCAAGGAAATCTTCCTAGAGACTTGATAGTCTTGGATAGGAAGTTGCTTTCTAAAGGTGTAGGACACACTTTGGATAGAGAGTAGACTAGGTGGTTCACTAGACCCGAAGGTAGACTAGGAGTTGATAGCTTGGGGTGGATATCATGTGTTGATAGCCTTGAGTGTGTAAATCTTTTTTCATCATAGTGAATTGCTTTGTTGGTGGTTATGGTTATCAACCCATGGATGTTTCCTCTTTGAGGTTTTACTACGTAAAAACAATTGTGTCATTTTTCATTTTTATGTTTCTTTATCTTCCATATCATGTATTGATTGCATCACTTGGATATTGATTTCCGCATGTGTTGATTCAAACAATAAAATTGTTAAGACACATCAAGTGTGCATTTCATTCTTGTACTTGAGAAATTTGAGTTTGGAAGAAGGGCCTATACCTATTCCCCCCCACCGCTCTACGTATATATTACACTACATCTCTTAAGAGAATTTCACTAATACATAATTCATTTTAAACCCCATAAAATTCAACATATTTTTTTAAAAATCTAAATGAAGAAGAAAAATATACATATATGTGTAAGTTGATACATGCAAAAACATACAAATATGAAGGCAAGCATATGGAAAAAACAAATTGAAGAACACATGGGTTTGGTTATGTTGGAAAGTTATAATATAAAATATAAGGTAATACCAATTTCAACTGCAAACAACTTGAATTAAAAATAGAGCAAAAATCAACACCAAAATAAAAATGTGTTAGATTCCTGGGAAATTATATTACATTAAAAAAATTAATATACATCATACAGTATGATTCATACATATGTAAATAGCAAGTATTAACATAATTACAAATTAAAGAGAAAGGCAGAAAAAAGAGACAACATACCAGCTGTTTAAAATTCACAAATCATAACCTGGTGAGTAAGAGGATCAACCTTTAGATAGCCAAGAATTACTCAGAAACAACCACAGCTTTTATAAATTTATGACTTATTAGTTATTGTTCAAAGAAGCATACCAAAAGGTTTGGGGGCTTCAAATCCCTATGGCAATTTCCAGGAACAATGTGAATATATGACAACCTTGTAAAAACTAAAAACAAAACCAAATGCTCACGATTTATACAAATAAACATACCACAATGTGATTTCAAATCAGAAATTAATATAAAACATTTTTTTTTTTGCAATTTATATTATTGCTAATCTTTGAACTACTATGAAATTGCTTGGGATTGGATTGTAAATGGTTTTTAAACTTAAAATAACAAAAACAAAAACAAAAAGGTGTACCTTAATTGATGGGTTTGTGAAAAGTATCGTAAATTCTTTCAAATCCTTGAGATATTAGTGTTCTTAAATCACAACTTTCCAACACTAATGGTCCATACGAAGAAATCTCATGCATGAAGCTAATTGACACCTCAATTTTATTAGAAACTCTCAATCAAAACTAAAAAAAAGACTACAGTCTACAACACATAAAACAAAAATCATTGATAAGATATTGTATTAAAGTTTTCTACGTCTCTATATATAAAGGGTGTCAGTCACCAACTATATATGCAAACGAAAAGACAAAAGTCAATCTAAGAAAGATAGGCATGTGGGGATAACTCTTTTGTACGCACTTGGTGAGTTACATCATGTTTCCCTTTGCACAGGTTTCTTCTACGATTTCTTTCTTTGGTCTAATCGTCTCTCTCGTCTAGTTTCCTCATCTATTTCTTGACGTTCCCGTGAGTATGGAAACCCCAATTGATAGATTTGTTTTCTCGGCACAACCATCCCCTTCTAGCAAGTCGATTGAAGTTTCTGCCCAAAATCTGGAGAGCATTGGCACTACTAAACGTGCCAGATCATATTTCGATACTCTTGGCCGTAACGATATGATCAACGATACGGTAAGGAGAGAAGCCACAAATAGCTTCAAATTGAAGCTTATGAATATGGTGAACCCTAGTTCTTGGTCTGGTTCTGGTAATCTGAAAGAGAAACTCAAAATTGATAGTGAGGACATCCGAATTACAGAGGCTCCTAATGGCCCGATGATGTCCCTCTCAGCTAAATTGAAGGAGAAATTGCAAAAACCTTGAGTGAATGCTTTGATTTTGAAGACTATGGGACGTGCCCACACTTTGAATTTTATGATTGCCAAACTTTCGCATAAGTGGTCTTTGTTAGGACAGTGGCAACTCACAGATCTTGGGGAGGGATACTTTGTTGTTCATTTCTAGGTGAAAGAAGATCTGGAGTATGTGCTAACTTACGGTCCCTAGTTCATTGCTAATCAATATTTGGTGGTGTAAAGATGGAGGCCAAATTTTGTTCCAGGTGAAGATGTTATACAGAGTATGCCTATTTGGGTGAGGTTGTCCAAACTTCCCATGGAATAAATGGATTCAGATTTACTCTGGAACATAGGCGAAATGTTGGGATAAATGTGTAAAGTTGATCCTGTCACTTTGAATCAAGCCCGGGGTAGGTTTGCCTGGATTTTTGTGGAGATTAACATATCTAAACCCATGGTAGCTACTCTCAATATTGATGGAAGGTCTATTAAAGTGGAAAGGAAGACCCTGTGGTTAACAACATCAGCATAAAGACGTCTGATAAAGAAACACCTGTTTATGGTCCTTGGCTCTTAGTTTCTTATGGTAGGCAGAATAACAAAGTCTCAAAAGTGAAGAATGGTAGGTTTGGAAATGGCAATGTTAGTGGTTCAGAGTCATTTAGATCTATTGCGAAACATACTGGGAATGAGATTGTTAATGACAGAAAGGCTGATAATGGGTCTGCAGCGTTGGTGGAGGGTAAAACTGACTATGTGAAGCATAGTAACAGTTCCAAGAATGCTAGGGGTTTTGTTTTGAAGTTGAAGAAAAGCAGTGGCTCCAGGTTTGACATTTTGAGTGAGGACGTGGATATTGTTATGGCTGAGGAGGGGGAAAATCAAGCAACAAAGAAGTGGGTATCAATAAGAACAAAGGGAAAGCTGTATTGTTAGAGGTAACTAATCAAAAAAATCTTCAGGGCAAGAAACCACCCAGAATTCTTTCTCAGAGTAGTAAGAGGTGCCAAAGAAGGTAACCCTTTTAGTTTCTTGCTTTGGTCCTATAGATGATGTTCGCAGGGATGTAAACATATCGTTGAAACCTTTTGATATGGCTAGTGATTATCATCCTCCCAGTTGTACGTCCTTGGAGTTAGATTATGAGGGATTTGATAATGCAGCAGTCCTTCAACAACTACATAAAGATGTTGTCGATTTTGAAGGTCAGGCGCTTGCTATGAGTGGGGATAATGTTTGCCAGAATACAAAGACTCCGAGTGTGCCAAGTTCGATTGGGAATAGGTTTGATATGGTGGCTTCTGAACTTGAAGAGGCTATGGTTGTGATCTCAAAATAGAGATCCTTTCCCTCTTTCCTTGTCATGATTTGTGTATGGAAAGTGAGAGGAGCTCGGAAACAAACGTTTTCTAGGAATATAGCTAATATTCGTAGATTACATAATTTTGAGATTTTGGCAGTTCTTGAACCAAGAATCAGTGGCTCAAAGGATTTGTGGGTCATTGATAGAATAGGTTTCTCTAAGAATTTTATTGGGGATGCAAAGGGATTTTCAGGGGCTATTTGGTTTCTATGGAATGAGAGTAAAGTTCAGCTTCATGTGATTGCAAGTTCTAGGCATAGTGTGACAGCCTTGGTTAATAATAATGATGGTTTTTGGATCCTTACGGTGGTGTATCCGAACCCTTGCATCACCATTAGGAGGTTGCTCCAGAACTACCTAGATGTTATCAGAGGATGTTTTTCCTTGTCGTAACTGGTGGATGGAGACTTTAATGAAATCATTAATAATTCTGAGAAGAGAGGAGGAAGATTCAGTTCTCTAACAGCGGGTTTGGTGACTGGATTGATAGAAATAATCCGGTGGATATGGGTTTTCTGTGTCCTAAGTTCACTTGGATGACTAAGAGAGGGATTGGTGAGGATATTTGGGAAATGCTTAATAGAGCGCTTTGCTCGATGGATTGGAGAGTCAAATTTGGGGATGGGTTTGTTAGACATCTTCCTAAAATTATGTCAGATCACTGCCCTATTTTTATTCATCTTCATAGTAACCACGTCCCTAACATTACTACAAGTCTTTCAAGTTTGAGGCAATGTGGCTGAAACATAAAGACTTTGAAGAAATTATTCGAAATAGTTGGAAGACTTAAGGTGATTCGGTTTCTGACAAAATCTAGAATTTAACAAGTATTCTCAAGAGCTAGAATAAAGAGAAGTTTGGTAATATTTTTCATAATAAGAGAAGACTGATAGCCAGGATCTAGGGGATTCAATTTAGTCTTAGCAATAACCCTTCTCTTTTTCTTTCCAATCTTGAAGAGAATCTTTTGAATGAGTATAAGGCAATCCTAGAGCAAGAGGACATTTTTTGGCAACAGAAATCAAGAAATTGCTGGTTTAAGGAAGGTGATAAAAACAACAAATTTTTTCATCTTTCTACTGTTATCAGAAAAAGAAGAAATAAGATTGAGGGTCTGAAGAAAATAGATGGTTTGTGGACTGGGGATATTGTAGAGATGAAGAATGAGGCAGTTCAGTATTTCCAAGATCTTTTCTTAGAGAGACAGAGCACTAGTTTGTATTCTCAATTGCCTATGTTTTTCCCTAAACTTAGCAAGAGAGAGGTGTCCATCATTGGTATGACGATCACTGAATCTGAAGTAAAGCAAATTGTGTTTAATATTGGGGAGATTAAGGCTCTTGGGCCAGACAATTTTCCAGCTATTTTTTTCCAAAAGTTTCGGAACACTTGCAAGACTGAATTGATGAACCTAGTTTCAGATTGCTTTAGAAGAGGGTGCATTCCTAGCGAGGTTAATAGTACCTTAATTTGGCTTACTCCTAAAGTGCCTAACCCTGTCAGTTTGTTACAGTTTAGACCTATAAGTCTATGCAATTTGTCTTATAAGCTCATTAGTAAGATTCTTAGAAAATAAGTATATCGTGCGTCTAATACAACCTAGAGGGGGGGGGGGGGGTGTGAATGGATTGTTAATCGATTATTACCAATTTTTCTATTAGTCAATATTAACATATAAAAACTCAAACACGCAACAAAATAAATCAAGTGTAAAATGCGAAAATTAAAGAACATTTGATTTTTACATGGAAACCTTCAATAAGGAAAAACCACGGGCTGTTATGTGTGCCACACACGGTCACCGAAATCCACTATATGAATAAAAGGTTACACCCTCAAGCGATACATAGACTCTCACCCTAGACAACCTTAGGCTATGGACACTACCACTCACCAATCTTGGTTCAATCCCTAGTGATATCCCCCAATCACTACTCTTGGTGTGAGCACCTTTTACTCTACTCTACGGGACTTTTATAATGGCACTTGACCAATTGCTTGCCAACCAATCTTTGGTTGCAAGACTTCACTTGCTTGTGAAACTTCACCTAGAAGCCACAAGACTTTGACTCATGAAGAAAATAACAAGTCTAAGTGTATATCACAATGATGCTTAAATGTAATGAGTGCTAGACTAAACACTATATGCTTAACTAGATGTTATAATGCAAATCAACATCCTAGTTATCAACAAAGCCTACATGCAGATACATGAGGTGTCAATTAGTTGTAGAGATTTCTAACAACCTAATTGTCAACAAACAAAGCCAAACCAACCTAAGTTGTCATTAACATGGAAAGGACAATAAATATGCAATTAACAAATGCAATCAATGAGTCCTAATCAACAATGTCTAAATGCAAAGCATATAGACTTAGCTAGATGTTATCAATCACAAAACAATCCTAGCTATCAAACAATGTCAACATGTCCGTACATGTGAACTCAATTAGTTGTAGAGAATTTCTAACAACATAATTGTCAATGAAATGCACATGAACATTCAATAGAGTTTGACTAGATAAATAAACATTTGTCTATCCACCTAATCAACAATCAATTCCACAAGAATATTCAAGGCTTAGCTTTTAGGCAAAAATGACCCAATCAATTAAGCTATCAAAATATAAACCCAATCATGTTATCAAGACTCATAAATATATGCAATAAATAGAGTCTTGGTATTTAATCATGCAATAAATACCTAATCTAGAGTATGAAGAGCATTAAATGACATTCAAAGAAGTTCTAGCTTACCTAGTCATGAAATAATAAAGACTCATGCTCAAATGATGTTCAATAATGCATGAAGAAGATGGGTGTTGGGTTTGGAGAGTCAATCAAGCTTTCATGAAGCTTTCTCTCTCAAGAAATATCTCTTTCTCTCTCTAGAAAATAAATTCTATCTCTAGAAATCTCTATTTCTCTCTCTAGCCACGTGTTGCAATCACATTAAAAGTAGAAAAAAAGTCTATTATATATATATATATATAAATTTAAATGAAACATTTAATAACATTTATGATTGATAATTCTTATTTCTACACTAAGTGTAACCCCTTTATTTTTGTCTTTTACGCTCAATTCCTGGGTAAAACCATGTTTTTAACGGCTTAAATAAGTGTTTCAGGATTTCTTCCAACAGAGGGGCTTATTTGTAAATTTATGAAAATTCTGGGGTACAAACGTAATTTCTAAAAGTCATTTCGGCGCCCTTGTATGTTTTGTGATTAAGAGCTACAGAAAAGGGACAAGAGGATCCGCTTTTCTTGACCAATTCGGCGCCCTTGGTTCTGCGGCCATTGGCCGCTGAAAAGGGGCACATTTTCTTTGGTGGAATTGTCTCATTTCTCAAATCGGTGCCCCATGGCCACCGAACAAGGGCGTCGATTCCGCCTGATGTTGTCATCTCCAGTTGCCATTTTTGGGTGCTTGGGCCACTAAATTTCAGCCAACAAGAGATCTTGTCTCCTGTCTTTGACCTTGTAGAGAGTTTGGTGGAGTAAATGAAGATCTTGGTGGGCCCTCTTCATTGAAGAAGCTTTGAAGATGTTTGTTCTTGGAGATTGAGAAAAGATAGACTTGGAGCTGTTGCTAAAGAGGAAGGCATTTTGCAGCCTCTCACCTAACCAACTCCGAACACACACAGAACAGAGCAAAAACCTTTCCTTTTCTCTCTGAAATTGGTGGTTCTTCATCAACATTGGAGCTTGGAGGAGTGGATTTTTGGAGAAGGAAGCATTGGAAGCCATTAGAGGCCAAACTTGCAAGAAGGAGATCTTCATCTTAGTGTTTTCTCTATAAACTCTACCTTTTTACTTCTTGTATCAGTTATGGTCTGTATCTATTGGATATTTTGCAAGGTTCCTATGTGTAATATGAGCTAAATACTCTTGTGCTAGAACAATGATGAAACCAAACCCTTGATCTTTTGTTAATGATTCCTTAGTTTCTCTACAAATGCTTGTGTAGTTATATGAATGTTTTGTATGCTTAATGCTTTTGTCTTGATTGACCATCTTGTTGAATGATCACTAGATAAACAAAATATTCACTATATATGACTAGAAAATGAGAGATACACTAGGCTAGCATATAGGGTTCATGTATGTGTTCCATAAATCTTCATGAGTTCATTCATATTTTGTATGCATGGATACAATCTCTAAGACATCGAGAGATATTAGAGATTGATTTGAGGGAATACGAGCCTATAACTTATACTTGCATATATGAGGGATTAAGTGATTCAAGAGTTAACTAGAAGGGAGAGGTGGATTCGATGTTCTAGTACTCTTTCATCATATATTCACATTTGCTAGTGTTGTGGTTGGTATTTTACTTGCTTTGGAATTAATTAGTTTAGTGTTAAAAATCTGGAAACTTTCAATTTTAATTGTCCAAATAGTATATAGACCGATATAAGCCGGTAATCAAACCTTAGTCCTTGTGGGAACGATCCCTACTCGGCCATTATATTACACTCCGACCTCGTACACTTGCGAGAGTCACACTGTGTGGTTGTGGACCAATCAATTTTTGGCGCCGTTGCCGGGGACTAAGTGGAAAATTGATATTGGAATTAGTTGGTTTTTACTAGTTTGGACTTGTTACTTTCGTTTTCTTTTGTGTGTATTTGCAGGCAGGTTGCTCTTGTATGCACCAACGTACAAGGAGTAACAGTCCATTGGATTTGCAGTACGATCCGGACATAGAGGGTACCGTAAAGAGGAATCGTCGGAATCGAAGAAGAGCCAGAGCAAGAGCTATGGGAGATCGAGACCCTATTCCGGATCTCGTTCCAAATCTAAATCCTGTGCAAGGTGGTGCCAATGTGGCAGATGAGAGGATCTTACAAGATTACCTTATGCCGAGGGTGGACATAAATCTATCCTCGATTCAGAGACCGAAGGCAAATGCGAACAATTTTAAGATTAAGCCGAATTTGATTCAGATGATAGCCGCCACAGTTTAGTTTGCGGGTTATGCTCATGAAGACCCAAATGTCCACCTACAGAGTTTCAACGACATTTGTGACACATTTAGGTACAATGGAGTTCCTGATTGAAATTTTTTCCGTTCTCCTTAACAGTCGACGCTAGATGGTGGCTTCAAAGACTGCCTTCGAACTCCATCGTCACTTTTGAGCAGCTAGCCCAAGAGTTTCTTAACAAGTATTTCCCACCTGGCAGAGCGGCTCGCCTCAAAAATGAGATTACGAACTTTGCCCAATATGAGAGTGAAAGCTTTTACGATGCATGGGAAAGGTTCAAGGAACTTGTGAGAAAATGCCCGCAACATGGACTATTGAAGTGGCAACTTGTGGAGTCATTCTCTACCGGTATTAGTAACGCCACAAGGACATTGATAGATGCGGTAACCAGTGGTTCTCTCATGAAAAAGACGGAGGATGCAGCTTGGAGTATCTTAGAGGAGCTTTCTTCCTCAAATAATCATTGGGGGAATGATAGACAAGTAAAGAAAGCTCCGGGGGTGATTGAAGTGAATGATGTCACCGCATTGAAAGCTCAAATTGAAGCCTTAACCAAGCAAGTGAGTAGAATGGGAGCTTCATCAAGTAAAGCTAATGTTGCATGTTGTGAATTGTGTTTTAGACCTTATGGAAGCATGGAATGTGACCTTGCCAATCCCACATCCATTGACCAAGTGGCATTTGTGAACCCATTCTCAAACATTTATAACCCGGCATGGAGACAAAACCCCACCTTCTCTTGGAAAGACCCCAACAATGCCCTCCAACCACCACAACCTATCAACCAAAGACAACCTCTGGGTTTTCAAGTTCAACAACAACCTCAAGCCTATAACAGCCAAAATCTGGGCTTCCAAAACCAATTCATCAATAACCAAGCAGAAAAGAAACCATCTCCAGAGGATATGTTCTCAAAGTACATAGGGAAAATGGACACTCGGATGGAAGTCCAAGATGCAGCCCTAAAGAAGCTTGATACCAAAATAGATCAACTTGCTCAACATTCCCAAACCGCTATACAAAACTCTGAAGTACAAGTGGGTCAACTAGCAAGAGGTGCCCAAGCAAGACAACAAGGGACCTTGCCTAGTGACATAATCATAAACCCAAAGGAACAATGTTAATCTATCACTTTGAGGAGCAGAAAAGAGGTTGAGCTACCTAAAGATTTTGAGGTGAGACAAAGAGTTGTAGTTGATGCGGAAGTTGAAGTTGAAGTTGATGAAAAAGTTGATGAGGAGGAAAGAGTTGAAAAGGATCTTGAGGAAGAAGTGGTTGAGAAAGAGAACCAAGCTACTGCACACCCATCCTCATCAAGTGATGTACAACCACCTCCACAAGTCAAAGCCTTTGTTTCACAAATCCCCTATCCACAAAGATTGAAGAAGTACAAGGAAGCCCAAAGTTTTGCCAAGTTCTTAGAAATATTTAAGAAGTTACATATCAACATTCCGTTTGCGGATGCCCTAGCACAGATGCCTACCTATGTGAAGTTCTTGAAGGAGCTTCTATCAAACAAAAGAAAGCTAGAGGAGTTTGAAACGGTGGCCTTAAAGGAGGAATGTAGTGCAATATTGTAGAACAAGCTTCCTCCCAAGCTAAAAGATCCGGGCAAGTTTACCATCCCTTGCACGATTGATACTTCAAATTTTAGTAGAGCACTTATTGACTAGGGAGCTAGCATCAACTTGATGCCTTTCTCGTTTTTTGAGAAGCTTGGTGTGGGAGAGGTGAAACCCACCAATGTGACCCTCTAACTTACGGATAAATCCATCAAGTATCCAGGAGGAGTGATGGAGGATGTGTTAGTAAAAGTGGAGAATCTATATTTTCCAGTGGACTTTGTAATTCTAGAAATGGAGGAAGATGTAGAGATTCCACTCCTTTTGGGGAGGCCATTTTTGAAAACAGCAGAGGCATTAATTGATGTGAGGGAAAACAAAATGACTTTGAGGGTTGGTGATGATCAAGTAGTCTTCCACATGTCCAAGGCCATGAAGAAACCTGTGGATGTTGAAAATTGCATAAGTTTGGAGTTATTTGAGCCTCTAGTGGAAGAATTTTTCAAGAAGACAATCCCAAAAGACCCTTTGCAGGCTTGCATTAGTGAGAGTGCAACCAAAGAAGATGAAGTTATAGAAGTAGCCGAGCATGCTTTGTACTTAAACACCGTTCCATTGACAAATTTTAGAAAAAGATGGACTTCAAAGAGTTAGGTGTGGGAAAACCAAGACTTCCACCATTCGTGGAGAAGCCTCCCGTTCTAGAGTTGAAGCAATTGCCTTCAAATTTGCGGTATGCATTTCTTGGAGAGGCGTCATCCCTCCAGGTCATAATCTTATCATCTTTGTCCAAGTTTGAGGAAGATAAGTTGGTGAGAGTATTGAGAAAGCACATAAAGGTGATTGGATAGACCATTTGCAACATCAAAGGCCTAAGCCAATCAATATGTATGCACAAGATACTTATGGGGAAGATAAGTTGGTGAGAGTATTGAGAAAGCACATAAAGGCAATTGGATGGACCATTTCAAACATCAAAGGCCTAAGCCAATCAATATGTATGCACAAGATACTTATGGAGGATGATTTCAAGCCATCAATTGAACACCAAAGAAGATTAAACCCGAACATGAAGGAAGTAGTGAGAGCTGAGATTCTGAAGTTGCTTGATGCAGGTATTATTTACCTAATTTCTGATAGCTCATGGGTGAGCCAGGTACAATGTGTGCCAAAGAAGGGTGGGATAACCGTGATTCCTAATGAAAACAATGAGCTCATTTCGACAAGAACGGTGACCGGGTGGAGAGTATGTATAGACTATAGGAAGCTCAATGCCACCACAAGGAAGGATCATTTCCCATTGTCGTTCATTGACCAAATGTTGGAGCGCCTAGTCGGTCATAATTACTACTGCTTCCTAGATGGGTATTCGGGCTATAATCAAATTGCTATAGATCCGGAGGACTAAGAAAAGACTACTTTCACATGTCCCTATGGGACATTTGCTTATAAGAGGATGCCTTTTGGTTTGTGTAATGCTCAGGCAACCTTTCAACGGTGTATGATAGCCATTTTCTCCGATATGGTTAAGAAGTTCATTGAGGTGTTCATGGACGACTTCTTAGTTTTCAGGTCCTCATTTGACGGGTGCCTTCACAATTTGAGTTTGGCTCTTAAAAGATGTGAGGAGACGAACTTGGTATTGAATTGGGAAAAATGCCATTTTATGGTAGGAAGGCATTATGCTAGGCCACAGGATTTCTGAAAAAGGGATTGAGGTAGATAAGGCCAAGATTGAAGTGATAGAGAGGCTTCCTCCACAACTTCGGTTAGGGGAATTAGAAGTTTATTGGGGCATGCGGGTTTCTACCGAAGATTCATTATGGATTTCTCTAAGGTGATGAAACCACTTTGTTTTTTGCTTATGAAGGATGTGCCCTTTGTGTTTGATGAGGAATGTTTGAGAGCTTTTCAAATGTTGAAGAAGAAGTTAACTTCGGCTCCTATCATTTCTACTCCGGATTGGAATTTATCGTTTGAACTTATGTGTGACGCAAGTGACTATGTGGTGGGTGCCGTATTGGGTCAACGGAAAGAAAAGCGTCTACATGTCATCTATTATGCTAGTCAAACTTTGAATGAAGCTCATATCAATTATGCTACTACAGAGAAAGAGTTGCTAGCCATAGTATCTGTGTTTGATAAGTTTAGGTCGTATCTAGTGGGATCTAAGGTGATAGTCTACACGGATCATTCGGCAATCAAGTATTTGCTGGCCAAGAAAGATGCCAAGCCGAGATTGATACAATGGGTCCTATTGCTTCAAGAGTTTGACTTAGAGATAAATGATAAAAAGGGAACCAAAAACCTAGTTGCCGACCACCTTTCAAGATTGGAAAGAGATGGAGTAGTGGTTGATATGCCAATAAATGAGAGCTTCCCGGATGAGCAGTTGTTATTAGTCGAAGGGAGCCAAGTTCCATGGTTTGCCGACTTTGTGAACTTCTTGGTAAGCTATGTGGTGCCTATGGAGTTGAGTTATCATCAAAGAAGGAAGTTCTTTTCAGAATTGAAGCACTACTTTTGGGATGAACCACTGTTATTCAGAATTTGTAGTGATGGGATCGTTCGGTGATGTGTGCCTAATGACGAAATGGAAGGAATTTTGAGCCATTACCACTCCAAGGAGTGTGGAGGCCATTTTGGTGCATCAAGGACAGTAAGAAAAGTCCTCCAATCAGGTTTTTGGTGGCCTACCCTATTCAACGATTCTCGAAGCTATGTAGAGGCATGTGACCGGTGTCAACGAACCGGAAACATAACAAAAAGGGATGAAATGTCAATGCATATCATGCTAGAAGTTGAGATCTTTGATGTTTGGGGAGTGGACTTCATGGGTCCTTTTCCAATGTCTTGTGGAAATAGGTACATTTTGGTGGCGGTGGATTATGTGTCTAAATGGGTGGAAGCCATACCAACCCTAACTTGTGGAGCCAATGAAGTCACCAAGTTCTTGAAAAGGAACATTTTCACGAGGTTTGGGACACCGAAAGCCATTGTTAGTGATGGAGGATCCCATATTTGTAATAAAAGGTTCGAGGCATTATTGAAAAAGTATTGGGTGAAGCACAAGATAACCACCCCTTACCATCTGCAAGCAAATAGCCAAGTTGAAATTTCGAACTGAGAGCTCAAAGGGATACTGGAGAAAACAGTGGGTATAAAAAGGTAGGATTGGGCCCTTAAGTTAGAGGATGCGTTATGGGCATATCGTACCGCATATAAGACTCCTATAGGCATGTTACCATTTCGTCTTGTCTATGAAAAAGCATGTCATCTACCTTTTGAATTAGGGCACAAGGCTTGGTGGGCAATAAAAGCCTTGAATTTTGAGATGAAAAAAGCCAGCGAGAAGAGGTTGCTTCAACTCAGTGAATTGAGGGAATTAACGCTTGAGGCTTATAAGTGCTCAAGAATTTACAAGGAGAAGATGAAAAGGTGGCATGACAAGAGGTTAGCCTACAAGGAACTCAAGGTTGGAAATAGGGTTCTGTTGTTCAATTCAAGGTTGAGACTATTCCCTGGAAATCTCAAGAGCAGGTGGACGGGGACTGTTTACAGTGAAAAAAGTCTTTCCATATGGAGCCGTTAAGATCGAGAATGATACTAAAGAGAGCTTTAAGGTGAACGGGCAACGACTGAAGCTTTACTGGGAGCAAGAAACAGAGGATAATATGGAGGTTATCCTCCTCAACGAGCTGAGCCAGTGAAGGGAAATATCACTTTATACATAGCTATTTACTATTTTGCATCTTTTGCATATTTTACTTTCTTTTATCTTTTTATGTTTTAGGTGTTCTTTTGTTTGCGTCCAAGTTGTGTATTTTTGTGTTTCCAAGCATGTTTTGATGGTCTTTCATTGAAATAACTTGTGCAAGTGAAATTGGGTGAAAATAGTGAAGAATCAGGACGCAGGGCATTTCGGCGGCCGTTGTCTGCTGAAATAGGGGCGCAAAACTGAAGGTGACTCTCTGGTCCCTTTTCGGCACCCCATTTGGCTGCCCCTAATCACAGAAAAGGGCGCTGAAATTTCCTCTACCAAAATGCACCGTTTCATTAAAAGGCAAAAATGCGCCCTATTCGACGTCCATTGGCCGTCGAATAAGGGCGCAAAAACGTGTGATTTCTACACAAAAACGAGGGCAGCTGCACATATCAGGTTTGTGCCCTAAATTTTCCCCCAATTTGTTTTTCTCTCAAACCGAATTCCTCTCTTCTCCAAGGTGCTCTCTCCCTCCATTAACGAGCAATCAAGGTAATTCTTTGCCCAAATCTTCATCTTTCATGTACGAAATTCATTTCTCATCTCTCATATCTCAATAATTCCACACACAAAACTTACAATTATGAAGCTAGGGCTTAGTTTTCATTTTTTTTTGGTTGGGTTTGCATATGGTTGAGATTTTTGCATGTTCTACGTATGGTTTTGCTAATTTTAGTAGTTCGATTGTGGCTCTTGAATTGATTTCATTTTCTCTTAATCTTTGATTGATTTTAGAGAAATTTGTGAGCCAATTTCGGTTTGGTTAAGGATATTGTTGCTTGGAAACTAATTTTCTACTATTTTCAGTTATTTTTATTTATTTATTTAGTTTTTGTAATTTTTTATATGGATTTTAGATAATATTTTCTTATTTTAGTTGATTTTAATTTTAGCTTTATTTAGGCATGATAGTTTATTGTTTTCTTTTAATTTTCTTTTATTTTATTTTTTATTCTATTTTTCCTAGACTAAGAGTGGTGATTTTTTGTGTGGCATTGTACTTGGACTGTATATGTTGTCATTTTGTCTTGCAGGTGCTAGCGGATTTTGTCTTCAACAATGCCTCAAGCCAGCAAGAAGAAAAAGTACAAGGGTGCCTCCAGCAGTGGGTCTAGTGTTGGGGTCCGCAATCCGAATTTCCATGTGCGGCTAGAAAACAATTTGGGTAGGGCCATTTTGAGTGAAAGAAATATGGACCTCAACAATTTATTAAGATCCGAGGTCCCGCAGATGGTGGATGCCATGGGTTGGCGTTAGTTGGTAACCACCGCTTACTGAATCAATGATAGGTTGGTCCGGGAATTTTATGCAGCCATGGTCCACACAGAATTTGATAAGGGTACTCCTGTTAAAGCGAGAGGAGTTGATGTGGGATTCAGTGCCCAAGACATCAATAGTTACTACGGTACCCAGAACTATGGAGATTTAGATACCGGAGTTCCCAAACTTGCCATCTTCAGAAGGTACAATCTAGAGCTTGCCCAAGATCTATGCATGCCGCATGTGGTGAAGTCGTGGGACGATGGTGACAATCAATTGCTGCAGCATGATTTGGAACTGATTTGGGCTTTTTGGGTGATCTTTTTATCATTCTCAATTAGGCCCTCTAGGCAGATCACCATCACAGTTTTTGAGCTCACTAAACTCCTGTACTGTATCAAACATTAGGAGAAGCTGGACGTAGGAAAGATTATTAGGCAAGCTATTTCTCGAGCTGGAAAAGTTGACAACCAAGTCATGCCATTCCCTGCTTTGATTACCTACTTTTGTGAGCAGGCTAGCCTAGAGCCTAACGAGGGGGATCATATTGCTCAAATGGACGGCCCACTGAACTCAAGGACTTTTAATGACATCTCCGCCTAAAGGAATAAGGGAGGTCTTCAGGTAGTTGACACCAGAAACAGATGTAGGAGAGATGATGTTGCCCGTGCAGCTGAGAGGGCTGCTGCTGTTAAGGAGGCTGAGGATGATGCTGAAGAAGACCCCAGTGCTGTTCCAGTTGGGGACCGTAGGCCAGTTTGGGTAGATGAGCTGTTCCGGAGGTAGGGCTGGTGGAGACGAGGCAGACCGCTCTTGAGAAAGCGATGACTGATTTGACAAAAGCTATCCGGGATAGCTACTTGAGTGCCTCAGAGCATTGAGATGGAGCAGGCCCGAGTTCAGAGCATGATGGCTAGGTTTTTTTCTTGACACATGCAGGGATATCTTATTACTTTTTGGATATTGGATTTTACTCTTATCGGATGTTTTTAGTTGTCGGATTTTAGTCATGGTTTTTACTTTGTTTGGTTTTGAATTTTACTTTGGGAATTGCTTTTAGTTGGATTTTATTACTTTTTGATTATTATTATCTTGGTTGGTAGTGTTTTGTGTGTGCTTGTGTGGTTTTTCATGCAGGTATCATTTGGGTAGTGTTCCCATTTTCAAACGGAACTCTATCCAATTTTCTTTAAAATATGCAAACTTTGAGGACAAAGTTTAGTTTAAGTTTGGGGGTACGGCCTAGAAAAATGAGTTTGTTTTCTGGTTAAAATGGGCCAATTTTCAAAATTTTCAAAGTTTTGTTGAGTTGCTTGTGAGATGTTCCGTGGGGCGGATTTCATTGTATGCTATGTTTCACTAAGTCCGGGCTTAGGTAGCGTTAGTCAAAGCTACACCACATTGATTGCACACATCTTGCTAGACTTTAATGTGTCTTAGCAGATGGGGTATCGCGCTTAAGAGGTCTAGATCATTAGTTGAGACTACCCGTGTGAGACCAAAGCCTTTAATTGCGTCCTTATGAGTGTAATTTTTTCTTTCAAAATCTTAAACACTCATCTTTTAGGTATTTGAGCATAAATTTTAAGGACCTCACTCTATGCATTGGGCATTAAAGAACATCCATTTAAGGGCATCACCTTAGTTCCGCCTTGTTTGCTTGCTAAATCTATGCCGTAAGAGATGACATAGGCAATTCGTGTTAGTCACTTAAAATGACCCAAACACAATCCCATGGCCTTGGGTGTGTATGCTTTATAGTTCCATCGTTGAACACACACTCTAAAACTAACCACTATATCCTCCCAACATCACCACATATCACTTAAACACTAAACCAACCCTTAGCTGCGATTATGGTTAGAGAACATTGAGAAGTATGCTCGAAAAGTTCAGATTACAAAGAAATTTGTTTTTAGGCCAATTTTGTAAATTGTGTAAAGTTGTATGCAAGAAAAAAAAATGAAGAAAAAAAATGTTTATTTGTTTGTAAATATGTTGAGAATAAGTTCTTGTGCCTAAAACACTATTTCAAAGGGAGAAAAGCGTGTTTAGTGAAATTCTTTAACATAATCGCTAGCCTGCTCGAAATACCGTACCCACCTAGACTCTCAATCACCGGATAATCCATCACCTCACTTGTGCTTTAAAAGAAGTCCTAATTGATCTTTAGGAGGGATTTAGCTTGCTTACAAGGTATTCTTTAGTGTTTTGCCCTGTTCTTAATGTTTGATTTCGTTCTAGTGGTCCTTTTGCATTTTTAACTCTAGCGGTTTTTTGAGAAATATCATGCGTGTAATTTGTTAATCTTTTGGTGCATAAATTCCATCTGCATGAGTTTGTTGAGTGAGCTTAGGTTCTGTGTGGAAAAATAAGAGAGTAGCGGAAAGGTTTAGAGTCGAAGCGAAATGCTATCTTATGACTCTTGTGTTCGATGCTTTTGAAGTTTAGTTCACTATCAAGTTTGGAATTGCAATCTCTCTTGTTGTAGCACCTTGGCTTTTGAAATTCTTGCCTTATCTCAGTGATCTTAGCATTATTTTCAGATACCCACTCTTGGTTATACTCAATGTTGCAACTCACTTTTCATTAGGCTCAGCAGAATAATTTTGTTTGTTTCATTTTATTCTTTTTGTAGGTTTTTCTTTGTTTTGGTTTGCTCGGGACGAGCAAAACATAAGTTTGGGACTGTTGATAACTCTTATTTCTACACTAAGTGTAGCCTCCTTATTTTTGTCTTTTACGCTCAATTTCCGGGTAAAACCGTGTTTTTAACACCTTAAATAAGTGTTTCAGGATTTCTTCCAACAGAGAGGCTTATTTGTAAATTTATGAAAATTCTAGGGCAAAAGCGCAATTTCTGAAAGTCATTTCGGCGCCCTTGTATGTTTTGCGATTAGGGGCTACAGAAAAGGGACCAGAGGATCCGCTTTTCTTGACCAATTCGACACCCTTGGTTCTGCGGCCATTGGCCGTCGAAAAGGGCGCATTTTCTTTGGCGGGATTGTCTCATTTCTCAAATCGGCACCCCATGGCCGCCGAACAAGAGTGCCGATTCCGCCTGATGCTGTCATCTCCAGTTGCCATTTTTGGGTGCTTGGGCCACTAAATTTAGGCCAACCAGAGATCTTGTTTCCTGTCTTTAACCTTGTAGAGAGTTTGGTGGAGTAAATGAAGATCTTGGTGGGCCCTCTTCATTGAAGAAGCTTTGAAGATGCTTGTTCTTGGAGATTGAGAAAAAGAGAGACTTGGAGCTGCTGCTAAAGAGGAAGGCATTCTGCAGCCTCTCACCTAACCAACTCCGAACACACACAGAACAGAGCAAAAACCTCTCATTTTCTCTCTGAAATTGGTGGTTCTTCATCAACATTGGAGCTTGGAGGAGTGGATTCTTGGAGAAGGAAGCATTGAAAGCCATTAGAGGCCAAACTTGCAAGAAGGAGATCTTCATCTTAGTGTTTTCTCTATAAACTCTACCTTTTTACTTCTTGTATCAGTTATGGTTTGTATCTATTGGATATTTTGCAAGGTTCCTATGTGTAATATGAGCTAAATACTCTTGAGCTAGAACAATGATGAAACCAAACCCTTGATCTTTTGTTAATGATTCCTTAGTTTCTCTACAAATGCTTATGTAGTTATATGAATGTTTTGTATACTTAATGCTTTTGTCTTGATTGGCCATCTTGTTGAATGATCACTAGATAAACAAAATATTCACTATATATGACTAGAAAGTGAGAGATACACTAGGCTAGCATATAGGGTTCATGTATGTGTTCCATAAATCTTCATGAGTTCATTCATATTTTGTATGCATGGATACAATCTCTAAGACATCGAGAGATATTAGAGATTGATTTGAGGGAATACGAGCCTATAACTTATACTTGCATATATGAGGGATTAAGTGATTCAAGAGTTAACTAGAAGGGAGAGGTGGATTCGATGTTCTAGCACTCTTTCATCATATATTCACATTTGCTAGTGTTGTGGTTGGTATTTTACTTGCTTTGGAATTAATTAGTTTAGTGTTAAAAATCTGGAAACTTTCAATTTTAATTGTCCAAATAGTATATAGACCGATATAAGCCGGTAATCAAACCTTAGTCCTTCTGGGAACGATCCCTACTCGGCCATTATATTACACTCTGACCTTGTACACTTGCGAGAGTCACATTGTGTAGTTGAGGACCGATCAATGATTGCCACATATCGCAACCATATTAAAAGTAGAAAAAAAATCTATTATTATTATTATTATAATATATATATGATATGATATATGATATATTAAAAATAATAATAATAAAATAATAACATTTATAATTGTCATATGTCGTAACCACATCAAAAATAGAAAAAAAAAGTCTATTATCATATATATATATACAGTTTTTTTATCCTCGGTGCGTCATGATATAACTCCATCATTGCGTTGCATGTAGGCCATAGATTATGGAGAAGTTTTGACAAGTGCTTACACTTTGAGTCAAAGCATGTAAATCTAATGGTCCACATCCAACGCACTGATTGAGTTATATTAAAACGCACTTACTTGAAAATTTTCCATATATATATAATAATAATAATAATAATAATAGAGTTTCACCAGAGCCATATGGCACCATGAGAGAAGTTTGATATTAAATATGGTTAATACATTAATAACAAAGCAAAAATCATATATAATAATAATAATAATAATAATAATAATAATAATAATAATAAAGTTTCACCATCGCCACATAGCGCCGTGAGAGAAGTTTGATATTAAATATGGTTAATATATAATACATTATTAACAAAGCAATAATGCCTTTTCCAATGTGATTAATGTTTTAGTTTAGTAGACTTTTAAAAATTTAATAAGAATTTATTCACATTCCAATTAAAAGACATGATACAAGGAAAATGAAAAGTATAGAAGTTTTATAACTTAAGTTGGAATCCAAAACAATACCACATCCTTAACCGAAATAACTACTACTAAAGAGAAATTTTTATTACATTATAATTGCAAAATTATGGAATATTGTATACCCAAAGTCCTTAATTGACAAAAAGATTTATGGAATATGAAGCACTTTAGGTATACAAAATTAAATTACACGACGAATTTAAAATATATATTTTTAATAAAACCCGTGCATCACACGGGTTACATACTAGTATATATAATAATAAACTTTCACAGCTCTACATGTCACCATGATGGGCCTTTGGCCTTAAATTCTAAATATCATATATAATAATAATAATAATAATAATAATAATAATAATAATAATAATAGACTTTCACAACGATGCATGTTGCCTTGAGAGAGCTTTGACCTTAAATTCTAAATAATTATAATATAATAATAATAGGATATAAAAATTTGATCATATTATTATTATTATTATTATTATTATATAAAAATAGACTACTTCATATATAATGTATCATTCATAATTGATATAATTGGATTAGAATAATTAACAATTATGATATGTTTATCGTGAGTAGAGGAATATAATCGGTTTCGAAAAACTGATGGTGATTATAAAGAGATGAAGGATCAATGCATTGTATTAGTTATTCACAATTATGATATTTATTTAATAATTATCCCTTGATAATCATATATAATAATAATAATAATAATAATAATAATAATAATAATAATAGAGTTTCGCTAGCGCCGTATGGCGCCGTGAGAAGTTTGATATCATATATCATATATATATATATATATAATATCATATATATATATATATAATAATAGAGTTTCAAAGTGCCACATATCAGTGTAAGAGAGCTTTGAATTTAAATGCTACATCATAATAAAGTTTTTTTTTTTTTTTTTCTACTTTTAAATATTATTAATTTTTTTATTTCTATTTTCCTATTTATTGATTAATCAAATTAAACAATTTGATAAATATTAATTAGATAATATCAAGTGTTGCAACTCTATATCTTCATTCATGTATTTAAACGTTTATATTTTTTAATAGTATTAATATATATTTAATCGAAGTTAAATGAAATGCTATCTTATTTATCCATTGAACTCCTTCTAATTAATGACCCACTTATGTAATTGTATGATAATATTAATGATCCACCTAAATAATAGAAGTAAAATGAAAGGTCTCTATATTATATATATATATATATATATATATACATCGAACCTCTCTATTTCTTTTCATTTTTTTTTATTAATGATTAAGAATGTATATGTTTATGGGTTTGAAGTTTTATATCACATTTTTGAATTTTCTCATGTCTATTTTGCAGGCGTTTTCTAATACTTTCTTCAGGTGAGTGAGTGACAAGAGCCAGATAAAGTATAAATAATGGAGTTCATATATCTCATATCTGTAAATCATTGAAGCCTCTTTGTTTTTGTTTTTATTTTTATTTTTAATAATGATTAGAAATGTATGTATTTATGGGTTTGAAGTTTGAAATCAGATTGTTGATTTTTTTATTAATTCACAGGTAAGTTCGGAAAATATATATTTCGAGAAGAATTTGAAGACTTGGATCATCAAAATGATGAATGCCATCATTTATTCTCCATAGCTTTACAACTTTGGTGGATATGTGTTTTTTTTTTTTTTTCCTTGAAAAAAATTATTAAAAATAGGTATTGAAATACAATGGAGAAATATTTGGTGATCTTTTTTTTAATTTAATATTTTTCTTTTGTTTCGTGAGATAAAGAAATTCAAATTTTAACATGACTTAGATAACTGAAGGTAAAACTATATGTTCATTATGTTTAAATGTGTTTACATCAAAAAAATTTGGTATAAACAACACAATGTTTTGCAAACAGTTTTTAATACAAAACCCGTGCAACGCTCGGATTGGAAAACTAGTTATTATATGATATATGATACGATAAAAAATTAATAATATTTATGATCGCCACATGTCGCAATCACATCAAAAGTAGAAAAAAAGTTTATTAGTATTATATTATATATGATGAGAGAGAAAATCTAAAATGAGAAAAGAAGGTAATTAAAGCTAATGGGCTAGTTAATTCGGCAAACTTACATAATTTATGTGGACATTCACAAAAATTGACAAGAATTGAAAAAAAAAAAAAAAGTCATATGGTTTTCTATATAAATTGCTTAGATTAATTAGATCTGAGCCTCGATCATTTGAAAAACCAAAAATTCACTCTGACTTGATTGAATAGATTTATCTTCAAAGGAGTTGTGCTTCATTAATTTTTCTTATAAATTTAACTAGTTATTTTATTTAAGTTAAAGTATTGAATATGTTATTTAAATGAGTAATGCTATACATCCCATCTAAAATCTCACATTTTTCATCCCACTACATGTGGTATGTGAGATGTCAAATGGTGAGTGGATACATGGGGTAGGTGAAATAAATCATCATTAATGTGTATCTACTCACAATTTGACACCTCACATGCCACATGTAGTTGGATGAAAAAAGTGGGATTTTAGGTGAGATGTTTAACATTATTGTATTTAAATATATGCTTGAACAAAGTCTTTAGTCCTTAAGTCCCTGTCTTTTGAGGCTATGTGGATGATGCTAGCTTAAGATTTGAGTTAATAGGTTAGGTTTCATTTGCACTAGTCACTCATATAGAAGGAAACCCCAATTCAAATGTACTACTTTGTGTTGTATGCATCTGATTTTTGGCCTCTTCAAATTTTCAATTAACTCTGATAATATATATAGTTATTTTAAACGGAATTTTGTTTATGATTATGACCCATGTCTGCCAAGGTTTAACTACCTCTAAGAATAGTTTTACCACGGCCTCATCATTCAATTGTCCTTCTATTGTTGTTTTGACTATTGCAGCAAAATTTGTGTATGGATACTGTATATAAGCATATTGGCACTGTATTGTTTCTGATTGTCAAAGAGCAAATATCAGGGAGCTAGGTTGACTGCAATTTGCTCTGGAATTAACTTTAAAACTTATCTTTATCATTGTTTCCACTGAGACAGAAAATCATATTTAGAAATGAAGGCAACCGAAAATTTAGTCCTAATATACAATCTTCAAAACAAGACAAAGTAAATTGTGTGCACAATGCATGACCATATTGTCACTTTGTACACTAAAGGGAGCAAATTATAGACACCTAAAAAGAAGCACTTTATGGCAGCATTTGCATGATTCTCTCTACGTGTAAAACAAGCTCCGACCATCAAAAACAGATCCATTGCCACTCACACCATGGAAGAGCCAGACAGAAACCTGTCCTGGACTTTGATCAAACACGTTACAAACATGCAAACCCACAAACTCACCTATAAATTACTTGCCCACCACCCTCTTTTCTTCTCACCACAACAAGAACTGCTTTTATTTTACAACCAGCAATGGCAAGACTCACATCCCTAGCCGCTATCCTCGCCACCATCCTACTCGTAGTCAACACCTACGCTATCAGAATCACCGTCCCCACGGTTGAGAATATTACCGAGGTCACAAATCCACGTTATGAAACGCTGGTGAGATGCCGTGAACAAATTCTAGGTGGATTTTATCCTTCGTCCTGCATGCTTTACATGATACGATCGGAGATGAAAATGGCGTATGAACCGATGTGCTGTATAGAAATGAGATGGCTGGATGATGAATGCCATTGTGAAGCATTGGAGCAGTTACTAGTGGATCTCAAGATATATGGCGGTAAACGAGTTGATATGGAGGATGCGGAAGAGAGGGCAATGAATATTCCTGTGTATTGCAATTTAAAAGAGCGCTGCAGAATTCATATCGTGTAATCAAACTGTGAAGACCAATAAATGTCACTCTCTCCTGTAGTATTATGGTAATGAGAGTGCAAAAAATAGTTAAAATATCACACAGCTAGTGTGGTATGACTACTCTAGTCTCGAGAATAAAATCTTGGTTCTTACTTTATGTAATCAATTGGTAGTGTGCCAAAAACTCTATTTTATTTGGAAAAGAAAAAAAAATCTCTGCACAGGAAACGTACGACCATCGTACATGCATGATTATTGATTAAGAATAGTGAGGCAAGCTATACATTTAAATTCAAATCATAACAGTAAAGAAACTTTATTCAATAAATGAAACACAGCAGTTAAATGGCTTCATTAATGGATGAAACCAATTCAATTGCAGAGAAAAAAGTAGTATGTTTTACTCAATCCCGAAAAAGGTTCAAGTCACTTCACTCCTACAAAGGCATTAATTGATCTAGGCCATTTTTGGGTCGATTGTGTTAGCCTAAAAAACTGTAATGTGTAATTAATGCATTTCTACAGACATATTTAAGACATCCAGAAACACATTGATGACAAGCAATTTCTTCGTACAATAAGATAAAATGGAAAAATTATGAGAGAGGAACATAGCTAGTCAGAGAAGCTCTGAATTTTTCAGCAATGGCAAGGAGGACTTTGGAATAGATTGTTCTCCATCTTTTTGGATAATCTGAGCTCGAAAGTTGATCTAGTTTGTTTATGAGGATTATTTAAACCATTTAGAAAAGTAAGAGATGTATACTTGTCAACGGAGAAAGCTTTAGGAGGAGTCGTTTTGCGTTTATCCGATTTGAGACCTTGGAGGGTGCTACAATAGTGGCGAAGACTACCAATGGAATGCATGTTTATGATTGGCTAATTGTTACGAAAGTAGCATCATATGGATTGAACAGAAGGAATATTTCGTCGTCAAAGCATAATTCTTTCAAAGAAGCAGACATCAAGCAAAAAGTGTGGGATAGAGGAGCTTATGTCTAGGATGTTAGTCATAAGGATCTCTCTTTTGTGGAGGTTGCGTGAGGAAATTCAGTCAAAAGTTTTGAAACTTCTGAGAAGGTGGATGAGAAGCATCTTTCAATGTCATGGGACCTTCATCACAGAGACCAAGTTTGGCTAAATAAGTATGCTTTTGGTATCCTGAAAGAGTTCGCTGAAGTATCTAGCGTGAACAATCGTTTAATCAACAAAGGATATGTGTTCTCTTCATTGTATTTTGGAGATAAATGCATTCTTTGGAGATTTAACTCAAAAATCCACAAAGAGGAGTTCATTAATAATAGGTTTTTTTAAGATGACTGTTTTTCTTCAATGGTGAGGTGGTCTGAATCCTTAGTTCCTCGGTCTAGGAGTGCTTGGTTTAATTGTTGGGGGATTCTCTTATACTGTTGGACTCCAGCTTCTTTTAAGAATCTGGGATGGCAGATAGATGAACCGTTGTTGGTGGATAAGGATACAAAGATTAGAAGTTGTTTGGACGGAGGAAGATTACTTGTATTAATTCTTTAGTTCAAGCTCGTTTCTTTTAAAATCATGGTTAATGTAGGGAATAAGTCTTTCGTTGTTAAGATGGTGGAAGAAGGGAGTCCAGTTGATGTTTTGTGGTTGGAAATATATTTGCAATTGAGAAAGCACCATGACTGACCTTGAAGAATGATAAGACAGCTAAGAAAAGCCTTCTAGGTCAGAGAAAGCTTAAGGTGTGGAAGGCTAGCATGGCAAGGGATATGGAAGTTGTCAAACATGGCTTTCTTGAGCATGGGGCCAAGGTTGTCTTGGTTAATGGCACCATGGATAAAGGAAAAAGAAGGTGGGTTGGTAAGGCTAATAATAAGCCTATAACCTTTCTTTTTCAAAATGGCATGCTGGATTTGGACAAGAGAAAGGGAATTGTCAAAGGATGTGTCGGTAGTTCAGAAGAAAGCTCATCTGAGGACAATGTTGGAAACATGTTATTTTTGAATTCTTAAAAGGTGTGTGGCGAACGTTCCAAGAGAGGCGTGACCCCTTCAGAATCAGACTCTACTTTGAGGGATCACGTTGGTGGGCCAATTGCTTTGGATAAAGGTTCAGTGGATGGTGGGCTCCCAAAGCTCACTGAGATGCCTTTGGGGCATTCTTCTGAAGGCCCTTGTAAATCTCATGCCTAGGAAGGCAATTGTGGATTAAAAATCTGTGTGGACCTTGGCCAAGTGAAGGTTTGCCCTGAAAAAGATAGATGGCCTCAAAGGAATGGTGTCTCAGTTGCTATAGAGAAGGAAGTTGCTGGCTTATTAACTTCCTCTGCTCATGTGTCCAAGAGTAGAACAAGTATCTATGTGAATGAAGATAAGGGTGGTAAGGCCATCGTTGTAGAAGACAGCAGTTTGATTTAGAGAGTGGCAAGTTTTGAGGAGCTCATTCAGCCATCAATTGCGGTGGTCTCCAGAGGAAGAGGTGAGGTCAGCTTTGTATAAGAAAGTCGCTTGAGCAAAAGGTTGGTTAGTGAGGAGGAGCTTGTTCAGGCTACGATTGTGGTGAAGAAGGCGGTTGCTTTGACTTCAATAAAAGAGGTAAACCGAGCAATCATGCTTCTAACAAGCTTAGTATGAAGACTAAGAGTGCTAAGGTTCATCCTTTCAAAATCAAACAAACATCACCTTCAGGTATGGTTCATAAGTAGACTTGTAATGTAGAGGAAGAAATAGATAAAGTAATGGAAATTGGAGTTCTTTTGGGTTTCGATTTCAATGGTAAAAGATAGAATTGGCCGATGTTATTGCAAGAAAAGAAGAAGAGGACGTTGCTAGGTTCAATGAAGTAAATGGTCTCTAGCTTTTTTGGTTTCTAGCTTTTGGGGTTTTCTAATTTTTTTTTTTTTTTGTTAGCTATTTCTTGGTTTGTGAGAGGTTTAGGGATGGTTGAAATCGCAAGGTGGTCAAATTATATTAAAGTGGTGTCTTAAGGTCCCTTGGTGGTTATCTTCTTTCATGAGGTGCTAGAGTGGCAGCTGTTGGTGCTTCAGATGGTTTGATTGCATCTGGTATGTAGTTTTTATTGTTCTATCTCGGTGTTCAAGCTTCTAATTAGAGGTCTTCCTTTTTTGTGATCAGTTGGCGAAGTTAGGGTTTTGCTTGCTTTGGGTTGTGCAGTTTTCCCTATTGTTCTAGTTTGCTGGGGGCTGTTTTTTGTTCATCTGATGGGCTCCTTGTTGGTCTTTCTAGGGGTTTTGTTTTTTTTTTTTTTTTTTTCCTTGAGGTGTGAAAATACCTCCAAGGTTATACTAAACAACCTGGGGGGAGGGTGAATAGGTTGACACTTTAATTTTAAAACTCTTTTGTGACTTATGTCAAAATCTTAGTGAGCATACAAATTTACCTTTTAACATGATTGTTATGAGAAAACAATTAACACATGTATGTTCAATTCACCACCCTTAGTCTACAAAACATATATCAACAAATAATATATCTCATATACAAGATATTGAATAAAGATCAAATTCCACAAGTTGTGCTTTGAATATTACAATGTAAGTATACTAAGTAGAACTTTACAACTTGCTAGTGAAGGAATTATATTAAAACTAAAAACAAAGAAAACTTGTATTCACAATTATGTCCAATATGTACAAGTACAAATTAAGATAAGATTATGTACAAATAAGTCAATATACAAAAGAGTAACATTTACAACTTTGATCAATATGATGTTCTTGCATCTCACACTTAACAAAATCTTGTTTCCAAACACATCACAAGTGAAGATTGTACTACAAGATTAAAATATACACATATACAAATATAAAAGATAGAGATAGAAAGAATTGACACAAAAGATTTTTAACGTGGTAAAACCTCTAAGGAGGAAACATCCACAGGTTGAACTACAACCATTGGGTTCTATATTTTATTGGATGATAGATTAGAAATTCCATAAAAGTGACCAACATATGATCTACTTCCTATTGGAGTCTATGTCTATCCAATCCTTATTGGTAGATACGAAATCCCTCAATGATGCGGAGCCACCATATATTGGAGTCCATCTCTACACAATATCGTTGGAAGATTAGAAATTCCTCAAGAGCCAATGTACATCCCATGCAACACTTTCTATTGGAGTCTATGTCTAACCAAACGTCCAGGCCTACCGATATTGTAGCCAACTCCCTATCTAAGGCAATCATGCCTTTAGAGAGCCTCCCATGCATGACTATCCAGACCTTCCCGATCCTAGCCATCCTAGCCATGACTCCTTGTTTAACTATCCAAGTCCTCTTGACTCTAGTTAAGACTCCCTGTTTAGTTATCCGGACATCTTGTCCTAACCAAGGCTTCCTTTCTTAACTATCTAGACCTCTTGTCTTAGTCCTCTTGTCCTAGTCAAGACTTCATGCCTTTTACAAGGACTTCTTAGTATGATCATATGAATGCAAATGATGCAAACAAACAATTCAACATAGAACATGTGATCAATACATTCTATAGAAACTATACTTAATACATATGATCAGAACACAAATCAAATAGTCTAGATGCATAAACTTGAATTAAAACCTAGAGCAAGTTAAAACACCTAACACATATACCTTCTCGTTTCATTCACACATATAACACTTGAATAAATCATAATCATGAAGCACACGTTCAAGATGTTACAAACATACACATAAATGCTAAAATCAGAAAATGTATTTAATGAATATTCTAGCTAAAGATTTAGAGCAAGGATAAAATGATAAATTAATTAAATTCTAGATAGCTCTAAAAACACAAACACATGTACTAATCCTTAATTTGTTCAATCAAAGGATCAAAGTATATTTCAAGGTTATTAATCATAAAATGAATCAATCAAGTCACAAATAACCTTAAGTATCAAACTAATCATAATACAACACTCAAACATGTGAGAAACTAGAATCATAGAAAATTAGTTCACATTTGTCTCTAATTAGACTTTATTAAGTTTGATTATGAAACTATCTTTCTCAATAGCATTCATCATATATACATACACATATAGAAGAAGAAACCCAAAGGTAATTGAAGGTTAAAAAAGAAAAAATCACAAATTTTAGCCAAATACCTATGAATCAGGAGCTGGTTCATTTTTTTGGGTAGAATCTCATGAAAACTCGATCAAACAACGTAAACTCTTATAGGAAAGGTAGAGGACTTGATTAGGAAGATTCTCTAACTTGAATCACTTAATTCAGAGTCCGAATGAGAAAGTTATGATGTTTGGAAGATGAGAAAGTTTGGAGAGAAAATTCAGCATATAGGATTTCAAAATTTTCTTCTTAGAATGAAATAGGAGGGAATGGAGGTGATTTAAATGAATTGGAGAAAGGGAAAGAGTGGGCAAATGAGGGGCTGCCACCTCACTACCCCATGAGAGGCGTGTGGGCCTCACGAGGGCAGTGAGGTGGTTTGGCCGTAAGGCTCGCGACCACCTCACGCGCCCACAACCTTGGTCGTTGGCCAAAGCTTGCTTCCTTTGTGCTTCTCTCGCGTTCTTTGACCGTATTCAAGCCTCCGAACTTCGATTTTGAATCCATCTTTGAATTACAAATTTTGACTCCCTCACGCACAAGGACGAGTACAAAACTTTGATAAAAAGTTGAGAATTCGACTTGGTACACGATGATGAATACAACTCATTGAATGCGAACGTAAAGTAGCGTAGCTTCCTAGTTTGGACTCGAAACCTAATGAATGAGTAACTGAAATGACTAGAACTCAATAAGAAAACATAAGAGATCATGTTCAAGTCCAAAAACAATAAACCAAAAACAAATAAACACAAAGTCACACACGTATGCCATTTTCTAGACTTAGTCATAGAACATGCAATTAACAATGTTTATCAAATTAAATCTAATGCATGTGTATACATTATCAAGTATGTGAAAGTGTTATACCAATGGTGTACAACTATATAGGGACACATATGAATGTCATGTGTGTGTGCCTAAAGGCCTTGCAAGAGGAATGAGGTCAAAGTATACCTTTGATGCTTTCTCCTCTTAAAGGCTTCACCTTACTTGAATCATTGTCCATCTTCTTTGAAACTTGATAAACCGAATCCTAGACAACTAAACAATACAAACGAAAAGATGTTTTGATATAGAATGATGCCAACATGACTCAAAATCCTAACAAGGTGTATTGTTGGTTTCTGAGGGCCGGTTGTCTTTGTTTTGGCTTAAGGTTCCGTTTGTTGTTTCCTTGGGTGTGAGCCTTCTGTTGGTTTTTTTGGGCTTCTGTCCCTCAATAAAATTGACTTTTACTATTCAAAAAATAAAAAATTAATGCATTTCTACAGTGACATACTACCTTGTATATAGTTTCAAATGGTATTCCACATATGAGAAGTAAACAAAATAACTATCAATAAAAAGAAGAAAAACTTGCATAGGACCGTCTCATTGCCATTTGGTGAGATTGCTCGATGAAAACGTATCATTTACATTGAAAATATAAAACTATAATTTGAAATTGTCACATGGCATATTTGCATTGAATGGTCTTTATCAAATGACAATGACACCGTTCCATATAAGTTTTTCTCGATGTATGGAGCTGTGGCAGGTCACAAAGGAGAGAAAATCTTTAATAGGACGATCTCATTGCCACTTAGTGAGACTGTTCCAATGAGATTGTACCAAATTATAGTTTAATAATATAAATGGTGCAATCTCATTGTAATAGTCTCACCAAGTGGCAATGAGACCCTCCCATTGGAGATTTTCTTCACAAAAGGGACATGAACCCAACCAATTATTATTATTATTATTTTCAAAAAATTAAATCAATCTATATCATTTATATTTTTTTATTTTAATTTTTTAAATAATCATATTTTTATATTTCTATGTCATTTATGCAAGGTGTGTCATATGACTCATTTGATCATAATTATTGAACATGAGAAATTTAGAATCTCCAATAATTTTATGGCCAAAAGTAGAAATCCCTCTAAGTTTTTCACTCGTCAATGTCTGATACGAATCAAGACTATATATATACTACATATATATATATATATATATATATATATATACGGTCCCGTTTCTATCATGGCATCTTTATATAATTCTATCAGGGCATCCTTATAGGAAAATTTCCCTATATATATAAAGAAATTTTGTTTTGATAATGCTTAAGTATGAAGTCCTACGAAGATCTCATTTTACTACTCAGAATTTTTTTTATATATTTTTTAAAGTAAACAAGAAACTGGTTCCTAATAACCAGAGAACAAACCGTAAGATTTTTATATAAAATTGCAAGCAAAATATGACATTATAATTTTGAGTTTATGAAAGCTAAATTGACTGGAATATTTAAGTAAGAGAGAGTTGATCGGATTGAACCCATTACTGATGTGATCAATATTGTTGTGTTTGGTGCACTTTAGCTTTATTATTTATGTAGCTATATTATGTGATGAGCTATTATGTATGTGTGGGCCTGGTGATTCATTTTGGGTTTTACCTCCCATTAGAGATATGAATCCTTTATGGGTTAGGATTCATGTTAGTAATAATACATATAGGAAAATTTTCAAGTCAGTGCGACTTGATATAACTCCATCAGTGAGTTGGATATGGACCATTAGATTTACATGCTTTGACTCAAAGTGTATGCATTTATCAAAGCTTCTCCATAATCTATGGCTCATATGCAATACACTGATGAAGTGATATCAGGACGCATTGAGGAGAAAAGAACTGTATATTTATGGGGTCAGTACTCACTACGTACTTTCATTCATGTGTCACATAGTGATTCAGAATAAAGTAGCCTCCCCATTAGATGATCTAAAGTACGGTGAGTGGAGAGTAGAAGACTTTCTCATAACTTTGATGGTTTCCGTTGCGCTTCCATATATGCGTTTATATATTCATACTTATGCATACAATACGTATTATTATTTATATGAGTAATGCTAGGCTTCCCAAATGGTGTTGACATGTGAGGTGTCAGCATCTTGTAAATCATGAGATTATGTAGTGATTGATCTGATGTAGACACCTCATGTGACAACACCATTTGGGAAGGAATTTGGAAAAAAATTGGAAAGCCTATCATTACTCTATTTATGACTAGGATCATCTCCTCAATTGTCCTCAACTTTTCAAGATCAGATGCCACGTGTATATTTTAGTAATGGACGAACTAGATTATTTCTATTGTTTTTAATTTCCTTTATAAACTAACTTTTCAAAAAAAAATTTCCTTTATGTAACTTAAACGACAACGTATTAAAAGAAAACTCATAATTTTATCGATCTAAAAGTCCTTCACCAAATTCTATCTTCTCTGTTCAAACTCACTCTTCTCTTCTCCATCGACGACACTTCAAGCTTCAAGATTATTTCCCTTGATTTATTTTCTCTCTTGAATATCGAACACATTAGTTGATTCTCTAAATACCCTCTAGGCTAAACTTCACTTCTCTTCAAACTCCAGTTCTTCTTTTGCTTGAACTCGCTCAACTCACAAATTACATATTATATGTCAGATCTTTGTTTAAAGTCATCAAACTATGAAGCCCGTGACTATCAAATAAAATAAAATAAAAAATTCGGGGCCTGCTAAACCTTTTGCTACCAAATATGTTTATTTTACTTCTGTTAAACTACTAAATCTCACCCCTTTTTCATCTACATGTGAAAAGAAATCACACATAAAACACATAATTATTGGGTTCAAGATTTGAATGTTGAAATTTTGGTGGTGATTTTTGATGGGATAATGTTTTCAGAGTGATTAGGAAAGTGAGTTTTGTGTGGCAGAAAAAATCACCTATGGTGAGATGAATTACAACTAGAGATGGCAAAATTATCCATGGATACTAATATCCATAAGAATCCGCTCTATTTAAAGTGGGGATTGATAATATTATTTTAGGGATAGAGCGGGAATGGATGTCATCCTAATATCCATTTTATTTTCGGAGATGGGGATGGATACGATATCCATCCCCATCCGGATCCATTATAGATTTTAATATTTTAAAATTATAATTTATTATGTAATTATTAATTCTCATTATAGAAGTTATTATTAATTTTTATATTTAAATTTTATTGGATGTATTTGTTTCTCTTTAAATAGGATAAAATGTACCATTACATATGTTTGTTACATTTTTTTCTTGTAAACTATAAAAATTTAAAGTTTTTCCATCGGATGCAGATATAAATGGAGCGGAGATAGATACCTCTATCTTAATTAGCGGATTATCCGAATCCGTTCCGCTGACTTAGAAATGGGGATGAATGCGGGGATGAAGATATATATTTCAAACGGATACGGGGATGGATATTGGGCTATCCATACCCAATCCGATCCATTGTCATTCCTAATTACAACTTACTTTTCCAGTGAAGATAAATTTACATCAGTTATGTTAAATTTGCTTTGGGTGGAATTTAATTTTCCATTGCTGAATTTTCTTGTTATCAATCAGTCGAATTTGTGTGTCAAATTTCTGAGATGGATTTAAAAGAACTGGAGAGTGGAGATGGATCAGAACAATGGTGTCCTTAGGTTGCTTAAACTGTTGAAAAAGTGTTTTACAATGCAATGGAAATATTAATTGTTCGCACTTGAGGGACCAGAGTGTGTGAGGCCTCTGGCTTGAAGTTGTCAACGATGATGGAGAAGAAAAAAGTGAGTCAAAACGGAGAAAATAGAATTTGGTGGAGAAACACTTTTTTTTTTTTAATGGAGAAACATAGTACTGATAAAATTGTGAGTTTTCATTTGATAAAAAGGAAAATAAAAACAAAAGAATTATCCCGGACCGTCAAATGCCATAATATACACATGTGGCATCAGATCTATAAAAGCTGAGGACAGTTGAGGAGAGAAATAGTTAAGGAGAGGATCCAAGTCCAATGCTTACAATGGTATCAAAGCCTCTCGTATTGTTACATAGGATGAATGATTTGATATCATAAATGGTGTTTGTTTATTGATGAATTTAATTATTGATGCCTTCGATGAATCAATGTTTGTATTCTATGCTGTGTATGACATGTTTTTATAATAAAATTAGTCTAGCTAGTTATGTGTTAACAACAAAGATTAAAATATGTGATTTGTTTTGTTTTGTGATTCAGGTGTTGTAATTAGATAAATTATTAGAATAATGGATTAAAACAAATTGATAACAGAATAGGATCGAGAGATTATTAGATCTATGATGCAAGGGTTTAAGACCCGTGCCAAGTTAGGTATTAAAGCAACGATATCTAGTTATTGTTTGGTTAATAGTTGGGTGACTGGTGATCATCGCTTCCATGCAACTGAATTCGGAGTGCTTTCCTAGGTGCAATTCTGGCAGCGAGTCTACACCGGCTCATATGATCCAGATCCGGGCTTTAGGCGGGTTGTCTGCCCAGACCTGTGCGTAAATGTGGGTTGACAAGTTTGGAACTTTCCGTCGTCTTATTGGCGATGGCGTGGTTGATGTTGATCGTCGTTTTTACGGTAACAGCATGGGTCGCCATGCTTCTAGAGACCCAAGCCTTTGCGGATCACTAATGGGTCAATTCGATCTGTGAATTTTTATGGGTCTTGTGATGTGTAAGAGTGATAGGAGCGGCTTGCCACTACTGTTCCGGCTGATGTCCGTCACCGTTAGGGACATACCAGGATGGAAGATTAGGGTGGGCTAGCTAGATTTTCTTTTTTGTTTTCTAACTAAACATCGACATCACCTAGTTAGGAGAACATAGAGATATGTCCATGTAAAATTTATATTCTAAATCAGTATGTTACCAAATTTTATTTTATTTTTAAAAAGTCAAAACAAATTATAAGAGAAACATGAAATGCAAATACGAATACTAATTAAATTATTTTTGTGATTTTTTAAAAGATAAAACTTATCAATTATGAAATCTGAATCAATGACAATGATAATCTCTCTTTCAATGTAGACATCCATGGAGTTTGTTAAAAGTTCTCATCTTAATGCAAAATAATGTTTTGATATGTTTCATTGCTAAAAAATAATAATTTAAATATACAATGTTCTTATATTATTATATTAGTTTGATTCATTTGAAATATACTAATACAATGTTTTGAGAAATTTAATGAAATTTATTTAACAATATTGTTATTTTGTGAATTTAAGAATGTATTAACTAAGAATTGGATTACTCCTAAAATCTTATTAACTAAAAATTATGTTAACCCTGAAATTTCAAAACAAAAGAAAATAATCAAAACCATATCATTCACCAAAAATATATTTAATTTGAAGACTAATTGATGATTTTGATAAAGAGATTAAATCAAATTTGAGCAAATTTGGAGAATGAATTGTTATTATAAAAGAAGAAAAAGAAAAAGAAAATTTTTTTCTACTTTAAATAGTAATTAAAATTAATTCTTTAATAATTTTTTTTTACTATTTTTTTTTTATGGGAGAGGTACGTCTCTGGTCGTCGTTCTAGTGGCGATGAAGTAAGGTTTGGGCGACGGCACATGTAAGAACTAGGGTTTCTTGGTTGTTTTTTGTGTGGGCCACCTTTTGTAAATTAGATATAATGTGAGACTGTTTTACTATTTTCCTGGGCTCTTTTGAATTAATTATAACATTGAAGTATCTATATATAATTAGTTATATGTTGGGGCTGATTTATTATTTCAGTAAATGTTTGGGGCCAATTTAATATTATGATAAATGTAGGGGCCTATTTGAAATTTAATAAAACCATGATGCAATTTTAAAATTTTCCAAAATTCTTTTGGAAATAATTGCAGTTCATAAATAATTATTGTTATTTCGGATGATTAAGTTTCTACATAGTAGATTAATCATTAAATTTTCATAAAAATTATTAATTTTGTTTAAATTTATAATCGAGTTTTGAATATTATCGTGAATCGGATGACTATGTTTTCATGTAGTGAACTAATCATTAAGATTTCGAGATATTCGTTGATTATAAAGTATTGATGAGGTTGAAAATTAATAATCGATTGTTTTGAGTATACCTGTGAATCGGATGATTATGTTTTCACGTAGTTAACTAATATTCATTAAGATTTTACGAAATTCTTCGGTTATCGATTATTGATGAGGTTAAATTTAATAATTGATTGTTTTCGATTTTCTCATGAATTAGATGATTACGTCTTCACGTAGTGATCCAGTCATTAAGATTTTGAGAGATTCGTTGGTTATCAATTATTAAATATGAACGTACTGCAATGATGGAATTGTATGCTTGTGATAGGTGATGTTCTTCTTCGTAAGCTGTTCATCACCTTGAGGCATTCATTTATATAATGTGTTATAAATGTTAGAAATTTTGAAAGTTGCATCTAATATATTTTCATTCAATTGAATGAAATGATGTAAGTTCCCAACACTTATTGATACCTACATATTCTATATGCGCACAGATAAATCCACTCGACATGATTTTATCGAGGTTATATATTTCTCATTATTTTTGGATAATTTTGGATTAAAAAATTACGTGTAATCATGTTTGCTTGTTTTTGAGAATTTATATAAATTTATGTTGAGTAGATTGATATTGGATTTGAAGTTCATAGTTTACATATGTAAACTATGAAACTATTACGGAATTGGATAGTTACGTTTCTATGTAGTAAACTAACCATTAAGATTTCATTAAGATTTATTTATTTCATTGACATTAATTGATTATATTAGAAATTATTATGATGTAAACTATGAAACTATTATGGAATTGGATAGTTACGTTTCTACGTAGTAAACTAACCACTAAGATTTCATTAAGATTTATTTATTTCATTGACATTAATTGATTATATTAGAAATTATTATGAAGTTCGATGGTTATGTTTCTATGTAGTAGACTAACCGTTAAGATTTTATAATGATTGTTTGTTAAAATTACACTACAACAGATTGTGTCTTTTACTACACGCAAAGAACGCCGTAAATGACTATTTACGACGTTCATCTGTAAGCCGTATTAGTCAAATATGACGTACAAAACGTGCCGTTAATAACATTTGAAAAACATCGTAATTGAATCCCTTTTATGGTGTTCAACTATAAGTCATGAATGATCTATTTTTTACGGCATACTAAACAAGCCGTAAATATGTTTTTTTTAAAAAATTGTATATACGACCCTGCAGCCACCCACCCGCCATGCATGACCCACAACTAGAGGTGGCCATGGTTTCGGTTAAACCAACGGTTTTTCTCGTGGTTTAACCAAAACCGTACTTCCAAAAACCGTCCCAAAACCGAAACCGAAACCGAAACCGAAACCGGTTTCAAAACCAGTCGGAAACCTGTTGAACCGGTTACGGTTTCGGTTTGGGTACTTCCAAAAACCGCCAAAAACCGGCGGTTTATTAAAAAAAAAATTTTAAAAATTAAAAAATATCGACTAATCAGAAGCTGACACGTGGCATTTTTTTGAATTTTTTTTGAAAAACCGAAACCGAACCCAAAACCGTTGGTTTTTAAAATGAAACCGTAAAACCGCCGGTTTCAAACCGAAACCGAACCGTGGCCACCACTACCCACAACCTACCCACGCCCACACACAATTAAATGGTGTTCTCAAGGAGTGTTGAACCCAGCACTCATGAGTGAACCAAGCCAAGCCTTATCCACCTTTCTACTGATTTAATTATGCTACTAAAAGCATAATTTTTATATATAACCTCTACTTGTTATTAAATTTTTTTTTGATTATTTTTCAATCAAAAATTTATTTGTGGATCGATTCCACTAATTTAAATTTTATTTTTTTATGATAAACAAATTGATACTTAAAAACATTTATTATAACATTTAATTAAACTATTTTGTTAAAATCATATATTATCATATCAAATGGTCAATCGTTAATCGTACTCAGAATTAGACATGACACTGGTTCCGGTTCTCCATTCGGAACCAACGGTTCCAGTTCTCAATTTGGAACTAGCGGTTTCAGTTTTCGATTTGAAACCCGATTCGGAACCAACGGTTGGGTTCCGGTTCTGACGGTTTGGTTCTTTTTTAAAAATAATAGAAAACCTCTCAAGACTAATAGTTATTGATCCTAATGAAGAACTTATTGGGAAAAAACAAAATTCATCACGATAGAGAACCACTTTGGATGAACAAAATGATCTATATATTGCATCATTTTGGGAAATACACGCAATAGGTAAGCCGTAAATAATCCCCTTTTTTCGGCGTTCCTCAAATGCACACAATCTTTGAGAAATTATGTGTCACCATTACGACTTGCACACCGAATGCAGTAAATAGTCATTCACTTGTTTCTGAAAAATGTATACATGCATGAGTTGATGTCTTACAAGACTCTCAAATAAGACACGCAACAGGTAAGCTGTAAATAATTTTTTTTTTTATAAATAATCTTTTTTTTATGGTATTCGTCAAATGCGTGTCGTTATTGAGAAATTATGTGTCACTATTACGACTAGCACTGAATGCCGTAAATAGTCATTCACTTGTTTCTGAAAAATGTATACACGGAATGAGTAGTAAGTCTTAAAAGACTTTCAAATAAGACATGCAATATGTAAGCCGTAAATAATCTCTTTTTTACGGAGTTCCTACATGCATGCCGTAAATAATCTATTTTTTCTGGCGTTCCTCATATGCGCGCCGTAAATAATCTCTTTTTTACGACATTCCTCATATGCGCGCTGTAAATACTCTTTTTTTTTTATGGCGTTCATCAAATGCGTATCGTCTTTGAGAAATTATGCATCACAATTACGACGTGCATTTTTGTGCACGTCGTGAATGATAACATTTATGACGAGCTTTTTATGTGCGTTGTAAAACTCAAGCCGTAAAAGACCCAATCTGATGTAGTGTTATATAATCAATTGTGTTTGGAATATTTATGGGGTTGGATGACTAAGTCTTCACATAATGAATTAGTTGTTAAGATTCAACAATATCAATGATGAAGGTTTTGAACTACAATGAGATAAAACTATACATGTGTTGATCATCTCCTTAAGAGGGTCATCACTTGTGGTAAGTTTTGGTGAGCATTGAAGAATAAAGAGCAATGTTCGTCTCCTAAAAAGATTCATTACTTGTAGGAAAGTGTTTTAACACGTGAGTCGTGGTCTTTGTCTTAAAGACAGATCATGATGTTGTGTTGGATTTCCATGAAAGTTAAATCATCATTTTATGATGATTATAAAAATTGGTATGAGCATGAATAAATTCATTTTGAACAACTCTACTATTTCCAAATACATGCCATTATGATATTGGTTGAGGGATCTTGATGGATTAGATGAGATGCTTGATAAGCATGTCGTTGAAGTGCATCAAAAGATTTACATTTTGTTCTACCTCGCAAGAGCACGAGTCAAGAGACTAGTATAGCAACAAGTAAGGGTATCGTTTTGTAGGGAGGTGGAATCCGCCAACCGTTCCTAGTTTAGGATTTATTAGACAACATGTAAAAAGAAATGTGTTATGTGTGCATGTAATGTAAATAATGCTATGAAAATAGAAATTATATACAATAATATTTACAAGGATAGAATTGATTGGAGAGATGCAGGGAGTGTATGATTACGCTAAGAAAACGACTCCACCGTAACAATTCTTCTAATTAAGCACTAGACTCACATAGTCTCTCAAGTGTGCAAGTATGTTATTGCCTCGTGGCCCATAAATTGATCTCTACACTCTCTCAAGCTATAGAGATCACATCCACACATACAAAGTAAGTATAAATTCATTAAGTGTCGTGGCACACACACAAGAGCCATGTGCACCAGCCTCGTCTATCTCTAGCTTACTGATCTATACAGAGGATCTTTTGTTGGGCATGTTAATACGATACTGCACAGGCCATTGCACACAGCTAAAATATCATTCATAATGGCTACCAAGTATGAGATGGCAAACAAAGTAATTAAAAGGATTTCACATACAAAATACCCATATAACAACACAAACACACATGTGCAAGTATGTTATAGGCTTGTGTCCCCAAAGTTGATCTCTACACTCTCTAGATGTTGAGATCACATCCGCACATATGCATGGATTCATTGAGAGCTTTGGGACACACATATGAGCCATTTACGCTAGCCTCGTCTATCTCTAACTTACTAGTCATATATAGTGGATAATTCGATGAGCATGTTATACTACGCCACGCGGTCCATACTACAGCCAAAATATCATTCATAATGGCTACCAAGTACAAGATGGTAACCAAGTGAAAGCATTAAGCATACTAAACACCCATATAGCACAATAAGCACAAGAGAAATTCAGTGGTCTTTAATACTAGATCAAGGATTCGGTTTTATCAATCTCCCTATGATGGCTAAAAATGGAAACAAGCTCACCAAACAACTACATGCAACAAGTTGATTATTATTCATTAAGAACATTTAATTTAAGTTAAGAGTTCATTCTTTTGATTAAGGAATTCACCAAAATCAAGTCATCACCCAAACCAAAACTATGGGATGAGTAATTGTGCCTTAATACAAAGACTCGTTAAGAACAAGAATATGGAACCAAAGACTAATTTAGCATGTAAATGCATCAACCAAACTTCTCCCACTCTTTGGAGTTAATTCTAACACTAAAATCATTCTAAACATGGTATTTTGAATCTTCCATCAACATACAAACAATCATGGAATGCTAAATCACATTGCCCTACTTTAAATTACTCTATTCCTAATCTCATTCATGCATACATATCAATTTAAAACCTCCACACACATGAATATCACAATAAGAGATTAAATCATGGATAAAACAAAGAGTAGAACAAAATCCAAATGAATTTAAGAACAAACATATATATATATATATAGCACAAGTGTAGGTTTACAAAAATTCCCAAATTAGATATCAAAGAAAACAAGAAATGCAAAGAAAATAATAAATAATAGACAATCCATTCATGCATACATATCAATTAATTTAGAACCTCCACGCACATGAATATCACAATAAGAGATTAAATCATGGATAAAACAAAGAGTAGAACAAAACCCAAATAAATTTAAGAACAAACATACATATATAGCACAAGTGTAGGTTTACAAATATTCCCAAATTGGTGATACACATCAAAGAAAACAAGAAATACAAAGAAAAGAGTAAATAAGAGACAACCCTTGAAGAAATATCCTCCAAAGAGATCCTTGCTTTCCTAGCTTGAATTTGGTTCAAAAACCACTCCTTTCTCCTTGCAATCTACTCTAAGATGGGTTGATGAAGTGTAAAAGGTGGTGGTGGAGATGTATGGAGCTCCCATTGAGAAAAAACCTCTATATAAGCTTAATTCTCTCACTTATTTGGTGAAGAAGTGGAGAAGATGAAGAAAGGTGTGAGGTTCTGTTTTAGGGTGTGGGAGATGTGTAAGGTCTCTAGAAAATGAGAGAAAATGGAGCATTTATAGAGTGGGAAGGTTATGGCAAGAAATTGGGGTGAAATGACGTGTATGCCTTTCAAAAAGTGGCTGAAAATGGCTAAAAACGGAGTCGTTTCGCTGGAGGATCAGATGAAGGTCTTTCCCACCAAACCTACTGCCCAAAGCTTTGTTTGGTTCTTCACAGGACAAAAAGATAAAGTGTCCCGCAAAGCTCGGAATAAGAATAACTTCCTCCTAAAACCTTGGAATCGTGATCTGTAGAAACTGTTGGAAACTATACATCCGGAGCATTTCGGAAAGTGGTAGCACAAAACCCTGTTCAATCTAAGGAAGGAGATATGGCCTCCGAAAGTTGAGTGTTATGCAAGAAGATTTACCATTTTAGCCCCTTAACCTTCAAAACTCTGCAATTAAGCTCTAACACCTTATTTAGGGATTATTACCTACACAAAGCTCATAAAACACACTATAAACACAAACATGCTCGAAAACGAGTACAAAATCTAGGAAATGGGAACCTCAAATAGGTATATAAATCGTTCGATCAAATACCCCCAAACCTATCTTTTGCTCATCCTTGAGCAAAACAAAAACAAAAAAACAAACAAACAAACAAAACACACTACAACATATAAAAGGTAAAAAGTAGCCTAGTCCACTTCCGTAGGAAACACGATGACACTTAGCATGTGCCACAAGCCTTTAAACCTCTAGACGATCCCTAAAGGAGAATTATAGTCTCCTAAGGGTTTACAGCTATGACACCAACAAATGTAACTCTGCAATAAAAGAGTTTAGATACAATCCATACATACCAATAAAGACCACATGCATGCTGAAATCTCAAATTATGCAATATAAATCAATGCACCACGCAATGCATGTATACCAATACTTATGATGTTTTTGGTTTACAAAACAACCATGCTTGAATGCCTAAGATAAAATCTGCATCGACTCTAGTCCTCACTAGATTTCTCTCATTTTGCACTCAGAACCTAGACACACTCTTTATCAAGCATATGCGAATGAGTTTATGTAATGGAATCTAATATATGTCACATATGAGTATTTTCCAATAAAGCACAATTTCTGAAAATCAATCTCATGGATGGAATTTAAATGCCATGAACGTGGAAAGATCATGCATCAATCACATTCCCAAGATAGACTTTCTAAAAGATCAAATGGACTTTCCCTAATTTGTATTGTGGCCAAGGTGATTTGTGGTGGTGTATGGGATGGAGGATATGGTAGGAGTGGGAAGGATAAAGTTACTAACGATGTCACAGTGTTTACACATTACAACACTTTGGTTAGTTCTATTACACATTACATTTCAAGTGTCTAGGCTATAAGCTTTACATTGAACATTTGTGCTACATTTGTACTCTTATTTTTGAGTAACTTTACACTTGAAGATTTGAAGGCTTAAGTATTTATATTACACACTTATTCTTTTTTTTTTTTTTTTTTTTTTAGCCTTTGCCTTTGCACATTTTACATACATTTGCCTAAATACACACTTTTACAAAAATTTAGAGCTTTACATAACTTATATTAAGCTATACACCTCAAGGTCCTCAATAGCTAGGGAATGGTGAAGTGTTTAGGTTATGTAGATGGTGTGGTAGGTTAAGTGTTTGACCTCACATCTAGGGACATGGAAGTGTTTAGAATATATTTGTAGTTTAAGTACAACACTAACCCAAAATAATTTCTAAAAGTTCATCTAACAAAGAAATATAAAGTTCAACAAGCAATCCACATGATGAATGTTTTGTGGCAATCAATGAAAGAAAAATTGATGTACAATGATATCGCAATTAAGAGCAAAATCAAAGAGTGTTTAAAGAGTAGCAACAAAACCCACAAATTTTCGCTATTTAGGCAAAGTGTTGCTCACGGGTAGTCTCCACCATTTTCCTAGGCTAAACAAGCATAGAGGTCCCATCCACCTCAGCATAAAAAGATTGGCATTGTTCAAGCAAATTTAAGCAATGTATGAAGCTAAAACCATAAAATGCATGTCTCTACCAGCATGCAAAAAATTACTCAACATGGAGGCCAAAGATTCCCAAAACTACCGAAATTAAAATTCGTCCAATGTCCACTCTTTGGTGCATATCTTTAAAAACACACAGCATCATTTAATAAAAGTTTTACACCATAAAGTAGACATATAAATACACACTTTTCATTTAGAAAATATTTTAAAATTCGAATTAGAAAAGTGTGAAAATGGACAATGAAAACAGTGTACAGAAAATTTCAAAAAAACAGGGTATCGCCCTTGACATTCAAATGAAGAAATGATCATAACTTTTGAACCACCGTCTAGAATTTTCTGTTCTTTATATATTCAGAATCGTAATGAAAAATAGAAGAACACAACACTAGCGAAACAATTATTTTTCTCACCGATTAGTACAATTTTAATGAAATATTTGCCTCAAATATTTGGGGTTCCTTCTTTTATGTGGCCCTAGGCAGTTACTTCATTGGGCTCCCTTAGGGCCTCATTGGGCTCCCTTAGGGCCACTAGGATAATTACCCAATATAGAATTAACTTTAAAACTTATCTTTATTATTGTTTCCACTAATACAAAAAAATCATATTTAGAAATCAAGGCAACAGAAAATTTAGTCCTAATATACAATCTTCAAAACAAGACAAAGTAAATTGTGCGCACAATGCATGACCATATTGTCATTTTGTACACTAAGGGGAGCAAATTATGGACACCATCTGAAAAGAAGCAATTTATGGCAGCATTTGCATGATTCTCTCTACGTGTAAAACAAGCTCCGATCATCAAAAACAGATCCATTGCCACTCACACCATGGAAGAGCCAGACAGAAACCTGTCCTGAATTTTGATTAAACACGTTACAAACAAGCAAACCCACAAACTCACCTATAAATTACTTGCCCACCACCCTCTTTTCTTCTCACCACAACAAGCACTGCTTTTATTTTACAACTAGCAATGGCAAGACTGACATCCCTAGCCGCTATCCTTGCCACCGTCCTTCTACTCGTAGCCAACACCAACGCTATCAGAACCACCATCCCCATGTTTGAGAATATTGCCGAGGTCACAAATTCACGTAATGAAACGCTGGTGAGATGCCGTGAACAAATTCTAGGCGGATTTTATCCTTCGTCCTGCATGCATTACATGATACAATCGGAGATAAAAATGGCGTATGAACCGATGTGCTGTATGGAAATGAGATGGCTGGATGATGAATGCCATTGTGAAGCATTGGGGCAGTTACTAGTGGATCTCAAGATATTAGGCGCAGAACAAGTTGATATGGAGAAAGCGGAAGAGAGGGCAATGAATATTCCTGTGTATTGCAATTTAAAAGAGCGCTGCAGAATTCATATTGTGTAATCAAACTGTGAAGACCAATAAATGTCACTCTCTCCTGTAGTGTTATGGTAATTAGAGTGACAAAAAATAGTTAAAATATCACACAGCTAGTGTGGTATGACTACTCTAGTCTTGAGAATAAAATCATGGTTCTTACTTTATGTAATCAATTGGTACTGTGCCAAAAACTCTATTTTATATGGAAGAAAAAAAAATCTCTGCACAGTAAACATACTACCACCATACATGCATGATTATTGATTAAGAATAGTGAGGCAAGCTCTACATTTAAATTCAAAACATCACAATAAATAAACTTTATTCAATAAATGAAACATAGCAGTTAAATGGCTTCATTAATGGATGAAACCACTTCAATTGCAGAGAAAAGAGTAGTATGTTTTACTCAATCCCAAAAAATGTTAAAGTCATTTCACTCTTACAAAGGTATTAATTGATCTAGGCCATTTTCGGGTCCGATTGTGTTTGCCTAAAAAATTGTAATGTGTAATTAATTCATTTCTACAGTTTCAAATGGCATTCCACATATGAGAAGTAAGCAGAATAGCTATCAATAAAAAAGAGAAAAACTTGCATGGGATGGTCTTATTGCCATTTGGTGAGATGACCGTCCAATGAAAACGTATCATTTACATTGAAAATATAAAACTATAATTTAAAATTGTTGCATGGCATATTTGTATTTGACGGTCTCACCAAATGACAATGAGACCGTCCCATATAAGTTTTTCTCGATGTATGGAGCTGTGGTAGGTCAAAATGGGGAGAAAATCTTCAATGAGACGATCTCATTGCCACTTGATGAGATCGTTCAATGAGATTGCACAAAATTATAATTTAATAATATATATTTATGTTCTCGAGATAAATGATGCAATCTCATTAGAACAGTCTCACCAAGTGGCAATAAGACCATCTTATTGAAGATTTTCACCACAAAGGGACCTGAACCAAATTATTATTATTATTATTATTATTTTAAAAAAAATTAAATCAATCTATATCATTATATTTTTTGAATTTTAATTTTTTAAATAACCATATTTTTATATTAATACAGCTCTCTGACCGAATCACGTGGTATGCAAGGTGTGTCATATGACTCATTTGATCATAATTATTGAACGTGATAAATAAATAAATAAATAAATAAATATATATATATATATATATATATATATAGTATGGTAAAAAATAAAGTAATTGTTATCAATTTTTTTCTTAAATAAATATTTTACATTCTTCTATTTTTGATTTCAATGCTCTAATTTTTTCAATTGTCTCATATATCGACCTTTCAACCCGAATGGTGACAGTTTTTGATCATTTGGTTTCCAATTTATGTTATAAGTTGCTTGATAATTTTGTGAGTTGGGAATAAACAAAAGAAAAAGGAAGCACATAAAACAATTCTTCTTTTACTAAATAACTATAAAATATAATATATAGATATAATCATAGAATTGAAATTTACAAAAATTAGAAAGAAAATGCACTAAAAAAACAATTTGTTACAAATTTCTGCATATGAATTTTTTTACACTTAAAATATTTTGAAACTATTCTCACATTTTCACTCCATATATTAACTTCAATTATATCTTCTAGACATGGAGTGCATCTCGTGTCTTGAGGATAAACCCGATGAACATAAATTATTTCACTAACCTCCTTGAATTTGAACTAACGTATCCGCCTACGAAAAAAAAATCAAGTTCAACAAATCATTCACAACTTAATAAGTATAATAATATATATCTGACACGTATATATTAAAAGCTTTCTTATTTGTATAAATAACTTAGGAAAAAAGTGATAGCTAGAGCTCTGATCATCTTCAAATCCTTGGCAAGAGAATATAGTTTGTATATATTTCGATACCAAAAATAAACATTGAAATTCAAGATTTAATTGTAAAATAAATTTTATATATAATAAACAAAACAATTCATGAATATTACCTCCTTTTTTGAGGTAATGATTCTTTGCCTAATCTTACAGTGACCGAAGTTGAATACATACATCAACAATATTACGATTTTAATTACAATAGATTCAAAAGTATTACTTGAACTATTTACAGATAAATAAAATAAAATAAAATAAAATAACGAATATCCAAATCGAATCACATGTTCACTCTCACAACCTACTATGGCGATCCATTAATCATAAATAAGCACTACATAAGGACACAACAAAATATAAGCTTTATAAAAAAAAAAAAAAAAATTATAAAAAGAAAAAGAAATCATAAATGATGAACCGTAGAGGACTTGGTGGGTTGTGGGAATTTGGGCAAACGGTGGCCGGAAGAGGAGGGAGCATGACGGCTCTTGGTCTGAAGTCTGAGGAAGCCTTGAGCCAATTTGACCTTCCTCCATTTGTTGTGTCACAAACCTGTTATATTTAGGCCATGTTTTCATACAAAAAAAGAAGAAGAAGATGATATGTAAGAAACATAGCAAATAAATATATTGTATATGGAGCAAGAGAGAGCTAGTTTTTGACCTTCTTATGGGTTGGTAGTGTTTATGTTAACATGATGGTGTAGGATACTGATAAGAGATTAGCATCCTTTCAAAACAAATAAAAAATTATTTAAATGAAAATAAAAATGAGAGTACGGTATAAAAGGAAAGGTTTTATTATTATTATTATTATTATTATTATTATTATTTATGAGATTTATTAAGAGAATTTAATCATTATCCCATTAATTATGGGATTGCCTCTTAACAAAACTCTCCCACTTAATACAAAATTTCAATTAATTATGGAACTTATTTAGATTTTGATGATCTTAATATATATATATATATATATATATATATATATACTAGTTTTCCTACCCGAACGTTGCACAAACTTTGTATTAAAAACTGTTTGCAAAACATTGTGTTGTTTATATCAAATTTTTTGATAAAAGTTATCTAAGTCATGTTAACATTTGAATTTCATTATCTCACGAAACAAAAGAAAAATATTAAATTAAAAAAGATCACAAAATATTTCTCCATTGTATTTCAAAACCTATTTTTAATAATTTTTTTCCACAAAAAAAAAAAAAAAAAAAACACGTATCCACCAAAGTTGTAAAGCTCTAGAGAATAAAAGATGGCATTCATCATTTTGATGATCCAAGTCTTCAAATTCTCCTCGAAATGTATATTTTCCGAACTAAAAAATTACCTGTGAATTAATAAAAAATCAACAATCTGATTTCAAACTTCAAACCCATAAATACATACATTTCTAATCATTATTAAAAAAATAATAATAATAATAATAAAACAAAAAAAAAAAAAACAAAAAACAAAAAAAAAAAAAAAACAAAGAGGGTTCAATGATTTACATAATAGGTTAATAACTAATTGATTAAGTAATACGATGTGTGGGTATTGTAAATTAAAACACACTATTATCGGATTTAGATGGCAAATTGGATTTCTGTAATTATATATTATATTTAGATTAAAAAAGAAAATGTATTTACAACTTATAGCTTCCAAATGATTTAGACCTGTAAAATTCATTAAGTTTAGTTGAAAATTTATTAATTTCCCAAAAATAATAACAAGTAACTGGCTGATTCATCATTTTTAAATTTTGCACTGTAAAATTATTTTTGATAATGAAAACATCCACAACAGGTACACATATGTCAAAGTAATGCTGGTTGTCTTCTTAATGTTGCTAAAATTCATTTTTCTTGTAATGCTGGTTATGACAGTTTAGATATTTATTGTGCGAAATCACCGATGTGTAAAGTGTGGAAATCATTAATCTATAGTTTAATCCTACAATTTGAATAATAATTTAGGAGGTATGATTATGGATAAAGAAATAAATAATAACTCCTTTCAAAAATGATAATAAATATTTTTAAAAATAAATTAAAATACCAAAGTAATGGTAATCCGTGTTTTTTTAAGGAATTAATGGTAAAATTTATAAACATATAAATGCCAATATATAAATGATAATATACCAAAAACTTAAAACAATAGTCTTAATAAAATATTAATGGTAACAAATTAAAAACATTAATTATTGCATTCAATTCAATAGATTTTTTTTTTTAAATGTATGAAATTCACTCTTAATTTATTTATAAACGGTAAGAAATAAATATTTTTTAAAATACTACAAAAATAACTCAACTACTATTTGAATCTCCATAAAAGTCTTCTCTAGCCACTCTTTTTTTTTTTTTTTTTTTCCTTTCAAACTATCGTTTTTACCCAAATCATTTTTAACTCCACTAGGACCACTACTATTTTGTATCATATGGTGATAATGTGATTGAAGAAAAATATCGATTACAAATTATTCATAAATATTTTACTTCTAGTAGTGTTGACGTTCTAGTAGAGTTTAGAGTTTTTTTTTTTTTTTTTTTTTTTTTTTTTTTTGTAAAATTTTTGGAAGAACGGTAAAGAAATGTTTGTCTATTTTATTTTGTTTCCTCTTCTTTTTTTTTTTTTTTTCCTTTTTTTAAAATAATAAAAAAATGTAAAAAAAATTTAGGGTAGGCAGCGGAAGAGGTTTAGTGTGGGAGATTCGGCAAAAAGAGAGCATAGGGTAAATGTATTTTGAAGAAAATAAATTTAAGGTTTAGTTTTTTTTTAATTAAAAAAAAAAGGGGTTCCAATCGGGTACCTGGTATACCCGGACCCAGATTGGTACACAACCGTCCAGGTACAACCAGAAATTTCCGGCTCTGGTAAGGAATATTAACACAACAGTAATCATACACCTCAAAACAAATGTTCTCTATCTTCTCCCCGCATTCTATCTCCTCTCTCTCTTTAAACAAAAACATTTCAGTTTTGATTTTTCTCCTTCTTCTTGTATGTTCATCACTATCATTTCATTTTCAGAATATTCTGAAATAAATTTTACTATCTCCATGAGAACACAGAACTCTTCAAATAACACAAAAAATAATGATTATTAATCTAATTTCAGTAATTGTAACTGCATCACATTGGAGACCGAAGAGGATGCATCTCATTAAAAAAAAAAAATTATAATGAACAAGTGGACAATTAATCTATGGCTTATTGGTTTCATTCTCATATTTAGGGAAAAATATTTAATTTGCTTTTAACTTGGTTTGAATGTGTAGTGTTTGACTATTTTAATACTACATAAGTTTAGAAATTGATTGATTTTTTTTTTTTTCAATTTATACAGGGGAGTTAAAAAGAAATATTAAACACAAAAGAGAGAAAAGAGAGAGAGAGTAGATAAATGATAATATAAATGGGAAAAGGAACGATTCAAGATACAAAATTAAAAGAGGACAGGTGAAAAAAAAAATACTATTAACTTTTACAATTAAGTATGATCAACATTCACAATGCGAATGTAATTCATCAAACTTTCACTTTCCTATATCCTAACTGCTCATAGCAATTAGTCTTGCAACCGCATCCTTGTCCATATGGATTTACGTCTCCATCTGCTCATCAATCATCCACTACAAATCCCTAACCCATTTTCATAGTTTGTCAATATTCTCGTTGTTGTAAGTGTTAACATGGCTATTGCAAGCCATGGATGTTCCTGAATAAAAAAAAAATGCAATTTTTGATAGAGTTATATTTGGAAGAAGAACATGTGTAGAAAATGTAAATCAGAATGAAGAAATATATCATGTGTCCACCCTAATAAAGGGTGGTGTAATATCGGATTTAAGTGCATTGAAAACTAAACATGGGAATCAAAATTATAATTTATAACTTAACATTCAATGCTTTTATTTATTTATTTATTTTTTTATTATCAACAGTTAAATTTTTAATTAATGCAACAATAAAATTGGAATGTGTTGTTGTATTGATTTTTTTTTAGGAATACCAAAATAATTTTAAATATTTATTAATTTAATCATATATTAAATTAGTTTAGTAAGAAGAATGCCTTGTGATAAATAATATTTAATCATATTAAAAAATTAAGACAATAAATGGAATAATAATATTTAAAATATATATATATACAATAAATAATATATTAATGCATTTAAATCTAAAGCTCCCTCACTACTATACGTGACGCTGTAAGGATCAGCAAGTTAGCATCAACTAAACAAAGTGAGTAAAATATTCAAAAAAAAAATTGAAAATTGAAAAAAAAATTTCAACCATTGCTAATTATTAAACATGACTACCAATTACTACTCTCCCATAACTCAATTTTCAACAACAGATAATCATCGTAAATATCAAGTCTATCCGTAATAAACCACAAAATATAAAACATTGAAAACAAATAAATTATATTTGATCATTAAAACTTCCTTGGACGAACCTCCCATATCAGAAGCAATCAAAATCTCACCTTTGTACTTTAAAGCTAAAACAAATGAACCATTCACGTATAGGCATCTATACAAAATTTTATTATAAAATACATAGCCAAAAAAAAAGCGAGAAAAGATCGCTGGTAAATCCTAGCTCTAATACACAAAGAAAGAATATAAAAATAGATTGAATGGTTACTGGGTTCTTTGAAGGTTGCCATGAGAGCTTAAAAGACATATTTGCTTTGCTTTGTTGGATTCGATTAGCTGAACAAATCAAAAAATAATAATAATAATAAATAAATAAAAAATAAATAAATAATTAAAGAAGTTTTACTAGAACCTCCAAAGTTGAAACTGAATAAAAGTAAATTAATTTGACCCAAATGACAAATAAAACATTGATCATAATTCATAAACAACATCAGAAAAAAACATGATCAAGACTTGAAAAGATATGTCAATAATAACAAAAAAATAAGTCAAGGATTAACCAAAGTCTTCATCAAAATAGCGGATAGACAACAAATAAAAATAAATTCAAGATTAAACCTTGATTAACAGAATAAATAAAAGAATTATAAGAGTAACTATAAAAGTAAATCCACAGCGTCCGACAGCCGTCCTACGGCTCGGAACTGAAGTATGTCGATTTGTGTCTCAGAGTATTTGGTGATCATGTTTATAGGACTTTCCGGTAAACTACACATGTCGCGCATGGTTGAATCCAATGTGGGAGAAGAAGTTTTAGTAACTCTAATCTTGCTTTTGGTTTCCTTGGTTTTTTGTTTTTTTTTTTTTTTTTTTTGGCTTCGGTGAAAATGAAATAAGAAAGTTTGAATACGTGATATAAATAAATTAATAAAATGATCAATTGACACAAATTGATTTGGGTTCATTTCATGCATTTATTGCTAATGCATGCATGACCTATTGAATTTGGAACCATTAGACTGGTTAAATGTATGATGACGGTCAATATTATTATTTTAGAACCATTTGATTTTATAACCTTTTACCTTTCTAGGTTTTTAACAAAAATTAGTATTTTGTATTCTTTGTGTTGTAACTTAAATATTAGTAATTACTTAATTAATGAGAAAACCTGTTCATTTACCGGTTCATCTCATGAGGAGTGAGGACCGATGAATTTTTAATTGTTTTTGGAAAAAGGCCACAATTAATGCATTTAAATCCAAAGCTCCCCCACGTCGACACATGGCGTTGTGAAGGTCAGTTTTTATATATAGATATAAATATAGATATTAAACATGTGGATCATTAATTTGAAAGAGTTCAATGTATAGAGACCCTTTCATTTTCCTTCTTATAAATAGGTGGATCATTAATATTAATTACATGCAATTAAATAAGGGGGGTCATTAGTTCAAATGAGTTCAATAGATATATATATATATATATATATGGTGGCTTTTCATTTCATTTCAATTAAACATGTGGATCAATAATGAGAGAAAAGCTAGAATATAAGAAATTTATGGCCGAAGCTCTCTCACTACAACACGTGGCGCCGTGAAGGTTCAATTTTACTATATTATATAGATATAGATATATAGATATGAGATATATGAACTCCATTATCTATACTTTACCTAGCTCTTGTCACCCACTCCCCTGAAGAAAGTATTAGAAAATGCCTACAAAATAGATATGAGAAAATTCAAAAATGTGATATAAAACTTCAAACTTATAAATATATACATTCTTAATCATTAATAAAATAAAAATGAAATGAAACAGAGAGGGTTCGATGTATATATAGAATAATAAAGAGACCTTTCATTTTACTTCTATTATTTAGGTTGATCATTAATATTATCATATAATTAAATAAGTGGGTCATTAATTAGAAGGAGTTCAATAGATAAATAAGATAGTCTTTCATTTAACTTCGATTAAATATATATTAATAATATTATGAATGAAGATATAGAGTTACAACAATTGATATTATCTAATTAATATTTATCAAATTGTTTAATTTGATTAATCAATAAATAGGAAAATAGAAATAAAAAAATTAATAATATTTAAAATTAGAAAAAAAAAAATAACTCTATTATTATGTAGCATTTAAATTCAAAGCTCTCTTATGCTGACATGTGACACTTTGAAACTCTATTATTATTATTATTATATATATGGAAATTTTCATATAAGGATGCCATGATAGAATTATATAAGACATTGAATGTAAGTCACTCGTTTTACATACTTTGACTTGGTATGTGTGCACTTGTCAAAACACTTTTATAAATGAGTAGCTTGATAAAGTTATATAAAAATGCTCTGATAGGAACGGGACCGTATATATATGTTATGATGATATATAATTTGATTTTAAATTTATACAATTATTAATTAATCAATTAATTAATTTGAGTAATCAATTAATTAATTTGATTAATCAATTAATATTGGTGTATTTTTTAAACTATTAATGTAGTGTCTTTTGCATTTAAAAAAAATTAATACAGTCCATTTAAAAGAAAATAAAAATGAGAAAATAGTAGAGTAGGAAAGGTTTTTTTGTATTATTTATTTTTATGATATCCATTATGAGAATTTAATTATTATCCCATTAATTATGGGATTGCCTCTTAATTTGTAATTTATGAAATTGTCTTTTGATTGACTATTGATTTATGATTTATGATTAAAACTTTCATACCTAATACAAAATTTCAATTAATTATGAAGCCTATCTAAATTTTTCATGATCTATATAAGTCTAGCAATTTGGATTTTTTATTGATCCGACAACACAAAAAAAATATATAGCTTTTGGCTTAGATTTTTTACCACGGATATGAATCCGTTGCAAATATTATATAAAACCCATAAAAAATAAAATCACGTGTAATTATTAATGAGGATGTTGGTGTGGAAACATATTTGCCACACTCATTTACCACGAATGTAACTACAGTATTAATAAAATAAAATAAAATAAAATAAAAACCCTAATTTTTAGGGAGTTTACTTTTACAATCTCATTTTACTTTCACTTCTCTCTCATGCCACAATTTTCTCACAGGGGATTCTTCTCGGATTCTATCTCCTTTTTTTTTTTTTCCTTCTCTTTTTCAAGATAACATATTAACATGCTTGACTCTACGAATCTCATTTGTATTTATTTTTCTAAAAAATCGTTTGAGATATGATACAGTTTTTTTTTAATTGATTTTGATTCTGATGCTTTTGTCCGTTCGTTTTTGATTTTTTTTAGATTGGGATGTCGTGAGAATGTCGAAGGCCGGTGCGTTGGATCTGGCTTCCGGTGTCAGCCGGAAGATCGAGAAGAACGAAGTTCTCTCTGCCATTGAAAGTAAGTTAAAACTGAGATGTTTGATTTTCTTCATTTCGATGATGATGATGTTCGTTTGAAATCTCACTTCAACAACAGTACTTTTGAATTTTCTGATCTTATTCTTTCATTTTTAATTTTTTTTTTTTTTTGGTGGTAAGCCTCCATATGAAAAGCCTAAAGATGCTTTTATTGTCTGTTAAACTAAAGAGTTCATCCTTGCATGGTTGTATCTACTAAGAGCCTAAATCTGGAAGTTTATGTTTTCAGTATCTTCAAATTTCAGAGTAAAACAATTGGTAATTCAATTGAGACAAATGATATTCATGTTAAGGTATGACTTGCATTCATAGAAGATTTTTTTAGACTGAGATTTGATATCCCAAAATTTAAATATTCTCGTCCCGCTTAATTTGCCTCAAACAAGCTCTGTGGATAGCAAAAATTTCAGTTGAATTTGCATCCTTGCAACCCACAAGAGAGAAAACATACCCAGGACTTTGCCACTAGAATCACGAAACACCCCACCAATCCCCGTAGCCTCAGGACTACCTTTAGCGGACCCATCCACATTGAACATCAACTCGTTGTTGAGAGGGGGCACCCAGCAAGCCGGCTTGATGACCTTGGGAAAAACCTTATCCACGCATCTGCCATTAATGTCCTCCAGCAGAATGGTAATAGGGTCAGAACTCATTTGACCGAGGTTTTTGAACCACCACACCACTCTGAATTTGACCATGTCCATAGTCCCCAACAAGTCAGCCTGCTTATTGTCGAAAACCTTCCTATTCCTAAGCTCCCAGATAGTCCAAATCATGGCAAAAAATAAGGTATTCCACATACGTTTTCTGTTCGGAGAAGGGCACATACCCATCCAACCTTCCAACCACTATTTCACTATATTGTTAGCACAAGAGTTCACTCCCCACCAACACATATAGCTTGACCACAGATTCCAAGTCCACGGGCACAGAAGAAACAAGTGGTCCACTGACTCCACTTCAGAGTCACAAAGAGCCAATCTTTACTTTGGATTTGAGTGCAACCGAGACGCTTCAACACCTCCCTGACAGGGACACGGCCTCTTTGAAAACCTTCCTGCTTATTGTTGAAAACCTTCCTGCTTATTGTTAAAAACCTTCCTATTCCTAAGATCCCAGACATTCCAAATCATGGCAAAAATTAAGGTATTCCACACACGTTTTCTGTTCGGAGCAGGGCACATACCCATCCAACCTTCCAACCACTATTTCACTATATTGTTAGCACAAGAGTTCACTCCCCACCAACACATACAGCTTGACCACAGATTCCAAGTCCAAGGGCACAGAAGAAACAAGTGGTCCACCGACTCCACTTCAGAGTCACAAAGAGGGCAATCTTTACTTTGGATTTGAGTGCAACCGAGACGCTTCAACACCTCCTTGACAGGAACACGTCCTCTTTGAAGATGCCACACCAGAATTTCAGTTTTAGGAGGGCTTAAACCTTGCCAATTGAAATTGTTGTTTACATTCACGTTATCGAGCTCACCTTCCAAGCTACGCCTGAAGAAACTGACAGAAAAAGAACCTTTGGGATAGAAATGCCAAGCCAGCGCATCTTTGATAAATCTCCTCACAGAAATGCAATCCAGAGAAAGAAGGAAGCACCTCATTTGCTCTAATTCCCAGTCAAACAACCTTCTCCTCAATTTCACGTCCCACACCAACTTAGAATTATACCAACAACCAAACTCCTTGATGACGCCCTCCATGTTATTAGCCAACGCAAAAATCCTCGGAAAAGCGCTCATTAACGAGATATCATCCCATTTTAAGTCTTCCCATAACTTTATTCTTTCTCCATTCCCCACAAGCACTTGGAAGCTTTCCCTAATAACCTTACTTGACAGAGAAGCCTCCATAAAAAGCTTGCCCACAGACTGAATAAACACAGAACTATATTTAGGACTCTGCCAATTCCAAAAAAAAGACTTTTTTGATCAAGGTCATATTTAGCACAAATAACTTTTCTCCACAAAGACGATTCTTCATTCCCAAACCTCCAAATCCATTTCGCCAAAAAACTTGATCCTTTATCCGCAACCCGACCAATTCCCAAACCACCATTGCGTTTACTTTTACAAAATGAAACCCAATCAATCATATGGATTTTCCTTTTGACTATACCCTCATCCCAAAAGAAACCTCTGAGGAGTTTTTCGATCTTTTTCACCATGCCACAAGGAATACCAAACACAGACATGAAGTAGGTAGGCAAACTAGAGAGCACTGCCTTGATCAACACAAGTCTTCCTCCTTTTGAAATTAAACTCCTCTTCCACGGCGCAATCCTTTTCTGAATTTTGTTAATCACCACATTCCACATAGCCATTTTCATCGGGTTGCCACCAAGAGGAAGACCAAGATATGTTATAAGAAGCTTAGAACTCACACATCTAAAGGCAGCAGCTTACCTATCATCTGAAAGATTTTTTTTTTCCCACTTTAACCAAACACGACTTATGGAAATTGATCTTAAGGCCCGACACCAATTCGAAGCACCTCAAAATTCTCCTCGCGTTTAAAAGTAGTCCATTCTAGGCTCTAGAAATAATATCGTATCATCTGCAAACTGAATATGAGTGATCTGAAAATCGTTATTGCCAAACACTGCACATTTGATCAAGTTTAGGCTTTCCGCCTTAACAAACAGTCTACTCAGACTTTCCACCATGATGTTAAAAAGAAACGGAGACAATGGACCTACTTGGCGCAGACCTTTCTCTAAAGAGAATTGCTTGGTCGGGCTCCCATTAACCAACACCGAGAGAGACAGAGAAGAAATGCACCAACCTACCCACCTACGCCATTTAACTCTAAAACCCATTTTGTCTATCAAGTCATCCAAGAAAGCATGATCCACACTATCATATGCTTTCTCAAAATCGAGCTTTACCAAAATGCCACCTTTAATATCTTTCTTCCAAGAGTGAATAACTTCTTCGGCAAAGACAAAGCTATCTATGATTTGACGATCCTTCACGAAAGCCATTTGCGAAAGGCCAATAATCAAGTTCATTACCTTTTTGAGTCTATTTGCCAAAACTTTAGCTAAGATTTTATATAACACCCCGACAAGACTAATGGGTCTAAAGTTTTTAATTGATTCAGGCTTACTAATCTTCAGAATCAGGGCTAGAAAGGTGCAATTCAAATCTTTAACAACAAACCCATCCCTGTGGAATTCCTGAATAAAATTCATAAAATCATCACTAATCACATCCCAGTAAGCTTTGATGAAGTTTAAGTTGAGACCGTCCAGCCCCAGGGCCTTATTACCATCACAATCACTCAATGTCGACCACACTTCTTCCACACTGAACTACACTTCTAAGTTCCTACTATCCTCCACCGAAATCCTCTTAGTAGGAAGATCCTTTAAGCAGGGTCTATCCCACTCAACCTTTCTAAAGTGATCCTGAAAAGACAAGAAAATGCCATCCCTTACTAAGTTAGGACCAGAACACAGCCTACCATTTATCAACAATTCCCCAATGAAGTTGGACTTTCTTCTCACATTAGACATAAGATGGAAGTATTTGGAATTCCTATCACCTTCTGTCAACCACTTAACTCTAGAAATTTGTCTTCATTTTTGTTCGTCTAGCCTAATGTGCTACCATAAATCAAAAATACAATCTAACCTTTCTTTTCGAAAAACCGAAGTCCAACCTTGCACCTGCGCCTTTCCCTCCAGTAAAGCCAGACCAGCTTCCAGAACCTTAATCATATTGCCACCTGGATTCTTCTCATTAAGCCAAGACTTCATTCTGTTCTTCATAGCCTGGGACTTGCAGACGAGCTACTCACCAAAATTTCCAAGAATTCCTAACCTCTTCTATTAGCTCATTCTCCTGAAGCCACCCATTAGAGAAATAGAAGGGTTTCGGTCCCCAATCCATCGCCGAAACACCAATAGAAATGGGGTTGTGGTCCAAAACACTCTTGTTGTGACCTTTTTGAATCAGAGTAGGAAACCAAGACAGGACAATTGGGGAACAAAGAAACCTATCCAACCTTGCCTTTGACCCAAATTTCCTATAATTGGACCAGGTGAATTTTAAGCCATGCAAGGGGATGTCAACCACTTTGGCCAAGGAGATGAAGTTATTGAAGTTCATCATTGAGCTAGCATTACTAGAACCACCCTTTCTTTCACACGACTCTTTCACTGTGTTGAAGTTCCCGCCTATCACCCAAGGCCCTGTCAGATAAGATTGAGCACCAAGAATAAAGTCCTATAACCTTTTCATGTCACTCTCAATGTTAGCTGCGTAAACATTGCAGAACACCACTTCTTTGTTGGTCTTTACCAGAAAACCTATAACGATTATACAACGATCTTTAGAGATACACGAATTCACAGGAAAAGCCTCATCATTCCAAAGAGTAATAAGACCTCTTGTTGAGCCTGACGCTACCACACCGACACCTCTGGTTAGCAACGAGTATCCGAGCGACTTGATCACCCTGCTATCAAAGTAGCTAAGTTTGGATTCCTTAACAAAGAGAAAAATTGGCTTAAAATGCATTACCATATTTCTAACCACCCTCATCTTCTCCACTCTTCCAAAACCTCTAATATTCCAAGAAATCACTATCATAAAAACAAACGAAACCTCTCTAGAAAACATCCAAATCCTCAATTCTTCCTTTTTGCTACCTCTAACCTTTCCACATCCTCCAATTCTCTTCTGGCTAACTCTTATGACACCCTAGCCTCCCTTCCATTGAAATCAAAGCCTATTATTATTCCTATCTCAATGACCTTCGTAATCTCCTCACTGAGATCCCACACCATTGATTTGGGTCCCTGCTTAGTATTAATGATCTCCTTTCCTTCAACAATAGTAGAAGACTTCAGATTGATACACCCTAGAGTCACGCCTTTTTCAATAACCTTGGTGATTTCCACATCTAAGTTCCATGAGTCTTCCCTAACCAGCTGCCCACTTCTCTCTTTCTGAGCTTCCCCAAACTGAGGGTTCTCTTTACGTTTATCCTTTCTTGTAGTCATACCATGCCTCTTCAAAGAACCTGCAACTTTCCTTCCCTTATTTTTAGTGACCCTTCGAGAAGACTCGTCTGAAGAGAAAACCACTCCTTCCTCTAATTCCACAGTATTGGAAACATAACTACTAGAAATGTCATCCTGACTACCACCAACACAACCTCCACTATCATTTGACAATATGACATCTTGACCTCTGTTATCATAGCCCAAGTCATACTCAGCTTGGATGCAATCTATGGACTCTCCAACTTAGGCCGCTTTTTCACCACCATGTTCCTTCATAGCTTTAGTAGGCCCAATACTCTTTAGCCCATTTAAATCTTCTTGAATAAAGCCTAAATCCACCACAATCATACTATCATTCCTTTGATTGAGACCCACTGTAGACGTCTCCCCTCCATACTTCAAAAATTTTGAATCAAAATGACCTTCACTATAACTATCAAACGATGACCAACTGTCCTCGTACTCCGTACCACCAAGTCCTCCCTTATTCTTTTCCAAGTTCATTTTGGCGTTGGAAACCAATGGTCTAGAGGGTCTACCTCGTGGATTCCGGATCTTCACTCATTTTCCTTTGTTAGGGGGCTTCTCATGATGTCTTACTTCTTCTACTTGAAAAGGGTTTCGATCAGAGTAGCCATCCTTCATAGATGTGCCCCTTTTCTGCTCATTCTGATCCTTCTCTGACAACCTCTAAGTTGACGTAGCCTTTCCAACTGCCTTTCTACCTACCAACTCTCCAAAGCTAGCCATAGGTGCCTGCATTTTCCTAATCTTCTGACTATTTTGAAAAGTTTCCTTCTCTATGTAATGATTCAAAAAACCTGCAAAGTCAAATTTTGACAAACCTAACCATGACGACACCCACCCCATGTCCACCTGAATCAGCTCCTCAGCCACTGAGATCGAAAATGACCCGTTTTCCGGTAACCACATTGATCTTGCTGGGGCAGCAAACACCAACATGAATCAAAACCAGCATTCTTCCTTTGTCCAACCGACTATTTTCAATAGTCTCTTCAGCAACCAGCAATGGTACACCCACAACCCAACCCAGTCTCATAAAGAACTCATAGCATCAGCATTGCAAGGGAATGCCCTGAAAGTCGATCCAAGCCAGTCTTGATTGGGGTGTTGCAGCCGATGACCACCTTTCTATGGATGAAAAACAATCATCCCATAGAAACCTCTTACCTATAAAGTCAGTTCTGTCTTTAGCTGATCGAAACTTCCATAATATGTTCTTATCTCCTAGAAAATACGACGAAGAGACAATATCACTATTGCATAACCTTTTGACCACTGAAGACACATCAGAGAAAGCCTTGAGAATTCCAACTGCACAAAAGTTCAGCCATTTGTCGTCATTCAAAACTTCTTCCCACTGCATAACTTCCTTCTTGTGTTCTCTGATAATTTCCTTTTCTTTAGTCGAATCCTTGACCACCCCAGCAAAGGAACGACCTGAGGAGGAACTTGTTCTGCTATGCCTAGACCTTGTTCCATGATACTGCTCTCTATAGTCCTTAGATCTAACCGATTTTCACTCGTTCCAATCAGAAGATGCAATCTTCGTAGAAATTGGCCATCCATACACATGCATACCATTGGTTAATTTTGCTACCCTCTCTGCCTCATCCAAAGTACAAAAACGCACAAACACAAAACTACTTCTTCTCACCCTACTTTTAGGAGACAAATGCAAGTCCCTAACCAAACCAAATGCTTTGAAGATTCCTTAAAGACCTTGTTGATCCACTACCGGGCTCAAATTTGTCCACAAAGATGGACACCAAGCCATCCCTAAAGTCTTTTTTGCCTGTTGGACCTCTGAAACCAAACCCTCTTTCTCTAGACATTCTCTCTCTATAATTATTCTCTACAGTGGTAACGAGTTGGATGTGTAGAGATACCTAGAACCAACTTAAGGTACTATACCTACTTGTGAGAACGATTCCCTTACTTGTGTCTGCTATACTCGACAACGACTCGTACACTTGCGAAAGGTGATTTACACTCACACGGTTCATTTATATATATTCATTTTGTGGTATCGTCCGAAGCGTTTCAATATGCCGAGGACAAAGTCCGTAAGAAGTCGTGTCAGCTTCCAACTGCTAGAAATCTTCTTGATTTTTGAAGACTCCACTCACCTATGTTGAATGTCAAGAAGAATGATCCTATTAGCATCTTTGGAGCCATTGCCATGATGCTTGAACCACCAGGCGACCCTAAACTTTACTATATCCATGGCCAAAATGGAGTCGGCTTCTTCCTTCTGAAACACAACCTTATTACGCACCTCACAAATAGTCTTCACCACTGCAAAGAAAAAAGTCTTCCACACTCTGGTCCTACTTTGTGAGGGACAAAATCCGGACCAGCCATGCCACCTATCACACAATTGAGCATTAGAGCAAGAGCTAACTCCCCACCAACCCATACATCTTGTCCATAACTTCCAGGACCAAGGAAAAAGCAGGAACAAGTGATAAGCTTACATGATCATATTAATCCCAAAAAGAGAATGAAATCCCAATTTTCTCCCGACCTAAAAAGAAATCTAACAATGAATAATAATAAACCAACTAAAAAATGTTTCTTGTTTGCTTCTTCCAAGATATATATGTCTATACATAATTAATTGCCACGTCTCATATATCTCAATAAGAGCCGCTCCTGTAATGATAGAAAACTCCTTTCTTCTTGCCTGATCCATTATGGATCGTGAGAAGAACTTTTACTGGTTTGTTGTTCCAAGTGACTTTACAATTACATTTTATAGAATCATATTATGTAATACGACCACACCCTTATTCTGCAAAGATAAGCACCTTTTAAATAAAACCCTTGGATCAATCCAACGGTTATCCGTAAAATGGCTTTTTAATTACCTTTGATTTTAAAAAAAAAAAAAAACACATAAAACCAAATGAAAAAAAAAAACAGTATGAACAAAAAACTCCTCCATCTTCAAACAATAAATCACTCAATTTGGTCTCAAAGATTACCGGAAGAAGTTCAACTTGTTTTGTTCCAAACTATACTAAAGTTAATGAACCAAATACTAATAATAAAACTTGGGCAAACAAACACAACAATCTTATCTAGTACCTCATAATTGGGAATTCACATAATTAATCTCGGATATTCAAAGAAAAACCACAGAATAACATAAAACCACGAAAGCAACAACAGTTCAACACATAACATAACTAACCTTCATAGAATCTCTGAAGTGCTTCAACATGGAGTAGAGTCACACATCACTTATCAACTCACAATTCATCAACGCCTACAAAACCAACCATTCACATGACAAAAAAAAAAAAAAAAAAAACCCAAAACGCTCCCATAAAAAAAATAACCAAACCCAGATAGATTTCTATATATAATAATAAAAATAATAATAAAACAAAACCTGGTAGCACTCAGATCCACACCACATGCAAAACGTGAAATTTATTGAGATGAGATGAGAAGAAAAGAGATACATTTGTGTTTAAATGAGAGTAACAAATACAGTCCAATGAATAAACAGAAGGTAAAAAACGCAAAAATAGATACTGGGGTTTTGCAAATGAGTAGGACGGTTTAAATGGAGAGTCAAGGCCGGCCTGAGATTTTCGGGGCCCGAGGCGAATTATAGAAAAAGAATTTTCGGGGCCCTAAGATTTCAAGTTGAGATTTTGTATCTGAAATATGAATTTTCGTAGCAAGATTTAAGAGAGTTTTGAAGGACTCTAATTTGATTTTTGATTTTTTAATTTTTGTTCGATGTCTGCTTCTGGTTGTCTAATTAGTGATATGAGTAGTATTGTACTGTTGTTTTCCCATTTCAGATATATAAAAGACAATCAGTGCTAGGAATAAGATTCAACCCATGTTTAACTTGGTGTAAATGATTTATAATTTATGGGTCTTTCTTAAAAAAATTAATGTTCAACAGGTCTATTTTAAACTCATTATGGGTTGGTTTGTTAGTTTAAAAAAATAAAATTATATGTTTAATGGACCTATTTTAAACTCATTTATGGGTTTGTTAGTTTAAAATCATACATAATTATATCTGAAATCATTTTTTTTTTTACAATTTGGGGGCCCTTAAAGATCGGTAGCCCTAGGCTGCTGCCTCACTGGGCTCCCACTTGGACCGGGCCTATGGAGAGTCTGACTATTAAATGAGTATGATGGTAAAATAAACAAACGTTTACATTCAGTGCATGAAAGGTAACAAATTCTAACGTTTTATCTTTCTAATCCTCAAAATTTAATTGTCCATATATAAATGATTAGTTAATATTAATGGTTCAACATATATATATATATATAAATAAATTTAAATAAATATAAAACTTTATAGATATTATATAGAATTTAAGTACCCATTTTGTTGATTTTAATCAAATTTTGGGCTAATTTGGTATTACTGTAACTTTTATAATAATCAGTGTTTGTTGTCCTGAAGGAATAATTAGATGTGAAGTTAATTAGCAGATGTTTGGTTGATTGTATTTTTAAAACTGTTATATAGCTCAAAAGCAGTATATATATTTTTTGGTAATTTTTTTACAAAAATGCTAAGATTAGTTACAATAACTAAAATATACATGATTTTATTACCCTATTTCACTTTTTTCATTAATTATATATATTAGATCAATATTTAAGTAGAATATTTAAATTAGGAAAAACAAATTCCATAAGAACAATAAAATATTTTTAAATGATTTTATAAGTCAAATCAATATTTAAATAGAATATTTAATTTTGAGATGAAATAAAATATTTAAATAATTTTAACTTTATTTCATAAGGATAATAATGATATTTTAAAGAATTCATTAAATGCTGAAATAGATTATTACATAATTACTTTCAAAAAGTAACCTCCACATATTTCCCAAAATCACTGTCAAAACTTGTCAGATTATCAATTAATCACTTTTGAAAGTTTTACCAAACATTATTTTATGTTAAAATTATAAAAAATCTTATTTTAGCTTTTTAAAAGTAATATCAAACTAACCCTTAATATTTATGTGGTTATCAGGTTTAAATGATTTAGAGCGAGGATATACCAAATGGAGAGTGTGGCTATTAAATTAGTAGGATGGTGAAACTACAAAACGTTTTACATACATTGCATTAAGCATTGATATTTTTGAATTCTCAAATTTTAATTACAATGGAAATGAATACAATTAAATCTAAAGCTACCTCACAGCGACACGTGGTCCTATGAGAATCAGCTTTTATATATTACTAGTATGCAGCTCGCATGATGTGCGGGCACGATTTAGTTAATCGAGTTAAGGTAATGTTGGAACTTAAAAATATATATACTAATTTGGGGTGTATATATAGTTTTAGAGAGATGCAACTATTATCACTTAAATTTTTATTTTTCTCAAGTAAATACTTTTAAAAATCCTTTTAAAAAAAAAAGTTACTTGTGAAAACCAATACAATAATACTTTAGTGTGTGGGCCTTTTTTTTATAAAAAATAAAATAAATGTTCTTTTTTTTTTTTGGAAAGTAGGAAACAGATATGCACCTTTTTTAACCAAACATATATTTGGATCATTTTAATCATATGTGGGCTGCCCAGCCGATAGGCAATAGATATACGGTATATCTAATATATATATATATATATATATATATATAATATATATTTATATTCGGGTTCCTTCTTTTTTATGGTCCTAGACAGTTGCCTCATTGGACTTCCTTTGGGCCACTAGGGTAATTACCCAATATGGAATTAACTTTAAAACCTATCCTTATTATTGTTTCCACTAAGGCAAAAAAATTCATATTTAGAAATCAAGGCAACCGAAAATTTTATTCCTAATATACAATCTTCAAAACAAGACAAACTAAATTGTGTGCACAATGCATGACCATATTGTCACTTTGTACACTAAAGGGAGCAAATCATAGACACCTGAAAAGAAGCAATTTATGGCAGCATTTGCATGATTCTCTCTACGTGTAAAACAAGCTCCGACCGTTCAAAAACAGATCCATTGCCACTCACATCATGGAAGAGCCAGACAGAAACCTGTCCTGGACTTTGATCAAACACGTTACAAACATGCAAACCCACAAACTCAACTATAAATTACTTGCCCACCACCCTCTTTTTTTCTCACCACAACAAGCACTGCTTTTATTTTATAACTAGCAATGGTAAGACTCACATCCCTAGCCGCTATCCTCACCACCGTCCTTCTACTCGTAGCCAACACCTACGCTATCAGAACCACCATCCCCATGGTTGAGAATATTGCCGAGGTCACAAACCCACATCAAACGCTGCCGAGATGCCGTGAACAAATTCTAGGCGGATTTTACCCTTTATCCTGCATGTTTTACATAACACGATCTCGGACCCAAATTGCGTATGAACCGATGTGCTGTATGGAAATGAGATTCCTGGATGATGAATGCCATTGTGAAGCATTGGAGCAGTTACTAGTGGATCTCAAGAAACGTGCTGGAAAACTAGTTGATATGGAGGATGCGGAAGAGAGGGCACAGAATATTCCTGTGTATTGCAATTTAAAAGAGCGCTGCAGAATTCATATCATGTAATCAAACTGTGAAGACCAATAAATGTCACTCTCTCCTGTAGTGTTAGGTAATGAGAGTGACAAAAAAATAGTTAAAATATCACACAGCTAGTGTGGTATGACTACTCTAGTCTCGAGAATAAAATCTTGGTTCTTACCTTATGCAATCAATTGCTACTGTGCCAAAATCTCTATTTTATTTGGAAGAAAAAATAATCTCAGCACAGGAAACATACGACCACCATACATGCATGATGATTGATTAAGAACAGTGAGGCAAGCTATACATATAAATTCAAATCATAACAATAAACAAACTTTATTCAATAAATTAAATGAAACACAGCAGTTAAATGGCTTCATTAATGGATGAAACCACTTCAACTACAGAGAAAAGAGTAGTATGTCTTACCTGTTTATTATGGAAGTTGATAAATTTAAAAGAGATAATTATTCCCCGCATTTGACATAAAAATTACGTGAAAAATCATCTTTATACTATCTCAATAAGTTAATCATTTTTATCGAGTTTTGCTATGAGTTGTCAAAAATGCCCTTGTAAAGTTGAAGTTGTACTTTAATGATGTCAACAATCTTCTTTTTTTTTTTTTTTTTCCCCTGTTTTGTATTTTTCCAATCAAGGAAAGTACATAGAGAATTTAGGAGAGAATAAGAAAGTAGCAAGAGAGATTGAAAAGATAATCAAGAGAGGAGGATATTTGAAGCAATATTCATTCATGATGATCATCTCAATCAACTATCCGGCTATAGATAGTGTTGATTATTATTACGATTAATAATAAATATATAATCAAATAATTATATAGCATTCGGATTAATACCTTTCACCATCGGAAATCTGAATCATGTAGCGGAAGCGGGATCGTGAGCGGGTTGTTTCACTTGTCGAAGAATGATCACGGATCGGAATCCGAAAAGTTCCCTCTACTCACCGGGCAATTTGCTGTCATCGAAAAAAACTAGCAAAATAGAAACACGTATATCACTCTCTGATATTGTACGCTCTGATAAACTCAAATGAGATAAATAATAAATAGCACACTGCTATTTATATGTTCTAGACTTCTATATGGATGGATTCTGATATTCAAATTTAAATCATATTTAAATTATTTAAATTTGATATCTTATTTATCCATTTAACCATTTATCTGATCAGTTTGAATTTAACTCAATTATCACTATCTCTAATAATTTAAATTCAAACTATCAGGTAGTTTAATCCATATCAATCATTTTCAATTAATTAACTGATATAACCACTTGAGCGTATTTTTCCAACATCTCTCATTACACAAGTGGAACAATGGAAACTTTATAGAGTCATGTTTCTCAAACTTTTGGGTCTAATCATAGATCGTTCATACAAGCAAATGCACAGTGTGACCGATGAACAATTTTTCTAACTGTATTGGAGCATGCAATTTGATATCTCATATATCAACTTTATAGTTCATATGTCTCCCAGATTTAATTTTCATTCAACAGTCAAAGCATACTTAACCCCTCTGTATACAAAGCTATGTTTGACTATTTCAAATTTCTATGTACTCACAATTGTATTCTTGTCTATCATAGACAATACAATTGGTTGACTGGTGAATACAAAAATTTATGAAGAAACATTAAATCTTCCCATCAAACACTTGTATCTCAGTTGCAAAACAGCTGCTATCCTAGTCTTGTCTCATAGACCGAATAGTACCATAGCCATAGAAAAACACACGAAAGAAGCTTACATTATTCTGTTACCTTGATACAAAGTCAATGGTCACAAGGACACCATTTGAGGCTTTATCAATCCTCAAGGAACTTACACAATGAGGAAGCAGCGATTTATTCACATAGCACACATTGTATGAGGCATGTGTTACAGTGAATTTCATTCTTTACAAAGAATGCATCTCTAAAATAATATTCACTGTACATATCTAAGTTCAGTCGCTATCAAACGCCTAACATGAGTCCTTAAAAACTCACTTAATATAAATGCCAAATAAGATCTCACATCTGGCTTAATTAGGTTTCATGATTATGGGGTATATCATGATCGGTTCTAAAATTATGAAAAATTTAAACGAACCTCATCTTGACCCAGTCAAGGCGACATACTCATATATATAAGCTCCATGAGAATAAAACATCCACTTTATTCTCTTATATATATGTGTATCATCTTATCATGCTATCTTAGCATCTAAGGTGATCACACGTGTAAGAATGTCGGTCTTAACCTAAAGACATATTTTCATCACCTTATGTGTGTAATTATGCTAGCATAACGAATAGTTTGTCGTACTTTTAAGGTATGTCATAATCTTTGACAACATTTTGATGTTTCAATCTAGAATTATATTGGTATCCACTCACCAATCTTACGTAATAACTGATATTGGGCCTTGGACACATCACAATGTACATGAGACTCTGTATGGTACTAACATGAGGAAATTGTCATCAATTTCTTGATTTTATGAAGTTTCAGGGTGCATATCGAGACTAAGAGTTTGTGATTTTGCAATAAAAGTATTTATGCTCATTTTAAATTACTTAAGAATCTTTCTAATAAATAACTCTAGTGATAGAGATAGAAATTTTCTTAAGTAATTTTAAACAACTTTTACTCCTAATGTATAAGAAACTTTGCTCATATATCAAATTTCAATGAAATTTGAGAATAACCATTTCATTATGGTTTACAAACTCTTCATTATTTCTAGCCAAAACATATCGTCCATAGAATAATATCAAAAATTATCTTCAACTCGTTTGAGGTACATATGGCTTTCTTAAGTCATCATGAATCTGTAAGACATAATAGCTCAATGAAATCAAAGATACAAATTTCTAGAGGATTGTTTCAAACCATATATTAACTGTTTAAGCAAGCATACCTACGTGCTTTTGGCCTTTTGAAACAAAAAATTTACAAGCTGTTCCATAAAAATTTCTCCCTCTTGTTCTCCATTTAGAAATACAATCATTACATCCATCTGATGTAATTTCAGGTTTATATGTGCAACGAGTGCTAGAATAAAGTATAGGGAAGAAAACTTTACTTCAAGAGAAGAAGTTTCTTCATTTGCAACTAATCGCGTCTTATACCTCTCAATAGGGCTATCCGCCTTATGCATGATATATGTGTTGGAACCTAGGGTTAAAGATTGCACAGCGGAAGGGTTTAACATTTTTTAAGCAATTATCAAGTAAACCTAATTGTATAGTAATAATCGAAAACAACAAAGAAGGTGAAAACGATTTCATACCAGCATTGGAGGCTCCTTCACTTTAATACGATTTGCTCCTGATTTGAACCACTTGATATTCCTCGCTATCTCCCGAGACTGGTAACGGCATGTGGGCGCGTCACGGTACTCAGTAACTTAAATGGAGGTAGAAGAGAATAATACAAAAGACAACTCTTGCTTTTTTTTTTTTTTTTTTTTTTAATGGTGAAGGTCAGCCACTCTATAAAAACAAGAACAAAAAACCTTTGTTTTTCTTTTTGTGTGCCGCACACCTCTCTATGTTTTCTTTTCTCTTTTAATTGTGTGTGTTGGTGCATGTTGATCAGTTTGCTAAAACATATATATATATATTTAAAAACAAACTAATCAATTTTCATTATTAAATCCTTTAATAAAAAATAACTGATATCTTTTAATAGATATTAATAAAGTTTGAATTTCAACTTTTTAAATTCAAATTCAATATTTAATTAAAAATAAAATAATCACATTATCTTATCTTTCAAAATTAAATATCAAAGAACACCCTCCAATAATTATTAATTACATAACTAAATAATCTAATTATTTAATTAACATAATTATTATTTTCCATTAATTGAATAATCTCATTATTCAACTAATTCCTGATTAAATACGTGTCACTTTTGTAACACAATTAATTGGACAATCCAATTAATTAACCATGACCATTGTTACCTAAATCAATTGGGCTAGCAAGGGGACCTAATGGACCCACAATATTTTGAGCTCCAATAATTCTTAGAAATAATTAATTAAACTCTTTAATTAATATTTCATGATTATTAACTCTGGTGTTATTCCACAAAAAACCTGAAGCTGCACACTCTCAACTGCAGACGTTTTTACACAAACCAATAACTCTTGGTGTCCATCGATATAGCTATTACATATGGTATGATCCTCCACAAGTAGTTTATAATTAGAGCTAGGTCATAATGTCCGTTATACCCCTCTAATTATATATTTCCATTAAGTACCATTGATTCTCTAATGAACAATAAATCCTACATTCCTTACGGAATTAGGAGAGCACTCATATCGTTCAAACCCCGAATCAATCCTTAAGGGAACTACTATCCACTTCTCGCAAGAATGAGCGGATTCCACTATTGTGTACAAACCTTTCCAACCATAAGCAAAACCACAATCCTAACATACGGAGCATATGGATCGGGAATGCAACTCCAATCTCACCCATGGTACATCAAAGACTACGACCTAACCTGAGCACTCAGGATTAAGATCACCCACATATAGCCATCATTTGTCGATATATATGAATCTCAGTGTAAAAGGATCTTAAGGAGAGATTCATATAAATCGTGGCCTAGTCCTATATGATTACATCGTACAAGATGCCTCCATTCTTATATCATCATATGAAAGATCCAGGATAAGATCACCGTACATTACAGAAAGGACCACAACTATAGATTAACCACAAATAAAGTGCTCAACTTTATTTGCTATCTACGGACTCTTTAGATTGCTCGTTTCAAACTGAATCCATCTGTATATGACACTCATATACTCAGTTAGAAATTACATCTGGCAATCTTGGATGTTAAGTGCACATGTTATATATAAAGTATGACACAAAATGAATGAATATACTACTTTTTTTTATGTTCAATTCACATTTACAAATTAAAAGCTTTAGCAAAAACCCTAACAATATGGAACCTATTTGTTCACAATGGTCTAACGACTAGGCGGTAAGTTAATCAAGTCCCGGACATGATTACTTTTTCTATACTCCATCTCTTCTTCCATTGCTTTCATTCATAATTTCTTAGTAGATGAAGTAATAACCTAATTCAAAAAACCTTGCCTCTTCACTATCAAGTAAAGCAATCATAAAATCCTCCATTTCAATCTCCAAAAGATGACATGGGATAACTTTACAATTATTTCGACGTGTAGGTAAACTATCATAGTGGCTGATTCAACAGCCGTTCCACTCCCACTAGGGATGAAAGATCCATGTAGACCACTACCACTAGGGATGGAGGATCCAATTATATCTCAATTTGCCTCCATTCGTGTATTAACATAAATCATCCAATTCATAAAATCATATATCTATATCAATTGCATTTCTACTAGGAAATTCATTCTCTATAATAACAACATCTTGGGATTTTAATTCAGTCACACTTCTATCTGATTGTACACCACTGTTTATATATCCTTTGGAATGCATAGAGTATACAATAAAGATACACTTTCTCTTCTAGCATCTATTTTCTCATTTCTACGAGAGGATTATAAACATAACCAGCATACCCCCAGAGTTACAGATTAATCAAACCAGGTTATCTACCTGTCTAAAGCTCATAAGGTGTGGAAGTGTCTAATTTACTGGAACAAGATTAAGTATGAGGCAGTAGTCAATTAACATATCTTCTAGTAAGATACTAGATGATTTACTTTTTCCATCATAGACTTAATCATTTCCAACAATATTTTAATCCTTCTTTCCACCACACCATTTTGCTACGGAGTCTTAGGAATAATTAAATATCTTTTTATACCCTTCTTGTTAAACAGTTCCGTGAACCGTTTAGAAAGATATTTACGTCATTGATCTGGGTATAAAAGTACATATTTTATACCACTATTTCATATTACTTTGTGTTTGTTTCTCGGGTAAAATCGGGTATTTAATGGTTTAAATAAGTGTTTCAGGTAAATAGAGGAATTCAGGGGCATTTTGGTAATTCTACCGAAATTAGGGGCTAAAGTGCAATATTCAGGAAGTTATTGCATATTCTGTGAATAAGGAAGAGAATAGGGGTAAATTCTGCAATTTGCCAGCTAATGCACAGCAACTCGCCACGTCACCCGTGTGCAACCCTGCCGTTTTGGGCTTGCCTGACGTCAAGCTAACGTTAGGTCGTCTTCAACCTTAGCCAGCCCGACCCGCTTACCAGACGACCTAACCCGAACTGATATTCAACCCGACTTCTACCCGGTCTTCTCCGGCCATTTTTCGACCAATTTTCCTACGGTTCTCAGCTCAGATCGATGGCTCTCTTCTTGGCGGTCACAATGGTATCACTTTAAGCCTCTCATGCTGAAGTTTCTCTCACCTCCAAGTCCTCCAAACTTCCATGGTCACGCCAACTTGGAAGCTTGCCTCTGTGCCTTCTTTCCAGCAAACTAGAACGTTCAAACTAGCGGAATCTCCATGGTTTCATGCCAAGATAAAGAACATGCGAAGTAGAATGCCTGAAGTCATGGGTTTGTGTGTAAAATGCACCGTAAATTCATATCGCGGGAATGAACCTGCGAGAATGGGTTTCGAACCCGCGAGCTTATCGATTTCAGAGGGAGTTTGATGTCTTTTAACGTCCAAACCTTGCCCAAACAATTCCCCATAAAAATATAACTCTTTTACCAACAAAAACACAATCCTTAATATCTAAGCAAACCTAGAAAATATCCTAAATAGCTTAGAATAGCCAAGAACACCAAGAAAACCCACCTTACTTAGCTTGTAAGTAGAGTTTATGGTGGTTTTCCAGCCACCAATCTTGATCCAAAGCTTCAACACATCAATTCCAAGCTTGCGAAAGCAAGAAGAGTTGAGCTAGCTTGAAGACTTCTCCAAGATCATTGGGTTGTCTCTATTTTATCTCTTATTTCCTTAGTTTGTTATTAATGTGTAATTAAATAGCTATGTTAAGGATTTGGTGTATTCATGTGTTAATATCTATGAGACTAGTTGTATCTATTAATTGAATTGAGCTTTAATAGATATATGCTTGTTAATTGATTATCCAATTGTTAACTTGCAAAATAGGATTACTTGATTAATCTAAACCTTGCTTAATTTAGTTAACCTATCATTAAAGTGCTTAATTGTTATCAACTAGTAATTAGGTATTTGCATGATTCACAATTTCCATAACACATCTCATTATCACTCTTGCATAACACTTGTATTAGTGGTAATTAGTTTAGTTAGTTAGTTAATTTAGATAATTGTAGTTGGTAAGCTTAGTTGATTAGTTAGTTAATTGCCTAAGGGAATGACAACCCTTAGTTGTAGTTAGATTTAGTGTAATCTTAGTGAATTAGTTAGTTAATTTACTTGTGGACTACCTCCATTTACTTTTATTACATGTATCTATTGTAAATATTATATATATATAGCTAAGACCTAGAACCGATAAAAGGTAGCATACCTCATCGTAGGAACGAAACCTTTACTCGTAACCGATATACGCGTTTAACGATTCCTATACTTACGAAAGAGTAAAAACATACATGCGCCCTATCATTTACCGTAGTTTAATAGAACCGGTCCGCGCACGTGTCAAGTTTATAGCCCCGCTGCCGGAGAGGCGTATTATCTTTTGTTAGTTTTAGTGTTAGTTTTATTTTCATTATTTGTAGTTTAATTTTTTATTGTTCATATCGTATCTTGTTCGATTTGATTTTTGTTTGTTTGGTTTTTCAGGATTCGGATTAACATGGAGAACCTTACCATTGTGCCCGTTACTCAGAGGCTAATGAAGGACTTTGCTTTACCGATTATGGGAGCTCAACCTTCAACGATTCTGTAAGTGATTTGCAACGGAGCTACGAGTTGAAGAGTTCTCATTTCAACATGCTTCCAGTATTTCGAGGTGAAATAGATGAGGATTCCCTTCAGTTCATGAAGGAGTACTACAATGCCGTGACTACCATCTGACTCAGAGAGCTCATGAAAGATTAGTTGAGGATGAGATGCTTCACGTACTACAAGAAAGATAAGGTAAAGAAGTGGCTATTGGCTCTACCCGCAGGCTCATTAACTAAGAGACTAAGTTCTTCTCAAGGTACTACCCCTCTTAGAAGACATGAGAAATCCGGGGTAAGATAGTAACCTTCGAAGAAGAACTAGAGGAAGCCTTCCATAAGACTTAGGACCGATACAAGTTACTCAATGCATAGTGCCCGCATCACATGTTCCCATTCGTCCTACTAGTACAGTGTTTCTATGATGGATTGACGGGACTCACATAAGCCACGGTTGATAATGCTTGTGGGGGAGCAATGAGGGATAAAACCACCAGCGAAGTATTTTCCGTTTATGAGATGTTGGGTAAGAATTCCCAACAACGAAGCGGAAGAAATGGTTCTCATGAAAAGAAAGCTAAGGTGGAGTTAGCAATGCAACTGGGCAACTTGTCACGGGAAATGGAGAACTTCATGGCACACTGCGGTCAACAACCGGTAATGGGAGAAATACAAGCAATGTTTCCGTATCAAGCAAGTAACCATCAAGCAAGCAACAATCAAGGATGGCAAGACCATCAGTGGGGCAGCCAAGACAACCCCTCGTTCACCGAACAACGGTTTAGTAGCCTAAGAGAATTTGTAGAGATAAAGGCACTAACCGATCTTCGAAGTGGTTAGGTAAATTCACTAAAGGTCGAAGAACCAGAGTTCATTTTTAAATCCTCTATAGAAAAATACGACCACCTAGATGAACATATGCACATATTAAAAGTGGTGTTCGAAGAGGAGTATGGAGAGTATGAAGAGAAAAAGGTAGTAGAGGTTGCACAAGAAAGTAAGGAATTGATAAGCCAAGATGTGAGCTTAGAGATGAGAATCAATTCACTTGAGAAGGAAAAGAACTCATCCTTAAGAAAGATTGAAGAGCTTAAGGATGACTTTGCTCAAAGAGTATGAATAATGCAAGCCGACAATGAAGCAAGGGATGCGGCTTTAGAGATAATGAAGACAAGGGAACTTGACCACCTTGTGAAGCTTGCAAAGGCTAGGCAAGAGTTGAAGGCAAAGGACAAGGAAATGATCCCATTTCCTAGAGATAAGCTTGACTTGAGTCAATGAGCTTCAAGTGCCATGGTCACCAAACCTAGTCTCAAGAAAGCCACAACCAAGAGCAAACAAGTCCCACCTTCACCTCCACAAAGCTTGAAAGACAAGCAACCAATACAAGAAGTCCTCAAGAAACTACTCCAAGGTTGGCCCTAAGGCAAGACAAGATCAAGTAAGCCTCCAAGAAACCCGCAACAAATCAGAGAGGTACAATCTCTCACTTTATTCCCATTTGTTACAAGTGCCACATTAGAGGCCACATTGGATCTCAAAGTGCCAATATAAAATGGCAACATGTGATAAATGTGAGTCATAAGACTACAAAGTTGGTTGTTAAATCCATATGGATTGACAAGACCAAGCTTGAAGGACTCAAGAGGAATGGACCCCTTTGGGTCAAGAAAAGTGAGAATGACTATGTTGTGGTAAAGCCACCGATCTTTGATGGTGGTTGAGTGCTTGAATTGTATGAACTTTTTGATATGTTTGTTAATGTGCAGGAATTTCAAGATTTAAGGAAAGGATGCACTTAATGGACATTCATTTTTATTTAAATTTTAGGACTTTTTAGTTTGTAATTATTTTGAACAATTCTTAGTTTAGTGTTTAGAGTCTAGAGTCTTTATTTATCCAGTTATAATGTTTCATTTGTGCTTAACCATAGATATGAATAGATAGGTTTGGGGGTTATACTCCTTACTTATATCCTTGCATAGCATATACTTGTGTTGTTTTTGAGTGTGCAGGCTATGGAAACAAAGAGAAGGACTAATAGGCTAAGAATGCCTCACGAGTCCACGGGATTATTCCCTCTCAACAAAGCCGCAGGGTTATCTTGGAACCTTGTGTGAGATACATCTGCGAGACAAAAGGGATGAACCCGTATGAAGATTGAGGAGCCTCTGCGATTTCATATTCGCGAGCATAAAGCCCACTGGCCATAAGGCACAAAGCCACGACATTCTCTGAGGAATTTTGACTAGACAAGTCCGCGGGAATAAACACGCGGAACAGAATGAGCAAAGCCCGCGGCCAATTCTGGATTCCTTTGTGAGAATAGACCGTGGGAAGAAACCCGCGACACAAAGCCGTGACACACATCATGCACCATAAACCATACCATAAAGCCACCCCATCCTAGGAAGGTTCAATCTCTTACTTTTAAGCTTTTACTTCAAGTTGATATCTCATGTTTTGCTTAAGGGTGTGAATTGGTTGTTTTTACCTAGTGACTAGGATTGGTTGTTGTAATGTGATTAATGGTGGATATTTAGGATTGTAAATATGCATTTACATGTTAGTTGTAGATATTAGGATTGTATACTATGTTATTGTGTATTTTTGTTTTTGATTTTCGTGTTTTTATTCAAACTTTGTGAAGATGCCCTATTTTAAATTTTTTAGGTGATATGTTTCTTGAAAACTGTACTAATCGGTGAAGAAATAAATTTTTCCGCCCATGTTACATTCATATTTTTTTCGTTACGATTCCAACGATATAAAGAATGTAAATTTCTGGGTGGTGGTTTAAAAGTTATGAGTATTTCTACGACCGAAGGTCATGAACGTGCCCTGTTTTCAAATTTCTGCACGTGACCTATTTTCAACGTCTATTTTCACTCTTTTCCAATTTAAATTTTGAAATGTTTGCAACATAAAAAGTGTTCATTTGCATGTCCATATTCTTGTATCAAAATTTGAGCAAGTTTTTTTGAGCAACTTTGAAAATATGCATTGAAAAACATACATTATATGAATTCGAAAAGTGACAATTTTCTTGAAATATTGTTCTCTATGTTTAGATGTCTTCTTCACATGGTATTATTTTTTTGTTAATTTGTTTTTAATTTTGTGTTGTGTTATATATTTATTATGTGTGTGATTATTTGTATATAAGTGTTAATATGTTTGTGCCCGAATTTCCAAATCATGAACTCTTTGTCCATGTTCTTCAATTTTTCAGCATTGAGGACAATGCTGAGTTTAGGTTTGGGGGTGTGGACACATGTGTCATTTATTTTTTGTGTTTTTGAATAAATTTTTCAAAATTTTGTGAATTGAGCCATCTTTGAACAAAATTGTTTGAATGAGATGTTTTGAGTTGTGACATTGAGGAGCCGTTCGCATGTGTTAGTTGCTGAGTCTTGGCTAACTATTGTCAATCTAGGATTGCTTCACATGATGTGAATTTAATCCCTTTCTCTTAGTGTCTAAGTGGACGAGACTCCGTACTCGATTCTTAGGATTAATAATGGAGACTAACCGTGAATTTTGTGCCTAAGCGTTCATTTTGAGGGTAAATTCTGTTTCTACTCCTATACACTCTTCGAATTTGTTTTTCATTGTGATCTCAATACATCATTTGCATTGTTTGCAATAGAACATTCATAAATGTGGATAACATGTTAAATTTGTATTCCCATAGTAGACGAACTTCTAGAAATGATATTAGGACTTGTTAGTGTTTCATGACCATATTGTCTAAACACGTCCGTTTCCCTTTATCCATGATTCAAGATAAATACGGCCAAACACATAAACCTATCACAAAACACCCTAATCCATAGACCTATACACTTAATCTTACATAGCTACTAATCTTGTCAAGTTATACTAAGTAGAGAATTCAATCGTTAAGCTCTAAATTCTGTAAAAGCGTGTATTGAGACATATTTTGTAACTTATGCTTAAATAAAGGCTTTCAAAAATTAAGTGCTAAGAATTAAGCATTTAAATCCTTTAATCTTCAAAGCAATGACTACTACAATAGAGTAAATAGATAGCACAAATCAAAGTTCAAAATTGTATTATAGACGCTTGCGTAAATGAGCAATCTAAAGTGAGCTTCATGTTGCAAAATGTAATGTAAAACATCTTGGCATGATTAGTATCTTCATGCACCTTCCACATACCATTCACCATAAATCACCTTGGCTAACACAAGTAGGGAAGAATCTAATTGATCTTTTAGGAAGTCTATTTCGGGAATACGAGTTTTTAATATGCTCCACAATGTTCATGGCAATTCAATTCCTTCATGAGATCAATTCATTTAAATTGTACTTTATATTGAATACTAACATGCGTTACATATTTGATTGCGTTTACATAACTTCCAAGTCACATGTGTTTGATAGAGAGTGTGCCTAGGACTTTGAGAGAAAAAATATAGTGAAATCCATTGAGGATTAGAGTCGAGGCGAATTAAATCTAAAGCATTTGAGTATGTTGTATTTGATGCTATGCCATTTTGAGTGTGGGATTTTCATTGTGCATTTCAGTCAATTGAATGACTTTAGGTTACTCTCAACTCAACGGTTTTCACATGTGTTACTCCTCATTTGCACAACTCTTTTGTTATCTCATTTTTTGTATGGCTTTCGCAAACTTTGTTTTAAATTGTAGTTTTTAATTTTTAGCTTTGCGTTTGTGGGTATCGTAGTGGTTAGCCCTTAGGAGACTACACTTTTCCTACTAGGGACACCTAGAGGTTTAAAAGGCTTGTGGCACGTACTAAGTGTCATCGTGTCTCCCACGACAGTGGACTAGTGATACTCGCTTTTTCCGTTGTTAAGAAATCACGAGAATCAAAATATTGTTTCAATGTAAAAAGGGTTTCCTACGCAATGTGCTCTAAACTAGCAAAAGACTAGTAAAACGGCAAGCGAGGGTATCATTCCGCAAGGAGATGTGATTCGTCAACCATTTCAAGTTCTAGTGATTATTGTAAGCATGTAAATAGAATACGGAAAGGTGATAATGGTGTGTGTGAAATGTATGTATAATGTGGTGTGTCTCTGTCTATGTGTGTGTGTGTGTGTGTGTGTGTGTGCGTAAAAGAGAGAGAGAGAGAGAGAGAGAGAGAGAGAGAGAGAGAGAGCATGTAAGAAAATGTAAATGAAAACAAATAAAAACAAAGAGAATATGGAAGGGTGAGAATGGTGTTTAAAGTGATAAACAAAATGGTGGATATGAGAGATGCATGAAAATGGTCATACAAGGTTCAACAAGTTCACCAAGTTCACTATACATAAGTGCACAAATAGTTGGTTGTTAGGCATTAAACACATCCAATTTTAGTTAAGGGTTTATTTTGCCTCAATCCGATTTATACCCATTCATAGAGCTAACGGTTGAAGAGTGTGTTGAGAGCCTCTCAAACACGAAAACGCAACCAATATTTGTGAACACATTCTACAAACCGATGCTAAATTGAGTCCCAATATTAACACAATAATGTAAAATGGCAACGTTAGGTACAATGAATGTAAAAAAAGTGATTGTATCTCTAACCATAACTCACCTAGAGTCCCTAGCGTGAGAAATATTCTAAGACCAATAATTGTAACTCCAACCATGACTCACCTAGAGTCCCTAGCGTGAGAAATAACTAAAGTCCAATTGTTAAAAAAAACATAGAACCAAACCTCATCTAATATGGCAATTAATAGGTTCATCCATTCTCCCTAGCTAATTAGCCAAGACTATGCCCGGAAAGCCCCTCCAAAAGCACAATCCTAACTCTAAGTCTCTCAAACTCATCCATACAAATTAATTTCGATCTTCCATCAACATACAAACATAAAATGGGATATTTGATTACAACCATTCCTAATTTACATTAATCTACTCCTAATCCCATCCATGAATACATATTAATTTCCAATCTCCATACACAAGCATTTCAAGATAAGAGATATATCAATAAATAACAAGAGTGAATCAAAACACAAATTAGATATAAAAACAACCAACATATATATTGAGCACAAATTAGGTTTATAAATATTCCTAGGTGATGATTACATATTCAAGAAAACAAGAAATACATAGAGAGTGAGAAATATATACAACCCTTGAAGAAAACCTCCTCCAAAAGCTCTTTCCTTTGTCTAGCTTGAATTTGTCCAAAGCCCACTCCTATCTCTATGCAATCTACTCCTAAATATGGTGGATGATGGGTAGAAGATGAAATCGAAGGCATCCATGAAGGAAAAACCTCCATGGATGCCCTTGAAAGCTTCTCTCTCTCTCTCTCTCTCTCTCTCTCTCTCTCTCTCTCTCTCTCTCTTTTGGTGTGGAAGAAAACGAAAAAGAAAAAGTGTGAAGTGTGGGGTATGGATTCTGTTGGAGAGAAGAGAAAAAGGTGTTTAAATAGAGTGTAGAGGTTAGGGCTGAAAGCTGGGTGAAAGGACAAGATCGTGCTTCAATTTTTTGGCAAAAAATGTCTTTCTGGAGGTAATCGACAGTTTCAATGGGCGGCCAGGCCATCGATTGAAGTAGCCGTTTTGATCTGACAGCGTTTCAGCGTTTCAGCATTTTAGCATCTCGCACTGTTACGGAAATGGGCATAACTACTTGCAGAAAGCTCGAAATTACAATCCATAAAATGTTCTAGAAACTGGACTTCCAAGGCTTTGCGAATATATAAAGATATCATCATGGTTTGATCTAAGGAGGAAGATATGACCTTCCTCTGCACGAGCATGTATAATTTTAGCTCTTTTTGGCTCATTTGCCTCCCAAACTAATCTTTAAGCTAAAAACCTTATTGTGGGGAATATGTACCTACACATGACTCAAACAAAACATTATATACAAAAATACGCTCGAAAACGAAACAAACGATCAGAAATGGGGGACCTAAAATAGGTATAAAATAGTCCGATCAACTAGCTTGTGCTTTAATGTGTTATTTATTTGTTTTGTTTTGCTCGAGGACTAGCAAAAGTTAGGTTTGAGGGGCTTGATCGGGGTATAAAAGTACCTATTTTATACCGCTATTTCCTATTAGTTTGTGCTTGTTTCTTGGGTAAAACCGAGTATTTAATGGTTTAAATAAGTGTTTCAGGTAAATAGAGAAATTCAGGGGCATTTAGGTAATTCTATCGAAATCAGGGGCTAAAGTGCAATATTTGAGAAGTTATTGCATATTCTATGAATAAGGAAGAGAACAGGGGTACATTCTGCAACATTCTACAATTTGCCAGCCAATGCACAGCAGTGCGCCACATCACTCGTGTGAAACGCTGCCGTTTTGGGCTTGCCTACATCAGCCTGATGTCACGCTGACGTCAGGTCGTCTTCAACCTCAACCAGCCCAACCCGCTTACCAGACGACCTGACTCGAACCGGTATTCAACCCGACTTCGACCCGGTCTTCTCTGACCATTTTACGACCAATTTTCCAACGATTCTCAGCCCATAATCCAAATCGACAGCTCTCTTCCCGGCAGTCACAATGGTACCACTTTGAGCCTCTCATGCTGAAGTTTCTCTCACCTACAAGTCCTCCAAACTTCCATGGCCATGCAAGCTTGAAAGCTTGCATTCACGCCTTCTTTCCAGCAAACCAGAACGTCCAAACTTGCGAAATCTCCGGGGTTTAATGCTAGGAGAAAGAACACGCGAAGCAGAATGCCTGAAGTCACAGCTTCATGTGCAAAATGCACCGCGACTTCGTGTCGCAGGAATGAACCGGCGAGTTTAAAAATTTCAAAAGGAGTTTGATTTCTTTTAACATCCAAACCTTGCCCAAACAGTTCCCCATATAAATGTACCTCTTTTACCAACAAAAACACAATCCCGAATATCCTAGCAAACCTAGAAAATATCCTAAATAGCTTAGAATAGCCAAGAACACCCACCTTACTTAGCTTTAAGTAAAGTTTATGGTGGTTTTCCAGCCACCAATCTTGATCCAAAGCTTCCACACATCAATTCCGAGCTTGTGAAGCAAGAAGAGTTGAGTTAGCTTGAAGACTTCTCCAAGATCATTGGGTTGTCTCTATTATCTCTCTTATTTCCTTAGTTTGTTATTAATGTGTAATTAAATAGCTATGTTAAGGATTTGGTGTATTCATGTATTAACATCTATGAGACTAGTTGTATCTATTAATTGAATTGAGCTTTAATAGATATATGCTTGTTAATTGATTATCCAATTGTTAACTTGCAAAATAGGATTACTTGATTATTGCAAATCTTGCTTAATTTAGTTAACCTATCATTGAAGTGCTTAATTGTTATCAACTTGATTACTTGATTATTTGCATGATTCACAATTTCCATAACATATCTCATTATCACTCTTGCATAACCCTTGCATTAGTGGTAATTAGTTTAGTTAGTTAGTTAATTTAGATAATTGTAGTTGGTAAGCTTAGTTGATTAGTTAGTTAATTGCCTAAGGGAATGACAACCCTTAGTTATAGTTAGATTTAGTGTTATCTTAGTGAATTAGTTAGTTAATTTGTTTGTTACTACCTCTATTTACTTTTATTACATGTATCTTGTGTAAATATATTGTATATATAGCAAAGACCTAGAATCTATAAAAGGTAGCATACCTCCTTGTGGGAACGAAACCCGCACATGTAACCGCTATACGCGTCTAATGATTTGTATACTTGCGAAGAGGTAAAAACACACGCGCACCCTATCATTTACCGTAGTTTATTAGAACCGGTCCATACGCGTGCCAGTCACTGGTTTATTATTAAGATTCAACATTATTATCTAATTGATTCTCAACCAAACTCAAAATAATCTATGGGAGATCAAATAGACACAACCGAGACGTCTAAAGATATTAATGAATGTTACAAGATATGGCATTTCATGTCTATGCTTTACATTCATTTGATCACAAATGTCATAATGAATTAATTTGCAATGGAATTTCAGATCTAGTTCCTTAGAACATATTTCAAAAGAAAATTTCACAAGAACTCACATTTATACACTCAAAGTCATTCCATTGTGCATCAAAGTTCATCTAGCATCATCTATGACCATATAGTATGCATCTATGCATGGTTTTGCATCATCACATCTTGCTTGGTAAGTTTTTCACTAACTTCATATAATTTTAGTGTCTTTCTTAGCAAGCAATCTTTTTTATTACTTGTATGCTCTTGAATATCATTCTAGTTGCAAGATAGAGATTGTATATGGTGTATTGATTGAGTGTTGTATTGAGATAGCTTTCTAAGTTTTCATAATCTATGTTTTGCTAAGCTTTATGACATGTCACTTAGCTATTAATATTTATGAATGAATTAATTTTCATATTATCATTCTAGATAAGCATCTCAGGTTCCCTAGCTTTGTTTGCTCTTTGAATATCATCATATATTCACATAGGACATGTTATCTCTTCATTGAGAAGTAAGACTTGTGTAGCTTCCGTGATTAGGTAGCATAAATTACAAGCAATTGGACTAGTTTCACTTATACCGGGATTAGGTAGTGGTGGTGAGTTACATACCGGGATTAGGTTGTAATCTCTTTTGCCATTAGTGGATTCGAGGTTCGTGTGTGGGGCACATAACAGCCCGTGAGGGTTTCTACGTAAATATCTTATGTCATTTATAATTCCGCACTTATTACACTTGGTATTTTATTTTGACTAGATAGGGATATTTTAGGGATATTGACTTATAATGAAAATTGGGTAAAATCGGTTAAAATCTATCCCCCCCCCCCCCCCCTCCTCCCCTCCTCCCCTCCTAGATAGTTTTATACACACCATACACTTTTTGTTTCACTTTGAGTTTGAATCGCTAATGTAGAAACTTTTCAAGTCTTGAAATTTCATCTGCATATGAACCTGTAATTATAACATCGTCAACATACACCAATATAAACACAAAAGATTTAGCTTTGCGTTTGTAAAATAGAAAGTAGTCGGCCTTTGATTGAGTATAACTGGTTGCAACAATGGCATGTGAGAATTTGGCAAACCATTGTCTAAATGTCTGCATGAGTCCATATAATGACTTGTTTAATTTGCAGACAAGGTTCTCCCCCTTACAGACATAACCAAGCGGAGGCTGCATGTATACTTCTTCATGTAAGTCACCATGCAAAAATGCATTGTTGACATCTAATTGGTGAAGATGCCAATTTTTAGAAGCTGCAATAGTGAGTAAAAAATGGATCGTTACCAATTCGGCGACATGAGAGAATGTTTGTGTATAATCAATGCCTTCGATTTAGGTATAACCTTTTTCAACAAGGCGTGCCTTAAAGCGCTTAATAGTGCCATCAGAATTACGTTTGACCTTGTATGCCCATTTACAGCCGATAGGGCATTTGTTGGCAACTAGAGGGGCAAGAGACCATGTGGAATTTATTTCAAGAGCATGTAATTAAGCACGCATTTCATCACACTAGTGGGTAATAAAATAAGCCTATGAATATATAATGGGTTCCTCTACAGTAGATATAGATGCTAAAAAAACATTGTGGGTAGTAGAAATCTTGTCATAATTGAGATAATAGGACAAAGGGTATCGTGTACCTTTCCGAACCTGAGTAGAAGAAGAGGAACTGGCATGAGTGTTGTAACAATGGTAGTCGAGTAACTTGATAGGCGGTCCTCAGATGCGTGGGCCAAGAACTTCCTCGGAAGGAGGTGGAGAATGAGAGGAAGAAGATAAAGTGGATGAAAGTGATGAAATTGAGGGTGATGGATTGGGTGGAGAGTTTGTGTCAGTGGTGACGGGGGAATTTCTATCTAGGGTGGATGGTAGAATTTCATTATCATAAGTGGCAATATTTGTGAGTGTATCATTGGGTGCATTTGTTGGTGCAACAGAAGGAAGGTTTGGAATAGGGTCACTGTCATAAGGATCTATGAGTGGTGGTTGGATATTTTAGGATGAGTGAGTGTTGTATCATTGGATGTTGGTATGGTGGCATAAGGGAAATGAGTTTCAAAAAAATTTACATCTCTACTAATGAGTATTTTATTTGAAGCATAATCATAAATTTTGTATCCTTTTTGACCATATGGGTAACCAATAAAAATACCAAAAATTGTCCGTTTATCAAATTTATGTTCTTTGTGTGGGACATTATTTGCAAAACAAAGACAACCGACCGATGACTCGTAAATGTGTATATATGGAATGCTTACCAAATAAAATTTCATGTGGTGTTTTGCCTTTTAAAACCTTACTTGGTAAGCTGTTAATAAGGTAGATGGCTATCAAGATGCATTCCCCCTAAAATTTTAAAGGAAGATGAGTTTGAAAGTGGATTGAGTGTGCCACATTAAGAAGGTGGCGATGTTTTCTTTCGACAACGCCATTTTGTTATGGCGTGCCAACACATGTGCGTTGATGCAATACCCCCATCAAGGAAAAAAATTGTTAGAGATCAGTGTAAAGAAATTCCAACCCATTATCTGTGCGAATTTAAAGAATAGAAGAATGAAATTGTGTTCTTATCATGGCAAAAAAAAGATGTTTTATATAAGTTGATGGTTCAAATTTAAAATGCATGAAATGTACATCGTGAATAGTCATCAACGATAGTTAAGAAATATTTAGCACCGTTTAAAAAAGGCATGGAATATGGACCCCAAACATCACGGTGGATTAGATCAAAACTTTTTGAACTTGAAATAATACTTCAAGGAAAAGGACTTCTAGAATGTTTTGCTAATGGAAAAATTAAACAATGCTCCTTATTGGAACATGAAACATAATCTGAAATATAAGAAATATGAGATTGAACTATATGGGAAGGATAGCCTAAATGCCAATGCCAAAAATTGAAATTTGAAGACGTCACGTTGGAGACAATCGGAGCACTTTCAAAATCTAAATAGTAAAGACCACCACGTTCACTACCCTTGCCAATCCTCTTCTCCGTAACTAGGTCCTGAAAAACACAATGGTCAGGATATAAAGTAACTGAGCAATTTAATGACTTTGTAAGTTTATGAACATATAGTAAATTGAATTGGAAAGATGGTGCAAGGAGTACATCTTGCAAGGGTAATGTGGAGGTGGGACTTAACTTGCGTATAAGCGTAATATATCAGTTTGGCCAATTGGTAATTTAACCGGTGCCGAAATAACTAGTTTTTTTATGTGTAGTAATTTTGGATTTGATGTCATATGATCCGTGTCACCCGAATCAATTATCCATGTAAAAAGATTGAAAATATAGGCGAGGCCATATGAAATACCTGTAAAGCTATTAGCTAAAGGATTTGTTTTACCAGCTGAGACCATGGAACGAAATTGTTCATATTCTTCCGGTGTGAGTTTCACTCATGTGCTTGTTGTTGATGGGCTCGTGTGCAGAGTAGCTATGAAAGTTGGTTTGTTTTGACTGTTCTTGCCCGATGAATAGTTTCCATTTGATTGATTGCTTGTGGGATTATTCATGATGAAGATTGAAAAAGATGAAAATTGAAAAAAAAAATCGTGAAAAAGAAAGAAAGGGATCAAAATTTTGGCTCTGATACCATATAAGAAAATATAGTGATTGAATAATTTGGTGTATAGTTCTTTGTACAATGAGTATACATTTATATAATAGCTTGACAATTAAGTCTAAGAAATTTACAATAAGGAAAGAATTAATGTCTAGATCATATGTCAATGGTAATTACATATAAAGAGGGAAATAATAGTCAATGGTGTAATCAAAGAAAATCAACTCCTTACCGAAGGTAATTACGATAATAATTCTGCAATCAATCTTGGTCAAAGTCTTCATAGAAAGTGACTCCTTATTGAAGGTAATCATGATAATAATTCTGCAATCAATCTTTATCAAAGTCTTCCTTGAATCATGGCTATAATGTTGATTTCTAACAGTGGCTTTCTAGGTGTACTATTGGTGTTCTTAAAACATTTTTGGATGTAACCAAGGTGAATTCTCGTTTGTGGTCGAAGGGGTTCTCATTTCAATCGGCTTATTTATGGGACAAATTCATTCTTTGGTATTTTGGCTCAGTTCAAGCAAAGGTTGGGTTCTTGAATAACAAGCCTTTGTGAGAGGATCTTTTTGTCTCGATGAATAAGTGGACCAAAAATTTTATTCCTAAATCCAGGTTGGTGTGGACAAGGTGTTATGAAGTTGGGCTAGCAGCTTGAAGAACCAGTTCATGTGGAAAAGGATACCCTCAAAAGAAGAAGGTTGGACATGGGAAGATTGTTAGTTCTGGTTCCTCAAGAGTGGCAATGTCCCTCTATGATCAAAGTGTTGATGAAAGGAAAGTGTTAGAGTGTCAAGATTTCAGAGGAGCCAACTTCGGTGGATAGTGTTTGGATGGAGAGATTTGTAGGTATGATGTCGGAGATTAGTCGATCTGGGAAGGCTTTTTCTCCGGCTGTGGCAAGCTCAAGAATCAGTGATGGGGTTATGAACCATCTCTCTGTCATGAAGCATGGGGATGAGGTAATGGGTTAGTTGATGGAGACAAGGCTAAACAAAAGGACAATATGTATCTTGCTTTTGGATCTACCAACAAGTTAAAAGCTATGGTGGCTAACAACTCTACCCTCTTTAAGATAAAAAATAGAGTTGTTCATAATGGGTCTACTATGATAAGAAAGAAGTGTGGGTCTCGAGGCTATAAGAGGAAGGATAGCAAACAAAGCTTTTTGGGTTTTGAATTTTAAAAGTGCCAGCTTTTGTCAGCTAAACATTTAAGTGAGGGACCGATTTCAAATTCTTTTTTCTTGAGGGGCGTCGGTTCTATTACAGATAAGTCTAATGAAGGTGATATGGGCCATGAGGCTGTCTCTAAGGTTTTTAAGAAGAAAAGCCCATCTGAGGAGAAGTTAAAGCATGAAATGGTTTTTGTTGGTCCTTTTTCAGAATTCTCTTTTGGCGTTAAGGGTTGTGAGGCTGATAGAAATGGGGTGGTTTTTGGTTCTAAAGGACGTATCTGAGGTGTGAATTTGGCTCATAAAGAGGGTTCTGTGGTCGAATATATATGTGTGGTTTGTCCAAGTGTCTCAAAAAAAAAAAAGGAAAAACATGGGTTCGATGAATTATGTGCCTAATAACAAGTTGATGTGGAATCTTGTGGATGAAGTCGCAAAGGTGCTTGAAAAGGGTATGGCTCAAGGTCTCAACTTCTATGGAAGAAAAAAAGAGTTGTTAGACATTATCATTAAAAGGTATGAGGTGAAAGATAATAGGTTTCGGGATTTGGTGAGAAGGTTGGTGCTCAAAAACAAGGCTACGGGGTGATGTTCCTGTTTCTTGGGTCGTTTTGGTGTTAGAGCCTGCTCTAGTCTAGCTTTGGCTCTAGGATGTTGGCATTTTTGTTTTGTGGTGTTTTTTAGACTGTGTTGCTACAATTTTGGGTGGTGTTGCCTTGTGTTTTTTCTTATAGTCGAATTTTGCATTGGGTGTGGGCTTGTGTTTCTATTGTGTGTTGGTATCTTGGCTACTGATTCTGTAGGCCTTATGTTGGGTGTTTATTGTGCCTTTGTAGGCTATTGTCTCTATTGTATGTTATGGCTTTTGTACCTTGGCCTTTCTTGGCCTCTCTAATTAACTCTTGACGTTAAAAAAATAATAAAGAATGATATGTATGTTGTTTATATTGAACGCATGACGAATTGGACTTTGAGTTTCTAGGCAACGCTGTAGGGAAGCTGATAAGTGTCATTTTGCATGTCAAAACATTTATATTTAAAGTTCACCTTGTTAGTGCAAGTGACTAGAGACTAGTATAGCAACAAGCAAGGGTATTATTCCGCAAGGAGGTGGTGTCCGTCAACCATTTCGAGTTCTAGTGTTTATTGGGAGCATGTAAATAGAAAGCGGATGTGGTGAGAATGGTGTGTGTGAGGTGTATGCATATTGCGGTGTGGTGTGTATGGAAATGTAATGAAAGGAATGCTAATAAAATAAAAGGAATGTGGAGAGGGTGAGAATGGTGTTTAAAATGACAAATGAAAAGGTGGCTTGGAGAGATGTATGATAATGATCACACAAGGTTCAATAGGTTTACCATACATAAGTGCACAAATAGTGGTTAATAGGCTTTAAGGACATCCAATTCAAGTTATGGGCTTATTCTCTCAATTAGGAGATTCACAAACACAAATCACTCCCCAAAGGTCATGGCTAGAGCAATTGTGCTTGTAATCTCAACTAAGGGATTCGAGAACACTAATCACTCCCCAAAGGTCATGGATAGAGCCATTATGCCTCTAGTCCCAACCATTAAGCACATGAATATATAACCAAAACCTATTCTATCACGGTCATGAATAAAATAAGTTTCATCCATTCTTTAGAGCTAAGTGGTCAAGACTATACCCGGAAGGTCATCCATGGAGGTACAATTCTAACCCACATACACTCAAACCCATCAAAACAAGGCATTTCGACCTTCCATCAACATACACACACAAATAGGATATTTGGTTACAACTACTCCTACGTTTAAGTTAATCTACTCCTAATCCCATCCATGAACACATATCAATTTCCAATCTCCACAAACATGCATATCAAGATAAGAGATTGTGCAATAATAACAAGAATAAATCAAAAGCCAAATGAATATAAAAACAACCAACATATATTGAGCACAAATAAGGTTTACAATATTTCCCAAGTGGGGATTACACAATCAAAAAAACATGAAATACAAAGAGAATGAGTTTTAAGGAGACAACCCTTGAAGAAATCCCTCCAAGAGCTCCATGAATCTCTAGCTTGAAATTGGTCATCGACCATTCCTATCTCCTTGCAATCAACTCCCAAAAGTTGTGGATGATGGATAGAAATGGGTGGTGGAGAGCTTCCCATGGAGGAGAACCTTCATGGGAGCTTGAAAGGCCTCTCTCTCTCTCTCTTTCTCTCTCTCTCTCTCTCTCTCTCTCTCTCTCTTGATTTGGGGAAGAAGATGAAGATGGTTGTTGTTGAGAGGTGAAGAATTTGTGTGTATTCTTTAAAGAAGAGGCAAATAGGTGTTTATACAGTTAGGGAAAGTTTAGGGATGAATTGGGGTGCGAAAGGACACATTTGCACCTAAAAAATGGCTTGAAAACAAACTATTCGCTGTGGTGGCAACAGAAAGTCGCCCTTAAGTTCGCTGTAGGACGGGGCAACCAGCAAGCTAGGAGGCGAACTTCACTGCCCTTTTGATGCTGAGGAGGTTACCCCCAAGTTCGTTGTTGGTGGGGGCGACCACCATGGGGGCGAACTTCACTGGAATTTTTTCAGCTTCGCGCACCAGTTACTAAACAAGAATAACTCTCTATAGAAAGATTGGAATCGTAATCCATAAAATGTTCTGGAAACTAGACGTCCGAGGATTTTTGAATATGTGTGGATCTCAAAGTGGTTCAATCTGAGGAGGGAGATACGGCCCCCGAAAGTTGGGTTTTCTGCACAGGTCTCTACCGTGGTAGTGTTTCCGGCCTCGCGCACCATTATGAAAACAGGCATAACTCCCTCTAGAAATCTCAGAATTGTGATCCGTAAAAATCGCTGGAAAGTAGACTTCCAGGGCTTTCTGAAAATATATGATAGGAAACCCAGTTCAATATGAGGAGGGAGATATGGACCCCAAAATCTGTGTGTTCTGCATAGGCATTTGCAATGTCAGCCCATTAACCTTTGGAAAACAGAGTTGACCAGTGTCGCGGTCTCAATGTCGCATTCTAGCTCAACTGCGGATCCACCATGGAAAAATGATATTGCTTGCCGCGGTTGACCATGAATCACGCTGCGGTTTGGGTCAACGGCAAGGCTGCGACAACTCTGTATGGCTTCCATTCTTTACTTGATCATTTTGCTCATTTTGGCTTCCCAAACTTGACTTTAAGCTCAAAACACCAATTGTAGGGAATATGTACCTACACATGGCTCTCAACACCCATTATATACAAAAACATGCTCGAAAACGAGAACAAACAATAGGAAATGGAGACCTCAAATAGGTATATAAATCGTTAGATCAGAAGCCATGGAGGTTTCGGACAAATTTGTATTATACTCGGAAAAATGTATAATTTGGGAATCTCACACTATGGAACCTCAATCTTACAACATACGTGGTGAAAACCTTATACGAAGAGATAACACAAGAACCTTACACGATGGAAACCTTGTACAATAGAAACCAAGCACAGAGAGATAACACAACAACTTTACACGATGAAACCTTGCACGAAGAGTGTTTACGAAAAGATAACACAACCTTACATGATGGAAACCTTTCACGAAAAGATAATATAACAAACTTTCGTGATGGAAACCTTACACGTATGATAAAATTAATTCATCCTTACACGAAAAAATATAGTTTCACCGTGTAAGGTTTTCTAGAAAACAAGATCTGTGTAGAAAAGAGTGTTCACGTATTTCAAATGGAAGGGGAGAAGAAAGTTGTTAAAGAGAGATTTTTTTTTTTAACTGCCAAATTAAATTGAAGGAGAGAAACTGGTGCCCAAACCAGAAACAGAACGTTGGCAACAAACAAAATCAACCCAAAGACAGACAAAAAAGACAGAAGTCAAAACAGCAGCAAAAAATAGAGCACAAGCAGAGGGAAAGAACACCGCCAAAAAACAAAGTCCCAAGAGATCGATAAGAAACGCCTGATAAACAAGAGCCAAAAGAAAGACGAGCTAAACCGAAACCTCCCATCTCAAGAAGACGTTAACCAAAATCTCCCCACTCTAGAATGTCCCCTTGCATTTTTGACCCATCTTTGCCAACTTGTTTGCAAAGGAGTTGAAAGCTCTCAAATTGTATATGACCTTGATCCTTCTGAAATGTTTCATATTGCACCGAATTTCATAAATAGAATTGACGTGATTTACGCTTCTGAAACCTTCTCTATTCACCCAAGACACCGCTACCTTCGAATCGCTAACAACTGAAATCTCACAATCTCTAAGAACTAAATTGGACAAGCTAAGATCAATAACCCTCCTAACACCCAAGAGCTTTGCCAAATTTGAGTAGAGAGAAAAAACTTATGAATATATACAAAGCATCGATGGATATTCAAGTTACTAAAATTGATGAGAGAAAATGTAAGGTATAATGTATGGTGGCTTTTTAATTTACCTATTTTACAGTTACCAGGGGCAAATGTGTTTAAAAGTATTTATATGTGATAGTTTTGATCACCAACTAAAAAAGACAGTTTTGAACCGTCAAGTAAATTTAGAGCTACTCTAAAAAAATTGCCCCATTTAAAATGTCCAATAATTTGAAGGCTAAGAGTATTAATTCCCTCCTAAGTTTTTCACCAATTAAGGTCTCACAGTCTCACCTCCATAAAATTCATCGTTTTGGAATACTAAAACTTGAAAATTTTGATGTAACTCAGTAATATTTTTTTTTTAGAAAGTTCAATAAAATCTATTTGTAAACAAAATTTAAAAAAATTTCAAGCAACAAACTATGTTTTCTCGTTTTTGTTAAATATGAAACAATATCAGAAAAAGGGATAAAAATAGGAAAAATGAAAAATAAAAGGGAAAATTTGTCAAATCTAGCCAAACAGATTATGGGAAAATTGTTTTTAACCTTATTTCATGTTTTAATTGTTTAAAACCATTTTACAATAAATTCTTTCAATCCCTAGCCAAAATTACAAAAATACCCCAGGTATTTAATTTTTACTCTTTAGTTTTCTTCTCTTCCACGACCACTCTTCTTATCTTCTTTCTCAAAAACTTCATTTCATGATCTATTGAGAGATAATTTATCAAAAATTATCCATTGTTTTTTTTTTTTTTTTTAAAGACCCAGATTGAAAGCTTTATTTTATGATCTGTTAGAGATAATTTCTCAAAATTTATCAATTGTTTTTTTTTTTTTAAGAGCAATAGCGGCTATAGTGAAATAAAACCTAACTGATTTCTTCTTCAAGACTTGTTGCCATTCTCGTAGAGTGAGATGGGTTGGGTAACTCGATTCTTGGCAGCAGTGGCTTTTAATCGGATTGATATTCTCGCCGAAGACATTTGGATCAAAATCAGAGTGTGCTGTGCAATATGTTTGCATCAGTTTGGTAATCCATAGAGCAAGATGTTTCCAAATTATTTTTCAATGGTGGGAGTGTGTTGTTCAATATGGTTTCTGTTGTCTGCTTTTGCTTTCGATCTCACCAATTTGTTTATCTTCACTCCTATGACCATCGAAATGATAAAGCAAAGGCATAAAGTGGAGAGAGGAGAAAATCGAGGATGAGAGAAGAATAGTAATTAGTAAAGCAGTAATGATACACATCTCATCTAAAATCCCATTTTTTTCATCTTACTACCATATGGTATGTGAGGTGTCAAATTGTGAGAGGATACATAGGGTAGGTGAGATAAATCATCATTAATGTGTATCCACTCACAATTTGACACCTCACATACCACATATAATGGAATGAAAAATATAGGGTTTTAGGTGGGATGTTTAGCATTATTGTTAGTAAAGAGAAGAGTTTTTTTAGATGGATGCTTTTATATAAGGGAATTATAGTAATAATGCAAAAATTAGGTTATAAACAATTAAAATTTAAAAGTAAGCTATAAACGATTACTCAATATTTTAAATGGTTATAAATGAACTTTTCCCAAAAAAAAATGTAGTGTTCGAAAATTTTCAAATTTTTTTTACCAGTAGATTTCATTGAAGTTATCATCCACAAAAAAAATTATAATTAACAAACATGGATTCATAGAAAGATCTCATTTCATTGAAGTTATCATCCACAAAAAATAAATAAATAAATAAATAAATTATAATTAACAAACATGGATTCATAGAAAGATCTCATTTTACCACTAAGATATTTTAAAAGCATACAAGATAGACCTATCAAAGCATGCACATACTAGTGTCTGCTTAGATTACATGCATCAGTCTTGTTTACACTCCTACTGATCAAGAGAGTGAACTTTATTATTGATCGAACAAATTAAATACCGGATTTTTGCTCCCATTTCCTTTTCCTTTGATCGTTTTCTGGGTAAAATCCGGAATTTAATGTTTCTTTTGTAACAATTTCAGGTATTTAGGTTTTTATATCCCAATGGAGCTTAAGGTGTGGATTAGAGGCTGAAAATCAAGCTAAAATGGTGATTTTGGAAATTTTCCCAATGTGTGTGGCGAGCAATCATGGCAACTAGCATTGGTCACCTCATTCAGTCGCCTCATGGGCTGCTAGGATTTCAAAATTTCAAGGTGACTAGCCAAGGCGAGTGAACCCTCTCACCTTAGTCTCACGCCACAAAAGTTCAGCGTGCCTAGCGACTAGCTATGGCGAGTGGAACAATCACCACAACCTCCGCCTCAACTTCAGCCAGATTCCCAGCACGTGTGGCGACCAGTTATGGCGAGTGATTCACTCGCCTCACATCAAATCAGGGACAAAACCGTCTTTTCACGTCCAGCTCATGGTCTACCTATTTAAATGCATCTTTGGCTGATTCCAGAATAAGAGAACACACCCAGCAGCATTTCTCTCCCATATATCATCCTCTCACACACCAAAATCACCCAAGTTCCCACCTTTTACATTCTTCCATCATCCGTCCCACATATTCTTTTCTACATAACCATTTCCATCCATCTTTGGAAGTTTTGGAAGCATTAAGAACAAGGATTCTCAAGAGGAAGCTCTCATGTTCCATATGGGTTTTCTCTACTCTTTTGTTTTCTCTTATCTTTTTCCATTGATGTGTAACTAGTTTCTTAGCTAAGGGATTGATGTAACCATATTGGACTACTCAATGTGATCAATTAGTCTATTTTTCTAATTCAATTCGATTTTAGTTTCAATTATTGGATTAATTGCTCTAATTTCTCTATTTATGTTTTATTGTGGACACAAGAGACATGGATGTGAGAATTAGTTTATTTAAGGTGTTGAGCTTAGGTGTGGGTGGTCATTCCATCTAATGCTCTCACAAGCTTAGTAATTGGGAAGGTTGGTTTATGCATGGCCATGCTAGACCAAATTGGCTTAGACTTTTAAAGTTAAATAGAGGGATTAACCATTGCTTGATACATGACCTTGTGCAAGTAATGGGAAAGACCTAGAACTTAATGGATTTATTTTAAAACAAGCCCTAAAATTGGATTGAAATGTTTAATGAGATTAAGTGAGAACATTGAGTGTTCTAAAAAGGTTGCATCGATCCCCTAGTGCTTTCCTCCATACTACTACTTGTGTGTGTATTTGTTGTGCTAGCCTAGATTTTAGTCTCAAGTTTGCATTTTTATTTCTCAAGTTTTCATTTTTTGTTTTAATTGTATCTTTAATCATTAGCAAGAAACCAAAACATTTTCCAAACTCAAAGCATTATGCAATTTAATTTTTCACGCACTTAGGTAGAGTTTTCCTAGGCCATTTGAATTACCGATCCCAATGAACGAACTTAAATGTAAATTGAAAGTAAACATTTTTACTGCATCAACTATTATCAAAAACTGCACAAACTATGTATCAAGTTATCAACATTTTGGTGCCTAGAACCAGACAGACTGCCACTCGCAGCACTGTGGTGTATGATTTAAACCAAGTAAATCTATCTAGTTGGTAGTTGTGTGCACTTATGAGTGTTGTTAGATGTTTGTGGTTTGTAGTTGTGTGCAATTATTAGTGGTAGCTGTGTGCTCTTATGAGTGTCGGGATTTCCATCCTATATATAATGGTTGAACTAATTTCATTTTAGATAACTCAATTAATACAAAGAACTTAGTTTCTACAAATTGGTTGTTGTTCACATTTGGTATCATAGCATAGCAAATACAACTGAACACTCATTTGGCCATATGAATTTTGGAAGTCTGAAACAACTAGCATCTAGGAAGATGGTTTCAGGATTACCTTCCATTAATTCCCCAGATAAAGTTTGCAAGACCTGTGTCTTGGGAAAGAAGCACAGAGACCCGTTTCCCATAAGAAAGGCATGGATAGCCAATAAACCTTTGAAGCTAGTGCATTCATATTTATGTTCAGTGGAGATTCCATTGAAAGGGAATTCCAGGTATTTTAACACCTTTATTGATGACTTTAATAGGAAAGCTTGGGTGTATTTCTTGCAGCAAAAGTCAGATGCTTATGATGTCTTTAAAAAATTTAAGGCGAATGTTGAGAAGCAGTGTGGAAGATCTATCAAGACTTTGAGAACGGACAGAGGCAAGGAATATATTGTCTACGATGGTTTCTTGTAGAAACATGGCATTAATCATCAGATGACAGCTGATCGTGCCATAAAAGTACCTATTTTATGCACTTATTTCCTATTACTTTGTGCTTGTTTCTCGGGTAAAACCATGTATTTAATGGATTAAATAAGTATTTCAGGTAAATAGGAAAGTTTATGGGTATTTTGGTAATTCTACCAAAATCAGGGGGTCAAAGTTCAAATATGGAACATATATTGAAGATTCTGTGAATAGGGGAAAAATCAGAGGTACTAATTGTAATTCGCCAGCCTAAGAAAGCATAGCAGCTGCCATGTCATTATTTAAACGGTGGGTTTTTGGCTGCTTGTTCCCGCGTCATGATGACGTCAGCCTTCTTCAACCTGCTGATGGGTCGAGCCACAACCCACATGACCCGGACCCGACCCGGTTCATACCCGACACTATAGAGCTTATTTTTGACGGTTTTTTCGACCAAATCCGGCCCAGATCGCTGCCAATACTCCTTTCGATCACGATGGACCCATTTTGGGCCTCCTATACACGTGATTCTCTTTCCTCCAAGAGCTTCAAGCTTTCATGGCCATCCAACCTTCAAAATCACACCCAGAGGCTTCTTTCCCATGATTCAGAAGTCAAAACCTGCTGAAACTCCGCGGTTTCATGGCGATAGAATATTCCCGCGGACCAGGTAGGCAGAACTCGCGGGACAACTTCTATACAACCCGTGACTTCAACCGGAGAGAATGAACCCGCGAGCAAGGGTTTCAAATCAGCGAGTTGGTCGTTTCAGAGGGAGAAACTTATCCATTCAAGTCCAAATCTTGTCCTAACCATTCCCAATATAAATATACATCTTTTATAACCTTAAAAACAATCCATAATATCCTAAATAGCTTACAATAACTTAGAATAGCTTAGAATCTCACCAAGAACACCCAAACCTTACTTAGCTTGTAACTAGAGTTTAGGATGATTTTCCAGCCACCAATCTCCACCGAAAGCATCTCCACATTGATTCTAAGCTTGGGAAAGCAAGAGGAGTTGAGCTAGCTTGAAGACTACACCAATATCATTGGGTTATCTCTTTTGTCTCTCTTATTTCCTTAGTTTGTTGTTAATGTGTAATTAAACATTTATGTTAAGGATTTGGTGTATTCATGTATTATTATCTATGAGACTAGTTGGACATATTATTTGATTTGAGCTTTAATAGACATATGTTTGTTAATTGATTAACCAATTGTTAACTTGCAAAATAGGATTTACTTTATTAATGCAAACCTTGCTTAATTATGTTTAACCTATAATTGATGTGCTTAATTGTTATCAACTAGTAATTGAGTATTTTGCATGATTCATAATTTTCCTAACATATCTCATTATCACTCTTGCATGACCATTGCATTAGTTGGTAATTAGTATAGCTAGTTAGTGTAATTTAGTTAATTGTAATTGGTAAGCTTAGTTGATTAGATTAGTTAATTGCCTAAGGGAATGACACCCCTTAGTATTGTAGTTGAATTTAGTGTAACTTAGTTGTAGTTGGACCTAGTGTAATCTTAGTGAATTAGTTAGTTAATTTGCTTGTGGCAATCTCCCTTTACTTTTCTTGTGTGTATTTAGTGTAAATATATTGTATATATATCTAAGACCTGGAACAAATTTAAAGTACCACACCTCCTTGTGGGAAAGAAACTGTACTTACTGCTACGCGATCATAACGATCCGTGAACTTGCGGATAAACAAGCACGCTCACATATGTCATATTTTAAGGAACCGTTCCGAGCGTGTCAACAGCCAGATACACTCCTCAGTAAAATAGAGTAACTGAGAGAAAGAATATAACAGTCATGGATATGGTCAGGTGTATGTTGCACTTGAAGAATTTACCCAAAAGTTTTTGGGGTGATGTAGTTACTTGTGCATTCTATCTATTGAACAAGACTAACGAGTCTTGCCAGCTCGTTTGCAGGATTGTGTTCTCAGTAATGACGATAACCTAACTGATGAAGATTTGGTGAATTTTTCACTATTTGTAGATTGTGATCCTATCACATATGAAGATGATGTTAAAAATGATTACGGATAAAAGCAATGGATGAGGAGATAGGTGCCATTGAGAAGAACAACACATGGAAGCTTACTGATTTGCCTCGTGGCAAGCAACCCATTGGTGTTAAATGGGTGTACAAGACAAAATACAAGTCAAAGGTGGAGCGTTATAAAGCACATTTGGTTGCCAAAGGCTACAAGCAGAAACCAGGGATTGATTATTTTGAGGTTTTTGCACCTGTTGTCAAACTTGACACCGTTTGCTTGATTATGTCTCTTGTCGCAAAGAATCGCTGAAGGATTTTCCAAATGGATGTGAAATCTGTTAGGATTATGCTCAATAGCAAGAGTGTAATGTTGTAATTGACAATCTTTTTCATATTAATAAAGTGATTTCTGGTTTAACAAATCGTATAGCATTTATAATTTAATATTATAATTGTCAAAGTAAATAATCATAAGGTCTAAAGACTATGGGAAAAGAAGAATTGTTCGTACATCTGGATATGTATGTGGTAGACACAATTCTTTAGTTAGTCTTGAATAATGTTCACAACTTAAGTTAAAGGTTGGGCACCTTTATCTTGTTAAAGTTGTAGAATTCTTTTGCTAGCATTTGAGTGGGATCAAATGAGATATGATGAGTCTAAAATCATCGGAGTGTCTTCGAGCAAAAGGATCTAGTGCACTGGGTGCATTGAACTGGATCACAATGAAATACTTTATCTATAACCGTCAGTAGATAAAAGTCTTTTCATTATCAGGACAATCGGAGAGTCTATCTTAATCCTGAGATAAATGATGGACTTATGGTTGCAAGTGATATCATTTGAGTTATCAATGAGTACGATTATATCGCATAGTCTATCCTCGATAGTTTGGTGATATTCATTTGTTAATCGATAGAGGACTTCATTTATAGATATGGACATCGTGGCTCCATTTAATTAAATGAGAGTATAATATCATCATATGGATGTTTTGAGGTAATTGGATATTAAATCTCAACGTTGAGTTTTCGATAGTGTCTATTGAAAACATGGCTTCTGGACAAGTCAAAATATCCAAGTTCAAAACGTGGTCATATGAGTAAATATGGTAACTTGGAGAGTTATAGGCGGTCTATGAACTCTTGGCGATTACTGATATTAATCACGAGGATACACTATCTCCAATATGATTGTCTAGGGTATGAATGAGGAGCATCTTCCTTTTCTATCTTTATTTAAGAGTTCAGTTTTAGCTCTTTAGTGGAATGAGTTAAAATTAATGGATCGGACCTAAGTGAATCATTTGTTGATTGTGATTAGGTTATGTCTATTGAAGCTTAAATTTAGATGGCCCGCCAAGATCCCCAATCCACACGGACTTGCATGGATCACTTGATATATTCTACCGGACCAATTTAAGGGTCCATCTAGAATTGCATTTAATATATTAAGAATATAATTTGCACATTATTTTAGTAATGGGCTGCTCAATTATATTAATATATTAATGAAAGACATGTGGGCTTGTTTCTTTTAGTAAGAATGGGTCTGGTTCACATGTGGGCTTTTTATTTAAAGTCCAATGGATTAAATGAAATAAGAAAATAATATTTTGGCCCATTTACTCTAAGTGGGGCGGCAAGGGTTAGTTTAACCTAATATATTATTTTGTTTCATTGTTTTAATTAAATAAGAATTAATTAATTTATTAATTAATTGTTTAATTAAAGAAACAAATCTTTTCTAATCAGGAAATATATTTCCTAAAAGTAAAATTAAAAGACTTGTTTGATAAGGAAATAAATAATTAGTTTTATTTATTTAATCAAATAAGAAGTCTTTTTTTATTTAGTCAAAATAAAAGAATAAAAGATCTATGAGTTGGATTAGGGTTTGATGTCTTAAAAACTAGATGGAAATTAGGGTGCAACATAAGCCTATGGTGGGCATGTGATTTCGGCAACCCTAGTTATTTCTAGGTTAGGATTTCGGCAACCCTAATAATAAAAGAAAAGAAGAAGCAAACTTAGGCCACCTATATATTGACAAGTATAGAATTCGGCCACAATGATATGGGTTCATGATACAAATTTCTTCTTCTTCTCAATTCATAGAAAGCTTTTTATTCTACTAAAACAAAAAGGAGTGTTAGATTATTCTTTGATAGTATACTATTTGCTTATTCATCAATAAGCTTGTGTATACGATATCGATCTAGGTTCACGCGAGTTTCGATCATTAGATTGAGAACTCAAAAGTGACCGGAATAATCTTAGTCATTCTTTTGATTGTTTTTGTGACTAACAAAGAAAAGAAAAGTTTGTTTTGTCCATTCACAGGTTTGCAATTCAAAGAAAAGGGAGACCACGCTCCTAGGTGATCCACGTTCCTGCTAGGATTGAAGATCTTACGGATTACCATCGACGTAAGTCAATCGGATCACGCGACAAAAGATCTTGCAGATTACCATCGACGTAAGTCAATCGGATCACGCGACAAAAGGTATTCTACTTTTTGTTATTGTATATGTATGTTTAATTAATTAAAGGGTTTAAGATTCATAAAGGAAAATTTTTTAAAAGTCACTAAATCTAATTTTTAGTATCGCTTCCACTACGTGTACTTCTTCGGATATTTTTCCCAACAAAATCGGCATCTTGAATGGTGAGATATAGGAAGAAGTCTACATTCACACGCTGATAGGTTTTGTGAAAATGGGGCGAGAAAAAAAGGTCTACAAGATGAAGAAGGCCTTATATGGGTTGAAGCAGGCACTTAGGGCGAGGTATACATGCATTGACACATACTTTATTCAACATGAGTTTCAGAGATGTCCCTACAAACACACTCTGTACATCAAGACGAATCCACAGAGAGATATTCTCATTGTGTGTTTGTATGTTGATGATTTGATTATTACCGGCAATAACTGTGATACAATTACAGAGTTCAAGAAAGCAATAATTGGTCATTTTGAGATGATATATTTAGGGATGATGTCTTACTTCCTCGGCATTGAGGTGAGTCAAATGGATGATGGCATATTCTTATGTCAAAAGAAGTATGCCGGTGATGTGTTGAAGAAATTCAAGATAGAGGGATGTAAGTCGATTCTTACTCTTGTTGAAGAGAGATTGAAGTTAGTGAAAGATGCGTCTAGTGAGTTGGTTGATGCTACCATCTTTCAGAAGCTAGTAGGAAGTTTGAGATACTTAACTTTTACGAGACCTAACATTGCATATGGAGTTGGCTTATTAGTAGGTTTATGGATTCTCCGAGGCAATCTCACTTGCAAGCTAACAAGCGTATTTTGCGATATGTGAAAGGTACATTAGATAATGGTATCTTTTACTCTTCTGCTGATAAGATTGAACTTGTAGGATATACAGATAGTGACTGTCCATGTGATATAAATGAGAGGAAAAGTACTTTCGGATATGCATTCCATCTGGGTTCCAAAGTATTTTCTTGGCCTTCGAAAAAGCAACAGGTGGTTGCTTTATCAACTACGGAAGCTAACTATATTGTAGTTGCTAGTGGCTCTACACAGGCTGTGTGGTTGCGTCATATGCTTTGTGACTTGAAACATCAGCATGAGGCTCTTACAGTGATCTACTGCGAAAACAAGTCCACCATTTCACTAACAAAGAATCCAATTTTTCATGGTATGAGTAAGCACATTGACATCAAGTTTCATTTCATTTGAAACTTGGTGAAGTACAATGAGATCGTGATTAAGTACTGCAGTTCTAAGGAACAGGTTACAGACATATTCACGAAGTCGCTCAAAGTCAATTCATTTCTAAAACTGAAGAAAACTTTAGGCATGATGAGTTATGACAAAATTTGGTTTTAGGGGATCTATATAGGATTTAAACCATGTAAATCTATCTAGTTGGTAGTTGTGTGAACTTACGAGTGTTGTGTGCACTTATGAGTGGTAGTTGTTTGCTCTTATGAGTGTCGAGATTTCCAACCTATATATAAAGGTTGAGCCAATTTCATTTTATATAACTCAATTAATACAAAGAACTTGGTTTCTACAAATTGATTGTTGTTCACATGTGGGAGGTGACATAGGGAGATAACGGTCTGAGCTCTATCCACCATCTACATTTGCTCTTGGCCCCGCGTTTGGCGACCAAGGGCGAAATTAGAGGGAAGGAGGCATGGCTCCCCCAACCAATGAAAATGCACCATGGTTTAATAATAGAAAAATTATGATATATTAATATGTAGATCATGATATTAGCTTGATTCATCCTTTTTTAAAAAAAAACCAAAAAAAAAACCAAAAAAAACAAAACATCAGCCTGGGATATCACCCAGAACCAACTTCTCCACGCACACACTCCAACCAAAACATGTCTTCATCAATGGACAAAACCATTTTCGCAAGACTATGAGCAACTAAATTGGCCCGCCTCGAAACAAAAAGAATAGGGGGTTAGAGCAGGTAGACATAACATCCATGATTTCATAGATAACAGTGCCAATATCCGCATCTGGAGGACGACCAGTACAAATCAAATTAACAACATCCAAAGCATCTAACTCGTAAACTGGATACCACGGAGAATAGCTAAAGCTTCAGCGATTTGTGGAGAGAAAGGCCTTGACAATTTCGGAACACTGGAACCCATCACCAAACCTTGCGCATTAATAAATTAATTAATATCTTTCCTATTTTATTACCCATGATTGTAGGATATAAAATCAATTTCTTTTCCTTTCATGATTTTAATTTCCAATCAAAAAATAATAATGATAATAAATGATTTCCTATTATTTCATATATTATTGTCTAGTCTAGTATACAGTATTATTTAATACATTTTCCCTGTAAAAATCCAAGTAAATATTGAAGGCATACTATCTTATTCTACGATAAGTATTGTATCACATTTTAATTCTCAAAATTAATATTTTTTTTTTTTTTGTGACACTACCTTTAAAACTAAAGGGTATCACATTTTTTTTAACAGCTCATTATTTCTTAAATATTAATATATTTATCTTGACATTGAATATCAATTTTTGTATTGACCTCCAAAGCCAAATTCTCGGCTTCGCCCCTATTGGCAACCATATTGTTGCCCTTCCTAGACTATCTGTTTTAATGCTCAGTGGTGGCAATATGGCACTTGTAATCCAATTGTCTCATTTGGTTGCAGCACTGTTGGAGGTATTGAGATTGATGTTGCAAGTCTGCTCCCTCGTTCACCATCACCATCGATATTCCATGCTCTCTTGATTGTGTTATGTACTGCTCTCACTGTGATAGGTCGTGATCTTGTATCTGCTCTCGGCATTGCCTCTAAAACCCCTGAGGTTGAGACCACGGCCAGTTCCACCCCCAATCCCATCTGGTTTTCTGTTATAGAATAATGAATCTTACATTAACAACATGAAGATAAAAGATCAAAAGCTATATATATATATATATATATATAATTTTTTTTTTATTTTCAGTTTGTCCTAGTGGTGGTAAAATAGGTCGGGTCGGGGTGGGCCGCACGGTCCGGCCCGGCTCGCCAGCTTAACGGACCAGCCTAAGCCCGTTAAACTGGCCGGCCAGGGCGAGCCCCATTGGCGAAGTGGCGGGTCGGGCCGGTAGGGCCCACTAGAAAAAAATTTAAAATTTTGAATTGAGGGATGGCTTTTGTAATTAACTTTTAAAAATTACATTTTTTTTTTAATCTTTTACATTTTTTTCCAATAATACCCTAACCTAACGTTTTCCTATAAATACCCCCATCACCCTCACCTCATTCTCTAAATTTTCTCTACTTCCCTAATCCCTACTCTCTTATTCTCTCTATTCTCTACAATCTCCAACATCTCTCACTCAATCTTTCAACTATTTTGTAATTTATTTTATTTATTTAATATATTATTTATATACTATATACTATATACTATTATACTATTATACTAATATACTATACACTATACATTATATATTATATATTTAAATACCTCCCACTCTCTAGTCTCTACATATATATTCTAAGGCTCTTACTCTAAGGTGTTGTCTTGTTTGATTTTTTTAATTAACTTTCATTAGTTATTTAATTATTAACTATTATTAATATGTTTATAACTAATGTTATTATTTGTTATGTTGTTAGGTATCCAATTGATTAATTAATTCAACACTCTCAACTCTCAAGCCTCCAATTTAAGGTTAGTATGTCTACTTCTCTACTTTTGTTATTAATAACTTTTTATATAGTAATTATTATTATTTAGTATTTAGTGATTAATATGTGTGTAGTTAATATTGTTGTTAGTAATATGTTAATTTTTTTTTTTTTTGGTGAGTTTAACAACAAAATAATAATTTAAAAAATTAATTCCTAATTTTATTTTCAAAATTTTTGAAATTATTATTATATTATAAAGATTATGTTTATTTTTTTTTTGTAGAGTTTAAGAAGAAAATAATAATTTAGTAAAATTAATTCCGAATTTTTTTAAAATTTTTGAAATTAATAATATATTATAATGATTATGTATTTATGAAAAAAAAAATTGTAGAGTTGAAGAAATAAGAAGAAAATAATAATTTAGAAAAATTAATTCAGATTTTTTTAAAAAAAAATTTTCAATTAATAATATATTAGAAAGATTATGTGAATGTTTTTTTTTTTTTTTTTAGAGTTGATGAAATAAGAAGAAAATAATAATTTAGAAAAATAAATTCCAAATTTTTCTATAAAAAAATTAAATTAATAATATATTAGAAAGATTATGTTAATGTTTTATTTTTATTTTTTATTTTTTTGTATAGTTGAAGAAATAAGAAGAAAATAATAATTTATAAAAATTAATTCCAAACTTTATTTAATTTTTTTTTGAAATTTTTTTGAAATGAACACTATATTAGAAAGATTATGTCAATGGTTTTTTTTTTTTTTTGTAGAGTTGAAGAAATAAGAAGAAAATAATAATTTTGAAAAATTAATTCCGAATTTTTTTTAAATTTTGTTGAAATTAATAATATAATAGAAAGATTATGTTAATGTTTTTTTTTTTTTTTTTTGTAGAGTTGAAGAAATAAGAAGAAAATAATAATTTTAAAAATTAATTCCGAATTTTTTTTAAATTAATAATATATTAGAAAGATTATGTATTTATGTTAATGTTTTTTTTTTTTTTTGTAGAGTTGAAGAAATAAGAACAAAATAATAATTTTGAAAAATATATTAATTATGAATTTGTCAATGCAAATTTTGATGAATATGTTTTTTTAGAAAAATTAATTCCATTTTTTTTAGATTAATAATATATTAATTACTATGTTTAATTGTGTAAATTTATAATTGTATCTTTGTAATTTTGTATGTTTAATTTGTTATTTGTAAAATGTATAATTATATCTATGATTATGTGACATTTAATCATTTATTTAATTATAATCTTAGGAAAATGAATCCTAAACACTTAAACCTGAACCCCGACGACTATTTGCCGAACGAGGATATCAACCGATATACAATGAGTTCCATACCGATCTCGATCCCCCTAGTACTACAGGTGCGGGACCTTCTTCCTCGACACTGAATTCGAGTAAGAAGAGGAAGAAGAAGAAATCGATGGTGTAGGATTGCTTTGACACTATAATGGTAAAGAATACAGTTTGTATTGAAGTTGAGCATGCCCAATGTAAGTATTGTCAATTTGTACTCACTGGTTCAAGTAAGGGAACTAGTCATCTCAAGAGACATAAAGACAAATGCAAGGCTTCTCATGGGCAAGTTGATACAACTCGACAAACCCAACTGTAGCGGAACCCAAATGGTTCTGTGAGTACATGGCAGTATGACCCCGACCGGGTAAGAAAGTAGGCGGTGTTGTACTGCGCTGCAACTGACCAACCCATAGGTTTTCAAGATAACCCCCATTTTAAATATTTTATTAATAATGCTTGTAACCCTCAATATGTCCCTATTTCTAGAAACACAACTATTAGCGATTTGATTCATACTTTTCAAAAACGTAGGACTAAATTGATTTATGGATTGCAAAACATTTCTTTTTCAATTGCATTAACGTCCAACATCTGGAGTGGACATTCAAAACAACATTATTTATGTGTCACTGGACACTATGTAGACACCCAATGGATTTTACAAAAGAAGCTCATTGGTTTTTGTGTCATGGATTATTCACACACTGCACAATAATGTTATTATGTCTGTTATACAAGATTATGGCATTCAAAACCTTATCATGTCAATTACTTTGGATAATGCATCTGCTAACTCCAAAGCTCTAGAACTTTTCATTAATTCTAAAATCCCTAATATTGCGGGAAAATTTTTCCACGCCCGTTGTACATGTCACATTATAAACTTGATTGTAAAATCAGTTTTAAAGAAGGTTGAAAGTCAAATCGACAATATTATGGGGGGTGGGTGATAGGCTTTAAGTTGGATTATGGCATCTAACCACCCCGTAAGTTCCAAACAAATATGCCAGTAAGGTGAAACACAACATACTTAATGTTGAAATCTGCTTTACCATATGCTTCGCAAATTACTAATTTTTTATAACCTGAACACCGCCAACGACATCGGATGTGAAAAACTCACGGATGGTGATTGGTATGTGGCCAATGTTTTTGTTGAATTTTTAAAAGTTTTTTATGATGCTACTGTAGAACTTTCCAGGGTTTATTACCCAACATCTCCTCTTGCACTTCATAAACTTTATGACATGGCTGATGTACTTAAACAATATAGTGAACATGTGATTGTAGCTTCCGATGTTGCTGCTATGCAAAAAAATATTGAAAAATATTGAGGGGAAATTCCTCTTTTGTATGCCCTTGGTATTGTTATAGATCCTAGGTTCAAATTTAATGCTTTAGAAGTTTTTTCCAAAGAATTGGGTAAGACTTTGGGATTAAGTAAAACGGATATTGCTAAACATATTAGTACATTGAAATCTCAAATGTTCAAGGTTTTTTCTATTTATGAGAACATGTACAACCACGGAACAACGGAACCGGCGCCTCCTCAGCAACAATCCCAACAACAATTGAAGCTCATGAGAATTTTTTTTAACAAGGCCACAACTTCCCGCACTTCAGGAAGTTCGAGTCCGAGTCAAAGTCAAGGTCAACAACAACACGTGGAGTTGAACAGATATCTGACTATAGAGTACTCCATCACAGAGAACGATGACTTCATAACCAACGATCTTCTGAAATGGTGGCACGGCAAGAGAAACAGTTTCCCCATTCTATCAAGATTAGCATGTGACGTCATTACTATCCCGGTTTCAACAGTTTCATAGAAGCAGGTGTTTAGCACAGCCAAACGAATACTAGAAGAAAAAAGATGTTCATTGGCCCATGATGCGGTGGAAGCTTTGGCATGCCTTAAGGATTGGCAAAATGCAACATTCAAACAACAACATCAACTGGAAAATGAAGAACTCATGGATGACTTCTCCAACATGACCATCGAAGAGAGTTCCGGTAGCAACCAGCCAGCGAGCTGATGTAATTTTAAATACTAATTTTTTTTTTTTTTTCGATTGCACTTTTTCCTTTACCAAGTTTTTATCCCATTAGATTTTTCTTGGTAAGGTTTTTAACGAGGCAATCATGATTTGTAATTTATACATTTCACCACAAATTTAATACAAAATTACAACAATATTATTCATCGAAAACTAATTAAGTGTTGCACGAAATGAAAAATGTTATATTTCATATTAAAATTATTACAATTTATAAAAAATAATATTGCTTACAAAAAAATTTTTTTTTTTTTTTTAATTCGAACCCCTTAAAGGCCCGGCCCGCTAGAGGCCCGACCTGTCCTAACAAGGGCCGTGTCTAGGCCTGGCCCCCCTTTCCCCACAACAGGCTGGCCCGGCTCGACTTGTCTCCCTAACAGGCCAGGCTCTGCCTGGCCCGTTAAGTAAAACAGGCCCGGGCACAACAAGTCGGGCCGGCCCGTTTTGCCACCACTAGTTTGTCCTGATATAAAACATATCATGACGAAAAATATGGACCATTAGATTTACATACTTTGACTCAAAGTGTATATGCACTTGTCAAAACTTCTCCATAATCTATGGTCCGCATATTGCCCACATTCTTCGTCCTGATATATTTTATATCAAAACGAACCGATAGTAAAAAGACTATATATATTTAACATTACTCATGTAACTTTTAGGTGTAAGACCAATTATATAACATAACTCCGATACCATGATAAGGTGACTTTGAGTCATTCCGTGCGAAACATTTAAGGGATCTAGCATTTTGAAAAATATATATACATTTTATTATAGTTTCACCTTCACGTGAGAAAAACTTTGGTGCACCCGGTGCACCAATCACCACTATTAATTGATGCACCCGACCATTTAAAATGTAATAAATGACACGTTAATGTATTAAAAAAAGTATTAAAAAAAATTAGTGAGAGGAAAGAGAACAAATTTTAAATAACATATTTAAAATTTTCACTTAAAATTAATTTTAAGGGGCCCGGTGTACCACTCAACTGGTGCACGGGTACACCCAGGATTTTTTCTCAAGATTTTTTTTTTTGAAATACATATTATAAAAATTATAACAATAGGACTGTCGGAACCTTTCAAGATCAAACAATGTATATACGGCCTAGATATCTATTCCCACAACGGGCGATAACTATTTCCCACAACCAAGGAAGAAAACTACCCACAAATGCTTGTAAAATGTGCATTGTGGAATTTGAACCCCTCACCACTTATGTGGAAGGGAGGTGCACTACCTGTACTGTTAAGAGGTGATGTGCTATTTTTTTTCAAGATTTTCTCCCTTATCATTATATAATATTTGAATATTGCCCTATCATATTTAAATTATATTATAATTCACCAATAACTATAACAACAAAATTTACAAATATGCCCAGCCCACTAATTTACTCGATTTCTGTATGTAACTATTATCTCTACCCTACTAGTAATTAGTAAATACTTGTTAGTTGTTACTATTCGCTTAAAAAATTATAATAAATATTTATTTCAGCTTGTCTAAAACAAAATCATGGTTCGTCCCTGATTCTGTAACATTTCAGAGTAAAGTACAGATCTCACAACCGATAATTATAGACTAGCTAGTATTTTGATCGAAAAGATTTTTTTTTAATCGTAAAGATATTATGCAATATATACAATATATGTAACAAATATGTATTCCACACCCCACCTCATTGATCTCAACGGTGGTGATGGTGGTCCGGTGAGCGAAGGCATTGGTTACGAGCAAGAGGACTGCAAAGAAGGTTTACAAGGCTGCGAGCTACGCCATTGATGAAGACTGGAACTTGCTTCAATATACTTACATTTGTTGTGGTGGTGGTGTACACATGGCTGGTGGTGGAGTTGGGAATTTATAGGAGGTTTTTGGGGTTTGCATTATTGATTTATTGCATGTGAGTTACGTGTTTGATGTTAATCATGGACAGCAGGGGCGAAGCTAGGATTTTAGTTATGGGGGGGCCGAATAAAACTACTTATCAAGTTTCAAAGGTTGTTTTGCGGTTGAGCTTAAATTTCATTCACTTTTATATACTGAGTTTTTAGATGTTACAAATTTATAATATATGTTGAGGAAGTAATAATAAGAAGTTATTATCAAAAAAAAAAAAAAAAAAAGTTGAAATTATCTGCTATAGTCTTATAGATGGTTATGAATGACTAAGTTGCGAATTTTATTAACTGGTTTTATGTTTCTTTGATACTTTTTGGGTGTTTAGATCAACCTTCTTTTGTATTTTTATTCCCGGTAAAAAAATATATTTTATACTAGTTTTATAAATAAGATTTTCCAAAAAATAAAATTATCAAGTTAACAAAAAATAGATATTAAATATTCAAATTTAATTTTCATTAAAAAACCAAATGTAATATATAAATGTAATGGTAAAAAAATAAACTAAAATTAACAATTAAAAAAAAAACTAATATGATTTAATAAAAATATTCAAAATGACATTATAGATCAAACAACACATATGCGGTTCAGATATCTACTCCCATAAACTGGAAAGAAAACTTCATACACATGTTTGTAAAATATGTATAGTGGGATTTGAACCACTTACCACTAATATGGAAAGAAGGTACACTACCACCTATGTTAAGAGGCGAAGTGTGCCAAATAGCAAAAAAAAAAAAAATTAACTAAAACCTATTTTTAAGGAATAGATGAACTAATTGTGTCTATATTTTATATAATAAAATAATGGGAGGGATCAATGGGTTATAATTGTATGCATTATACATACCATTATATTATATACACCAGTGTTGAAAAAAGAAGTTAAAATAATTTCATTGGTTGGGGAGGGCCATGCCCCCGCCCGCCCCCCACCCCCCCAGCTGAAGGATTATTTGATGTGTTTTGTTATGTATTTTTCCGATCTTGGAAAATATATAAAAAGAATTTAGGATAGAGGTAGTATTTCAGGCTCGAAATATATAGAAGAAACAAAGGAAGAGAGAAGAACTGAGGTTGGACAAGTCTTTTGTTTAATTCCAGTCTTTTGATAAACTTTATTCAATTCAAATGAGACCTTAAATAGGCCTCATATATGTTACAACTGATAACAATAAAATAGGGATTCTATAGTAGTGGAACTGAAGTCATGGAGAACTTTCAGCCTCTTCTAATTTTAACAGCTATTTATTAATTGAATAATTCAAAGGCAATGGAAACACACAATTCAAATACAAAGGAAATATCTAGGCCACACTCCCAGACTTTGTCAACCTCCACGTGCATAGCCTCTAGTCTGAACCCAAGCAACACATGCAAGTCGTGCAAGAATATGATTCATATCATACACGTAGGAAACCGTGCAGATGCTGCCATAATTCAATAGTGTGGAACATTTAGAATATGTCATATATTACACACAAATTTATGTGTCACTTGAAGATGTCAACAAAATAGTAATTAAACGTTTAAGTTGTTCACAAAATTCATCACTTTGTGTAATGTTAGAGTACATTACACATTCACACCATTTTATCTCACCTTAATCCCCGGTCAATGATGTGTCTATTGGATTCACATACAAGTGCCAAATAAATTAAATCATTATTAATATCTATCCATTTTCTAATTGACATATCATATGTTTGTGATCAATTAAGGTGAGATATAAGTTAAATCAATTCACATCGGAATCAACCAAAAATAGCAGAATCTCTATATATATATAGCTCCAAATAGTCCACTCTTCTACCAGGAACTGGGCTTTTTTCATTAAAATGAAAAAGTTAATTGTAAAATAATTATTCTCAGTTTAGAAGAAATTACACGCATATTCAATTTTCCTTTTATTTTATAAATTTTCCCTAGAAAATGTTTGACTGAAATTAGACATAATTGTTCACTATCATGTCAAAAGTATAAAATGTCCCAGAGTTTTAATTTAGGGGGTGTGAAATTTGGGATATAAATTTTTTTTACCTCAAATATTTAAGTAATTGCAAATTCCCAGGCTCACCTGTTTCTTATTTTCTTAAAAGAATGGAATAATGTAGTAACATGGTAAGGACAGAGTAAGGACAAATCACAGAGGGGGCGTTTCGCACAGAGATAGGAAATGACAGGGTGAGACGGGACGGGACAGGACAGGACGGGACATGATAGTTGTTCTATATTGTGTTTAGAATGTCTGAGATAAAATTGTTAACTGTACTATTATACGTTTGGTATGAATGGGACAGGACGGGACAAGAGGTTCAAATGATCAGAATACCCCTCATTATAATAAATATATATTATAATATTATAATATTACAAAAAATATTATATATTATTGTATATGAAATAATTTTTAAAATATTATATGTAATAATAAAATATAATATATATTATTAATATATAATATATATATATCAAATAAATTATATAATATATATTATTTAGTTTGTAAATATATTATTATAATATATCATAATATGTATTATAATAATATTATATATATATATATATATTAGTATAATGTATATATATGTTCATATATATTATAATAATAATAATATATATTATAATAATATGTATTATTAATATATATTATTATAACTTATACATATTATTATAGCTTATACATATTATAATATATATTATTATATATATTAATACATATTATTATAGCTTATACATATTATAATATATATTATCATATATAATAATATTATATATATTTATATATTAATATATATTATTTTAACAGATATATAATAAAATATATATATATATATTTATATATATAATAATGCACAAGTTTGTGATTTTTTAAAGATTTAAGGGTAAAAGGGTTTTTTTGAGACTTGTCCCATGTATGGGACAAGTCTGGCCTAGGGTCTTAGGTGGGACAGAATTTAGTGATTTTTGTCCCACCTTGTCCCATTCTGTTCCACACTAAAGTCGCACCAAACATGGAACAATAAGAAACTATCTCACGGTGTTCTGTCCTGTCCCGCGTACCAAACGCACTTAGAAAGAACAAGTTTTTTTTAAAATTATAGAACCCTAGCTATAGTTATGGGAGAATTATATACACAATAAATTCGAGTTTTTTCATAACTAATAACAATACATTCGAGTTTTCTTTTGTTGTTATTACAACAAAAAAAAAAATTGAGATTTGCGAAAGAATGATACGACTTGAACCAACATCAAAGAAGAACTTTTTTATTAACTTTTTTATTTTTAAATACAATTATTGCAATGAATTCGATATTTGGGAAATGAGGATATAACATTATAACTCAAACCACCAATAAAGACAATCTGTAATGACAGGATGTGGCGAGCAATGTAATATATATATATATATATCCCTGTTATGGCTCAAATTCATATCACAAGCCTTTGAGGAATTGAAAAGAAAAAATAATAATTTAAGGTTTGAAATGATACGACTCAAACCAACAACCTCATATTATAAGGGGTGTAACCTCTTATTATAAGGGTGCGGGATAACATCAAATCAACCTTATCTTACTGATAATAAATAAAAATTAAAATGTTCATTCTTATTTTTAGATCTATTGTTTATCGTTAGATTTTATTTTGAATTTAAAAGAAAAGTAAATAAAACTTTGTTTTATTTATTTATTTATTTATTTTTGAACAGAAGTTTGTTATTAGTTGTTAAGGCTTGGGCAATAATAGTGCGTACGTGGGCAATAATAGTGAGTTAATTTTCAATCATTTTGTATTAGTTGTTTCTAACATTTGGGAGTTTATAAAGGTTCCTCTCCAAGCAAATTATCAGTTTATTGTTGGTGTCAATCAAATTTGGACGCAAAGAGTAGTCTTTTAATATGACATATTCATATCCTCATATCTTTAGTCCTTCCCAAATTAGCTAGTCATATAAGTTTTACACCAGTCAATGTGTGAAATTTTGGTTTGATAGTTAACAAACATGGAGTCAGAGAAAGATCTCATTTTATTAAAAAGCATACAAGACAGACCCATAAAAAAATATATAAATAAATAAAAGCACACACACTAGTGTGTGCTTAGGTTACTCTGCATCATATATCACTCTTGTTTACACTCCTAATGGAGAGTGAACTTTTTTATTATCAAAAACTGCACGCAAACTATCAACGTTTTGGTGATGTCTAGAACCAGGCAGACTGCCACTCGCAGCGCTGTGGGAGGTTGCATTTGGAGACAACGGTCTGAGCTCTTTACACCATTCTATCACGGGCTTAGATTTACGGGCTTAGATTTACGCAGGGGAAATCTAAGCCCGTAACAGTTGGTATCAAAGCCTTGTTAAAGCAACCACAGCTAGTTCGCGAAGCAATGGCATCTGATAGCGAAGTTGCTGCTAGAGTGGAGGAGCAAATGCGAGGTCGTGGCGAGCAACCCACCCACACCAAGCGAAGCAAGTCCAAGGGTCCGTCCATGGATGCTTTGGAAACTCAGATGAATGGCTTGGAGGAAGCCATCTCCAGATCGCAAACTACCTTGAGCGACGTTGTTGGACGTCTCGATGACCTAGAGGCGGACTATGGCGAAATCACTCAAGCAACCAAGTCCATGATCCGCGAGTTCCAAAAGGGCTTCAAAGAGGACCTATGCTTCTTCACCCAGGAGCTCCGCAACCTTCACACCTTCGTAAAGCATAAGTTGCGAGCTTTACGTGCGGAAGTCGAGGATGTCTGCACCGAATGGGCTTCATACCGGAGTAGCCCAACTGTCGGCTTTGGTGCCACCACAAGCACCAAAACCATCCAAGTCCCAAAACCATCCACTTACAGCGGCAACCGGAAAGCCATGGAGGTGGAGAATTTTCTCTTCGGCTTAGAACAATATTTCAAGGCCAAGGGAGTTAAGGACAATTCTACTCGGATCACCAATGCTCCCACCTTCCTACGAGAATCCGCCCAACTATGGTGGCGATGCAAATATGGTGACTCCATCAATCCCATAACTACATGGGATGACTTCAAGCGAGAACTCAAGAAGCAATTCTCGCCAACCAATGCCGAGAAGGAGGCCCGCAGCTGCCTCCGTCGCCTCAAATAGTCAGGATCCATTCACGACTATGTCAAGGAGTTCACAACCTTGACCTTTGAGATCGAAGACATGTCCGACAAAGACCAACTCTTCTTTTTCATGGATGGCCTCAAGGATTGGGCTAGGGTGGAGCTAGAGAGGCGGAACGTGCAGGACATCGATACTGCCATTGTTGCAGTAGAGTCATTGGTCGATTACACCCAACCCAAGGAACGAAAAGACAATCATGAGAAAAGTGGGGGAGATGAGTCCAACGACAACGATTACAAGGACAAAGGGCGTCTCAAGTCCTCCAATGGATACAATTGGCATGACATACAAAGAGGCAAGCCCATAGTAATCAAGCCGAAGAGTCCATGCTTCATTTGTGACGGGCCACATTTGGTTCGAGACTGCCCAAAGCGGAAGATGCTCAACACCATGGTCACCCAGCTCGAGGAGGCCAAGGCAGCCGAAGGCCAAGCAAGCATGGGATTTATCTAACAGATTTGCACTCTAAATGGCCACCATACCATGCCTCCAATGCTTACCAAGAAAGGCCTTATGTTCGTGGAGGCCACCATCAAAGGCAAGCCGGTACGAGCGTTGCTGGACACCGAGGCAACGCACAACTTCATCTTGGTGGACGAAGCCAAATGACTTGGCCTTCGAATCACCAACGAGGGTGGTGCCATCAAAGCGGCCAACACACCAGCCGAACCAATCAATGGCACGACGAAGGGCGTCACCGTCCATCTAGGAACATGGAGCGGCAAACTTGGCTTCTCAATTATCCACTTGGATGACTACCATGGAATCCTAGGCATGGCGTTCTTCAACCAGGCAAATGCTTTCTCCCTACCCGCTGCCAACACACTCAGCATACTCAATGGGGGCAAAGCACACACCATCCCGGCGGAGCGCATGACCAAGCCTGAATTCAAGATGTTATCCGCCATACAGCTTGTCAAGAAACCCACCTCACCCATCTCTTCGAAGAATATCAAGTGACCAAAGGTGTTTCGGAGAAGAGGGAGCGTGCCACTAGCGGGAGACAGCAACCGAGGCCAATAAAGGAAGGCATGACGAATGCCAACCCACCATTGCCACAATGCCACCTCGCATGCACCAAGCTAAAGAAGCCAACACGATGCAACGCACGTTTAACTCCCAATCCAAAGGCCACCGTTCACGAGAAGCTTTCCAAGTTAAAGACCAATAGTCCGAATGAGCCAATCTGTGACAAACTCCAGCATACATGGCGCACACGCGATAAAGACGTCATGAAATCTGGTGGGAAAGGATGTCACAGCCCGCAAGATCCAAAGTCCAAGTTCCAGCCCAAAGAGCCAAGCATGCCCACAACAAGGCCCAACTATTGGAAGATTCTAGAGAGTTCCACACACTTCAAGCATTAGTCTGCTTCTGAAAGTCTCTAGATGATGAAAAAATCTAGACATTTCTAGAGCACTCTTGTACATACTAGATACATGTAGATAAATGTAGGAAAGATCTAGAAATATGTAGTCTTATATAGGAATAATCTAGAACATTGTACATAGTTATGGATTATTCTGGAGACTTAATCTCCACAGTTGGATCAAATCAATCCTAGCCATTCATTGAGGAGGTGGCAATCTATAAATAACCAACCCCTCTCATTTGTAAATCAATCCAAGCCATATTCACTTAAAGAATTGTAAAGCTCTTTTTGTTAGCAATACAAAGCTTCCTTTACATTCCAACCAAGCTCTTCCAAACCCTTCTCTAGTCTCTCTTGTGTGTAAGAGTGACAGGAAACACTTTTATGGCTTACTTAGCAACACTCACCTCAAAGTTGCCTAAGTGTCGCATGGGATTTCCGCTACATAAATCTAATCCCGTGACAATTCGCATCTATTCTTGGCCTCGCACTTAGCAACCCTGTTGTTGACCCTCCTGGATAATCTGTTTCAATGTACTGCATTGGCACTTGTCATCCAACTGTCTCATTTGGTTGCAGCACTGCTAGAGGTACTGAGATTGCTACTGCTGGTTTGCTGCATCAGTCACCATTATCGCTCTTCCCTGCCCTCTTGATTGTGTTATGTACTGCTCGCACCGTGACAAGTCACATACTCACGTTGTTGTATCTGCTCTCGGCATTGCTACTGAGACTCCAGTTTGTCCCTGCTTTCCTGTTAGACAGATCACAACCACATGTAAAGTTTTTTTTTTTTTAAAAGATTATGAATCCTGCATTAACGATATAAAAAGAAAGAAGAAAGCTATTTATAAAGAGCACTAGTAACTTTAAAATTAATTTTAAAGAATTTCGTGCATATTGGACTCTTGATCTATAATTAGAACACCAGTAACTTTCTAATAAAGAATTTCGCAGGATTTCAAGCATATTAGACTCTCGATATCTATAATCTTATAGCACTAATAACTTTCTAATGCGGAATTTCATGTAGATTAATATTACAGGATTTTATGTAGATTGAACTCTGTAACATTAATATTAGAAATATGATCTCATTGTAATAATTTGGCTATATAACGTTAGATATCAATGTGTGTGAATATTGGACTATGTAATGTTATAGTTACAGGGACTCTGTAATGTTACGATTACAAATACGATCTCATTCTAATAATTTTGCTATATATTGCTAGATATCATATCTCGATAGATTAGTATTTTAAATGAAAGGCTATGGACTAATGTAGTTGACAACTGACAAATATGATTTTCACACAAACCTCATTGATCTCAACGGTGGTAATGGTGGTCTTGTAAGCATAGGCATTGGCTACAAGCAAGAGAATTGCAAAGAAGGTTGACAAGGTTGCGAGCTTCGCCATTAATGAACTTGCTTTAAAGGATAATATACTTAATATGTTGATGTGGTGGTGTGGTGTGGATTAAGGCTTGGTAGTGAGGTTGGGAATTTATAGGAGGTTTTTGGGTGGTGGATGGTTTTCACTTTTCTACGTGTTTGATGTTAATCGTGTTCAGGTTTTGGGACTTTGATGGAGTGGCTGAGGATCATTTGATGGTTGGACTAATTATTACACGTAAATAACCATGCAGATGTTGCTGTTGGAAATTTTGTGATAAACTCATATTTTGAGAGCAATATTTGGTTATGATTAATTCCATGAAAATGGAATATTAAAGTATATTTGTGTGCAAATCATAGACCTTGGACCTCCGAGTGCACGACTCGTCTGTAAGAGTGTACACAAATGCCGCTCCGATTGGACCGTGAGAGTACAATTGACTTTTTGCTACTTCGCAGCGAAATTATCTTAAGAACACCGTGTGACAGTTCTCGGTTTTTTTTTTTCACTTTCTGTTCGAATTAGATTGTGTTTGGATTTCTAAAACAACAATCTTAAGACAATTTATTCTTTTCTTCTAATCGGTTTTCTTTCTTTAAATCGGTAATCTTGGTTTACACACTGTTTTAACAGACATCACGTTTTAATTCGGTATAATAGCTATAAAGGACTATGGAAATTGGGTATGTCTTCTGACACTGATTTCAAACATCACGTTTTAATTCGGTGTGCAAATCATGGACCTCAGACCTCTAAGTACACAAATGTCGCTCTGATTAGACCGTGAAAGTACAGTTGACTTTTTGCTACTTCACGGCAAAATTGTCTTGAGGACACCGTGTGACGGTTCTTGGTTTTTTTTTTTTTTTTTTCACTTTCTGTTCGAACCAATTTGTGTTTGGATTTCTAAAACAACAATCTTAAGACAATTTATTCTTTTCTTCTAATCAGTTTTCTTTCTTTAAACCGGTAATCTTGGTTTTCACATTGTTTTAACAAACATCATGTTTTAATTCGGTTTAATAGCTATAACAGACTGTGAAAATTGGGTCTATCTTCAGACACTAATTTCAAACCATTAACTGGTTTAATCTTCAAAAATCAAGTCTACTTACTGACATTGATTTAGAAATCAATTGTGATTTTGATTGGATAATCGAGTATATATTACTAGACACTGATTGTGATTTCTATTATGAAATCCAGAATCTATTGTTGATTAACTATTTTGATATCGATAACTTGGTATCGCTGCTATTATTTTCATCATTCTAAAACAACTCTATTTTTGTTTCAGATATTATGGCGAATACATCTAACGTGAACTCAATTGTTCCATTAGAGACTATGTACGTGAATCCAACTGTGGGATCGAATGCTTCAATTGTAAACCCTTTACTTGTGGGCGAAGTGCCTATTATGGTGCCAAGTGTGGCCACAACGACTTCGACCATCAACTCTTTTATGAGAAACATGCCAGATCCAGTGATGGACCAGTATATGAGTCAAGGGAATGTTCTTATGGCAAGTCCCTACATGAATTCGATACCGTTACCAATGAATCACATAGAAAAGCCTGATAAGTTCAGTGGACTGAATTTTAAGCGATGGCAGCAAAAGATGTTGTTTTATTTGACCACATTGAACCTTGCTAAGTTCTTGACTAAAGAAGCTCCTAAACCCAATAGTGGTGAAGAGCGAGATGTTTAGGTATGGAATGTTATTGATGCATGGAACCATTCGGATTTTCTATGCCTCAATTACATACTGAACGGGATGTCAGATTCATTATATAGTGTTTATTCTTTAAAGAAAACAGCTAAAGAACTGTGGTAGTCATTAGACCGGAGATACAAAACTGAGGACACAGGATCCAACAAGTTTGTTATGGGCTGACTTCTTGATTACAATATAGGGACTCCAAGACAGTTATGAGTCATGTCTAAGAGCTTCATGTGATTCTGTATGAGATATGTGTTGAAGGGATGATCTTGAGTAAAACCTTCCAGGTGGCTACTATCATTGAAAAGCTACCTTCTTCATGGAAGGAATTCAAAAACTATCTCAAACACAAGGGAAAGGAGATGAAGATCGAGGATTTAATTCTCAATCTTCATATTGAAGAAGATCATAGGAAGTATAACAAGAAAGATGTTAGTCTGCCTGAAGTAAAGATTAATGTCATTGAGCAGGGGCAAAGTTCTAAACCAAATAAGAACAAGCCTGGGAAAAGGATCCAAATTGGGTCTAAGGGGAAAAGTCTCCAAGAAGCCAAAATTCCAAGGGAAATGCTTTAATTATGACAAGCTGGGTCACAATCTTCTGAGTGCCGGTTGCCAAAGAAGAAGAAGAAGAAGAACCATGAGACAAACATGGTTGTTGGGATCTCAAAAGATGTATCAAATATCAATCTTTCTGCAGTTGTGACAGAAGCAAATCTGGTCGGGTCAAACCCAAGGGAGTGGTTGTTAGATACTGGGGTCACTCGCCATATATGCTCTGATAGAGAGATGTTCAATACGTTTGAAGAAGAGGCGAATGAGGAAAAGTTGTATATGGGCAACTTAGCCACATCTAACATAAAGGGTCGTGGTTAAGTCGGTCTCAAAATGACCTCAGGTATAACCCTGTGCTTGAACAATGTGATGTATGTACCTGAAATTTATAAGAACTTGGTGTCCGGTTCATTGCTAAATCAGCATAGATTCAAGATAGTGTTTGAATCAAACAAAGTAGTTTTGACTAAGCATGGAACTTATATGGGTAGAGGATATGTAACTGAGGCTTTTTAAGCTTAATGTATCTATTGTTAAAAGAACTATCAATAAAGATAATGCTTCAGTTTATTTGCTTGAGTCTTCCAATTTATGGCTTGGCATAGACTATGACACGTTAATTATGATACTTTGCATAGACCAATTAACTTAAATCATAATCCTACATTTAATATTGATCCCAAACATAAGTGTGAAGTTTGCTTTGAAGCAAAACTAACAAGGTCATCATTTCAAACTATTGAAAGGAAATATGAACCTCTTGATTTAATTCACAGTGATATATGTGATTTAAAATTTGTTCAACCAATAGGTGGCAACAAATATTTCATCACGTTTATAGATGATATCACAAATTATTGCTATGTATATTTGTTGAAAAACAAAGATGAAACTATAGAGAAGTTTAGTCTCTATAAAATTGAAGTTGAGAATCAACTCAACAAGAAAATCTAGGTACTGAGAAGTGACCGAGGTGGTGAGTATGTAGCATCGTTTGGTGAATTATGTGCACAACACAGAATCATACATCAAACCACTGCACCATATTTCCCTCAACAAAACAGTGTTTCATAACGAAAAAATCGTACCTTGAAAGAGATGATGAATGCAATGCTGATAATTTCTGGATTGCCTCAAAACATATGGGATAAAGCTATATTGTTTAGCAATTACCTTTTAAATAAGGTACCCCAAAAGAAAGATGACAAGACCCCATATGAGCTATGGAAAGGAAGAAAGTCTTCCTATAAATTCTTACAAATGTGGGGCTGTCTTGTCAAAGTGGTCGTACTTATACCTAAGAAGGTGAAAATAGGTTCGAAAACTGTTGATTGCATTTTTATTAGATATGCACAAAATAGTAGTGCTCATCGATTTTTGGTCTATAAGTCTGACATACCAGATATACACAAAAACACGATAATGGAATCTATAAATGCAACGTTCTTTGAACATGTATTTCCATGTAAATCAAATGATGAAGCAAGTTCGTCAAAACGAACACATGCTAATAGTTGTGAGGACCAAGAACAAGAAAATAAAGTTAAGGATAAACCTAGACATAGCAAAAGAGCAAGGACGGAAACGTCTTTTGGTCCAAATTTTATGACATATTTGCTAGAAGATGAACCTCAAACTTTCAAAGAAGCGGTGAGCTCTTCAGAAGGACTCTTCTGGAAAGAGGCTATTAAGAGCGAAATTAATTCCATCCTTCAAAATCATACTTGGAAATTAGTGGACCTTCCTCCGGGATGTAAACCGCTAGGATCCAAATGGATTTTCAAGAGGATAATGAAAGTAGATTGATCAATTGATAAGTATAAGGTCAGACTTGTAATTAAAGGTAACAATTAATGAGAAGGCCTAGACTACTTTAATACAGATTCTCCTGTGACGAGAATAACCTCCATTAAAATGATACTAGCAATCGCAGCTTTGCGAAATCTAGAAGTACATCAAATGGATGTGAAAATGGCTTTCTTAAATGAAGATCTAGATGAAGAGATTTATATGAAATAACCTGAGGGTTTTTCTGCTACAGGGCAAAGAAAGAAAGTCTGTAAATTGGTGAAGTCTGTAAATTGGTGAAGTCTTTATAAGGTTTAAAGCAAGCACCAAAACAATGACATGAGAAATTTGACAATGCTATGATATCAAATGGATTTAAAATCAACGAATGTGACAAATGTGTTTATGTCAAGGACACAGAAAATGGCTATGCCATTGTGTGCCTTTACGTTGATGACATGCTTATTGTTGGTGGTGATGATAAAATGATCAAATCTACCAAGGATATGTTGAAATAAAGATTTGATATGAAAGATATAGGACCAGCTGATGTAATGTTAGAAATGAAATCTCAAGAGCATCGAACGAACTCATATTAAGTCAGTAACACTATATTGACATGATTCTTGAGAAATTCAACAAAAATGATTCTGGAATTTTTAGAACACAAATAGACACAAATCTACACCTATCCAAGAATAAGGGTGAGAGCATCTCTCAACTAGAATATTCTCGAGTGATAGGAAGTCTGATATACCTAACAAGTTGTACAATACCAGACATAGCTAAAGCAGTCAGCAAACTAAGCAGATACACGAGTAATCTAGGAACCGATAACTAGAAAAGAATAGTAAGAGTATTGAAGTACTTACGCTTCACACGTAATTATGGACTACATTATATCAGATATCATGCTGTCTTAGAAGGATATACTGATTGAAACTAGATATCTGATATGAAAGATTCAAAATCTACTAGTGGGTATATGTTCACACTAGGAGGTGTGGTTGTATCTTGGAAATCTTCCAAACATACTTGTATAGCCAGATCCACCATGGAATCAGAGTTTATAGCTTTAGATAAATGTGGTGAGGAGGCTAAATGGCTACGCCAATTTTTAAAGGATATTTCAAGATGGTCAAAGCCTGTGCCGGCGATTTACATCCACTATGATAGTCAATCAGCAATAGAAAGAACATAAAAGCAACATGTATAATGGGAAGTCTAAACATATACGTTAAAGACATAATACCATTAGACAACTAATCTAAACTAATCTCTACTGACTATGTAAGGTCAAAAAATAACATTACGGATCCGTTAACCAAAGGGTTAAATAGAGAATTAGTTGAGACATCATTGAAGGTAATGGAACTAAAACCCATAAGATAAAAATTTGATACAATGGAAATCCAACCTAGTTGACTAGAGATCTCAAGATCTAGGTTCAATGGGACAACCAAGTTATAAGACTTAGTTGGATCACTGTGGGGGTTACCCACAAGTCCATTTCTATGATGAAACAGTGATGCCCGTAGGGAAAAGGTTAAACTATGTTTTTAATGATTCTTATGCGTCAAAATTCCAAGCAATGGAAATTCGAGCAAAGTAATGCGGGTTACTCTTAATTAAGAAATCACTTATGTGAGAGAGAAGTGGGGCCACTTCTAAAAGAGAATAGTGAAGGGTTATATTCTCTAGCAACTCTCACAGAACCAGGCACATGTTCATGGTCAAAACGAACATAACAATGAGAACCAAATCGAGTCTGGAAGATGCCTATGTGAGGTGTGTTATCGTTTACATAAAAGGGCAGAACAGTTCAAGGATATCATATCTACTGATCAACCAATAAAGTAAGCACACATTTACAATGGAAGGTTCAAAGGGTAATTCCTACCTATATTATGTAGGTTTCGACCATTTGAACTTACCAAACATCATCTCTCGTATCTCCTAGGTCAATTTCATTCATGTAGGGGATTGTTGGAAATTTTGTGATAAACTCATATTTTGATAGCACTATTTGGGTATGATTAATTCCATAAAAATGGAAAATTAAAATATATTTGAATTCTCCTCCATGAGAGCTTCGAAATGATATACTCAAACTCACAAAATGATTAATGGGTGAATAAGAAATTGAGTCTCAAGGTGAGCTAAAAATGTAGGGGAAATTACACATCCCACATTGGCTAGGGAAGACACTTATATGTGGTAAATAAGTGATTTTGTGATAATAGCTTATCAACATGTGTGCAAATCATGAACCTCGAACCTCCGAGTGCATGACTCGTGTGTGGGTGGGTCTTGCATACACGAATGCCGCTCTGATTGAACCGTGAGAGTACAGTTGACTTTTTGCTACTTCCCTAAGTCAGACGTTTTTGTGTAATTAATAAAGAAAGTATTAATTGTTTGGATTCTGATTTCTTACTTGATCACTAAGAATACATAATCAATGTGTAATTAGAAATAGTAATCCCATTAACCCTAGTGATTCTATTTTATCTATAAAATCCTAGTATTCTCTTCAAAACAATTCATTCCAGAATACACGAAATTCAGAGCAGCTGAATTCTCTCTTCTCTTTTCTATGCTTGGTAAGTTTGAGCTCGGTTTGAGTTCACTAAAAGTGGTTTGTACTTCGCACTTCCACTGTTGAACCATTATATTCTAGGAGACAATCACTATACACATACAGTGTTATATACAACGAAATTGTCTTAAAGACACTGTGTAAAACACGTGCTTTGATTCTCTTAAACCTGATTTCTAACGTGATTGTTTGATGGTTTTTTTTTTTTTTCACTTTCTATTTGCTTTAAGTTCGAACCAGATTGTGTTTTGATTTCTAAAACAACAGCTGCCACAGAAATCATCACACTAATAAATTACTTTCAAGATTGGAAATATTTGTGTGAGACAGTTTCAACGCCACGTGGAAGATTGGATGGCCAGTTGTTGTTCATACTTACACGTGGAATTGTCATGCATGCTGCATGTGAATATTGCTGCAGAAATCGACAACGTTTCTAGCTTTTCTGTTTGTTTTTGTTCTTCACTTTTGGATATTCGTCGCATGGGTTGTAGGTTGCGTAGACTGACATTGCCTGAAGATCGCTTTTTTATAATTAAAATATCAGTTCTTTTATGAATTTGGATCTTCGGCCTCGAAGTAATTGAATATTAAAAAATAGTTATTCCAGAAATTTCTGTTTAGACCCAAATATCCTCCGGCTTTAGGCAACTCCAATAAAACGTCATTTTAGCTCAAATTTCATATCCCAATAAAAAAAAGTTTGGTGGTGAGTGACTTTCAAATATTGGCATGCCACTTTTCACCGAACGGTAAAATTTTTTATTATTTTTATCGATCAGATCAAATGTTTTACTTTTTTTTTTTTTTTTTTTATTCCTAATTTAATAATTCCATATTTAAATAAAACGATATATATTTTAAAAAATATATATATCGTTAGAAAGATCCCGTTGAGATCTTTAAAATGATATCAATATTGATATATATATTTTATTTATTTTAATTACTTAATATTAAATTTTTATAAAAAATATTAGAAGAATATAATTTAAAGATATTTTTTTTGTATAAAATTTGATATGGAATATTAGAGTGAAAAAAAAAAAATACTATAAGGATATTCTTCAATCGGTGTAAAGTTTGGTGTTGTATATTAGAGTTGGCCTTAGGACCAGTTCGGCATTGTTTTTAAGAAGTTAAAATCAACTTATTTAATATTTTTGACATAAAATGATGTTTGGCAAAACTTCTAAAAGTGATTAATTGATAATCTAACAAGCTTTGATAGTGATTTTGAGAAGTAGGTAAGAGGTTTACTTTTTAATAGAATAATTTATTTCATCAATTAATGAATCTTTTAAAATATTATTATTATCCTTATGAAATTAAATTAAAATCATTTATAGTTTTTATTTCATCGTAAAATTAAATATTGATTTGATTTATAAAATCTTATAAAAATATTTTTATTGTTCTTGTGAAAGTTTTTTAAATTTAATTTTACTTAAATATTTATTTAATATATATAATTAATAAAAAAAATAAAGTTCTAATATCATGACTATTTTAATCATTGTAACTAATTTTAATACTTTTAAAATAAAATTATTAAACATATGATACTCTTTTGAGCTATATAGTACTTTTGACCATCCTTCTCACAGCCACCAAAGCCTACGCTTTCAGGACCACCATCTCCGCCGTTGAGATTGACGAGACCACAAATCAAAATTCCCAGTAGAGTTGCCGAGAAGAAATTCAAAGCAAACACCCTTGGTACTGCGGGCTTTACATAACAAGATCTCCGCTCAGAATAGCGTACCAAACGATGTGCTGTGCGGAAATGAAAAGGCTGGACGATGAATGCCAATGCGAAGCATTGGGGGAGTTAATACGGCAAGTCAAGGTCAAGGCCGAGGGAGAGGTGGATATGCAGCATGTGATAATGGGAGCAGAGAATGTTCCTGCGCATTGCAAGTTACGACAGTGCCGCAAATTTCAATCTGTCTCGCTCTAGAATATATGTTTCATGTAATGAAACAGTGCAGATCAATAAATGTCACTCTCTCCTGTAATGTTATGGTAATGAGAGTGACAAAAAATAGTTAAAATATCACACAGCTAGTGTGGTATGGCTACTCTAGTCTCAAGAATAAAATCATGATCTTACTTTTATGCAATCAATCAACTGTTGTGCACGACAAAATCTCTGTTTTCTTTGAACAAAAAAAAAATCGTCTCTGAATAGGAAACGTACAACCGCCATACATGATCGAGAAGAGTAAGACAAGCTATGCAATAAATTCATATCAAATCATAACAATAAATGAAACACGGCAGTTAAATGGCTTCATTCAGGCCTGCTTTTAGTTTTTGTTGTTGCTTTCTAGGCTTTTTTTTTTTTGGGTGGGGGGTGGGGGGCTCTTCTGTCTTTGTTTGCTTCCCTGGTTGGCCTCTGATTTGCCCTTGTTGGCCTCTGTTTGTGGCTTGTTGCCTCTGTTTTTGGTGGCGTGTGGTTTGTGTTTCCGGTTGTTCTTTGTTTGGCCTTTTCCAGGCCTTTAATATATCTTTGTTCTTCAAAAAAAATTAATGAAGCCACTTCAACTGTAGTATGTCTAAGTGGACACTCAATCCCGACAAAGGATCAAGTACTCACTTCACTCGTAAAAATGTAAAAGAATGAGAGGTTCAATATTCAGACTGTGGACATCATTGTATTAAGTGATGTAGGCCGTTTTCAGCACAATCTTGTCCGATTATGTTGGCCTAGAAAAATTGTTATGTCTAATTAATGCATTTTTATAGTGACACTGCCTTTTATGAAGTTTTAAATGGCATTCGACGCAGAAGAAGTAAGCATAATAGCTATCAAAAAAGCGAAATTCGGTCAATTTCGATTTACACCGATGTTACATATCAATGTCTAAGTATGTAATTTTAGCATTTAAACATGTAATTTCAGGTTCGAAGTATGAAGATCTAAGCGTGATATTGAACACTTTTGAAGTACTTTTCAGAGGGTAAACAAAATCAGAATTTGCACGCATAATATATTGTGTGAATTGTTTTGGCGTGGAGAATTTTAGAAATAAGATAAAATTTGAGAGAGAGAGAGAGAGAGGAACAAGAATGAATGAGAGAGACTAGAGAAAGAGAGAAAAAAGAGAAACCTAATGGAGGGTGGGAAGAAAGTTGTAAAGATAGTTTAGATTCTTTTTGTTCAAAGAGAAAGAAGTACAAACTCATGCACAGTGTGCAAACCAATAACGATTCAAGTTAATAACCGGAGAAAATCTAAAATGAGAAAAAAAATAATGGTAATCAAAGCTAATGGGCTAGTTAATTCAGAAAACTTACGTAATTTATATGGACATTCATAAAAAGAGATCTTATCCTTTCAATCCACATATTAACTATTTACACTCTAAGTTTTTTTTTTTTTTTTCAATGACAATTTTAATCTGAATTAAAATTACTTAACAAGACAAAAAAATTATAAAGACGCTCCAAACTAATTAAATTAATTTTAAAAAAATTATTTATCATAAATCATTAGATTAAATATAACGTTTTAAACTCTCTCCTAAATATTTTATTACCATATTAAACACTTTCTCCTAATTACCCTCTCTATTTTAAAAATAAAAATAAAATAATAATAATAATAAAAATCTTATCTCCATACTTTCTCGATCAATCTCTGATTAATAGTTAAAGAAAAAAAAAAAAAAAACTTATGAATATTTTGGTTTTTTATTAATAGTAATATATATATATATATATATATATATATATATATAGAAAGAGAGTAATATTCCAAAGAGAACTTTTAAAATGCATACTTTAAGCACCTTTGATGAAATTGTATCTAATCAAATGTTTTTCGATGAGATTTTTTGTATTCATCCTAAGAAAATTAAAATACACATTTGGTAAAATTTTGGAAATTTTTTGGATTTGAAAACTATTTTTTCTTATATTTTTCTATTTTTAAATGTTTTATCTTCAAAAAAATTAGAAAAAATTAATTCTTACACCCGAATTTTTTTTAATTTTTTTTTCCATAAATGTATTTCAATGTTTTCGCCATCCATGCATGAAACCGTTGGAAAAAAAGAATGAATCAAAACATATCAGCTACACAAAAAAATCAAATCAAGATTCAATATATTCCATACAATTTTATCAAATGTGCTTAAAATGTGCATTGTAAAAAATCATCATTGAAAAATTACTATATATATATATACATATTAAAAATTTAATACAAATACCTTGTTTTTCCAAAAAATAAAAAATAGATATATGAAAATTTGATTTGTTGCAATTAGATTCGATTAAACTCAGAATTTCTAAGACTAATTAAAGAATTAAAATTCTCTATGCAATCATATGCCTGCAAAACTAACAAAAATCATTTTCATATTTTTTTTTTTTTTTGAAAAACAGGGTACTTGTTTTTTGAGGTTTTTTTTTTTTTTTTTTTAAATATATACATATATACATATATACCGTTCCTAAAAATCAAGCTTATTCGTAATTTTTTTTTTCTTAACTGTTAGGGCACGTTTACTAATCAAGAATGGATGGAATTGGAATTAAGTTCCACTAAAAAGGGAATGGAAGAGAATTAGAATCAAGTTATTAAATTACATTCCATTGTTTACTAACAATTTAAGAATCGGAAACAGAATCAAATTTATTCCATTTATAATGTTTACTTAAACTAAAGAATCGGAATGATACATAATTGATTACAAAAATACTCTAGTGTATAAAATATGATGAAATATATATATAGATATATATAGATATATATATTATTATAAAAATATATATTTTATATTACTCACTATAATTATAATATATATATATATGTAGAGATATGAATATGCCGTAATTTTTTTTTAAAAAGTGCAATAGTTTTTTTTTTTTTTTTAGTTCATAAATGGTATTATAATACATATACATAAAGGTGCAATTTTTATAAATCACACAGCTAGAATAATATACATTATTAATTATGTAAACCAACATTAATATTCAAAAAAAAAAAAAAAAAAGACCATTATGATTTACGTAGATTAAAAACAAAAGTCAATAATCATGAAGAAGATGATTTTTTTTCTTTCTTTCTAAGTAAGGATATTTTAGTAAATATATCTTGAATTCCTTTTTCAACTAGGAAAGGGAACTTGATTCCTAAGGTGGGTGGGGGGAATCAAGTTCCCTTTCCATCAGGAACTTAATTCCTGATTTATCAGTGAGGTCCACGGAATTTAATTCCCTATAAATTTAGTAAATAGTAGAATTCAGAAATCAGAAACTTAATTCTCTTTCCTAAGTAGGATTCCTGATTAGTAAACACTAGTCTTTACTTGAAAAAAAATGGAGATAGAAAATTAGATATTTGTATTGGTGGAGGGAAAGTTTAATATGGTAATTAAAAATTTAGGAGAGAGTGTTTAACATGTAATATTTAATCTAATGAGTTATGAGAGATAATTTCTTTTTTTAATAATTTAATTCAAAAAAAGATTACTTCTCGGATGAATCTAAATGTTACGATGGTTCGTCCTAATTTTTATTAAAATAAAATGAAGTGTCTTTAGAAATTTATTTTTTAAAGTGGAGTGTCTTTAAAATAAGAGTACCAAAAGATAAAAATGATAATCTTGGAACAAAAAGATGTGTCTTTAGAACTTTTTTTAAATTTAAATTTTGAGAATGAAGTATCTTTAGAAAAAAAAAAAAAAAAAGTCTAAAAAGAAAAAATTGGATCGCTAAAAGAAGCTCTTTCACAAAAATTGACAAGTTTAATTAATTTATTGAGGACCAGATACCCTTTACACTTATACTACAAGGTTATAGTTAGAATCACCTCCTCAAAAAATAAATAAAAAAACCTCCCGAATTTATGTACTACTTCAAATAAAATAAAATAAAAAAGGATATTGAGACAGACCAAAGGTGAATGTTCTCGTAAATTTAAGGTTGAAATATGGAATTAACTCTTAAAACTTATTTTTATTATTGTTTCCACTAAGAGGAAGAATTATACTTAGAAATCAAGGCAGCCGGAAATTTAGGGGCCGTTCGTTAACAATTTACAAAATCGTTTTTATGTTTTTGAGATGGAAAAAAGTTGGAAAACTCTCGTTGTCGTTTTGTTATTTAAATTTTTTTTAAAACCAAAAAACTAATGTTATTGTTTTCAGTTTTTTCATGCTAAATGAGAATAGATATTCTCACTTTACTCTGACCTTCACTGCACTCAACAACTGTGTGTCAGTGTCTTCTTTTAATTCTTCTTTTTTTGGTCTTTATTCTTTTTCTGGTCTTTATTCTTTCTTCTTCTTTAGATCTTTCTTACTTCTCCAAGTACTTCATTTTCTTCTTTCTTCAGAAGGTATGTAATATGCAATAATCTCTATATTTAGTTTAGGTTTTGTTTTTTTTTTTTTTTTTTTGTTAATCTCTATTAGATGATGTTTTTTTTTTTTTTTATTCCGTGTTCTTCTTCTTTTTGCAATTTCTGTATTTAGTTTTTTATTTTGTTAACTTTTTTTATTTATTTTGTTAATCTCTAGTCTTTGTTCTTTCTTCTCCTTCGGATCTTTCTTGCTTCTTCGAGTGTTTTGTTTTCCTCTTTCTTTAGAAGGTGTGCAATATGCAATAATCTTTGTATTTAGATTTTTTTTTAACCTTTTTGTTTTGTTTTTTTGTTGATCTTTGTTAGATGAAGTTAATTTCTTTTTCTTTTTTTGTTAACATTTTTTTTAATCCATGTTCTTCTTCTTGTAATTTCTGTATTTTAATTTTTATTTTGTTAATCTTTGGTCTTTGTTCTTTCTTCTCATTCAGATCTTTCTTACTTCTTCGAGTGCTTCGTTTTCCTCTTTCTTAGAAGGTTTGTTAACGTTTTTGTTTTTCCTTTTTTTTTTTTTTATGTTTTGTTGATCTTTGTTCGATGATGTTAATTTCTTTCTTTCTTTTTTTTGTTAACTTTTTTTTAATCAGTGTTTACTTCTTGTAATTTTTGTATTTAGTTTTTTATTTTATTAACATTTTTATTTTGTACATCTCTGTTAGGTGATTTTAACTTCAATATGTGTTCAATATTGTTGTTATCGATGATATTATGTTCTATATTTATTTTAATTTTTTTCATCTTTCTTCATAAGGTTGTTCTATACTTCTATTGTTGTTTTCAATTTTTCTTATGATTTTTGTGTAACCAACCTTGTAAAGTTGTTGCTCTTGTTTTTTGATGTTTTGATTTTTGTCTTTCCATTTGAAAAAAAAATTGCCCTTGTCAAGGGGTCATTCCGTGGTGCTCACTCACAAATTTTACCTGAATTCACCTCACCTGTACGTCACAATTCTCTTTGATTGGTCAACTAAAGTTTTATCATGGAAACCCCTTTTTCAAATATAAATAATAGTCTTTCAAATTTAGAATAGAAAGAAAAGAAAAGAAAAAAAAAAAAAAAAAAAAAAAATTTAACTGGTTATTTTATTTAAGTTAAAGTATTGAATATATGGGATTTAAATATTTGCTTGAACAAAGTCTTTAGTCCTTAACTCCCTATCGTGAGGCGCTGTGGATGATGCTAGCTTAAGTTTTGATGTTAATAGTTTAGGTTTCATTTGTCCACACTAGTCACTTAAATAGAAGGAAACCCCAATTCAAATGTACTACTTTGTGTTGTATGTATCTAATTTTTGGCATCTTTATTGTTTTCAAGTAACTAATACCGGCCCGGTCCTAGGGGAGCCCAGTGAGACAATCGCCTAGGGCCTCCAATATGATCTTTAAGGACCTCCAAATTAAAATTAAAAATTTAAATTAAAAAAGCATCTATATTTGTACCTCTGAAAAACAGTATGTGCACCCTTTTTTGTATATACATCCTATCAAAATTTTTAAAGAGAGTTTCTCCTTATAATCTACAAATTATCTATTTACACTCCAATTTAATTTTTTTTATTAATGGCAATTTTAATTTGAATTAAGATTACTAAACAAAATAAAAAATTTTAAAGACACTCCAAACTAATTAACTTATTAAAAAAAAAAAAAAATTCATCCCCTAAATCATTAGACGATTTAAATTCTCTCTCCTAATTCTGTTTAGACTCTAAGGGCAAGATTCTCTGCCTTTTCTCTGTTTTTGTGAGTGTTGAAGACTCGAACACTGTGGAGATTATGTCAGTTCACAAGGCTTGCGAGTTACGTGCCTCAACTCCATTCCTGATCTTCAAGACAAAGAGATTGTAATTGCCAGCGATTCTAAGTCGGCAGTGTCATCGGTGAATAATACAGATTGTATTGGTAGTTTTAAGCATGTCCAAATCATCTATGACATTCGCGTTTTTATGAATTCACTAAGTCGCACCTCGGTGATTTTCGATCAACCAACTCTTTCGTTGACAATCTTGCTAAAATGGGGTCGAACAAGTCGGGGGATAAACTTGAATGGTGCTTAAACTGATCCTCTTATTCGTGGCGCTGTGCCTCTCTGTTTTTTGGGCTCTTTGCTTTTGTTATAGCTTTTGCTTCTTTCGTTCTTGTAGTTGTTTTTTTTTTGAACTTGTTGTCTGCTTCTTCGGGCTTATTGGTTAGTTGCGTGGCTACTGTTTTGTTGTTGATGTTTGATGGCTGTTGCCTTTTGGAATGAATTTTAGCTGTTTAAAAAAAAAAAAAAAATTAAAAAAAACAGTAATCCGCACAAGTACCGGATCATTCATCGGACCAATTTTTATTTAGGCATACATGAAAGTAGCTTACATTACTTGAAATACAAACCCATAATGGTGAAGGGTAAAATCCATTCTAGGCACAAGTACCAGGACCAAACCCAACCCTTCTACCCACAACATCATGTACAACCTGGATGGATCTTTGCATAATATTTCCCAAGACAGCACCATCTCCATCATCAGCTGCAGTAAACGCTAAACATACTGTCTTCACATCATTCGCCAACATGATCCCCTTCACGTCCACCTCCAACTCAACTCCACCTTCGAAGTAAAACGAAACTTTTGGTATCACAACTGTCTTGTAGCTGCTAAAATCATAACAAGTATCCGTATTCTCATCCGCTCCTATGAACTTGTAACGTGCCATCTCTTGGCGAAAAGCTGATCTCATAGCAGCATAAGCCTCAGGTGGCAGCCGAGTAATAGTTGTTCCCGAATCAACAACCGCACCCGCTTCAGCAAAAACCGATCTCTTGATGGCTAGTTTTTTTCCGGCAACGCTGATCCCAGTTATGACAATATCGTAAAATTGTGATTGTTGGGGAGTAGTTGGAATTGGTGTGAATTTGATGTATTTGTTATTGAGGTCATCAGGTTTACCGAAAGTTAAGTATCCAATGGAGCTGAAATCTGAAGGTAAACAATATGAAAAGTATTTTTTGAACAATGGGGCAGTTTGATATACAAAAGATATTGGAGCTCGGCTCAGACCCATCAAGCCAATCGAGCTTTCCGAATTAGCTTCACTGTTGTTCACGCCGCATCCAAACAGATAGTTATTTACGACTACTTTTGATTTGCGGTCCGCTGTTGGAAATGTTAACTTGTCTTGCACAAAATATCCTACACTGAAAGAACCATCACCGTACACAGAACCGTAAAGGCAGTTATTAGACACACAACCTCGTGGATGCGGTGGCCCTGCCAGCATGCAATTCACATTTAATTTGTTGATTTAATTCCAATAATCTAATTCAAAACTTGAATTCTCATGAGAAGAAAACTGCATATTATGGATGAAAGTTGATTAAAACTTACTTGAAACAGAGAGTAGATTGCATTTGGAGGAATTGCAAGGAAGGGTAGTGTGTGATGAAGACTTGGATGGATCAAATATTGGACTAGGTTGTTTAAAGCACTGTGCGCATGGCTTGCATTGAATCCAGGTTATGTCACTTCCAGTATCTAAAATTACATAATTAGAATGTCCTGGTGTGCCAATATCTATCTTTGCATAGAATTCGCCTCCCCCGATTGCTAGGTCATAGCCGAAGGGGAGGTTCTTGGACTTTGTCTGTTCAAACCGATTTCCATCTGAATTCATGTATCGACGCCTGAAGTTAATTGAGCGAACTCGGGCTTGGTCTTTGAGTAGAATTTCGGACCAAGAGAGAGTCTTTGCTTTGGCTTGATTCAGTTCAGAGCATGGCCCGTGCTTGTGTACTAATTCTAGAGAATCTTTGCTAGAAACTGAAACACTCCCATACAAACACAACTTTTAGTAAGAACTCATCAGGAAGTACTTAAGATTATTGGATAGATATTAATTTAAAATCAAATGTAAAGTTAGATATACAACCTTTCCTGGAGCGGTTGCAAACGGTGGATGGTAATAGAGAAGAGACTGAAACAATGTAGCTATGAGAGTGTTGGCCTTCTCCAGGCTCTTTGGCATATGTGTTCTCTAAACAAGAACATACAAGGCATGAAACAAGAAGAGAAGCTTGGAGGAGAAACCTGAGGAAAACTGCCATGACAATATGTATATTATATATCTTTTGATAACTTACAAGAATACCCATTCGCTATATTGGCTAGCCTTTATGTAAGCAAAGAAATTAAGATGAAAATATATCAGCTGATGATCAAGAGCCACTCATCTCCATCTACACTGTGATGATCACTAATTGTCTTTTATATATCTAAAATGGAAAAACAACAATACAATACTACTCATATCACTTATCAGACAACCAGAAGCAGATATTGAACAAAAATTAAAAAATAAAAAATCAAATTAGGGTTCTTCAAAACTCTCTTAAATCTTACTACGAAAATTCTTAATTCAAATACAAAATCTCAACTTGAAATCTCAGGACCCCGTAAATTCATTTTCTATAGTTCGTCTCGGGCCCTGAAAATCTCAAGGCCGGCCCTGCTATGATAATATATATGTAGTTATTTTAAACAGAATTTTGTATGCGATTATGAAGCTTTAATTTCCCTCATATCTGCCAAGGTTTAACTACCTCTAAGAATAATTTTACCTCGGCCTCGTCATTCAATTGTCCTTCTAATGTTGTTTTGAATGCTGCAGCAAAATTTGTGTATGGATACTGTATATAATTATATTGCCACCGTGTTGTTTTTGATTGTCAAAGAGTGAACCTCATGGAGCTAAGTTGACTGGAATTTGCTCTAGACTCTTGTTACAAGAGACTTATCTTTTAGACATTTTTACCATTTTTGTTGATTATTTGTTGGGGTTTTAGTGTTATGTCCTCTCCAATTTTCTTATTCTTTTTCTTTTATTTAATATATTGAGTCAGTTTGAGAGTGTGCATGTACAAGATAGATAATCTTGTTGGGTACCAATATAGTTGAGATACTTCAAGTTTTCTTTGATGTAACTACATGCTCTTTAGCTAACTTTAGTAAAAATAATAAATAAAGATAAAAACTATAAAACTCATCTTTATTATTGTTTCCACTAAGACAAAAATTATATTTAGAAATCAAGGCAACCGAAAATTTAGTCCTAATATACAATCTTCAAAATAAGACAAAGTAAATTGGTACGTGTGCACAATGCATGACCATATTGTCACTTTGTACACTTAAAGAGGCAAATTATAGACACCTAAAAAGAAGCAATTTATGGCAGCATTTGCATGATTCTCTCTACGTGTAAAACAAGCTCCGACCATCAAAATCAGATCCATTGCCACTCACACCATGGAAGAGCCAGACAGAAACCTATCCTGGACTTTCATCAAACACGTTACAAACATGCAAACCCACAAACTCACCTATAAATTACTTGCCCACCACTCTCCTTTCTTCTCACCACGACAAGCACTGCTTTTAGTTTACAACTAGCAATGGCAAGACTCACACCACTAGCCGCTATATTCGCCACCGTCCTTCTACTCGTAGCCAACACCTACGCTATCAGAACCACCATCCCCACGGTTGAGATTGCCGAGGCCACAAACCCAGGTCAAACGCTGCCGAGATGCCGTGAAAAAATTCTAAGAGGATATTACCCTTCGAACTGCATGCTTTACAGAAGACGATCTCCAGGTCGAAGTGGCGTATGAACCGATGTGCTGTATGGAAATGAGAAGGCTGGAAATGAGAAGGCTGGCAGTTACTAATTGATCTCAAGATATATGGCGGTGAACAAGTTGATATGGAGGATTCGGAAGAGAGGGCAAAGAATATTCCTGTGTATTGCAATTTAAAAGAGCGCTGCAGAATTCATATCGTGTAATCAAACTCTGGAGATCAAGAAATGTCACTCTCTCCTGTAGTGTTATGGTAACGTGAGTGACAAAAAATAGTTAAAATATCACACAGCTAGTGTGGTATGACTAGCTACTCTAGTCTCGAGAATAAAATCTCTATTTTATTTGGAAGAAAAAATAATCTCAGCACACGAAACATACGTCCACCCTACATGCATGATTATTGATTAAGAACAGTGAAGCAAGTTATACATATAAATTCAACGGACTTTCTATTGTCAGTTCGTCCTAACGTAAAATATATCGAGACGAAAAATGTGGACCATAGATTATAGAGAAGTTTTGACAAGTGCATACACATTTGAGTCAAAGTATGTAAATCTAATGGTCCACATTCTTCATCCTAATATATTTTAAATTTGGACGAACTGACCATAGAAAATATGATAAATTCAAATCAAATAATAAAGAACCTTTATTCAAAGCACAGGAAACATACGACCACCACGCATGCATGATTATTGATTAAGAACAGTGAGGCAAGCTATACATATAAAATTATAAATGTGAATCATAACAATAAAGAAACTTTATTCAATAAATTAAATGAAACACAGCAGTTAAATGGCTTCCTTGATGGATGAAACCACTTCAACTACAGAGAAAAGAGTAGTATATATGTCGTAGCTGTTTTGATAAATTTAAAAGAGATAATCCCCGCATAAAATCATGATCTTACTTTATGCAATCAATCAACTGTTGTGTACGACAAAATCTCTGTTTTCTTTGAAAGTAAAAAAAAATAAATAAATAAAATAAAAATCTCTGAATAGGAAACATACAACCGCCATACATATATGTTGGAGAAGAGTAAGGCAAGCTATGCAATAAATTCATAACTATAAATGAAACACAGCAGTTAAATGACTTCATTTATGAAACCTGAAGTAGTATGTCTAAGTGGACACTCAATCGCGATAAAGGTTCAAGTACTCACTTAAAATAAAAATAATAATAATAATTAAAATATAAAAAAAAAAAAGTACTCGCTTCACTCGTAAAAATGTACAGATCTCGCAACTGATAATAAACTAGCTAGTATTTTGACTGTAAAGATATTATGTGCGCAATACGATATATGTAACAAATATGTATTTCACACCGCACCTCATTGATCTCAACGGTGGTGATGGTGGTCCGGTGAGCGTAGGCATTTGTTAAAACTTACAAGCAAGAGGACTGCAAAGAAGGTTGACAAGGCTGCGAGCTTCACCATTGATGAACAGTACTGGAACTTGCTTCCAGGGGAGGAGATAGACGGGGGCCGACAGAGGTCATGGCCCCCCAACCAAAATATTTTCAACAAATTTTTCATATATAAAATTGTTATAATGTGTTATATAGGTAAAGATATTTTTGACCCATCACATTATTTTTTTTTTAATTATAAACATAACTATTAGCCTTAAAAGTCCGGTATAACCAATATATCTAAGAAAGTTGATATGAGGCAGCATCAACAGCTATGAATATGTGACAATAACCGTTTAAAGAAGAAATTATTCATATGTTCCTATTTAATAATGTACTTAATGAATAGATATCATAGAGGTTATTAACTATGATCACTAAGAAAGACCGGATGTGATAGATTATTTATTAACGTATTAAGTTTATTTTGTAAGACATATAACATAAATATTCCATATATTAATGCTCATTACATTGCAATACGAGGTCGAACTCACCATCAACAAGATAATTTTACAATTAAACAGTATTATTGGATATGTATATATTTTATGTTGCAATTGATTCTCAATTACAAGAATTAAATATGAGAATAGATTCGATTATAAATGATTTTTTAGATTTTAAAGAGTGTCATTTTGATTCATAAAACTTATGTTTATTTATTTATTTTTTTTAATTTATGAGACTAAATTGTATTATATTTGTTTTTTATTTTTCAATAATTTAGTTTTTAGATATTAATATATTTATCTTACAAAAATTTGAATTTCTTTTTTTCTCCACCCCAAACTAAAATCTTGACTTCGCCGGTGCTTGCTTCAATATACTTACTTTTGTTGTTGTGGTGGTGGTGTACACATGGCTGGTGGTGGAGTTGGGAATTTATAGGAGGTTTTTGGGGTTCGCATATTTATTGCATGTGAGTTACGTGTTTGATGTTAATCGTGGACATGTGTTTACACGTAGAAAACCATTTAGATGCTGCCATAATTAAATAGAGTGTGGAACATTTAGAATATGTTATATATTACACACAAATTTATGAGTGTCACCGGACGCGGGTGGATCGCCCTAAATCCTAATGAAGATGTCAACAAAACAGTAATTAAACGTTTAATTTATTCACAGAATTCATCACTTCGTGTAATGTTAGAGTACATCACACATTCACACCATTTTATCTCACCTTAATCCCAGTCAATGATGTCTCTATTGGATTCACATAACAATTGCCAAATGAATTAAATCATTAATAATATGTATCCACGTTTGTGATCAATTAAGGTAAGATATCAAAGGTGAGATGTCTTAAGTTAAATCAATTGACAACGGAATCAACCAAAAATAGCTGAATCTCTATATATATGGCTCCACATGCACAGTCCACTCTTCTACTTAGGAACTGGGCTAGGGATGGCAAAATTATCCATGGATACGGATATCCATAAGAATCCTCTCCATTTAAAATAGGGATGGATACTATTATTTAGGAGACGGAACGGGGATGGATGTCATCCTAATATACATTTTATTTTCGGGGATGGAGATGAAGGATATCTATCCTCATCCGGATCCAGTATAAGTTTTAAGTTTGAATATTTTAAAAATATAAAAAATTATTATGTAATTATTAATTCTAATTATATAATTTATTATAAATTTTTTTATTTGAATTTTATTAGATGTATTTGTTTCTCTTTAAATTGGATAAAATGTACCTTACATATATTAGTTACATTTTTCTCTTGTAAACTATAAAAAAATTAAAGTTTTTTCATCGGATACGGATATAAACGGAGCGGGGATGAATATCTCTATCTTAATCAGCGAATTATCCGAATCCGCCCCGCTCACTTTAAAATGGGGATGGATGCGGGGATGGAGCTATATATCTCAAACGGATACGGGGATGGATATTGGGGTATCCATACCCAATCCGATCTATTGCCATCCCTAAACTGGGCTTTTTTTCATAAAAATGAAAGCGTTAATTGTAAAATAATTATTCTCTAAGTTTGGAAGAAATTAGACGCATATTCAATTTTTCCTTTTATTTTATAAATTTTCCCTAGAAAATATTTTGACTAAAACTAGACATAAGGGTGCGTTTGGCACAGAGATTGGATAAGATAGGGTGGGACGGAACAAGACAGGATAGGACGGGACAGTTGTTCCATATTATGTTTGGAATGTCTAGAACAAAACAGTTAATTATACTGTTATGCGTTTGGTATGGATGGAACAGGACCGAACAGGATGAGATAAGAGGTTTAAATGACCAGACTGCCTCTCATATGTATATATAATAGTATAATATATATTTATATATATTATAATATTATATATAATATATTAAAAAGCAATAAAATATATATAATATAATATAATATAATTATATATATATTATTGTATATGAAATACTTTTTAAAATATTATATATAATAATAAAATATAATATATATATATATATATTATCTTATATTTTATATATATATATATATATTATTGTATATGTAATAATTTTTAATAAATTATATATAATTATATATAATAATGAAATATAATATATGTAATATATATTATAATATTAAATATATTTATATATTATTAATATTTATAATTAATATATATTGTATTATAATATATATATGATATATTAAATATTATTATATATAATATTTATATAAGAGATATTATGAACAAGTCTCAAAAAGATATTTTTACCCTTAAATCTTTAAAAAATCACAAACTTGTGTAATATTATATATATTATAATAATATATATTAATATATATTGATAATATATATTATAATATAAATAATAATATATATTATAATAATATATATATATATACAAATTAAATAATATACATTATATAATTTATGTATATATATTATAGAATATATTATATATATATATATATTATAATAATATTATTATATACATAATATATTCTATAATATATATACATAAATTATATAATGTATATTATTTAATTTGTATATATATTATTATAATATATATTATTATTTATATTATAATATATATTATCAATATATATTAATATATATATAATTATAACATATATTTTATAATTATATATATTATTATAATATGTATATATATAATATTACACAAGTTTGTGATTTTTTAAAGATTTAAGGGTAAAAATATCTTTTTGAGACTTGTTCCATGCATGGGACAAGTCTGGCCTAGGGTCTTGGATGAGACAGAATTTGGTGACTTTTATCCCACCTTGTCCCGTTCTGTTATATGCTAAAGTCGTGTCAAACATAGGATAAGAAAAAACGGTCACACGTTATCCTGTTCCGTCCCGCGTACCAAATGCACACTTATTGTTCACTAACATGTGAAAAGTATAAAATGTCCCAGAGTTTTAATTTAGGGGGTGTGAAATTTGGGATATAAATTTTTTTAATTGCAAATTCCCAGGCGCACCATTTTTTTTCCTTAAAAGAATGGAATAATGTAGTAATATAATAAGAGGACAAATCACAGAAAGAGCAAGTTTCTTTTTAAATTATAGAACCCTAACTATAGTTATGGGATAATTATATACACATTAAATTCGAGTTTTTTTCATAACTAATAACAATAAATTCGAGTTTTCTTTTATTCCTATTACAAAAAATTTGAGATTTGAGAAAGAATGATATGACTTAAACGGAACGTTTTTATTAACTTTTTTATTTTTATATACAATTATTACAATGAATTTTGGGAAACGAGGATATAACTCAAACCACCAATAAAGACAATAGGAAGTGGTGAGCAATGTACTTAATATAGATATATTATATATATCCTCGTAATGGGCCTTGAGGAATTAGAAAGGAAAAAAAATAATTTGAGGTTTGAGATTACTAGATTGACCTCGTCTTGTCGATAACAAATAAGAATTAAAATGTTTATTCTTATTTTTAGATCTAATGTTATGGTTAGATTTTATTTTGAATTTAAAAGAAAAGTAAATAAAAGTTTGTTTTATTTATTTATTTATTTTTGAACAGAAGTTTGTTATTAGTTGTTAAGTCTTTGGTGTTTGAGTTTAACAATCAAACAGTAAAGAGAAGTAAAACTAAGAGATGAAAACAGAGTAATAGAAGCTAAGTTTTTGAGAGCATTTTGAGAGATTTTTCTCTATGATTTTTATTACAGAGCATAGCTTTTATATAGTAGCTGACTAACAATCATTTTGATCGTAACAAACTTATCACACGAAAATGGTTTTCTAACAAACTTTTCTTTCCAGTAACAGAATATGCTGACCTGTCAATTGCTTAGTCAGCACATTCTGTTATGTGAAAATGAGCGGGAGATATACTTCATGACTTGAGCTGATGATGGTTGATAATCAGTATTTCACATTTGGCAATAATAGTGCGTATGAGTTAATTTTCAATAATTTTGTATTCGTTGTTTCTAACATTTGGGAGTTAATGGTTCCTCTCGAAGCAAATTATCAATATATATTGTTGGTGTCAATCAAATGTGGACGCAAAGAGTAGTCTTTTATATGACATATTCGATCATTTCCTCAGATATCTTTAGTCCTTCCCAAATTAGCTAAAGATATAAGTTTTACACCAATCAATGTGTGAAATTTTGGTTTGATAGTTAACAAACATGGGGTCAGAAAGATCTCATTTTATTAAAAAGCATACAAGAAAAGGGCACACACACACCAGTGTGTGCTTAGGTTTACTCTGCATCATATATCTCTCTTGTTTACACTGCTAATGGAGAGAGTGAACTTTTTTATTATCAAAAACTGAACTCAAACTATCAACGTTTTGGTGATGTCTAGAACCAGACAGACTGCCACTCGCAGCGCTGTGGGAGGTTGCACTGGGAGACAACGGTCTGAGCTCTATCCACCATTCGCTTCTGTTCTTGGCCTCGCGCTTGGCGACCTTGTTGTTGACCCTCCTGGACAATCTGTTTCAATGCACTGCAGTGGCACCTGTCGTCCAATTGTCTCATTTGGTTGCAGCACTGCTGGAGGTACTGAGGTTGCTGATGCGGGTTTGCTCCATCAGTCACCATCATCGCTCTTCCCTGCCCTCTTTATTGTGTTATGTACTGCTCGCACTGTGACAGGTCTTGTTGCTGTATCTGCTCTCGGCATTGCTGCTGAGACCCCGGCCTGTCCCACCGGCTGTTTCCTGTTAGACAGATCACACCCAGAAGTAAATTTTTTTTTTTTTTAATATTTTTTATAAAGAATATGAATCCTGCATTAACAAATATAAAAAGAAAGAGGAAAGCTATTTATAGAGAGAGCACTAGTAATTTTAAAATTAATTTTTAAAGAATTTCGTTCATATTGGACTCTTGATCTATAATTAGAGCACCAGTAACTTTCTGATCATACAGAATTTTGTATAAATTAAGGTTACAGGATTTCAAGCATATTAGACTCCCGATATCCATAATGTTAGAGCACTAATAGCTTTCTAATGCGGAATTTCATATAGATTAATATTACAGGATTTTATGCAGATTGAACTCCGTAACATTAAAATTAGAAATATATGATCTCATTGTAATAATTTGGCTATATAAAGGTTAGATATCAGTGTGTGTGAAGATTAGACTATGTAACGTTACTATTACAAATACGATCTCATTCTAATAATTTTGCTATATAGCGCTATATATCATATCTCAATAGATTAGTATTTTAAATGAAAGGCAATGGAATAATGGCTATAATGTAGGTGACAACTGACAAATATGATTTTCACACAAACCTCATCGACCTCAACGGTGGTGATGGTGGTCCTGTAAGCGTAGGCATTGGCTACGAGCAAGAGAACTGAAAAGAAGGTTGACAAGACTGCGAGCTTCGCCATTGCTGAACTTGCTTCAAAGGATAATATAGTTAATATGTTGCAGTGGTGGTGTGGTGTAGATTATGGCTTGGTGGTGGGGTTGGGAATTTATAGGGGGTTTTTGGGTGGTCAATGGTTTTCACTTTTCTACGTGTTTGATGTTAATCGTGTACGGGTTTTGGGGTCTTTGATGGAGTGGCTGAGGATCATTTGATGGTTGGACTGATAATTACAAGTAGAGAACCATGCAGATGCTGCCATGAAATATGTGGAATCATCACACTAATAAATTACATTGAAGATGATGTCGACAAAATGAGATAAATTTGTGTGGGACAGTTTCAACGCCACGTGAAAGATTGGATGGCCAGTTGTTGTTGATGGATCCAGCTTATACTTACACGTCGAATTGTCATGCATGATGCATGTGAATATTGTTGCGGCAAATCGACAACGTTTTCTAGCTTTTCTGTTTGTTTTTGTTCTTCACTTTTGGATGTTTTGTGGGTTGCGTGGTCGATTCATCGCATGCATAACTCCACGTAGACTGACACTTTTTTAAATTTAAAATATCAGTTCTTTTATGAATTTGAATCTTCTGTTCTGTTCCTCGAAGAAATTGAATATTAAAAAATAGTTATTCCTAAAATTTCTGTTTATAAAACGATGATGTTTAGAGGCATCTTTAATGGAATTTTTTTAATATTGGTATATTGGTGTGCCAAATTTTTTTTATTATTTTTTAAATTTTTTTAATTATTAAGTCAATCAAATCTTTTTTTAAAAGTGGAATCAATCAAATCAAACGTTTAATTTTTTTTTTAATTCCTAATTTAACCTTTCTATACTTAATTAAAACAATATGTATTTTAAAAAATATATACGGTTGGAAAGATCTCATTGAGATCTTTAAAATGATACAAATATCGATATATATATTTGTTTTATTTTATTTACTTAACATAAAACTTTTATAATAAATATTGAAAGAATATTCTTTAAAGATGCTTTTTTGAAGTAAAATTTGGTATGAAACATTGGAGTTGAAAAAAATTTGGTTTAAGATATTCCTCAATTGGTGTAAAGTTTGGTGTTTTACATTGGAGTTGGCCTTAGTACCTTACACCATTACACTCTCACAATATATGAATTTTTTTTTAACCACTTCACCAATTAACCTAAGAGAATTTAGATCCTCTATTAATCTAATCTTTTTCCTAATAACATCAACTAATCTCATGACATATAAGCATTACAATAAATGGATGGTTAAGATGTAATTAGTTTTCACAACCAATCATAAGCTTTTAAAAAGTGATAAAAAAAAAATAAAAAAAAAATCAGACCAGTAGAATCCAAATCCAAGGATAAGATCAAGTGAATAATTGCATAAATAACACTCGGACAATATGAAAATTTGCTTTTAACAACATACATGCAAAAATATCCTATTGGTGAATGGATAGATCCAAATGCCCCACATTTAATTAAGTTAGAGTGAATGACTCACATAACATATGGTGAATGATTTCGCTAGATGAATGATTTCACGTGATGTCGAGCGAATAATGATTTATCGTAATGAAACGCACATTATTTCACGTAATGAAGTGATCAATCATTTCAAGTATGTATAAGAAGAACGTCAAACTTTCTGAGAATGACAAATTTCGTTTTCAGTTTTACCAGCAAATGATTTTAGATGATATATATGTCTTTAATCCAAGAAATAATTACTTCAATTTTGTGTGTTTTGAATTTGAGAATTAGAGTTGGATATAAAGTAAAATAAAAAGGTGCAGGTTCTTGATCATATAACAAAGATAACTTTGATTACACGGCCTCGATTCTACAGACACTCAACTCATCAGGATCACTATAAACAAACAGCGATCGATAACACACGATAATGTGTTTAATTATTACAACTAGCTAGCTATAGTCACCTTATTTATCTCCAGCTAAAGTTGCCAAAGCGGTGACTTATTTTATTTCCAGTACTACATGATATACATAGACATCATGCGCGCGCGGACATTACATGTCCGATCGGCCACTTTCGAAGTCACACTCCATTGGGCGGATGCCGCACATCGAAGGGATGCTCTCGGCGATCTGGATGATCTGTCTCTTTTGCTGGTCGCCGAGCTGACTTTGGCTCACCTGGGATCTAATCACTTGCTTCAGTCCTGGGCATCGGCACTCGGTGTCTAATCGCTCCAATTGGCGGCAGCATTGCTGGATTTCTTGTTCCTGCCTTGGGTTGCTTCCATAGGGTTTCTGTTCCTGGATTCTCTGTGACAAGAATGACCTGCATTGGCGAAGCTGTTGCTGTTCCTGGAACTGTTGTTGGCATCTCTGCTGGTCATGCCTGTTGTCCATCGTCAGGGTCTCGAAGTCACACTGCGTTGGTCTAATGCCGCACATTGAAGGGATTCTCTGGGCGGTCTGGATGATTTGTCTCTTTTGCTGGTCGCCGAGCTGTCCTTGGTGCACCTGGGACCTTGTTACGTGCTCCAGTCCGGGGCATCGGCACTCGGTGTCTAATTGCTTCAATTGGCGGCAGCATTGCTGGATTTCTTGTTCCTGCCTTGGGTTGCTTCCATGGGGTTGCTGTTCCTGGATTCTCTGGGACAAGAATGACTTGCATTGGTGAAGCTGTTGCTGTTCCTGGATCTGTTGTTGGCATCTCTGCTGGTCATGTCTAGGCCTGTTGTCCGTAGTCAAGGTCTCGAAGTCACACTGCGTTGGTCTCATGCCGCACATTGAAGGGATTCTCTCGGCGGTCTGGATGATTTGTCTCTTTTGCTGGTCACTGAGCTGTCCTTGGCGCACCTGGGACCTTGTTACGTGCTCCAGTCCGGGGCATCGGCACTCGCGGTCCAATTGCTCCAATTGCTGGCAGCATTGCTGGATTTCTTGTTGCTGTCTCGGGTTGGAGCCAGAGCCCTGGATCCTCTGAGACAAGAATGACTTGCATTGGTGAAGCTCTTGCTGCTCCTGCAACTGTCGTTGGCAGCGCTGCTGCTGTCCAGACCTGTTTTCTTCATCATCGATCACCACGGTGGTTCGGTAGATGGTGGCGTTGGCGACGAGGAGGAAGAGGGCGAAGGTAGCTAGGAGAAGAGTGAACTTGGCCATGGCTTGTTTGTAGTATTATTGGACTCTGCTTGCTAGTGTTTGTGTGTAATTTTGATGGTGGGTTGGGAGGCCATTTATAGAAGAGTTGGGGATTTGCATGGTTGAAACGTGTAGGATGGAGTGGTCAGGGAAGGTACTGGGTGGGTTGTGACTCATTTTCATTTACTACACGTAGAGTTTGCATGCAATTTGCTGTCAATTGTGGGGTTTTCTTTTTGTCTTGAAGCATTTGGACCTGCCTTTGAATTTGGCACTCTATTGCAAATTCTATCTAAAGGCGTGAACGACTCTCTAACGTCACAGAATTCACTTTATAATGTTACGAAAAACCAGTTTTTAAAAAGTGATGTGTTACCCTGTGATAGCATTACAGAATTGATCCAGCTAGAAACATATAAAATCCCACAATTAAAACTTCATTCTAGTTGGGTTGTTTGGGTTTGTTCCTTTGAGTATAATGTGTTATTTGGCTAGTTGGATATAGTAGTTGAATAGTTGATCTGTCACTTAGTACTTAGACATCATATATTCGGATTATGTGCACTTATGTTCTTATAAACAGACCCTAAATTGGATATGGGAAGCCAACTTGACTTTGGCTGTTTTGCAAATGGTCAATAAACAGATAAAGGTCACTGCTCAGGCAATATTAGCAGGAGATTAGGTGACTATTGTTGGGTGTGCGACTAAAGTCCCACATTAGCTAGATATGAGAATGATCATGGGTATATAAGTATGGGTACTATCTCCATTGGTATGAGGCCTTTAGGGTAAAGTCCTAAAAGCTAATCTGTGTGGGTTTAAGACCAAAGCGGACATTATCATACCAATGGATCAGGCTCCTCTGCTATGTTGATCTTTTTCCTGATTTTATATAGGTTCCATATTTATAACAAGTTGTATCAGAGCTAGGTTCAAACTTAGCTAGATGTAGTCATATCAAACCAGGAGGTGGTGGGCCTCAGTTAGCTCACGATGGATCCATGTGAGCTCTCGAGACAAGCGGTACTCTAGTGCCAACTAGACCTAACTGGTTCGGTTCATCGGTTCGAACAGAACCAGTCAAATTTGGACCGAAACCGGAACCGAAACCGAAGCCTATTTTTTCAGTTTCGGTTCTGGAACCAAACCAAACCGAAACCAGGACCAGAGCGGTTCTAGGTTCGGTTCCATTTTTAGTAGAATCATCCGGTTCGAACCGGACTGGAACCGATAGTTCCGGTTAAGTTCAAACTGGCAATTCCAACATTTTTTTTTTTTTAAAAAAAAAAAAAAAATGGGTTGAACGTTCCAATCTTCCACCACATCAGTCAAACACACACACACCACCACCACAAATCCAAACCCAAGAAGCTGAGGAAGACGAGATCGAGAGAGACGATTAGACAAGAGAGAGGGAGTCTAGTTGACTAGTTCAGATGAAGGTGAGAGAGAAAGGTGAATCGTGATGAACTAATGATGGTCGATTTAGGGTTGGGTGAAGCCGTAAAGGTTATTGAATCTCAGAGATGAAGTCTGATTTTTTTTTTTTTTGGCAGATAAAGAGATAAACTGATGAACTGATGAAGTCTGATTTGATTTTAGGGTTAGGTGATTTGAATTGAGTGGGGTTAGCAACTTAGCATTGGGTGAGTTAGTGGTGGTAGGTGTGGGTGAGTTAGTGGTTGGGTAAGTAATAAGTTAGTTTATGTGTAAGTGTGTGATTGGTGGGATTTAAATTTAAAAAAAAAAAAAAAACGGTTTAGAATCGCCGATACCTGAACCGTCCTCTGGTTCCGTCAGAACCGAAACCGAAACCGACATCAAGTCTAGTGCCAACGCAGTGGAGAGGAGTGACCTTGATGGAGTGTGTGATCTTCCTAACATAAGGGGGAAGATGAATGGATTTATGATCTCGCTTGAAGGGAGGCTCGGACCATGAGGATAATGGTGATCCTTCGTTCTAATGGAGGATTGTTAGGTGTGCGACCAAAGTCCCACATTGGCTAGATGTGGGGAAGATCATGGGTATATAAGTATAAACATTATCTCTATTGGTATGTGTCATTTTGGGTAGAGTCCCAAAAGCAAATCTATGCAGGCTTAGGCTATAGGGATGAAATTTTTTGGAACGAATTTTTATTCGTCCTAATAGAACGTCTATTAGGACGCAATAACATATTCGTCCCTAAAAACTGAAAACCTGAAGAAACCTTTAGGAATGAAACAAATTATTCGTCCCGAAAAAGGACAAACTTGATGAGACTTTTAGGGACGAAAAACATTTTTCCCGATAGAATGTTTATTGGGACAAAAAAATTATTCGTCTCTAAAAAGTTCAAAATGATGGGACTTTTAGGGACAAAATTTTTTTGTGTCAATAGGATATGTATTGGAACGAAATAAATTATTTGTTTCTAAAAAGTTTGAGATTTTGGGACTTATTAGGACAAAAATAATAGTTGTTGATGATAATAATTTATCGGGACTATATTTTTTTCTATTTTATCTTCTTCTTCTTTTTTTTTTAAGTTTTTGCTAAGAGATATATTAATAATTAAATTTTCTTCACACTTTTATATTAATTATTATAGATTGATTCAAAAAAAATATCAAAAAATTATATTATTTTTTGTAAATAGAATATTAAGAATCTAAAATGCAAAACCACTTTTTAGAAAAGTTGTTGTACATTTCATTCCCTTTTGTGATAGGAATTCAAATTTTACATGTGTCTATTAAATTGAAAAATGTAAAGATAGTCTCTTTATTCCGAGTACGATTAGCAATTGACCATTTGATTTGATAATATATGATTTTTTTTAAAAATAGTTTAATTAAATACTATAATAAACGTTTTTTAATATCAATTTGTTTATCATAAATAAAAATAAAATTTAAATTATTGGAATTAATCTACAAATAAAATTTTGATTGAAAAATAAAAAATAAAAATTTAATAACATATAGAGTTTATATATAAACATCATACTTTAACTAATAAATTCAAAGCAGTAGCAAAGTGGATAAGGCTTTGCTTTCAAAAATCACTTTGAAAGCAAAGTCTTATCCATCTTTTTTTTTTTCCTCAAATTTCGTCCCGGTAGTATATCTAGAGGGACAAATTTTTTTCATCCCAATAGCCATTTTTTTCTTATAGTGATATAAATATGGAGAATGTGGTCTACATACTTATAACAACTATATATACTTGCATTGTAATAAGCACATTATCGTGTGTTCTTATATATTGTAAGCAGTGTTCTAGTAATCGGCCTAAATGGCCGCCTAGGCCTTAGGCGAACTTGGCCACTGTATGAAAGCCTTCCTAGGCGGCCAGGCTACTAAGCGCCAGCCTAGACAGAGTCAATGGCGTTGACTTCACTCGGTAAATTTTTAATTTATTTTTCAAAATGGCATTGTTTTTGCTAATTCAGTTTCACCGTTTAGACTATCAAGGCTCTAAGCGCCAGTCTGCCATACGATTGGCGTCAAGCGCCTACTAGAACACTGATTGTAAGTGATATATTGAAACACTCCAAACTCAAAATATGACAAGCACACAAAGTGAAGCAGTATGAACTCAAATTTGTAAATTCCATTAAAACCATTAACGGCCTAAAAACTAAATAATATTGTATCTATAAAATTCATGTACCGAAACTATATTTATCTATGTACATTTATCAAAGAAATAAACAGTAATCCTATCTCAAAAAACAAAAAGAAAAAAGAAATATTTAACAATAATTGTACTTTTAGAAAGAATATATCAAAAAAAATATATGATAGTAAATTATATTTGTAATTTCAGCAAATTATTAATTTATAATATGGATGAGACCACATATATAGGAGTTTTCTAAAAAGTATTATCTTATCAATTTATCGAAATTATTAATATATTTCATTGACCCAAATCGGGACTAGCAAAAATTATTATATTATAGAAATTATTAATTTTTCGAGTATTAATTTATGAAGGTTCTACTGTATCTATAAATTTCATGTACTTGAACTATATTTGTCTATGCACATTTATCAAAGAAATAAACAATAATTCTATCTAAAAAAACAAAAAGAATAAAAAGAAATATTTAACGATAATTGTTCTTTTAAAAAGAATATATCAAGAAAATATGATTGTTAATTATATTTGTAATTTCAGCAAATTATTAATTTATGATATGTATGGGACCACATATTTATATAGGAGTTTTCTGAAAGTATTATCTTACCAATTTATCAAAATTATTAATTTATTTCATTGACCAAAATTGGGACTAGCAAAAATTATAATATTATAGAAATTATTAATTTATCGAGTATTTAATTATGAAGGTTCTACTGTATCTATAAATTTCATGTACCGAAACTATATTTGTTTGTGCACATTTATCAAAGAAATAAACAATAATCCTAATAAAAAAATAATATATATATATATATATATATATTTAACTATAATTGTTCTTTTAGAAAGAATATATCAATAAAATGTGAAAGTGAATTATATTTGTAATTTCAGTAAATTATTAATTTATGATATGGATGAGACCATATATTTATATAGTGTTTTTTTGAAAATTATTATCTTATCAATTTATCGAAATTATTAATTTATTTCATTGGCCCAAATTGGGACTAGCAAAAATTATTATATTATAGAAATTATTAATTTATCGAATATTAATTTATGAAGGTTCTATTGTATCTTTAAATTTAATGTACTGAAACTATATTTGTCTGTGTACATTTATCAAAGAAATAAACAATAATCTTATCTCAAAAAACAAAAAAGAATAAAAAGAAATATTTATCTATAATTGTTCTTTTAGAAAGAATATATCAAGAAAATATGATAGTAAATTATATTTGTAATTTCAGCAAATTATTAGTTTATAATATGGATGGGACCACATATTTATATAGAGGTTTTCTAAAAAGTATTATCTTATCAATTTATTGAAATTATTAATTTATTCCATTGGTCCAAATTGGGACTAGCAAAAATTATTATATTATAGAAATTATTAATTTATCGAGTATTAATTTATGAAGGTTCTATTGTATCTTTAAATTTAATGTACTGAAACTATATTTTTCTATGTACATTTATCAAAGAAATAAACAATAATCCTATCTCAAAAAACAAAAAAGTATAAAAGGAAATATTTAACTATAATTGTTCTTTTAGAAAGAATATATCAAGAAAATATGATAGTAAATTATATTTGTAATTTTAGCAAATTATTAATTTATAATATGGATGGGACCACATATTTATATAGAGGTTTTCTAAAAAGTATTATCTTATCAAATTATCGAAATTATTAATTTATTTCATTGACCCAAATCGGGACTAACAAAAATTATTATATTATAGAAATTATTAATTTTTCGAGTATTAATTTATGAAGGTTCTACTATATCTATAAATTTCATGTACTTGAACTATATTTGTCTATGCACATTTATCAAAGAAATAAACAATAATTCTATCTAAAAAAACAAAAAGAATAAAAAGAAATATTTAACGATAATTGTTCTTTCAGAAAGAATATATCAAGAAAATATGATAGTAAATTATATTTGTAATTTCAGTAAATTATTAGTTTATAATATGGATGGGACCACATATTTATATAGAGGTTTTTTAAAAAGTATTATCTTATCAATTTATCGAAATTATTAATTTATTTCATTAACCCAAATCGGGACTAGCAAAAATTATTATATTGTAGAAATTATTAATTTTTCGAGTATTAATTTATGAAGGTTCTACTATATCTATAAATTTTATGTATATAAACTATATTTGTCTATGCTCATTTATCAAACAAATAACCAATAATCCTATCTCAGAAAATAAAAAGAATGAAAAGAAATATTTAACAATAATTGTTCTTTTAGAAAGAATATATCAAGAAAACATGATAAGTGTATTATATTTGTAATTTCAGTAAATAATAAATTTATAATATGGACGAGACCACATATTTATATAGTGGTTTTTTGAAAAGTTTTATCTTATCAAATTATCGAAATTATTAATTTATTTTATTGGCCCAAGTCGAGACCCAAATCGGGACTAGCAAAAATTATTATATTATAGAAATTATTAATTTATTGAGTATTAATTATAAAGGTTCTACTGTATCTATAAATTTCATGTACTGAAACTATATTTTTCTATGCACATTTATCAAAGAAATAAACAATAATCCTATCAAAAAACAAAAAGAATAAAAAGAAATATTTAACAATAATTGTTCTTTTAGAAAGAATATATCAAGAAAATATGATAGCGAATTATATTTGTAATTTCAGTAAATAATAAATACATGATATGGAGGGGACCACATATTTATATAGTGGTTTTTTTCACAAGTTTTATCTTATCAATTTATTTAAATTATTAATTTATTTTATTGGCCCAAATCGGGACTAGCAAAAATTATTATATTATAGAAATTATTAATTTATCGAGTATTAATTTATGAAGGTTTTACATTATCTATAAAATCCATGTACTGAAACTATATTTGTCTATGTACGATTATCAAAGAAATAAATAATAATCCTATCTCAAAAAAGAAAAGAAGAAATATTTAACGATAGCTGTTCCTTTAGGAAAAATATAACACGAAGCATATTAAGAATCTAACTATAGTGAAACCGCTATAAAATAATATTATTAGGACTGAGAAAAATTATTATTTGAGAGGGGTTATTTATGTGTCGATAAATCAATAATTTATTAATTTATCAATAAATGAATATTTATTAACTTTAAAAAGAGTTTTATGTTTTTATTAAGAGTAATGCTACATTGCCAAAATTTGATGTCCAAATCTGGTGCCCAAAATGATGTGGCAACACTGTTGAACATTCATTTAAATTGTATTAGATTTGTATGTTTTAAATGAATGGCCCAGAGTGTTGCCACATCATTTGGGCACCAAATTTGGACACCAAATTTAGACAATGTAGCATTACTCTTTTATTAATTGTATCTGTATTTTTTTTATCCTCTTTAAGTCTTTAGTACATCGGTTCACCCATTGTGATTATACATTTTTTGTGCACGATCACATACAACAGTCACCGATGTATTGATGTACAATAAACTACTCCTATATATATATATATATATATATTGTGATCAAACTATAGAAATGCCATAGATGTTGATCATCTTTTGAATTATTATATTGGAAATGATATATTGATGAAATTGTCTATTGGTGAATAGATTATTCTAGGGTAACTACTTGCTACAAAATGAGAAAAAAAAAAATACCATATGTGGTGTATACATTGAAAAAAATTAAGGATGAGGTCGTGTTCGGTTTAGAAACAAAGAAAAGACAAACGACTTTAGATACATATTTTTTAGATGAACCGAATTGAGAAAATATAAGTTGTCATGTAAAAAGTTCATCAATATATATTATGAATTTTTATGTGCTATTTATTTTATGTTATTAACTAATTATTAATTTTTTCAACAGAAAAGAAAAAAAAAAAAAAAAAAAAAAAAATAAAAACTAATCATTAATTTATATATTCGTTGGGCCTGAAAGAGTTTTCAAATAAAATATATTATCTTATACATTTATCAAGCTTATTATTTTAGTACACTGCCCCGAGTTGAGACCGAAAGATTTTATTATTTAAAGGAGGTTATTAATTTATCGAGGTTTTACCATACTTACATTCAATCTGTGCAATCCAATTTAATTTTTTTATTAATGACAATTTTAATTTGAATTAAAATTACTAAATAAGATAAAAAGATTTAAAGACATTCCAAACTAATTAAATTATATAAAAAAAAAATTTTAAATTTCTCTCTTCTAAATCATTAGATTAAATATTACATATTAAACTCTCTCACATAAATCTATTATTACCATATTAAACACTCTCTCATAATTAGTCTCTCTCTCTCTCTCTCTCTCTCTCTCTCTCTCTCTCCATTTTTTTAAAATAAAAATAAATTCTATTTCCATATATATAAAAGTCAATTTATAAAAAAAATAGATATATGAAAACTTGATTTGTTGCAACTAGATTCGATCAAACTCAGAATTTCTAAGTCTAATAAAAGAATTAAAGTTATCTAGGTAACCACATACCTACAAAAATAACAAAAATACATTTTTATATTTCGATTTTTTTTATATAAAAAAATAAAATAAATAAATAAAACAAGATACTTGTTTTTTGAGTTTTTTTTTTTAATATATATATATATATATAGTTTTTCTATTGTCAATTCGAACTTATATAAGATATATCGGTTGCTTGCATGTGGGTATATATATATATATATATATATGGTTCCTAAAAATTAAGCTTATTCGTAAGTTTTTTTTTCTTAACTATTTGTCTTGTTTGAGAAAGAATGGAGAAAGAAAAGTAGAGATATGTATTGCAGGAGAAAGAGTTTAATATAGTAATTAAAAATTTATGAGAGAGTGTTTAATATGCAATATTTAATTGAATGTTTTATGAGAGATAATTTCTTTTTTTAGAATAGGAATGTCAAAAGATAAAAAAGATAATCTTGGAATAAAATAAAAGTGTGTTTAGAATTTTTTTTAAATTTAAATTTTGAGAATGAAATGTCTTTAGAAAAAAGTGTAAAAAGAAAAAATTGGATTGTCAAAAGAAGTTCGTCTTCTTTAAACTCATCATTTGTTTTAATTTTTACTTACAATACCCTTAAAAATCCCTAAAATAACCCTAAACAAGCCTCAATGTTATATATAACTTCTTTGCACTCATCATTAACGATTACAAACTGTATTTTTTTTTTTTTTTGTTTCATTCGTATTAGTTCCCTCTTCTTCATTGTTTTCTTGGTTTTTGTTTTTATCATTCTCTTGGGTATACTCTTCTTCTTAGTAATTGATCTTCGGATATATAAAATTCATATTTTTTATTGACTTAGTTAGAGTTTTTTCAAATAATATTTTATTGTCATAAGATGGAATTGAGAATTAGGGTTTATGATAATTGATTTGCACAACTATTGTACGTTTTAGCATCTTCCTTAGTGTATATGCTTTTACCTTGATAAAATTCTTTCCGGTAATTCTCCACCTTCACCCAATCTAATAAAACACAAGATTTGAGTTACTCCAACAACAACAACAAAATTAATGCTTGTACTAACAAAGGACAAATGCTAATAGCATCTCCAACCTGAATAGTTCTTTTAGTGCAATTTTTGCACTAAAATAGTTCAACTTTCACACTATTTCACTATTCTATCTTCAACCTACTACGCCAAATTTTACTCTAAAAAGAATATTCTCTTTCTTTCCCTTTTTTTAATATTTCTCCACAATTAAAATTTCACCCCATAATTAACATAATATTGCAATACAATACGAAATTACGAAATTATGAAATTAATACATTAATAGAAATTAAATTTAATTCAGTAAAATATTGCATTTATTATTAAAATAACTTAAACATTACATTTCATAAAATAAAAAAGAAATAGCATAAAAATAAAAGTACATATTGATCATCATCTAATTATCTGAATTAGTATATTCATCCCACAAATGATCTATTAAGGCATTTCAGAGTGTAATGTGAGCCTCTTTATCCCTAATTTTTCTATATCGAGCTAAGAATTCTTGAAATCGGGTATTTTCACCTAGTAGTGCACCATCTCAACTTCTGGAGTTGGTGCTTCCATATGATCCTCAATTGCTGCATCAACATCACATTTATCCTCCATTATCATGTTGTGCATAATAATACACGTAGTCATTATATCATGTAAAACATGTTTATCCCTAATTTTTCTATGTCAAGCTAGGAATTCTTGAAATCGAGTATTTTCACCTAGCAGTGCACCATCTCAACTTCTGGAATTAGTGCTTCCATATGATCCTCAATTGTTGTATCAACATCACACTCATCCTCGATTATCATGTTGTGTATAATAATGCACCTAGTCATTATATCATGTAAAACATGTTTATGCCAAAAACGTGCTAGTCCTGCCACAATTGCAAACCGTGATTGGAGAACTCTAATTCATGTTCTACGTCTTTTCTACATCCTTCTTGTTTCATTGCAAAAAATAATTTTTTTTTCAGACCACGTGGATCGTGAATAGGTTTGTACAAGCGTAGACCATTTTAGGTATATACCATCAGCTAAACAATAATCCATATTATATTCTTTTCCTTGAATGACATAATGAACTGGAGGAGCAATACCTTGAGCGAGGTTGGCAAAAATATAGGATGCCTCCAACACATTAATATCATTGTTCGTACCCGGCAAACCAAAATAGGCATGTCATATCCACATATCATAATCAGCTACAGCCTCTAGAATAATAGTTGAGGATCCACTACGACCTGCATATAACAGCCTAAGCCGTTGGACAATTTTTCCACTTCCAGTACATACAGTCTCACTGCAAAAAAAGGTCTTTTCCGATGGCTAAATGTCGTCAGAAAAGACCATTTCCCGTCGAAAATATGCTTTTTCGACAGGAAAAAGCTGTTGGAGGTCGTCAAAAATACGCTTGTCAAAAATAACTTTTTAGTGACGAGCCGTCACATATACTACAATTTCCGACGGCCATGGCCATCGGAAAAGATAAAACTATCATCGGAAATAGTGATTCAAGGTGGTCAAAATTACTTACATTTTTGACGGCTTTACCGCTATTTCCGTCGGCTTATTGCTGTTGAAAATAGTCAAAAAAAGACACAACATGACTTGGTAGGCGCCACCTCACCGCCACATCGCCACATCACCCAGCATGTGGCACTCTAAATCCATAAAATTCATGTGGCTCGAACCCTTAACCTGGATGACAGTAAGAGTTTCCCTTACCATTTTGCTATAATGTTATATCTGATATATTTTGCATATTATTTATATATAAACTATTGATATGTTTGTATACTATGTAATTAAATATTTCTTTTTTTTATACTAATTATATATAACTATTGAGATATTGTTCTTAAAAATAATATTTTATTAAAATTATTAGAGTTTTTGTTGACGGTGAATTTTGGATATATTTAACACATATAGTGATATATTTAAAATATTGACCTACAAGTCACATTTTTTGTGTAGTGTTATAAATTACATACATTCCATTATAATTTATTAATTAATATTATAATAATAATTTATTCATTTATTTATTCCTTTTTTTCTTTTTAAATGGAACAAGACTATTTCTGACGGCATTGAAGCCATCGGAAATAGTGTATTCCTTTTTTTCTTTTCAGATGGAACAAGACTATTTCCGACGGCATTAAAGCCATCGGAAATAGTGTATTCCTTTTTTTTCAAATGGAACAAACTATTTCCTGCGGCATTTAGGCCGTCGAAAATAGTGTATTCTCTTTTTCTTTTCAAACAGAACAAAGACTATTTTCGACAGCATAAATGCCGTCCGAAGTAGTTTATTCCTTTTTTCTTTTGAAATGGAACAAAACTATTTCCGACGGGCCTTGTGGCCGTCGGAAAAGGTAACAAAATTGACGGCTTTTTTGACTATTTCCGATGGTTTAAGGACGTCGAAAATGTGGTATCAATTTTTTACTCATTTTCGACAGCATTGAAATAGCCGTCGCAAATGATACCATTTCCGACGACAATTAGCGCCATCGGAAATAGTTCGTCATTGATAGGCTTTTTTTTTTGTAGTGGATCTGGACAACCCAGCATTCATAGAAAACTACGATCATTACCAATACGGAGTAATCTAGCAAACTTAGTAGCGTTAGGTGATCTTAGATACTCATCTGCAAATTCCTTCATAACAGCACGACAAAATCTTTTCAAACTTTCAATTGTTGTAAGCTGTCCTATTTTAATATACTCGTCAGTAGCATTCGCTAGTAGACCATATGCCAAAATCTGAAATACTATCTCTTCGTTGCACAAAATAGTTGTCACGAGCTTCCATTTTTTCAACAATACGAAGGAATAAACTTCTACTCATTCGATAGCATCGATGGAACATTTGATCATTATACTGTGGGTTCTCGGTAAAATAGTCGTATAACAAACGACGATCAACACTTTTTCGGTCTCGATTGATCACTATATGACTAGGAATTAAGCCTCCACGGGTCACTGGGTTGTTTTGTTGATAGAGATATTACGCAATGGCCTGTTGGATGTTACCATGTTGGGCAATTATCGCATCTTATTTTGAATCAACCTCTTCAAGATTTGCCAGAAGTTGCTCTTCCTCATCATCGGAAGATGAAGATGAGAAATTAGATGGACCTCCGATATCAAAATTCATTTTTTCTTGGAGCTTGGAGTTGAATTGAATGAGTTTTAGCAGGCTTTGATATAGGCTATTTATCATTGTGAAATATACTATTCTATATAAGAAATCTGAGCACGATTAATTACCAATCATTGGATGGATTGCATTACCATCTGAACCGTAGGTTACCTCTTGATTATAATATCTTATCTTTTCGATGTGAACCGAATTGCTAGTTTTGACCTGGGTCGTGTATTTACCAAAATAGGGCTGAAAGAATCCCCAATTCGATCGAAAAGCATGAGTAGTGACAGATATAAACGAGTTTAAAATTAAGATTAAAAAGAGGTAATTACACAAAATTGACCAATGAATCGTCTACTTCGAATGCTCAATTGCATATTCCAACACTTAACTCGATCGAGTAGCTCTATCTCATACGAATCCTCAATTTGATCGAACAAGATGAGCAGTAAATCATAATATCTATAATATAATTTTCAATTTAAATTAGTGATTGCAATACATGTGATTCTAGAAGGGCGAGTGGATAACAGTTGTATCCAGCTGGTTAATAGCTCAGAGCGTGGCCGACAATAGCTACAAGCCATGTGGAAAAAGTAAATATGGACAAAAACACTTTAATTCAAAAAATCCAACACGTGAACCATATTCATTAAACCTAGACATCCAGTACGTGTTGTGGGGCCCACTCACTCAATGGCAAACCATTGGATGGGTCTGAACCGTAGGACACATCTCTGCAATAATATCTCAACTTTTCCAGAAATCTGATCTTCACTTTTTCCAAAATATCAAGATAAGATATCTGAGCTATTAAATGTCAACCATTGGATGGATTTCATCACCATCTGAACCGTAGGATTAAATCTCAAAAATAATATCTACACTTGTCCAGAATGCTTATCTTCACCTTTCCTAAAATCTTAAGATAAGAAATCTAATCATCATCTAATGCCAACCAATGGATGGATTTCCTCACCATCTGAACTGTAGGATTAAATCTGAAAAGAGTACCTCCTAGTTTCTATAAATATCAACCCACACTAAATTAAACCTATCCTTTCAAATCTCTTATCTATTTGCATTACTTATCTCTTCAAATCAATTTTCCCTTCAAATCACTTTTTCCAAAAAATGTCTTCAAGCCGAAGTTCTTCATACACACATGCAGAAGACACATACCTTTGTCACGTATATCTTGATGTTTCGCAAAATCTGATCATAGTTATTTACCAATCGAATGAGATGTTCTGGTCTCGAGTTAAGAGTGAATACAACAACAACAAACCAGATTTTATTACTAAACTTCGTAACAACAGAAGTTTGCAGTGTCAATTAGAGAATATCCCCACCGCAGCTGGGAAACTACAGAGATGCCTAAGACAGATCGAAAGTCTTAATCCTAGTGGTGCCTCCGAAGCTGATATTATGAGTATTTGTTAAAATTAAAGTTATAAGAAAATTATATTTACTATTAAATTTAAACAATATATATTTGTATCATTTTGCAGATGAACCGGGCAAAAGTCTTATTAGCACAAGATAAGAAATTCAAAAATGGATTCAAGTTTGACCATGTGTGGCCCATTCTCAAGGATATGCAGAAATTTTTAGATAATGATACTGCAACATCAGCCTTGCGAAGGCCATGTGGTCATATTGTATCATCACAAGAAGACTCTCCAACTCCAGAGTCTCCAATAACGGCATCTCCTGGACTATCTTCATTTTCTCTAAATATAGCTAGTGATGACGCCGGGGGTAGTTCATCTCAACGGTCCATTGGGGTGAAGAAAGCAAAACTGAAAAAAATGGTTGCAAAAGAAAATTCAACAATTGTTGACACTTTTAAAGATGGACAAGAAAAACTCATAGAATTTTTTGAAAAAAAACAATCAGGAGAGGCAAAACACTAATAATATTTTGAAGAGAAAATTAGAGCTGCAGGAAACCAAAATTATAATGATGGATTTAGATTCCATAATTGATCCAAGAAAGCGCGAGTTTGTGAATCAACAACAATTAAAAGTTATGGCAAAACATGTTCTCGGTAACAAGGCCAGGGATCAGGTAGTTCATCTAGGTCTTTTGGTGATTTTTTCAATAATCTCGAAGGATTTGGGAATGGTCTTCCTGACTACTAAATCGTTGTTGTAATTTTTGTTGCATTTTTCTTTAATTTTAGTGTATTCCAATTAGTGGTAATTTATTTTATCACTATGAATTTTGTATTTCGTTTTTAATGTTTTTATTAATTAATGTATTTTGCTTTAATTTCCACCGTTTTGAATTAAGTTATTTATTTTTTAAAAATTCATTTAAATTTTTTAATTATACACTTCATTTTAGTTATAAATGCTAATTTCAATAATAATTAAATAAAAAAATCAATAAATAATAAAAAGGACCAAATTGGAATAATTCATTAGGGTAAAACTGTGAATAAACAAAACCTTTAAATAAATGATATAATCAGAATAGATTTTAAAATATAAGATTAAAACGTGATTTTATAAAAGTTGAGGGATCGAAAAAAAAATGAACAGGGTCTGCGCAAAGATGAACAATGTCGTGCAATATATTATGTGATACTGTTCACCTCCCAACCATTGGCGCAGCAATTGCCATTGGGTTGGAGGGCGTTTTTGAGGCAATTTGGCGATGGCACAACGGTTGGTGCTAGGTTGGAGATGGTCTAAGAATCCTAAGATACTTAGGGCGCGTTTACTAATCGGAAATGAGTGGAATCAGAATCAAGTTCCACTGGAAAAGGAATGAAAGGGAATCAGAATTAAGTTGCAAATTCAATTACTGTGTTTACAAACTTTTTTAGAATTAGAAATGGAATCAAATTTATACAAAGTTGATTACAAAAATACTCATGTACACAAAATAATTGTATATATACATATACATATACATATAAGTGATGTATGAGTATAGCTAATAAATAAATAAATAAATAAAATTTCACAATTTGGTTTTTGCTACGGTATAGTTTTTTTTTTTTCAGTTTTTTTTTTTTATAATTCACACTTCTATGTGTGTGTATATATATATATATATATATATATTCATATATATTTATATAGTAAAAATGAATATTGAAAGTATGAAAAAAATGAGTGAACTGCCAAATCTATATATTTATATACAGTGAACTAGTGAAGTATGAAAAAAAAAAAAAAAGGAGAGAACTGCAGATTATATATATATATATATATATATAATTATGTATATAGTTTTTTTAAAAAAATTTTAAGTGAGGATATTTTAGTAAAAAGATATAAATTCCCCTTTCAATCGGGAGAGGGAACTTAATTCATGATATGTGTGTGGGGTCCATGTAACTTAATTCCCCCACAAATTTAGTAAACACTGGAATTTGAAAATAGGGAACTTAATTCCCTTTCCCAAATAAGATTCATGATTAGTAAACACACCATTAAACTTAAACAACCAGAGAGCAAGCAAATAAAAAAATTGAACAATAATAACAACCGAAAATTGGAATTCTGAGAACGAAAAAAGTCAAAAACATCAAGGAAACACATAACGATTTTGAGAATTTTCGTTTACAGTTATTCACAGTATATTAAATAATCCTATCCTTTTAAGTAATTTTGTATATGGTTTTCTTAGTAATTAAAATTTTATATAAAAAAAAATCGGTGGTAAGAGTATTATTTTGGGTGGCAATTCAATAGAGTCACCCTATGATGAAATGCTTTCAAGTGTAATGGTATATATCTCGGTGGATAGTCTTATGATCCAAAAAGAACTAGTCTATTAGGTTGTGAGTCGTAACATCCTTAAATATATATACCCTTCTTTTGTTATATGTTTTTTCAATATGGAATTCATCCCATCTTCTGGAGCTTTACACGTGGGATCTCTAATACTCCCTCACATCAGAACTCGTGTCGACTTTGATTAGCGGGGGGGGGGGCCCCCCCCCCCCCCCCCCCCCCCTTTTTTTTTTTTTTTTTTTTTTGAGTGTTTGGTAGAGTTCGGCCTAGGCGTATGATAACAACGGTCGAATGCTCTAATACCATGAAAACTCAAACGGTTGTTTGATGAGAAAACTAATGTGTTTGATAAAAGTCCAGAGAGAAGAAAGCTCTGTTGCTAAGAACACACTGCAACAGATCTAGGTGCTGCACATTTTAGAAGCAATATAATATTGTCAACCAAAAAGTTCTAGTCAGTTTTAGCTTCATCAAATCTGTTCTTATTATCATACCAGAGCAAGTGAAATTGTGAAAAGGAGTTCTCCTTCATTTCTCTAAAATTTTGTCTTCACTGTGTTCATTTATTTTAGCTCTCTCCAAATCCTAACGATTTTTATGTCCATCCAATAAAATCTTGTCACATACTTATTTCACTAGAAAAAGTAACAATTTTAATAGTGATCTTGAATTGAAATTCATATATATATGCATGATCAATACACATTGGCATTATTCACAATATATATTATTGAATGATCTAGTACAATATTGATCCTATTGAAGATTTCTCTGTTCGATCAATTGCAAAAAAGCCAACTATGCCAATTGCCAAAGCTAGCTGTTTATAATAAGACCATGAGTGCACATTATCAGAATGATTTCTAACTTCAAGTGACGGAGTCACAATCACAATGACAGCAAATTACTTGCAAACTGTACGTGTAGTAAATGAGAATGAGTCACAACCCACCAAATACCATCCCTGACCACTCCATCCTACAAGTTTCCACCATGCAAAGCCCCAACTCTTCCTATAAATGGCCCCCCACACCACCATCAAAATTACACACAAACACTAACAAGCAGAGTCCAATACTACTACAAACAAGCAATGGCCAAGCTCACTCTTCTCCTAGCTACCTTCGCCCTCTTCCTCCTCGCTGCCAACGCCACCATCTACCGAACCACAGTGGCGATCAGCGATGAGGAAAACAGCTCTCTACTACAGCATCGCTGCCAACAGCCGATACAGGAGCAGCAAGAGCTGAACCAATGCAAGATGTTCATGTCTCAGTTGACCGGCCCCGACCCGGGACAACTACAAAGCATCCAGCAATGCTGCCAACAATTGGAGCCATTAGACGTTTGGTGCCGATGCTACGGAATAGAGGATGTAACGAGGTCCCAGGTGCGCCAAGAACAGCTCGGCGACCATCAAAAGAAATTGATCTTCCAGATCGCACAGACCATTCCTTTAATGTGTGGCTTGAGACCATTGCATTGTGGCTTCGGTACCCAGATGATGATCAATGACGAGGAAAACAGGTCTGGACACCAACAGCAATGCCAACAACAGTTCCAGGAGCAGCAAGAGCTTCACCAATGCAAGTCGTTCTTGTCCCGGAGGATTCAGGGTGGCGCAAACCCGGGTCAGCAACAAGGCATTCGGCAATGCTGCCACCAATTGGAGCGATTAGACACCGAGTGCCGATGCCCTGGACTGAAGCAAGTGACTAGGTCCCAGGTGAGTCAAAGTCAGCTCGGTGACCAGCAAAAGAGACAGATCATCGAGATTGCCGAGAGCATCCCTTCAATGTGCAACATGAGGCCAATGGAGTGTGACTTCGAAAGTAGCCGATCGGACATGTAATTACTTTGACAGTACTGTCAAAAGGGTTTTTTTTTTTATGTAGCGACTGGAAATAAAGGTCACGGCTCCAGTTAAATATTAGCCGGAGATTATAAGGTGACTATAGCTACTTGAAAAAATGAACACATTATCGTGTGTTCTTATATATCCCGTAAGTGATGTAATAAACCCAAAACTCAAAATATGACTATGATCACACTTGAGTTGAAGAAGTATTACAAGAATATAACTATCATCATCACTTAATAAAAATTATAATTTTCAAAAATTGTTTATGGATCACCAATCAAGCGTCACCTTAATTTCCATATGGGTAGTATTCTGTTATATAGTGGCACTGTGGTTCAGTGCCATCTCCATATGTTCTGTGTGATGGATTACTTAATATTATTGACTCAAACCACAACAATAATATTATTGGACCTATATGAAGAAATGAGCCGGGTCGGTCCATCTTTGGGCTTTATCCGTAAAACGCATCGTTTTGAATTAAAAGCTTGTTTCTCTCTCACTAAGTCACAGGGTTTTCCTGGCAAAACGAGACTGAGAAGAAAACGTACAACGTTTTCCTCGAGTTTTCTATATCTATCTATCAATGCAAATTGTACTTTGACAATTCTACCCTCCAACAAAACCTCCCCTCCACACTCTCGCTCTAATCAACCGCCACGTGTACACATATACACTCATCAGCTACTAATCGAGTGCGTACACTTAACACTCCTACTCTCGCGAGTAATCAAATCTCACGCAACCGACTTCATACACAAAAAAAAAAAAAGGTCTTTAAATATATTTGCGTGTGTCTTCTCTAGATCTTTCTCACTTTCGACTCTCTCTCTCTCGCCAGACGCGAAGCTTAGACTTATCCGATTTAGGGTTTCTTTTTGATCTGATCAGACTTCTTCAAATCGCAAACCCTAATCCTCGGATCAGGTAATTCTAATCACTCTCGATTGTGTATCGGTTTTCGTTTCTCGATTTGTTGTATTTTTTTTTTTTTTTTTATATAAATAAAATAAAATTTAGGTATGAGAAATTGGGGGTTTTGTTTTTGTAATGGTATGATCGTATGAATCCTGAATTTATTGATGTATGGAGAATTTTAGGTTGGTTAGTTTAGTTTATTTTGGTGTTTCGAACAAAATTAGTTAAAATTATAAGCTGATTCTCGTTTAGCAGTTCAGTCGATCCGTATATTAGTTTTGGTTATATTAATTCCAAAGATTTTACTGGTTCTGTTTGTGGATTGGGAGATATCTGAGACGATTAAAAGTTTGATTTTTTTTTTTTTTTTTTTTGTTGAGATAACTTTTTTTTTTGGTCGTTGTTATGTTGGTTTGCTGTGATTGATTAGTGTATATGCTGTATTAGCTGCCTGTAAAAGCTTTGTGATTGAATGTCCATGTAGATGAAAGTGATACAGGTAGTAAATGATGCGACTGATATTTATTGATTGGCGATACCACTGATGTGTGTGATAGGTATATTTAACAATTTGAGTGATACTGGCTTTTAGGTTTATCGACTATATCATTCAGTGATTCTTTTGTTTATGCAATTTGATGCGACTCATTGCACTTTGGCATCCTGTATGTATGTATCTGGGTCCAAGTCTGGATTGTATTTGGAATGGGCGGGGGTTGGGGTAGAGGTTTCTTGGTAGCAAATCTACCAAAGTTGTGTTGCTTGTAGGAATTGTGAAGTTCAAATTTGTGCCGATTTTGAATTAGATCCAAGTTATAATGTTGTGTTAATGTTAGATGTTGTCCATGTTGATATCTTAGCTATTTGTGTTACGTTGAATCATTTTGAACTATCATTACTAGGAACCTGCTGACTTGATTTTACCTTGTATTATAGGTCTGAGCCTTGCTGTTGTTAGGCCCCTTCATTCAGCAAATTTTCATGTCTGATCTTGATATCCAGATTCCTACTGCTTTTGGTAAGTTTGTGCTACATCATAACAGATACCTCTAACTGTGACATTCCTGTATTACATTTTTTATTATTCATCCTAAATAATTTAGAGTGCAGGCGTGCAGCATCTAGAGAATCATAAGTCTCCATAATTGTTGTGATGTGTTTGTAAATCAGAAATCAATTTAGGAGAATCTAGAGTTCAACATTTATAAACTTCTTTATACCCTTTATAAGTTGATCAATCCGTGAAGTCAAAGTTTTGAGCTATATAAACACTGTAGTTTTAATCTGTTTTTATCTTGCGTACTATGATTTTTATGATTTTTAGTTCTTCCCACGTATGGCTTTTATTTTATTTGGGTCATAATTTATTCTTATGATTCTTTATCCAATCTAGAAGACCCTTCCAACAATTTATGACTTGACAACCTTGCACAGGCATCTCCTGTAGAATCCTAGTTTTGTACGTGAGGACAAAAATAGGAAAAATTCATTACCTTTTTTTATTTGTAGTTGATTGGATTTCCTGCACTGGCTACACATCTTGTAAAGAATATGTTCTGGTTTCATAACTTGATATTGCTACTACAATAATTGTGTCTATTCTCTTCAGTTTGTTTGCAGTGATATTTTTTGTTTCTATAATTGTATTCCATGGTTTTTAACTTTAGAAAATCTAACTAGTGTTCACTGTTCCATTTGGGTGCTAGATCCGTTTGCTGATGCAAATGCTGAGAACTCAGGCGCTGGGACAAAAGAGTATGTGCATATTCGTATTCAGCAACGAAATGGTAGGAAAAGCCTGACAACTGTCCAGGGATTGAAGAAAGAATTCAGCTATAACAAAATCCTTAAGGACCTCAAGAAGGATTTTTGCTGCAATGGTACAGTGGTTGAGGACCCTGAATTAGGACAGGTGTGTGCATAATCTTCCTTAACAAATGAAATCTCCCCATACTTGTTTTTGCTAGTTTCTTATATTTTCGGTATGTATGTAGGTCATTCAGCTTCAAGGTGATCAGCGGAAGAATGTGTCAACTTTCCTTGTTCAGGTAATTTTCACTTCAAATTCCACCACTGTGAATCTGTGATGCTTGTATATAGCCTCCTTCTTCTTGTTAAGAAATTTGTAGTTCCTAATGTTTCATTTTTTGCATGGATGAACAGGCCGGGATTGTGAAGAAGGACCATATCAAAATCCATGGTTTTTAAGTTGCTGCAGTTGAAATTTCTGCACATTGAATCTATATCCTCCCATTGTCGGTGCAGAAGATGTTATCAGAAAACTTACTAAAAGTTGTGATCTGAGTGTTGGTGTGATGATATGAACAATTATCGCGTTATTTATAGTTTATCTAGTTCAATCTGGTATCTGTAGTGTGGGGCGATTATGATGGGATATAATACTACAGTTTGCTATTTAGTTGTTTCCTCTTGTTGGTATGGAAAGTTTAATTTCAACTCGTCTCAGAATTGAAATTAAATTCAGATAATTTCTTCCAAATTGGATATTGATAATGTATGGAAAAAGATATTGAGGATTTAAATCTGATCATAAGGAAATCCTTGTGAGAGTAACCATTGAATTATTACTTTTCTAATTACAATTCTTCATACAGGAGGTAACAGACTCCACCAGAAATCTTAGGTAGCAGACTGCGGCCTCCTCCCTAACTTTTCGGCTTTCTCCTCCCTCGAGGAGGACTGTGATTTGAAGGGAGGTGGCTGCCCTGCGGCCTCCTCCATGCCATTTATTTTTCCTCCTCCATGCCATTTATTTTTCCGTTATGGTAAATTGCACTCAGTGTTCCTTCTTATATACTTAATAACCGAAAAAAATATAATATAAACATAAATATTCCTTTGATCAAATTTTAAATTTATAATAAATTTCTGAAATTTTTAATAAAAAAAATTAAATAAATAGAGAAATGAAAAACTTAAATTAATTTAACAATTATTTAAATTATCTTTTTTATTTAAATATCTCTAAATATAAAACACAGATAAATATTTAAATTATTTAAGACGAATTATCATTTAAATTATCTTTTTATTTAAATATCCATAAATATCACTTATTCATTTACAATAACTAGTGTATTAACGATGTTAAAATCAAAAATAAAAAATTATAAAATTATATAATAATAATAATAATAATAATAATAATAACTAATAAAATAATAATAATAATCATAATAATCATAATCATAATTTAAATATCCTATACTTTTTTTCACCATTATCATTTAAATATCTTTATTATCATTATCATTGGTGCTCGTTGGATTCCCTTTGCAAGGGTCGTGAAGAGGGTGGTCTTGGTTTTCGTAACCTTAGTGCTTTTAACAAGGTTATGCTTGCTAAGCAATGTTGAAGGCTCGTTTCCAATCCTGAATCTTTGATGGCTCGTGTTCTAAAGGGTTGTTACCATCTTGAGGATTCATTTTTTGATGTAAAAAGTAATAGCTCTAGGTCCTTTTGAGGGAGTTAGTGGTTAAGGGCTCTAGATGGAGAATTGGTAATGGTCGGTCTATCAAAATTTATAAGGATCGTTGGATCCCTAGGTTGTCAACTTTCAAGATCTATTCCCCTCCGGTGTTGGGCTTAAAGGCTGTGGTGGCTGATTTGAAGTGGTCGAACGGCTCTTAGAAGGAGGATCTGATTTTTCAGCTGTTTTCGGAAGAGGAAGCTGAGGCTATTTCTTCTCTCCCGTCCAAGTTTTCTATGGTGGAAGACAATCTTCTGTGGCACTTTCATAAATCGGGCAATTTTTCCGAGCGTAGTGGCTACTGGCTATTGGCTACTGGCTGGCTTCTCAAGTTGAACTGAATCCAAGTGGTTCTGGCTTGAGCTCAACTGTTTCTTGGTGGAAGTTTTTCTGGAAGCTTCATCTTCCTTCAGATATTAAAATCTTTATGTGGAAAGTTGTTAATAATTGGATCCCAACAAATAATAACTTGATTGCGCATGGTTTGATAATTTCTTCTCAGTGTCCGATTTGTTTTCAAAAATCAGAGTCTTCCCTTCATGCCTTGTGGCGGTGCTCTGCTCTCAAGAAGGTTCGAAATGTCTGCTCTTCTAATGGTATTTGTAAGGTTTGGGAGTCCTTATCTTTTTTTGATTTTGTGCTGTATTGCAAGAATATTGTTGATGTCAGTTTCTTTGAATTTCTTTGTGTGGTGTTGTGAAGGATTTGGTTTAAAAGGAATCATATGGTCCATTCGAAGGTTTTACTTCCTGAGAAGGGTATTTTAGAGTGGGCTTCCAGTTTCATCTGTGATTTTAGAAAGGCTTCTGAGGCTGAGAATGATGGGGTTGTGATGCAGCGTGTTTCACCGAAGTGGGTGGCGCCTACTGTTGGTGTTTTCAAAATAAATACGGACACAGCTCTTAACAATGTTGACAAGATAACAGGTATTGGTGTGGTGATTAGAGACAGATGTGGCCCGGTTATGGCTTCTCTTTGTCAAAGTTTCAAGGCTTGCTTTTCTCCTTAAATTACGGAAGCTACAGCTATTCTCAAGGGTCTTCGTTTGGCTCTTGAGACAGGTCTGACTCCAGCTATTTTGGAGTCTGATGCCTTAACTGTGGTTAATGAGATTGGGTCGAAGGCTTTTTCCTGTGCTGAGATTGGAGTGGTGATCCAAGATATTTTTAGTATTTTGAGTATTTCCAATATTTCGTCTATTAAATTTGTTCCTAGGATTGCTAATAGTGTTGCGCATAACTTGCGAAGCTTGCTCTTGGTTTGTCTGGTTGGAAGATTGTCCCCTTATGGTGGAGAGTCTGGTTTTGGGCGATTGCCCAAGTTCTTTGTAACCCTTTCGTTTTTAATGAAATTTCCTTTCCAAAAAAAAAAAAAAAAAAAAAAAAAATCTTTAAATGTCCTACATCTTATCCCATATACTTTTTTTTTTTTTTTGTCATTAAATTACCTGAACTTTCATAAAAAAAGATATTTAAATTATTATTATTATTATCATCATTATTATTATTTGTTATTAGTTTATTAGTTTTATTATATTATTTTATAATTTTATTATTATTATTATTATTATTATTATTATCGTCATTATAATAATAATAATATTATTATATATATATTTAACATTATTAATAAACCGGTTATCGTAAATAAACAAGTGATATTTATAGATATTTAAATAAAAAGATAATTTAAATGTAATTTGTCTTAAATAATTTAAATATTCATTTGGGTTTTAATAATGTCAAAAAAAATAAAAAATTTACTATTATCATTATCAACATTATTATTTTATTATTTTATTAGTTTATTATATTATTTTAATACACTGGTTATTGTAAATGAACTAGCGATATTTATATATATTTTTAAAAATATATATTTAAATGATAATGGTGAAAAAAAAGTATAAGGTATTTAAATTATTATTATTATTATTTTATTAGTTTTATTATATTATTTTTTTATTTTTTTATTATTATTTTTATTATAATGTTATTATATTATTATTATTTTGATATTATTAATACACTGATTATTATAAATGAATAAGTGATATTTATGGATTTTTAAATAAAAAGATAATTTAAATGATAATTCACCTTAAATAATTTAAATATTCATCTGGGTTTTATATTTAGAGAAATTTAAATAAAATATATAATTTAAATAATTGTTAAATTAATTTAATTTTTTCATTTCTCTATTTATTATTTTTCTTTATCAAAAAGTTCAGAAATTTATTATTATTCAACCATTATTTCAATTTTAATTTTAAATTTTTATTTTTAAAATTGAGTAAGGGGGTATTTAGATCATATCATTATATTTTTTCGGTTTAATGCAATTATGTATATAAGAAGGGGAACTTAATGCAATTTGCCATGACAGAAAAATGAATAGTGTTACTATTCCGTCACATATTACTAATTTTCGATAGTTTAGGAGGTTTAGTGTCTTAAAAAAAAAGGACAACATGCGAATTTGAGTATAGTCTGGAGGGTGTAGTGACAATTACTCATAAAGTATATATATATTTTAATTAATCTAGTGAGTTATTGTTTTCATTTTAATTTTATTAAATCCTTTTTAATTTTAAAATAAATTATTTATCTTCTTTAGAATTTTCTTATTAAAATATTTTGAGTGTAAAATTATAAAAGTAATAAATATTCATGAATTTTAGTCTTCGTTAAAACAAGCAAGTTTGCAATTTCCAATCTATTGTAATGTTTTATTGTTAAAATTTTGGTTTTAAAAAAATGCAAATATATAAAGTGATATATATATATATTTATAAATTTGCAATTTCCAATCTATTTTAATGTTTTATTATTAAAATTTTGTATATATCAAACTAGCATTTTCCCATTTTTTTTATTAGAAAAATAAATCCTTAGAAATGATTAAATTAGTTTAGGGTTTCGATGAAATGTTGTTATTTTCAGTGAGTTCTTACTAATTATCTCTTAATTAATTTTTATTTTTCAAATGTTCCATCATTCGAAGCCTGTGATTATTTGTTTTTTTTTTCTGTCTTGGAGTATAAATTTATATACTTTTTGCTTCTTCTTTTTTATTTTAAGTCGGTGGAGTACAACTTTTTGTTTATACAAGCAACAAAAAATGATTCATTTAATGTTCAAGTTCAAACTTTTTTGGATCACATGAACCTTGACGTGTTTAGTGTACCTTTTTTGGGTACTTGCCATCATTACCAGTCGATCTAAGTTTTTATTTATTTATTTATTTTATTTTTTAATATTATAGTGTTCTATAAATTTAGAAAAGGGAAAAATTTGAATCCATAATCTCATGGTACAAATTTAAAAGATTTTATCATCGGATCGACTTCATATCGTCCTAAGTTTTTGATTCTTAATTCAAGTTAATGTCAATTGATAATATTTATTATTATTTTTTTATTTACCGTCTGCAATGATGCCACTCAAACTCAAAACTCAATTGAACCGAATAAACACCATTTGTCACAAAATCAATGTGTCTGGTGTTTGAAACGTGTACGAGTTTGAGGATTAGGTAAATAACTCCTAAGTTAACGAATCGAATTCTATCGATGGTGAAAACTTTTAAAAAAATACATGATTCCGAATAAATAGATATTAAAAAAAAAAAACCGATACTGTGTTTTAAAGAATTAGAAAACTAAAAAAATAAAAGAGGCCATCCTTTTTTTAAAATTTTTATTTTTTATTTTTATTTTTTTATTTTTTTTTTATTTTTTTATTTTTTTACGCATCTTCACTTTGCTTCAATAATCAATTTCTGCTTTGTGCGCATGCGCATGCCTCCACTTGTGGGTCCAAAAGCTCAGAGAAACCAAAGAGATGCAGCATAAAGTAACTACCACACGAGAAAACATAAAGTAACTAACGCATGCAAAAATCTTCAATGGAAAGATCTCATTTCCGTTTGGTAAGACCATCTCTAATGAGTCTCCTTTTTTATCAAAATGGGGACCCATTTCACTCCAATATTTTTCAAATCGGAGATTTCATTTTGGAAATTTGATTTGGAACTTCAAGAGATCCAAATCTCAATCTTTATTTCAGTATTTATATTAAATAATATTATTTTATCTCTCTTATATACTTTTTATATTTTTAACTAAATTCAGTTAATTTAATATAACTTTTTATTAAAAATATAATCACTACAAAAATTATACTATTAAAAATATTTTATTGAGATCTTTCAACTGAATATAATATTGATTATATTTTAATTATTTTTTATTTTTTAATAATGAATTAATAAATATTTTAATTCAAAATAAATGTTTTCAAATTATCAATTTTTATATGTAATTAACATATATTATAATAATTAACTCTAAATAATTCATTAAAACAAAATATTAACATCAACATCTTCAATAGTGTAAATCTTTCTCTATAATTCTAATATCTTCTTGTTCTCGATAAATAATATTAGGTGTTAAAAATATAATTGTTAAAAAAATGTTTTAAAATCATTATATGAAAAAATAGTTAGGTGTAGATAATTATAAAAAAAGATTAGAAAATTTTTGGTGTAATAAAAGTGAGTGAATTATTATCTAAAATAATAAAGAGAAAACAATTTTATTAAAGAAAGTTTAAAACATATTAATATTTTATTATTTGGAGATCGTAAAATGGAGAATGATTGGATAAGTAAATTTATGGGGATTGAATATTCTCAATCTCTAAAATGGAGAAAATGATTGGTGCAATCTCATTGGATGGTCTCATCAAGTGACAATATTAATGAGACCGTTTCATTGAAGATTTTCTCCTACCGCATATCCAGGAAAATATTTTCTCAATAATTATTAGAACACTAGAATATTGGCTCCACCGCTTGGTAAATTTAAAATTTTTCATGCACTGTGGCCCCAAAATGTATACATATGGAGCTTGTCATCTTTGAAAATTTTTGTTCTTGGTACATTTTATAGTCAATATGTGGAGACAATTTGGAGGTTAATTAGAAATTTTGAACTCTTTTTTTTAAGAGAGAAATTTAGAACTTGGAATATATTTTTATAAGAATTTGGATGATACGAGACATTAATGTAAATTAACATATCAACAATGTAGTTGCCGTCATATATCGTCTCATCATTCATTGTCTATAAAACCGTAATATTAAGTGTGGGGAGACGTCATCTCCTGATATTGGAAGTCGACTTCTTCTGATTATAGAAATAGAACTCGGAACAAAGTAGATGCTCGGCAAAAGAGTCTTTTCTTTCATTTTAAATGTTTTCTTTCACCTAACCAAAACAACAATTGTTTATTTTATCATCCCATTTTTCAACTACCATTCTACAAAACACTTTTTTCCTGCACCTTCCATTCTTCTCAGAAGTGGATTCTCTTTTGACTTGAGTAATTAATATTTGTCTCTTTCACATAAACATAAAATAGAAAAGTTATATAAACAAATACTAGCTAGGCAATATCTCCTGCACAAGTGCACAGTTTCTTCTGATTCTTCTAACAAGTTTGATCTTTCTCTCTTCTTTGGTTTGTTAGAAAATGACAGACTTTGAACACTCTTCTTCCAACGATATTGTTTCCATGGATTCTTGTGGTAAGAACTTGCTTTGAATTATATATTCAGTGTCTATTAATTGCTATTATTTTTCACCCTAAAAGAGATATATCGACTAGATTCTGTCTTCTTTTTCCATATAATTTTCTCAAATCTCGACATAGTTGTCAATATTTACGATTTACAAATGATCTTTGATTAAAGCTGTTGTGTTCAGAAATGAACTTGATAATAGTCGTGATCAAAGGTTCATTATTCACAATCACGATAGCTTTGATTACGAACATCCATGCACGGCATTGATTGATCAAATTCAATTACAACAAAACTAACTAGCTTCATTTGATGATTTTATTTTTATTTTTATGGCATATGTGTGTTGCAGAAGACATCAGTCAAGATTCTGAGACTCACTTCTCAGGAGATGAGGAGACACTCATAATCAGGATGTTCAATCTAGTTGGAGAAAGGCATGTTTTTTTTTTTGTTTTTTTTTTGTTTTTTTATATTCTTTTATAATCTCTTTATTTATTTATTTTTTGAACTCCATTTATTATAATTAGCTTCTTCTTTTTTGTAATTAAAGTGCTAATTAAGAGAGACCGGAAATTTAATTTCTCCTCCACAGATGGAATCTGATTGCTGGGAGAATTCCAGGAAGAACAGCTGAAGAAATTGAGAAATACTGGAATACAAGATACTCAACAAGTGATTAATTAATTAATCGTTTGTAAATATGAATCTTATGAGTAAACATGATGGTTTTATTACTATTGCATGTACTGGGTTTTTCCATAATTCCAAGAGATTGTGATTGTATTTTGGTAAAAAACAAAATAGGGTTACTAATGAAATCAATCTAATTTATAGCAATTAATTTGATCCGATTTTTAATGTAATCTATATCGTAAGGAAAATTTACTTTTTTACTCTGTATTCAATAACAAAAAAACAACCCATACAATAGTAAGGAAATGGAACTATTGTATCATTCTTGAAATATAGGTTGAGAAATATACATTTCATTTAACGTACTTCTATATGACTGCAAATAAAAATAGAGTTTAGATTCCTAAAACAATCATGTTCATCAAGTCTCCCAGGACCCCATGATTAGGTTGTTTATTGATAATTAGTAACCGTGGAGAGTGGCATGTGACATATAATTAGTTTCCTCCAATGGCTCAACAAAGAAAAAAAAAAAAGTGGTGATCTTAAATACATACATATATATATATATATATATAGAGAGAGAGAGAGTTGATTTTCAGCATTTACTTTTATCAAATCAAATAATAATAAAAAATCTAAAATGGCAAATGGCAAATGGCAAATTTCATATCCAATTTGTTACTATTGCTCATCAACAAGTAATTAATTTTCCATTCAAACACATTTAAAAGAAATGTGCATACAATAAGCATGCAAATGCTAATTCATACGTATTTAGTTTATGTAAACTGATCTATCATAAAAATAGCATGGGAAACAATATTAATTGCCTTAGTGACGTAGCTCAATTAGTAGATGAACGAGTTTGTGGTTTAAATAAATAACTTCCAAATCAGTAACTCAAATCTCATCAATGGCAAAAAACTTCAACAAAAGAAAAATTACACGGTCTACATAGATCCATATAGATACCGTCAAATATATATATATATATATATACACTAATCTAATAATAGTTTCCTAATTAATATGAAATATCAAGGTAATTAACATCACACTTGTGAATCTGGCTAATTGTTATTTTTTTTCCTTAAAAAAATGAGACAATATAGTGGTTTTAGATGCAGTTATATACTTATATCTGAAATAATAGAGACATTTTATTAATTTCTATAATTTTAGCAATTATTTAAAATTATATTGGAAAATTATTATTTTTTCTTAAAAGAAATATCCTATTGAAAATATTTATATAAGGAATTAAATTTTCCATAGCTGATTTTTCAGCAAAAAAACAAAAAACAAAAAATAAAAAAAAATGAAAAATTCACACAATTGGATAAAAATTCTCATGAGGCCCGCCTCATCCGGCAAGCAATAGAGGAGGATAAGGCCTCCTCTAGTGATGGAGGCTCGTAGCCTCATTTCACCTTGCAAAGAGAGGAGGCCCTCGCCTTCTCTAACGACGACATCGATGAGGCACCTTCAGTGGCTTCAGAGGCTTCAGATAGCAACAACAAGGCTCTACTGGTGGCCTTAGTCGTCGTTTCCGATTAAGAAGGAGGCCACCCATAATGGCCTCCCTGTTTTTTTTTTTTTTTATTGTTATTTCAAGGAAAAATTGGTAAATTTAATATTTTATTAATAATTGAATTCGGATTCCGGCATCAAGAGGTATGAATCCATTTCAACAATTTTAAGGAATTCAGAAGATTCCTTGGTTTAATTAGCAAAACAGATAGAGAAATTGAGATTCTTTTTCCCATTCCAACCTCAATTCCACCAAACAAACATCACCAAAGTACGTGATAAACTCTTTTAATATATATATTTATATATATCAATCTTTCTATTATCAATTCGTTCTGACAATAAATATATTAAGACAAAGAATGTAAACCATAAATTATAGAGAAATTTTGATAAATGCATATACTTTGAATCAAAGTATGTAAATTTAGTGGTCCACATTCTTCATCCTGATATATTTATTGTCGGGACGAACTGACAATAGAAAATCTGTATATATATATATATATATATATATTAAATTTACCACCATACCATCTCAACTTTTAACCGTCATCTAATGTTTTTATAGAGATTTATCTCTTATATATACATTTTTTTTCTGTTAATTTTGAAATCGTAGTATTATTTTTCCATTTCGATCAAACCTTATTGAAATTTTAAAATTTTCTATGCATTTTTTTTAATAAGGTTGTTGGTGATCGGAATCAATAGATACATTGGGAAAAACTCTTTATGCATATTTATTAGTAATGTAGGAGAATTGAAATCTAATTAACATTTTGAAAATATGAAAATTGTTATTATTTGAAACCTTATTGAATTATTAAGTGTCTATTAAATGCTATTATTTGTCACCCTAAAAGAGACTGTTTGAGTGTTTTCCATATAATTTTCTGGGCTAACTTTAGTTAGTCCCTCTTAAAAATTATCAAGTGCTTATATTCGGATTTAACAAAAATCTAGACACTAGTTGTCAATACTCAATAGTCGTGAATGATCTTGATTAAACTTGTCGTTATAGATGATATCAAATGTGTTGTACGCTAAGCTAATTCACAATCACGATAGCTTTGATAATGAGTTATGACCATACATGCATGAACACGTTCGCAGCGCAGTGATTGATCAAATTCAATTACAACAAAGCTATGTGTGAAGTCTGATGCAGAGGAAATCTGTGAAGATTCTTAGGGCATTTTTTTTCGTAATCTTTATTTATTTTTGAACTTCATTTATTATAATTAGTTTCTTAATAAGATATTTCAAACACCTACATCTCTACACAAAGCTCTATCATTTACAATTGTTCCCACATGACTAAATAAAAAATCACCACTATTCATAGTGTGGGATTTCAACCCAATCAACTTTAAGACCTAGTTTCTTAGCTAACAACAAGCCCTCTCTCAAGGCCATATACTCACCTATTTCCGGAGAAATGCAGAGCCATGTAAACAAGGTGGTTTTATTATTATGATACTGGGATTTATTTATTTTTATTTTTTATGATTCCAACTTTCCAAGTGATTGCGATGAAATTTTGGTTAAAAACAAAAACAAATTTAATAATGAAATTAATCTAATTTAAATTAGGTGTAAATATATAAATATATATACATATTTAAAAAAAAATAAAGAAATTTATGAATTAACAATTGGCTGAATATAACTTATAGGAATTTTATTAATTTCTGTGGCAAGAAAAAATAAGTATATATTATTCTGTTCCATAACCGATAACAAAAACAAAAAAGGGAGTATTAATATGAAAATGTAACTATTACATCTAATACCCTGCTTCAAAAAGATAAATCTCTTTTTAATGTTAATTACTTCATTTGTAGGGTTTATAATTATCCATCGTTTAAATTGACAAATATATTTAATCATATTTGCATCCTATTATTGCCATTTTTTTTATAAAGAAAATGACATCATCATTCAAACAAGAAGAACACAGCAAAACATCAGCCGATAATCTTTCAAAGCTAGCAAGGAAAATTAATAAACCAAACAACACAACTATTGAAGATCATGACTGTTTGACAGAGTTGCAGCTTGATTGTTAAGGAGAATTGGGATTTACATGAGAAGCTTGTGGTTTTCGAAACCTTCAGTGAACATAAGCTCTTGTGAAATAACATGTTTGTAAGGCGTATATAGTGAACATTATGAACATTATGAACGTTATGAGACTTTTATTGAAATTTTCCATGACTCCATGAGGAAAGGGTTCATAGATTATTATGTGACATGTTAGTTTCCTCCAATAACTCTAAAAAAAAAAAAAATGTTCTTATTCTTAAATACATTGCTTTTAATCATATAATTTTACTAAATCAAATAATAGCTAGAAAATTTTAAATTCAAAAATTTTGTATCTTATTTTATTTTTAATATTGTGCATAAAGTAATTTCCAACGCAACCACATTTAAAAGAAATGTGCACATAACAAGCATGCAAATGCTAATTCATACATATTTAGTTTATGTAAATTAACCAATCAATCATAAAAATAACATTGGGAAACAATACTAATCTACTAACAGTTTCATAATGCATATGAAAGATCAAGGTAACATCATACTCGTGATTGTTTCATAAAAAAAAAAAATAATAAATAAATAAATAAATAAATAAAGCATCATACTCGTGATCCTGACTAATTTTTATTTATTTAACAAAAACATATATATCTTATTAAAAATATCTTATTAAGGGCGTAGCTCATAGACAAACTTGAGATTTAGGTAAATGACTCCCAAGTCAGTGGCTCGAATCTTACCAATGACGAAAGTTTTTTAAAAAAAACTTAGTCCTGGATTAATAAATATCGTCCAAAAAAAAAAATCCATAATTGATTTCTTTGCAAAAAAAAAAAAAAACAAACAAACTCATAATTGGAACATTTTCAATTACAGCCATAGAGTATTGAAATGAGCCGGTCGGTTTGAGTCCGATCCTCATACTGATGGCCAGGCCCGCATACAAGCCCTGTCATTTGGTGGGCTGGACTTGATTTTCAAGTCCCGTGAGTTCAGTAGACCTGGATCCTTTGGACTCAATAGTATATGTATTACGGATCTAGATCCTTTTTCACATCATTTGTCCTCATCTCCATAAACTATTGTCACCCGTTTAATATAACAAATCAATGGTCTATATTATTTCTATTGATCATTTATTTTTATGTTTTTACTCTACCAAAAGATTAAATTAATCAAAGCCATTGATTTAAGTGAGGACAAGATGGTGTGATCGCCGTGATGAGATGATCCAAATCCATGTATTTCATACAAAACAAGCTAAAGTCTAAGGTCTAACGGGGTCGCCCAAATTCGTGCAGATAAATTCACTCTGGTCAGGGATGTATCTTCAAAAAAAAAAATCTTAAAATTTTAGTGCAGTTCATCTTTTCTTACAAACATGACACAAAGGCAGCGGACCGAGACGTGGATCCACCATAATTAATTGTGTAGCTTTTGTCACTGCTGCTTGTTGCTTCAATTAGCTTTGTCAAAAAAAGAAAATGTAACTAAAACGAACATTATAGCTTCGATCATGTTCATCAAGTTTCCCAGGACCCCATGATTAGGTTGTTTATTGATAATTAGTAACTGTGGAGAGTGGCACCTGACATATAATTAGTTTCCTCCAATGGCTCAACAAAGAATAAAAAATGCGGTGATCTTATTAAATACACATACATTAGTTGATTTTCAGCATTTAATTTATCAAATCAAATAATAATAATAAATCTAAAATGGCAAATTTCATATCCAATATTTTTGATATTGCTTATCAACTAAGTAATTAATTTTCCATTCAAACACATTTAAAAGAAATGTGCATACAACAAGCTTGCAAATGCTAATTCATACGTATTTAGTTTATGTAAACTGATCTATCATAAAAATAGCATGGGAAACACAACAATAATCTACTAATAGTTTCCTAATTAATATGAGTTCTCAGAAGATGAGGAGACACTCATAATCAGAATGTTCAATCTAGTTGGAGAAAGGCATTATTTATTTATTTATATTTTTTTCTAATCTCTTTATTTATTTATTTTTGATCGAACACCAATTATTATAATTAGCTTCTTTTTTGTAATTAAAGTGCTAATTAAGAGAGACTGGAAATTTCTCCTCCACTCAGATGGAGACTGATTGCTGGGATAATTAATTCCTGGAAGAACATCTGAATAAATTGAAACATACTGGAATACAAGATACTCAACAAGACAACAAGTGATGATGAATTAATGGATCATTTAATTTGTTGAATATATCAAAACACCAATTTTGGGTGTTGAAATATCTTATCCGTAAACAAGTTGGTTTTATTACTATGATACTGGGATTATATATATACTAGATAAGGTTACTGTCGGGGTGGTGGCTGATTGTTGATTCACCTAACAACTTCTATATATAATTTTTTATTTAAAAAAAAAAAAAATACAAACAACGATTTGAACATTAACAATATACATAGTGATTTTATCAAATTGATATAACATTTTTTATATACCTCGGTAGTGGACGTGCCTTATCATCTATATGTGCCTTATCATCTATATAGCAATTGAGAGTTGCATAACCAAAGCCTTGCTCCTTGGTATCTAAACCTGCCCAATAATTGGGTAGCATTCTGTTTCTCTACACAGCCATCATGCTTGTCTTTATATATACTATATAGGAATTGTTTGGGGAAGATCAAAAGTTATATCAGATTATTGGTATTGGACACCTAAAAGTTAGAATTAAAAACCCAAAAACTACCCTTCAATTGATGATACTTAAAACAATTATTATTATTATTTATTACTTCTTTAATAGATTTTTTCAATTTTTTTAAAAAAATGAATATTACTAATATAGAAAATTATATAGATTAATGCATTTAAATCCAAAAATTATAAATTGGTATTGAACACTCAAAAGTTACAATATTGAAATTAATGTTATTAAACGTGAACACCGCATTTTAACCGAGGGAGAGAAAGGAAGAGGAAATGAGCTAGAATTAATTCAATGAATACAAAAAGGTAAGAACATAATTATGGAAAAAATAATTATTATTACAATTAATTCAATGGTCGTGCCGCTGTATCTCTTTAGCTATAAAAAAATATATTACAATTAATTAGTTATTAATAAGAACATAATTATAAACGTAATGAACTCTCCATCTATTTAGTAAAAAAAAACTATTGAATTAATTAATAATTAATAAAAATATAATTACAAATGTGCCGACTCTTCAACTTTTTAGCCAAAATAAAAATTAATATAATATATGATATTATATAACTACATAAATTATGTTGAAGTGTTTTGTTTTTCAGATTATTTTAATATTATGAATACTTTTTTTCCGGATTTTTTTGTTACACCTTGATGATACTCAAAACAATTATTTTTATTTATTACTTTTTCAATATAAATTTTCAATTGATTAAAAAAAATCAATATTACTAATATAATATAGAAAATTATATAGATTAATGCATTTAAATCTAAAGCTTCCTCACAGTGACACGTGTTAAGGTGATGTTCAATTTTACAATATTATATGTAAATATATATATATACGGAAATTTTCCTATCAGTGCGTACTGATAGAATTATATAAGAATATTGAATGTGAACCATTCGTTTTACATATTTTGACTTGGTATGTATGCACTTATCAAATCACTTTTATAAATGAGTGACTCACATTCAATATCATGATAAAGTTATATCATGATGCAATGATAGGAACATGACCGTATATATATATATATATAAATATATATATATGCCATAAATGGTAATAAAAAACTGACGCAAATGACAATAATTGGACAACTAAATAATTCATAAACTAACTCAATACAACTAAAACATTTAAAAAAAAAAAAATACTAATCAATTAACATTAATCAACAATAAAAAGATTCTCCACGGTGAAACATGTCAATGTGAGGTTTAATTTTACTATATTATATGTAGAACATATAATATCTTTTGGATAAATTTACCTCCTTTATGGACACATGTCATCCATACAGGGGGTGAGCAAAAATGAACTCTATTATATATATATATAGAGAGAGAGAGATTCCATGAATGGTAATCAAAAAATGACGTAAATGACAATAATTGGACAACTAAATATTTCATAAACCGACTCAAAACAGCTAAAACATTCAACAACAAAAAAATACTAATCAATTAATGTTAATCAACAATAATAAATCTCCTCATATTTCACATCTACTAATCAATAAAAACTAAATGCTAAAGCCATCACACGACGACACATGTTAAGGTGAGGTTCCATTTTACTATATTATATATATATATATATATATATATATATATTATATGATTCCAACTTTCCAAGTGATTGTGATGATATTTTGGTTTTAAAAAAAAAAAAAAATTAATAATGAAATTGATCTAATTTAGATTAGGTGTAAATATTTATTTTTGAAAAAAAAAATAAAGAAATTTATGAATTAACAATTGGCTGAATATAACTTAATTTGTTATGAATTTTATTAATTTCCGAGTAAGAAAAAATAACTATATATTTTTCTGTTCCATAACCAATAACAAAAGAAATGGAATATTAATATGAAAATGTAATTATTACGTCTAATACCCTACTTCAAAAAGATAAATCTCTTAATTTTAACATTACTTCATTTGTATGGTTTAGAATTATCGATCGTTGTTGTACATATTAAATTAAAAAAAATATACATTTAATTCATACTTGCATTTTATTATTGCCTTTATATATATATATATATATATATATATATATTAATTTATTTTTTATTTTACACGAGAAGCACATGGTTTTCTAAACCTTCAGTCAAAATAAGCCCTTGTCCGAAATTGACTTAGAGTACGTTTAGGAGAGCTTCTCCAAGTAGATCTTTTTGCAGTAGATCTTTTAGAAATAAATCTTTTAGAGATAGAGATTTTAAATAAAAGTCGTTGGTCTTTTGATTGTCAATTAAAATAAAGCTTTTTTAATAATAGAATGACCAAAATACTCTAGCAAATATTAAATTATAAGGTTATATTGGAGATTTTAGTTTTATTTTAAAAAAACTCCAAAAGATCTACTTGGAAAAGCTTTAAATTTGGGTTTCTCCAAGTAGATATTAAACAGCTTTTTTTAATTATCTAAAAGCTCAACTGAGTGACAATCAAACGATACAAAAAAAATTAAAAAGAACTTTTTTAATTAAAAAAGCTTTATTAACCAGTAGACAAGCTTTCCCAAACGGACACTTAGAATCCATTTAGCAATACCATGGAGAACCTTCCATTTTTTTTTTTTTTATGTTTTATACTTCTATCTACATCATTTTGTGAAATAAGGCTTATTGGGTGAATATTATGGGCTTGTTTCATAATAACTAGGCCGGACAGTGCCTAATGAGTACCGAAAAATATCATAACAGTACGATATAGTGCAGTGTAGTGTAGCACCATACAGGGTGCGTTTGGTATGCGGGACGGGACGGGACAATGTGGGACAGTTTTCTCTTGTCCCGCGTTTGGCGCGCTATTAGTATGGGACGGGACGGGACAAGGTGGGACAAAAACCATAAAAACTTGTCCCACCTCAGACTCTCGGCCAGGCTTGTCCCATGCGCCAAAAAGACAATTTTGCCCTCCAAACTGTCAAAAATTACAAAAATATCAACTATAAAATAAAAAAACTGATCGTGCAATTAGGTTTTCATCTTCATCATCTTCACTGTATCATCATCGCCAATCCTCTCCTCTCTATCTCTCACACCTACCAGCCGCAGATCCATCCTCGTCGGGGTCGCTTGAACTCGCCACCGGCACCGTCAGCAGTCTTTTTTCTTCAAAGCCAGGTTTGGTGAACTCTGATTTTGTCTTTTCTCTTTTTGTTTTTAGGATCTGTCTTGTATGCCTTCTTTGTGCTTGAACCATGCCTTCGATCTCTGCAATCAAAGACAAATTTAGTTTTGTTTGTTTGTTTGTTTAACCTTTCTAATCTCTGTAAAAATCTCTAACTCAAAATTTGATTTGGGGTTCTTACATTTGTTTGTTTTGGTTTCATTTTAAGTGTGATTTGATATTTCTTTAGCTATTTTTACAAAGTTCAAAACTTTGGAAAAGATTTATGTGTTTGAGTTTTATTTGGTTTTGATTTAAAATGACTTTAAAAAAAAAAAAAAAAAAAAATGGTGTCAATGTTTGTTTGTGATTTTCGAGCAGGTGATGAAACTTTTTCTGGTAAAGACTTTGATATATTTACCAGAATTAGAACCATATATATGTGATATGTGTATATATAATTATATATAAATATATATGTTATATATTTCCTCTGTATTCTTTGCCTTCTCACTGCTTGTGTTTTTGGTTATCACAATTCACAACACAAAACACAACTCAATTGTCTCTGCCTTTGTTTTTTTTTAAACCTCTTTACAATGAATCCTTTTTAAAATTTCAAGCACGTATTATTACGTGTTTTGTGTAACTAGCCCCATCTAAATAACATCAAAATTTGAGAAGCAAAAAGCATGGCAATATATATATATATATATATATATATATATATGGCATTACCGCAGCAAAACGAGTTGTCTAGTTGAGATTGTTTGTGGACATATATATATTTATATATTTTTTTATAATCATTTTGTTATAGGAACTGTTTGTGGACTTTGAGATTGTCTAGTTGCTGTTTTAGTTTTTCATGTCACTGTCTGCATTATGTTTTAGTTGGATTGTTAGTATTTATACGAGTGTTATTCCCTCGGATGAGATAGGTTGATGTCTTTTGTTTGAATTCTGTCAAGATTGTTAGATTGAGCTATATGTATTTTATTCTCATCAAGTTGCTTTCCTATATAGGATGTCTTTCCTTTACATTTTGTCAGGATTGTTATATTGTTTCTTGACTTGTTAAGTTATTGAATTGTTACTTGTATTTGAGTAATTCTTGTTTTGATTGTGAGTTTTTAATTAGATAGATTTGTAATTTTCTACTGTGGATTTAATTTTTTGTTTAGACTAAGTGTGCGAAGTTGTATTGTGCTTAGATATTAGGTACTTTATTGAATATAATTAGCTACAGCTGATTTGTTTAAAATTATGACACTAATTTGCATTCTTGATTTAGTTTTAGCAAGATACATGGATTAATTTTACTGAATGTATTCTTGTTTTGTTTAATTTGTGAAATTTGAAGCTATGGATGAACGTGACAATCACTTGATTTTACTCATTAAAGTGTGGAGGCTTTACGTACACATGCTAGTGTGTTTTGCTGCAATTCAGGTTTATTTATTTGAATATGAGAGAAAGCGGTCTGAAAGGAGAAATTTAGGTCATAGGACATTTTCTAGACTTCAAATTAGGTCAACAGAAATACAACGTATCACACGTGCAAGTGATACTAATTGTATATGGGAGTTGCGAATGGATAGAAATGCATTTGCAATGTTGTGTGAGTTGCTAAAAACTCGTGGTGGGTTGTTAGATGATGGTAATGTGACCATTGAGGAGCAAGTTGCTACTTTTGTACACATATTAGCACACCACGTCAAAAATAGAAGTATTCAGGTTAGATTCTATAGGTCTGGTGAAACAATTAGTCGGTATGTCCATCGAGTTTTGCTTGCTTTGTTGCGTTTAGAAGATGTGCTATTTGTCAAACCAACTCCCGTCCCAGACGATTGTACGGACTCGAGATGGGAGATGGTTTAAGGTAACCATTGTAGTAACATTACCATTATATATATTAACATTAACATGTGCAAAACAAAATGAAACGACTGAAAGACAAATTTTCAGCGGCCTATGATATGCTCAACACGAGTGGATTCGGTTGGGATGACAAGAACAAATGTGTTATTGTCGATTCTACTGAAATCCTAGATACATACTTGAAGGTTAGTGGTTATATTAATTCTCTTTACATATGTAATCAATTAATAGTTTTATTGTTATATCATATATATATATAAATAATTTTATTATTCTAACATATATTTGTTTGTTGTTATAGAAACACCCCAACAAGAATTATACAGCTAATAGACCATTCCCACACTATGAACGATTGGTAATAGTGTTTGGGAAAGATCGAGCAACAGGCAGTATGGCTGAATCCGCAGCAGATGCTTTGGATCACATGGGATTGGAACATGAAGAGTCGGACACGGCTGGTTTCACTCAGCCTTTGTCAACTCCGTCAAATGTTGCCTCTGCTTCCTCTGATCAAAATACAGGAGAAATGTCAAAGCGGAAGAGAAAGAGGAATGTCAGTTCAACAGTAGCAGACATCACTAAGGTCTTTGAAAAAAGCATGGAAAAGGCATCTGCGGATATTGCTAAGTTGACTGAGGCTATTACGGGAGGGGATGCAATGACCCGTTTAGGTGTTGAGCTAGAAGGTATGGGTCTTGATCGTATGCAAGTGATACGAGTTGCTATGTATTTTGGAAATAAGCTAAACCAGTTGCGCATTTGGAATGGCTTAAATGAGTCTTACAAGCCAGATTTCGTGAAGGCAATTCTAGAGGAGTAAACATGTTTAATTTTGTGAACATGTTTGAAACTTATATTTTGTTGGAATTGTAAACATATTTGAAACTTATATTTTATTGGAATTGTGAACATGTTTATGTCATGAATTATGTTATTAGGTTCGTAAACAATTATGTTACATTAACTTTTTTGTTGGATCATGTTATTAAGTATTATCAATAATTTACTATTATGCAAAAAGAAAAAATGTATGGTTGAATAATTAAAACTTGAAATTGTAGGTCATGAGTATGATTTACATGTATTTAAAAAAAAAAATTTGAGGGAATGGCCATAATATTATTAATTGATATTATTATTAAAAAAAAAATTGAAGGAATGGCCATAATAATATTATTATTATTTGAAAAAAAAAAAGTACATGCCTTCCAATTTTTTTTAATTAAATTATTTTTCAATTACAATACTAGTATTTTTGTTGAAAATGATATATAAAAATATTTATTTAATAAAATAAAATAAATACTGACTTGTCTTGTCCCATATATGACACTATTATGTGATAACAAACATTGGACAGGACAAGAAGGGCACTTTGGTCATTTGAACCTCTGTCCCGTCCTGTCCCAGCCATACCAAACTCATAACAGTACAGTGAACAGTTCTGTCCCAGGCCTACCAAACACAATATAGAACAGCTTGTCCTGTCCTGTCCTGTTCTGTCCCGTCCCGTCCCACCTTGTCCTGTCTCATATCTGTGCCAAACGCACCCACAAAGAACAGTACTAAACACAATAAAATCCGATACAGTACAAACCAGTCCACTCTAATAAGTCCAGTCTAATACTGCACAATAAAACATACCAAACATGGGCTTATGAACATTAAGATACAGTTATTGAAAATTTCAGTTACTCCATGAGGAAGGGGTTCATCGATTATTATGCGACATGTTAGTTTACTCCAATAACTCAAAAAAGGAAAAAAAAAAAAAAATCTTATTCTTAAATACAAATTGATGATTTTTATTATTTAATTTTATTAAATCAAATAATATAAAAATATAAATTCAAAAATTTTGTGTCCTTATTTATTTATTTATTTATTTTGATATTGTGCACAAAGTAATTTTCAATTCAAACACATTTAAAAGAAATGTGCACACAACAAGCATGCAAATGCTAATTCATACCTATTTAGTTTATGTAAACCAATCTATCATAAAAATAACACTGGGAAAACAATACTAATCTACTGATAGTTTCATAATGCATATATGAAAGATCAAGGTAACATCATACTTGTGATTGTTTCCAAAAAAAAAAAAAGCATCATACTCGTGATCCTAACTTTTTTTTTTTTTTTTTTTTTTAACAAAAACATATATATCTTATTAAAAATATTCGTATAAGAAATTAAAATTTCCAGCCAATAGGGGCGTAACTCAATTGATAGATGGATGAGCTTGGGACTTGGGTAAATAACTTTCAGGTCAGCGACTCGAATCTTACCAATGACGAAAGCTTTTAAAAAAAAAAATACCTGATCCCGGATTAATAGATATTGTCAATTTTTTTTTTTTTTTTTAAATTTCCATCATTGATTTCTTAAAAAAAGAAAACAAAAAAAAAATATCATAATTGGATCATTTTTTATTTCAGCCATAGTGTTAAATGAGGGGGCAGTTTGAGTCCAATCCTCAAACTGATGCCCAGGCCCGCGCCACTATAGTTTGGTGGGCTGGACTTAATTTTCAAGTCCCGTGAGTTCAGAGGACATGTATACTCTGAACTCAATAGTATATGTATTACGGATTTGGATAATTTCCTCAACTTATTCGCCCCTACTTCCCACCTTGTCCTCATCTCTATAAACTATTACCACCTGTCTAATATAATAAATCAATAGTCTAAATTATTTCTATAGATTTTATGTTTTTATTCAACCAAAAGATTGAATTAATCAAAACTATTGATTTAGGTAATGACAAGATGACGTGACGAGATAATCCAAATCCATGTATTTCATACAAAGCAAGCTAAAGTCTATCGTCTAACGGGTCACCCAAATTCGTTTGGGTAAATTCACTCTGGCCAGGGCTGTACCTTCAAAAAAAAAAAAAATAATAATAAAATCTCATATTTTTAGTGCGGTTCATCTCTTCTATATACATTTTTTTTTTCAATTAATTTCGAAATGGCAGTTTTGTTTTTCCATTTTCCTCTAACCTTATTGAAAATTTAAAATTATCTATGCGTATTGATTAGTGATGTAGGAGATTTGAAATCTAATTAACATTTTGAAAATGAAAATTGTTCACAGAAATGTTAAAAGGAATATTGCTGTCCCAAATTCGATTCCATTATTATTATGTCCTCTTCAATCCCTTTCAGCATTTATTTGTATTGGAGGGCCCAACTTTGTAAATTATTGGTCTCTTTAATATTTGTGTTATGATGACCACTGCCTTCAATTTTGTACGGATCAAATAAAATTCCTATAAATATCTAACACCAAACGAGTTAGACAGTACAAAACCTGTAAAAACCATGTATTACATACGAAGACCGAAAACCTACACTAAGAGGATATGTAGTATCTTTTTATTAATCTTCTAAGAGTGATTTTTTGTTTGAAATGTAATTAAAATTTATTATTTCCTGAAAATGATTTAAATTTATTATTTTAATGAAAAAAAAAAAAACAGGTGTACTCTAAAGTACTATAATATCATAATAAATATATATAAACAATTTTGTCTTCAAAAAGGTAAATGCCAATTCAAGTTGAATCTAAAGTACTATAATATCATAATAAATATATATATAGTGCTCAATTTACGAAACACCAACCTCCATGAGATTGGTTAAGCCAATCTATCCTTTTCATCTCACATCACCCACCCATTTCCCAAGGGAGGGTGGTGCCATTGGGGTAAGCTATAAACTCAGATGTTTTGGGTTTGATCCTTGGAAGCCACGTTTCTTTTAAGCCCACTGGAGGTTTACCCGGCTGTTAACTTCAAGGCCTCATGGAATTAGTCGAGATACACGCAAGTCGGTTCAAACACCCATGGATATATATAAGGGTTATTTTGATTTTAGTCCCTCACGTTTGCATTAATCTGGGTTTAGTCCACTGTTTTTTGGAATTACTAAGTTCAGTCCAATAGTTCTCTGACAATGCCAAATCGAGTCCCTATGACCCTACCGTCCAATTCCGTTAAGATTTCATTGACTTCCATTAGGTCAACAAGGGCATTATGGGAAATCCCACGAAGCCTTCTAGAAACCTGACTAGAACAAAGGTAAAGACCTTTATGCCCTCCTATTAAATAAAAAAAATGAAAAAACAAATTAAATTTAAAATTAAAAAATATATAAAAAACTAATTAAAATAATAATAATAATTATTATTAAATGAATTAAATTTAAAAATTAAAATATATAAAAAATAATTAAAAAATATATTAAATCCATTTAAATTAATAAATTTAATAAAATAAAATAATAATAATAAATAACTTTTAATAAATTAAATTAAATTAAATAATAAAAAATTAAATAATAAAAATTTGAAAAATCCAACCCAGATTTTCATCCATCATTTTCATTTTCATTTTCATTTTCATCACCTCCCTCACTCTCACTGCCATCGTCTCTTTCTCTCTCCCTCACTCTCACCGCCTTTCTCTCCCTTTCTCTCACCATCCATCATTTTCATGATCACTCATTATCATCCACATCTCCCAAACCCTAGCCACCCAAACTTTAATTATCTCTCTTCCTCTCTTCTAACACCCAAACCTTGATTTGCGGCGAGGAGGCAAATCAACGGCGGTGGAGCGACGAGGCCTAGAGGTGGAGCGATGACGTGCAACGACGATAGCGAAGACGGCGACGTAGAGCCGACGGAGCGACGTGAAGCAAACTTGATGTGCAGCAACGAAGGTTTTGTTCGCTGATGTGCAGCGCCGTCATTGGACGAGGCTTGGGTTTTGATGAATTTAGGTTTCCAATTAAAAAAAAGAACAGAAAAAAAAATGTTTAGTGAACATGGAGATCTAGGGTTTATGGGTTTATGGGTTTTTTAGGTTTGATTTAGATTGAATTCGATTTGATTTTGGTTTAGGTTTGATGAATTTGTTTGATTTTGGTTTAGGTTTGATGAATTATTTGATTTTGGTTTAGGTTTGATTGAATTTGGTTTTGATGAATTCGGTTACTAGGTTGTTTAGGTTTGATTTTGATTGAATTCGAATTGGGTTGGGTCTGGGTGTTGATATTTTTTCAATTCTTATCTTCTTGATTTCTGTTTGATTTTAATTTGATTTAGGTTTGATTTTAATTGAATTCGGTTTGATTTAGGTTGAAGATCTGGAACGTTGAAGATGAATTATGTGTTTTGTTTATTTTTTATTTTTAAATTGTTTTATTTTAAAAAAAATGGATTTGGTGGATCTCCACCATCCATCTCACGAGATGGACGGTCTGGATCTCCACCAAATCCATATTTTTATAATAATAATAATTATTATTATTTTTAATTAGTTTTTTTTATATATTTTAATTTTAAATTTAATTTGTTTTTGTTTTTTCATTAATTTTAATTAAATATAAAATTACCATACTGTCCTTCATCAGAAACCTTCATTAAGGGTATTTCGGTCATTATACCCTATGAAAATGCCAGTCCGTTTGTTTTAACGGAAACCCTAACAGAAGGACCAAAGTTAGTAATTCTAAAAAACCGTGGACTAAACTCAGATTAACGTAAATGTGAGGGACTAAAATCAAAATAACCCTATATATAAAGAAAAATAGATTGTGTGTTTATCATAGTTATTGTTTCAATACAAACTAAACTTTATTTTTATCGGAAAATAAGAACACAAGTAATTCATACATTAGAATACGTTTATGTGTGTCTTTTAAGACTTTAATTTTTTTTTTGTCAAGTATTACACCATTATATAAATTCAGGGTTTTTTTGGAGGGGATGATTTAAACACGCAACCTCGTGGTACATGTGTGAGAGGTTTATCACTGAATCAACCTCATCTCGTCATGTTTTCAAGACTTTAAGGGCACACATTAAATTAAGATTAAATAAAATTTCAAAATTAATAATGTTACATACCCTGATAATCAGTCTTTCTATTATCAGTTCGAACCGGTAAAAGATATATTAAAACGAAGAATGTAGATCACTAGTTTTATATAAGTTTTGACAAGTGTATACACTTTGAGTCAAAGTACATAAAACTAGTGGTCTACATTCTTCGTTCTGATATATATTTTGCTAGTTCAAACTGATAATAGAAAATCTGTCCCAATAATTATATATCATTTTATAGTTAATTATAATTTAAATTGGGAAAAGATCCAGAAGCTTTTTGCATGCCCATATATTATTCGTCAAAATTGGAACAATCTCTCTCACGTGAATGATACATGAATATCATGAATGATGATATTGAAAAAGATTGCCAAAAACGTATCACAAATTCACAAGACAATCACTAGATGACAAAAGAGTTAAAGTTCACAGAGCACAACAACTCAGTACTGGTTTGGTTTATGGCTTTATGCATGGATGCCACTTGCTTCAAAACTAGTGATAATGCATAGCAACTACTCAACCCAAAAAAATCCTCCATAACTTTCTAGAAAATGCTAGACCTTTCATATCCTATCATCTTCTCACATATTTTAGATTTTTTTTTTATAAAAGAAAAATTATAAACATATCACGTTATCCGTAACTCCGTAAGCAATACGAGTTGGATTTCTAAAAATTCCAACTAATATAGAAGTTGAAATGATTCAACAGTAACTTTATCATATCTATTTCAGGTTTGAGTGATTTTTTTTTTTTTTTAAAAAAACACACAAGCTTATAGTACTTTAATTAAAAAATAATTTAATAGTAATAATCTGATGTGTGAGTGAGATGCACCAAATATTTTCTCATTTCTATCCTCACCTTTATAAACACTCTTGTGAGCCTCAGATAGTGTCTGTACTAGTCCATTACACACAGAGTCTGCAATCCTAGCTAAAACCATTTTCATTTCACTACTTTAACATGGCAGCCATGGCATCCACAGCTTTCACAGCCTCCTCTCTCTCCTCCACAAAGCTCTTTGATTCCTCCTCCACCTTCCATGGAACTCCCATGTCATCACCTTGTCTTCGTCTCCAACCCACCAAATCTTCTGCCTCAAACAACATCTCCATCTCCGCCTCTGCCTCTCCACCCTACGATTTGAATTCTTTCAAGTTTGAGCCCATCAAGGAATCCATCGTGTCCCGCGAAATGACCCGCAGGTAAAAGTTCCTCTTACTTTGTATATAATTTCGTTTTGAAGAAGTTTATATATTTATGATTCTTTAAAATTGTTAGTGATTGACGATTTGAGGTTAGTTATGTAATATGTTTATTTCACGTACAATATTGAAATTGTGGGACTGGTTGAGATCGTTTGAGTCATATCTACGTTTGATATCTTGGGTTCGAATCATATTTTAGTCATTTTTGATATTATAGGTTCAATTCGTTCTGTGTTCGAGTTTTTGGGAATTTGAAATTCTGGGTTAAAGTCATATCTCATTTGAGATTTTGAGTTTCGATCATATCTATTGTTAGATCGTGAGTTTGAGCAGTTTGAGATCGTGGGTTTCTAGTCATTTCTCATTTGAGATTGAGGGGTCTGTTCATATCTCACTTCTCTTTTGAAGGCTGTGGATTTGAGTTATATGTTTGAGATTGTGCATTCAAATCAAGTCGCATTGTGGTGTATTCGAGCTATATCTCGTTAATTACTGTATTTTTTTTTTTTAATAGTTCAAAATTGCAAGTTTTGATTGATTTGTGTTAGTGTTGTGCAGGTACATGACAGACATGATAACATACGCAGATACAGATGTGGTGGTGGTTGGTGCTGGCTCAGCTGGGCTCTCATGTGCATATGAGCTCAGCAAGAACCCTAACGTGCAGGTTGCTATCATCGAGCAATCAGTCAGCCCTGGTGGTGGCGCCTGGCTCGGGGGACAGCTTTTCTCTGCCATGGTATTTCCTAATCCTTATTTTGTTTTTACTTACATTTTTAATTACCTCATTATTTTTTTAAGCAATTAATTAATATTTTGATATGAGTGCCCAAAAACATAACTTTTTTAGGTGGAATGATGTGTATTATACAATTAATCAATTATACATCATTGAGTATAATTGATTAATTACCTTATTATTTTTTTAAGCAATTAATTAATATTTTGATATGAGTGCTCAAAAACATAACTTTTTTAGGTGGAATGATGTCTATTATACAATTAATCAATTATACATCATTGAGTATAATTGATTAATTACCTTATTATTTTTTTAAGCAATTAATTAATATTTTGATATGAGTGCTCAAAAACATAACTTTTTTAGGTGGACTAATGTCTATTATACAATTAATCAATTATACTTTATCATTCAATATCTTGCTAGCCAATTTACAAGGGACTCATTCTAGTAGTGAACAGTAATTTTTGAAATCTTTTTTAAGATTTACAAAATCAACTTGGCTTTTTTTCCTTCAAATTGATGCTATTTCTTATCCAAATAGATAGACTCAACCAAAATTTTACATTTATTGATATCTAATCTAGAATAAAGAGAGCTAACGTTTTTGCTGTTTTGAGTTTTTGTTGAGTTTTTATGCATCTTGTAACAGTTCAACATTACTAATTAATCTACATCGTTAAATTATAATTTGTCTCTCAGATAATATTTTGGTAGGTGAAGTTCCAAAATGGACATTCTCTACTTAAATTATTCTAAAATCACTATTTCAACAAAACATTGTTCATTAGCAGCCTTAATGCAAATTCTAATAAAAAACTGTCATTATTTATGATATTTATAAAGAATTTTATGGGAAATATTCTATGTTCTTTGTGGTTTAGTGTATGTTTTATAAGCGTTTCGGTTGTTTGAAGAGAATGAGTGAGACGATAGAGAGATAACTTACTATGCTAATTAATAATATCTATTCATATCTAATCTAGAATAAAGAGCTAATGTTTTTGCTGTTTTGAGTCATTGCTGAGTTTTTATACATCTTGTATCATTTCAACATTATTAATTAAATTACATCTTTAAATTTTAATTTGTCTCACACATAATATTTACTGGTTGTAATTAAATTAAATGAATCTACAGTCAATTAGGAAAAAAAAAAGAAGAGAAAAATTATGATTTCTACAATTAATTGACTTTGTTTCTCAAAACAGGTTGTGCGCAAACCAGCACACCACTTCTTGAACGAGCTTGGCATCGACTACGATGAGCAAGACGACTATGTAGTCATCAAGCACGCTGCTCTCTTCACCTCCACCATCATGAGCAAGCTCTTGGCTCGCCCCAATGTGAAACTCTTCAACGCCGTTGCAGCTGAGGACTTGATCGTGAAAGATGGCCGAGTTGGGGGTGTGGTGACCAACTGGGCACTTGTGTCTATGAACCATGACACACAATCTTGCATGGACCCTAATGTAATGGAGGCCAAGGTGGTGGTCAGCTCTTGCGGCCATGACGGACCCTTTGGTGCCACTGGCGTTAAGAGGTTGAAGAGTATTGGAATGATCGACAGTGTCCCTGGCATGAAGGCGCTCGACATGAACACTGCTGAGGATGCTATTGTCAGATTGACAAGGGAGATTGTGCCTGGTATGATTGTTACTGGCATGGAAGTTGCTGAGATCGATGGTGCTCCCAGGATGGTAAGTTCTATTATATACATTGATTTTCCTGTTTTCGGTAAGGATTTAAAAGACAAAAATCTGAATCAGAACGATAGTCTCTATTATATACATTGATTTTTCCATTCCTGGTAAGGATTTAAAAGACAAAAATCTGAATCAGAACGACAATTTCTATTATATACATTGATTTTCCTGTTTCTGGTAAGGGTTTAAAAGAAAAAAATCTGAATCACAACGGTACTCTGGTGTCTTGTGTAGGGACCGACATTCGGAGCCATGATGATTTCAGGACAGAAGGCAGCCCATGTGGCGTTGAAGGCACTTGGCTTGCCCAATGCACTTGATGGAACATATGTGGGAGGCATCCAACCAGAACTCATCTTAGCTGCTGCTGATTCTGCTGAGATTGCTGAGGCTTAAATTTGTAGTGAATATCTAGCTGCAAATCGGTAAAACTGGAAAAAATAAATAATAATAGTAGTAGTAGCTATGCTTAGATGAGTGGTGGGTAGTCCACATGGAGAGTATGGTGGTTGACATGAGTAAATGTTTTGAACTTGTGGTGAGTTTTGTTAATAATCTATGTGGGGTGTGTGTTGCTCCATGAGCCCTTGTAGTTATGATTTTCAAATTCCTGTAAGAACTTGTTGGAACTTGGAGTGAATTAAATTTGCAATATTTGATTTTCCTTTGTCTTTAATTATAAGGAAATAAAAGTTCATTCTGCCAATAGCCAAAATCCTTGATTTCTTGCTCATCAGTCATCACTCATAATAAGTTTGTTTTGTTTTTTTTGTTTTTTGTTTTATATTTATTTATTTTAAACGATAACTTTCTTTATGCTAAGTTTGACTAACAATAAATTTAATTGATGTATTTATGAATATTTATGGATTACGAGTTAATGATTAATCCAAAGAACATATGGACAAAGTTGATAAGTACTTTTTTTTATAAACTTTTTGAGGAATCAAGGGTAGTAATGTAATATTAAAAGAGCATAGGTTAACGACCACTTTATTACTATAAATGAAAAATAATCACCGTATTTATTGTAATAAGATAATAAATACGGTCATTGATATATGTATTTATTTTTATTTATAGAAATAAATTGGTTGTTAAGGACACGGATACAAGTTGACACTACCTAAGTCCATGAGTCAAAATATCTTGCTTGCAAACACCCTAATGACAAAAACTCTCTCAAAAGTCTCAAAACACACGCACATAATTAATTATATAAAAGCATGTAAGACACTAAGGCAGGGGACCGAGACGTGGACGGTGGATCCACCATACTTTTAAGATACAACAATAATTAATAAAGACTAAACTGTTGAATTCAAATGACGAATTTAATATACAACAATAATTTAATAAAGACAGTAAACGAACTATTGATAATATTCCAACTCTAAAGTAAAGTATGTCCAATAAATCTGATAACATCACCAAAAAAATTTGCAGACAGCTTTGATCAACCTTTTTCAAAAGACTAATTAATAATGTGTAAACAAAGCTAGCTGTTCATAATCTCATATTGACAAACACTATCACTATAACAATTCAACTAGAAGAGTGTTGTGTTTTTGTACAGGGTAATTAACATGGATCTAGGCTTGCTCAAGGCAATAAGACAGGGAAATAGAGATCGAATCAAGAGATTAGCGAAGGAGAAACCCGATTTCTTTATGAAAAGGAGCCCCCAAGGCAATACAGTCCTTCACATATCAGCCAGAATGGGTAAATGGAGTGTTGTGGATGAGATATTCAAGCTTCAACCTTCACTTGTCGACGAGACAAACAACAAGGGTGAGACTCCGGTCCATACTGCTGCAGCAGCCGGAAAAAATTATGTCTTCGACATTTTCATCCATCCCTGGAAATGGGATAATCTTCATGGAATAACCAAAATGGTCAAAACTGTGGAAGTTCTGAGGATGCAAGACATTGAAGTAACACACCCTTGCATATTTCTGTAAGAAATGGTCACTTACAAGTTGTGTGCAACATTTTGTCCAATGAGTCTCGTTTACTACAATGTCGAAATGAAGCTGGAAAATCTCTTCTTTCAATCACCTTTGAAGCAAGTTTGACTGTTATTGCACAATACATCTATAACACTTCTCCGGACCGTTGTTGCACAATACGTCTGTTGATGTTGGTACAGGTGTACAGCTCTGTAACACCCCTTTAAAATCACATGTTCTCTCTTTCACTTTAATTTAATAATGGTACTATACGGTGTTTATTTTTCATTTTTTAGGTCAACCCAACTGTCGATGTTGGTATTACCATAGTAACAATTTTTCTGAAATTATTTATTTACTATTATTGTTTCAGCTAACACATCTTATATGCATATCAATATATAGTGTTCTCTCTACAATACCCTTTTAATTATTGTAGAAGTATAGACATACAGCTCTCCAACACTTCTTTAAAATCACATATTCTTTCTTTTACTTTAATTTAATAATGGTACTATACGGTGTTTATTTTTCACTTTAAATTTATTATTATTGTAGAGGTACATGCGTACAGCTCTGTAACAGTCCTTTAAAATCACATGTTCTCTTTTTCACTTTAATTTAATAATGGTACTATACGGTGTTTATATTTCATTCTTTTAGGTCCACCAAACTGTTGATGTTGGTACTACCATAGTAACAATTTTTCTAAATTATTTATTTACTATTATTGTTTCAGCTAACATAATTGTGGATGAGATATTCAAGCTTCACCCTTCACTTGTCGACGAGACAAACAGCAGGGGTGAGACTCCGGTCCACACTGCAGCAGCAGCCGGCAACAATTATGTCTTCGACATTCTCATCCATCCCCGAAAATTGGATGATCTTGATGGAATAATCAAAATTGTCACAACCGTTGAATTTCTGAGGAAGCAAGACAATGAAGGTAACACACCCTTGCATATTGCTGTGAGAAATGGTCACTTTGAAGTTGTGCGCAACATTTTGTCCAATGAGTCTCGTTTACTACAATGTCGAAATGAAGCTGGAAAATCTCCTCTTTCAATCACCATTGAAGCAAGTTTGACTGTTATTGCACAATACATCTATGACACTTCTCCGGACTGCCATGTTAAGAAATGATTCTGGTGTTATGATTAATTACCTATAAATTTCAGCACAAACATGTGAAACTAATCTAATCAATAATGCAATTCTATATATGTTTCTTGCAATTGAATTTTGCAGTCAAGTTTGATATATTGTATGAGAGAAAAGAATCGGTACATGATGTGGACGAGCAAGGGAGGAATCTGCTTCACCATTCTGCACTCTTGGGTCATTATGGAATGTCAGAATGATTGCTAAAGGAGAAGTTTTCGCTTGTATATGAATGCGATCACCATGGACAGACGCCTCTTCACTTGACAGTGAAAAATGTAAGACTCAACATATTGAAGATGCTTGTCAATGATTATCCGGATGCCAGTGAAGTGTTTGATCACAGACAGTGTAACATCCTCCATCTTGCAGCTGAATTTGGTCATGCGAAAATGGTTTCGTATCTTCTGAATTTGACTGAGATTAAAGATTTTGTAAACTCGTCAGATGTGGATGGAAATACCCCTTTGCATCTAGCTGCCATGCACTTCAATAGCGATGTGGTTTATATTCTCTCCAAAAACAAGAAGGTGAACATCAGAGCAACCAACAATAAACTGAAAACTGCTTTAGAGATTGCTCATGAGTCTCCTGAGAATCCTAAAAGACATGACTTCTTCCATGCATGACAACTGCAGTTGTAGTCTTCCGGTCCTTTTGGCGTAGCAGCCGTGAATCTTTCATGGACACACTTCCATTGGCGATTAGCTTGACATGGATTGGACTTGTCTCGATGTCCATAGCGTTTGTACAATTGTACGTGACCGGATTGTTCATGGTGTTGTCACACGATATGACCCTTGCCATAGTAGTGTGCTCCATTGGATGCACTTTGCCTTACGTTTTTTACGTGTTCACGCCGTTGTCTCCATTGCTATCCTCTGCCTCTCTTGATCACGGTGAAGATAATCCCTTTGCATTCACTCTACGTATGGTGAAGTTTTTCCTTCCTCAGCCATTGAAGTTGTTTGCATTGGCTGTATATGAGGTTGTGGTATTTTTTTTGTAGTGTTCTACGTACGATAATTCTAATGTGCTTGGAGCGGTGCTATGTATAAGAATTTTTTTAATGACTATTAATTAGTATCAAGTGTTCACCGGTGTTTTTGGTTTGGCCTTGAAGAAAAACAGTTGCAAACTTACAGATTTTCTCCAAGTTTTGGTTATCATTTATTGATTTCTCTAAGTTTTGGTTGCAAACTTCAAGTGAACTCCAACCCCTTTACTGATTTTCGGTTTGTTTGTACTTCAAACCTACAAAAAGAAAATTGGATCTTGATACAGTCTCTCTCTCTAATGAACTTTTTGTAAATTAATAACTAGTTAAAGCAACATAAGAAGATGATGATGTTTGATTGATTTCATATTATTATTTTTTGTTAAAATGGATCGATGAAATGAGATTTGAATTTTATTGTTATTTTCCTTAATTTTTTATTTTTATTTTTATTGTTTTTTAAACATTTAATTTTTATTGTTGATAATTGATTTTTAATTCTTTTTAATATTTATTTAAAATTGATAAATCATTAAAGGAAGGACATTTTGGTCATTTCATCATTTAGCGGTTGTCAACGGTTAATCAAGACCGATCAACTGTTAGTCAAGGGTACGTTCTTGTAATAAACGTTAAAGTTCAATATTCGTGTGCTACTACAAAACGTCAGGGTATTTTATTGCAATTAACCCTATTTTAAAATTAAATTTTATGTCAATGGCTCCTAATTGATGTATTTAGAAAACTTTGAGGGACCGCGGGCACTAAAAAAGCAAACAAGATAAAAAATATTCATATTTGGAAACAATACAAGGATTAAATTGATAATCACCAAAACAAAAATAATAAAGGTGATCAGTACGACGTCGGTTTTTCCTGGTCCACCTCCACCGTAAACGCTACAAGATTCACCTGCGAAAATTCGGCTCCTTCGATAACATTACTCCTGCGTTAACACTCTCTTCGAAAGATCACAAGCACGTCGCCAATTAATTCAAGGTGCGTTCCGATCTTAGCATAAACCCTAACCCTCTGTTTGGTTCCCGAGAAAATTCAATTAACTGAAAACAAAAAAAAAAAAAAAATCTCGCATCCTATTTAATTTAATCTCTGTTTCGTTATAATATTTGCAATTAATAACTATAATAAAATTTTTGGATATATACTATTGCCAATTTTGTTGTTGTTGTTGTTGTTTTATGATTAAGAATTGTAATTATATGCTTTGATACTATGTATTTACTGTAATTTGATTGGTGGCAGCTAAGGATATTGAAAGATGGAGGAAATTTATGCTTTGATTCTCTCTCTGTTGCTTGTTGTTGTTTTGGTTCCACTGTATATTTGGAAGCGCCGGTCGGATTCTGGAGAAGAGCAACAACAGGTCGGTTTTCTGTTACTTAATTTTGTTATGTAATTTAAAGCCACTTGAATGTCAAGATTTGGTTGATTGATTTTGCAATTTTTTTCACGATAAGAGTGAACTGTGTGGATGAATTTTTAGGAAAGCATGAAAATTGTTTCTTTGAGCAGAAATAAAAACAGTTTATAGAAGGCACAGTTGAGATGCAAGAAACAATCAATATTATGGTTATTAGGGTTTTTAGTTTGTATGTGTTAAGTGAACGATTTGCAATGTATTTACTTAAAAACAATGAAGTGCTGTTGTTATTTCTTTCTCAAGAAGAATATGGCAAAATGCTCTGAAAACTGTTTTGTAAGAATGCTGGGCTAGCTTTCTTAACTTGTAAAATGGATTACAGGTTCCGGAGAGGGAAAGGGTTAGAGAAAGGGAAACTGTGGTACGGGCAACTGGTGCTCGTCGGATGCGTCGCAGGCCTGCTGCTGGAGCTAGCACATCATCAGCTAGAGCTGAAGCTGTAGAAGGTTCTTAGTGTTCTGTTTTGCATTGCCTTTCTTTCCTTCCTTTTATGCGTGCATGTGTGTATATATGAATGCTTGTTTCGTTATGCTTCTCTCATTCTTTTTTGTCTTTGTGGTCTATTGTTTTGGGCTTGATTTCAGCTTATTTAAAACTTTTATTGCACAAAGAAATGCATTGCATGCCTTTAAAGTAATTTGGAAGGCTCCTAGAAAGATTGGAGTATGTTTTACAATTTTCTTCATTTGCCATATGGATCTAATGTTGCTATACTTTGTTGCAAAATATTGTATGATGGCTGCATCGCATAAGTTGGTCACAGCCTTTTAGCTAAACGTCTAGCAAAATTGTGCTTTTGAGTGAAATTTTGTAGAAATGTAGCTCTGGTCCATTTGGTTGAACTTTTTGTGGATTATAGTTATGATTTATGAATTTGAGCTGCACAGAAGGTTTTGTTGTAATTGTTGTTTTGAGTAGCTGTAGGATTGAAAGGTTTTGAGATAGTTAGGTTGGTGTAACTTTGATTGTATAGTTCATAACTTATGTTTCACTAACTTTTATCATGACAGAATTGGAAAGATAACTGCTTACAAAATACTATTATCTGTACAAAGTTAATGACATACCATAAATAATATGAGTGGGATGGATGGGGTTGAAATGCAAGTGGTTTCTGAAGGAGTTTGGAACAATTTAGTATTTTCAATATATGACAAGGATGGCTTGTAGACATGTAACCATGGATTTAACTAAATAAATCTTCTTATATACACTATATGAAACGTGAAAACTTGATGTATTTTAAGAAATTATTAAACTGGAAACCTTCTATTGTAGCATTTTCCTACTAATATTACTGTGTAAAAATAAAATTGCAACGTATTTGTACTTTCTTTTTCTGATTGAAAGGTATGCTAGCAGTACTGAATTTATTCCCCTCTTCAGTGCTTTCTTTCGTACCTCATGTAATGTGGGAAAATGGTATTATATTTAGTGTAGTAATCATTAATATGAACGTTAACACAGAAACTGTTGAGGGAAGTGACGATGAAGCTGTGGAGGGTGAGCATACTGAGGCTAAATCGTCAAAGAAGGAAAAAAAACGGCAAGAGCGGGAGGAAAAACGACAGGTGCTATGTGCTTCATCTTTTTGTTATTATTTCCTCAAACCATTTATATTTTCAACAGTCATCTAGTAAAAGAAAGTTATGAACCTTCCGTAGTTATAGATGGTTTCTTCTTTAACACTTGGCTGCACATCATGGTTTTCACGTGGAACTCTTTTATCTCTCCCTTAGCATTTTATTGGTGTATTGGTAGTTTGTTGTGCTGAGTTGTATAATTGTTATGAAGGCTGATGAAGCTGCTCGAGAGTCTAGGCAGTCAAAGCAAGATCACTATGAAGAAATGCGGAGGAGGAAGGATGAAGAGCGCGAGGCACATGAGCGTGCACTGGTGGGTTGATCATTTCTCTTTCTCTCTCCCTCTCTCTGTTTCTCATGTTTGGGGTTGTGTTCAGATGCTTGTGTGTTATGTTTGTGTTGTTGGATATTTTGCCTTCCGGCTAACAACCTTTCCATGGTTTATGTAGGAAGAAGAAGCCAATGCTCAGAAAGCCAAGGAGGAGGAAGCAGCTGCATTGGATTTCGAGAAGTGGAAAGGGGAATTTTCAGTTGATGCTGAAGGAACTACCGAAAATGAAGTGCAAGGTGGAAGTCAGGACTTGCTTTCCGAATTTGTGGAATACATTAAGGTACTTCACAATTCTGTACTTATTCTAAGGGAGTTTGGCCTTTGAACTAAGCAGTGAGTTTACCAATTTGTTAAGTGGCAGGACCCACAGTTGCAGTTACTTCAATTGTTAATTTACCAGGTTTTCACTAAATTTAAACTTTGAAGTGAAAGCATATCCAGAAGTACTTGATAATTTTTTAAGAGTTCAACTCCTTTATGATGTAATATCATGGTTGTCTTCCTACAGATTAACAATATGTTAATCAGTGTATTGAGGCTTCAAGGTGAAGGTTGTTGTGGTACTGATAATTTTTCCTCGTGATGATTTTCCAGAAACATAAATGTGTTCCTCTAGAAGATCTTGCTGCAGAGTTTAAGTTACGGACCCAGGTAAGTGGTTTAGCTGCTTACCCATTTTTTTCTCTTGTACTGCATTTATTTATATCATTTAAACAAAGCTATTTCCTTCCCCATATTACACCACTAGTATCCGTAATAGTTGTGTTGAATTGTGAATATCAATACTTATGTTCATGAATTCAATCGGTCTGTCAAGTGCATAATGATTATGCAAAGTAGTTTTTAATGTCTTTTCGTTTCAGTTTTATGAAAAGCCTGTCTTTCTGATGTTGCAATTCAAATCTTGGTTGCAGGAATGTATCAATCGCATTACCTCCCTGGAAAGTATTGGTATGTAATCTTTCACTTTTCCTTTGTATTGAATATGTTGTTTTAGTTAATTAGTGGTTCCTTCTTGCAAACTTTCACATTTAAAGTTTCACAATGCTTTTATTGAAATCATGGACTCTCCCTGATTAATGGAGTGCTATTGTGTTTCCTTCACGTTTCACTGTTTTTTTAGGTTTCACCTTGATGTTTTATAATTCTAATTATGCATTTACTTTATCATTGTTAAATTCGAATAACTCTTTCATTCCTTCTATTATTTGTGATATTGGAATGTGTTCTATCAAATGCTTGGCAAGGAATCTAATGCAAAATTTTTCTTGATTAGGGCGGCTTTCTGGTGTCATGGATGACAGAGGAAAATACATATACATCTCGCTGGAAGAAATGAAAGCTGTTGCCGACTACATTAAGCGTCAGGGAAGGGTTAGCATCTCACATCTGGCTAGCAAGTCCAACCAATTTATAGATTTGGAGTCCAAAGCGCAGTTAATTGAGGATATTATCGGCATGGAGGAGATTTCTGTTGCTTGACCTGTTGTACGCTGTACGCCCTCACCCTCACTTCATGTCACACACATAGGAGAAACATACATGATGTAAAGCAGAAATAAAATTTGTTAATTTTTTTTTAGATGAATTTTCATGACTTGATCACTGGAATTGGAGGTCCATATGTGTTGTCTATTAGTTTGTAGTCTTGACATAGTGGAAAAACCGTAAAAGGCTGGATCTCCACCCCTGGTGGAGATCAGTGACGGAACTCCACCGTGCTGTTATACCACTTGACGGAGTGAAAACGATAGAATAGTTACATCCACCTTAAGAATTTGGAGTAACCGAAAAAGCAAAGGACATTGAAGCTGTCTTATTAAGAATTTACATCCACTTATTGTATGGCAATGAAAAACAAATAGATTGGGGAGTGTATTGTACCAATTGCATTAGGATTGTGTTATTATAATTTATCAAATCAAAACAGATGATGTTTGTATGACCTACAAAAAAGAATTTGGATTTTCTACTGACTTGATCTTTTTCTCGATCTAAATAAATCTTTTGACTTGTATAATCAATAGTTGAATGAATAATATGACATTCATTATCTTCAAGTGTTTTATATTAAAAAAAAAAATAGATCAGTTCGGTAGAAGATCCAAATCTATAAAAGAGAAAAAAAATAATTTTATTTTGTAAAATGAAATTGTAAACTTACAAAGACTTTTCTATTATTAATTTAAATTGGAAATTCTATCAAATTTCCATCTATTAGGGTTTCAAATTTGTTTAAGTACTAATTAATTTAGTTAGTAGGATAACACATTTACAATTGTGGGAGAGTTTTAATTTATTTCATATAATTATTAAAAAAAAGAAAAAATTGCAATTGAAAATTCCTAAAAAGTCCCATTAACCAGTGTCAGTTAGATAAGAAACTCTAATTTTAATTACCTCCATCAGTCTTCAATTTAGTTAACCAGTTTAACAACTTCAATTCCAAATTCTCGGAAGATCAGAAGAGAATCCAAATTCGTATTAATCGTTAGAACCACTAAAAGTCTGGTTGAACTAGAAACTTATTGGTACATTCCACAAAGTACCAACACCCCAAAACTCTTTTAACGTTTTAATAACAATGTCTAAATTTAACATGTAAGTAAAAAAAAAAAAAAAACCATCCATCCGAAGAAACAGCAAAAACTAGAGGAAGAGAATTGAGCCTGACTTGGTCTTCCATTTTCTCCTCTTATAACCTTTTCCTCTTCACTCTCACATGGGTTTCCCTCAGCTTCCTCCCGTTCTCTGCACTCGCCGCGTTTCTGCGCGGCAAGCCAGCAACTCTTTTTCTGTGTTCTCTTTCTCATTCTCTTCTTTCTTTCCGCTCTCTCAACCAGATCCATCTCTCGATCTCTTAGCTTTCAAAACAATAGCATTAAGATAATAACAACAACAAATACAAAAATGAGTACGTTCAAAAGTATAAAAATACAACGTATGTTGTTAGTATTTGTTACGTTGTCTCTTGTTACTTCAAGAATTCAGATTTGTTATGGACAAGATGAAGAGGAGAATGCAGAAGATGTTCCGGAGACTCCGCCGGGACAAGACAGTTGTAATGGTATATTCTTGACGTATAATTTCAATGGAAGAGAGAAGGAGTATCCGCGTCTCAAGAACGCTATGGCTCAAGCTTGGGCGTTCAAGGCGGTAGCGTCAATCTTGAATGCTGGAACTGAGGAGCTAAAAGCATGGAGGATGTTTGTAGGATTCCACCACAAGGAGATCTTGGTGTCCGCTACCGGGGCCACCATCGTCGACGGAAGTGACTTCCCGGCTGCGGTTGGGAATGGAACCACGTTTGTTGGAAACCCCATGGTGGACCTCAAGACAGCCGTGGACACCGCCGGAGATATCAATCAGATTTCTGTTCAGATTGAGATTACCGGTACTCAGTTTGGCGTTAAGCCGCCGGAGATGCCGATGCCGAAGAACATCAAGCTTCTGAATGATGGGTGGAAATGTCCTGGTCCCAAACGGAAAGGTATAATATAAAATCTAATCAGAACGGTCTTGAAATTTAAGTAGCATTATAAAACAAAATTCCTGAATTTTATTTAAATTTTTTTTATATCTTGATTAGAGAATTATTATTCTTTTGTTTATGGATTCATACAACATATTAATTAACTTCTTAATTAATATGTTGTAATAATTACATACAACATATTAAACAAATTATGATTGATGAATAATCTTTTAATTGTCAATTTTGAAAGAAACTTTTCCAAAGATTGATTACTCAATTACATTTTAATTAACTTCTTATAACAATTGTATTTTCGTAACGGATTATGATTATACAGATGACATAATACGTCTGTTTAATGTATCTGATTCTGTTCTGATTCTAACAGGAGGTTACATGCACGTATGTTGCAAGAAGGATCCCAAATTCAAGGCTCCGAAGGTGAAATCCACCAAGTTTGCGCCGCGGCGGTGGGGGGATCTCTCCATAAGTTACGACGTTCTCCAAGCTTATAGCAACAACTACATGGCCCAAGTCACGCTCGACAACACCAGCCCGATCGGAGGCTTCGACCACTGGAACCTGACATGGGAATGGCAGTACGGAGAGTTCATCAACGACATGCGTGGAGCCTTCGCTAGCAGAAAGGATTCCGCTGCCTGTCTCTATGGCTCTGCCGGAAAATACTACAAAGACTTAGATTTCTCCAATGTCATGAACTGTGAGAAGAGGCCTTATATCTCTGACATGCCTCTCGACAAAGCCAACGACACCAAGTTTGGGAAGTTGCCATCTTGTTGCAGGAATGGAAGCTTGTTGCCGAGCGTGATGGACCCCAGCAAGGCCAGGTCGATGTTTCAGATGACCGTTTACAAGTTGCCTCCTTATGATAATCGGACGGCTCTCACTCCTCCAATGAAGTGGCAGATAAAGGGCGTCCTGGGATCGAATTACAAGTGTGGAGCTCCGATCAGGGTGGACCCAACGGAGTTTCCTGATCCGAGTGGACTCCTGTTGAAGACCACCGCTATCGCGACGTGGCAAGTGGTTTGTAACATGACAAAACCTGAGAAGAAGAAGGCACGCTGCTGTGTGTCGTTCTCGGCTTACTACAATGGGTCTGTGATTCCATGTGACACTTGTGCTTGTGGATGTCCGGACACGGACAAGTGCAATCCTAACGCGAAACCTATGCTGCTTCCATCGGAGTCTCTGCTCGTGCCATTCGCAAACCGGACAGTGAAAGCTAAAGCTTGGGCTAAATTGAAAAAATTCCCAATTCCGAAAAAATTACCCTGTCCTGATAACTGTGGAGTGAGCATCAATTGGCACATCAATTCGGATTACGCCTCCGGATGGACAGCTCGGGTGACATTGTTCAATTGGGAGGAATTTCCTTTTGAGGACTGGTTCGCGGCTGTTAAGATGGACAAGGCCTATGATGGTTACGAGAACGTCTACTCGTTCAATGGAACCAAGCTTACAAATGTTGCCAAAACCATCTTCTTCCATGGATTGAAAGATTTGAATTACTTGGTGGCAGAGACAAACGGTAGCGATCCGAGAAAAGACCCTAGAGTGCCTGGCAAGCAACAATCTGTGATTTCATTCTCTAAAAAAAAGACCCCAGGTATCAATATTCAAGCAGGTGATGGTTTTCCAACAAGAGTTTATTTCAATGGAGAAGAATGTGCTCTTCCTAAATCGTTTCCGATAAAAGATTCAGCTCATAAATCACCTATCAGTTTCCTGCTTGTTCTGTTCGTAACAATCATTACTTTCATGATGATTCGTTGATCGATCATTTGGCTTCAAAACTTAATCGTGCTTCTTTTTCGTTAAGTTTTATGTTCATGTAAGTAGGGAAATTTAAATTGGTAACATCAATTTGCACAAACTTGTATCTACATTTAATAATTTAGAGATCTACCACTTCTGTTTTCCACATGACAGAATACATATATATATATATATATATATATCTATCTGGTCAGAGAGATAAGAGAAGAATGAATTGGAGAGCTTACAATGATTTCAATCAAGGGTCTGTTCATGAATTTTTCCAAAGGCAGTGAGAAGATTTGTCTGTAACAAAAAGCTGAAACAGATTCACTATACTTATTTGTATGAATTATTTTTTATGTACTAAGTAGTTTTTATTTTCTATACATATAGCTGTAGCATGGATGCGCATTTCTGGCATAGCATTTTCGACGTTTAATTAATCGATTGATGATCATCGATTAGCTAGCCAACTATTTTGTTTCTTACCGTTTAGAAACCACTCACAGATTTCGCCTTTATCTTTTGTATTTGTCTTGATATATATTCTGCTTTCAATATATATGTAGAGTTGTATTCATTTTGTACCTGCCCAAATCCGCCATGATAGTTAATAATTTTTGTCTATTTAGTTTATTTAGAGTCAACTTTATTAGATGATGGTGGGACCTAAAGCAGTTGGATATACTGAAAATCTGGATAGCAGTTGGAAATTTATTTGTATAGTCTCATCTACAATCACTTGCCATTGAAACCAAGCTATGATGAATAGTGCTGTTGCTTTTGTGTTCTTTGAGTTATTGCTAGTCATAGCAACCTTGAAAAGCAGCTTCTGCAGTGGAAGCACTTATGTGGGTTGTGTAGAGAGTGAGAGAGAAGCACTTTTAAGGTTCAAAAGAGATGTTAATGATACTACCAACAGACTTGCTTCTTGGGATATTGGTGGTGGTGGTGGTGGAGACTTTTGTAAATGGGTTGGTGTTGTCTGCAACAACTTGACTGGTCATGTCCTTGAGCTCCACCTCAGATATCCTCTTGTTGAAATCAAAACTGATGAGGCATCATGATGTGTCAGCCGCCCCTGCCATGTCATCACGCCATCCATGTCACCATCCATCTCATCACCTCCATGTAATCCCTTGCAATCCGCCCACCATGCCTGAAGACTAGAGAGTTGCTGCCACTTTGATTGCTTTGAATAAATTAGGAGTGCCATCAGATTAGGATATCATGGCACCCTTTACGTTTCTCATTATTGTTATTGTTCGTGGCTGTGATAACAGTCCCATTTCCCATTCCCTGTTGTTAGTGGCTGGAATTCAGCCCATTTCCCTTTTTTCCAGGCTGTGTAACCAAGGTCTATAAATATTAGAATGAATTGAATAAAAGACACAAGTTATACAGTAATCCTAATTTCTCCTATTTCTTTCTCTACTATCTTCTTTTCTTGTTCCCAAATTCACCAAGGTTGTATCACATCATCCATGGCTGACATAGAAGCTTATGAGAGGTCAATGTTGGTTGGTAAGATAAATCCTTCTTTGGTTGATTTAAAGCATTTGATTTACTTGGATTTAAGTGGTAATGATTTCGAAGGAGTTCAAATCCCTAACTTTTTCAGTTCTTTGAGAAATTTAAGATATTGAATCTCTCACGAGCTGGATTTGCGGGGATTATTTCTAACCAGTTAGGAAGCCTCTCTAATTTGCAATATCTTGATCTTCGCCTTAACCGTTTTGAAGGTTCGATTCCCGAAGAGATTCAAAACTTAACTTCTCTTTGACATCTTGATTTAGCTAAGAACCCTTTCAATTCTTCAGTACCTACCTGGTGGGGCAATTTTAGCAGACTTGAATACCTTTCTCTTGGTAACAATGATTTCTTGCAAGGGAAAATTTCTACATCATTTGGTAGGCTCTGTAATTTGAGATCCATCTCTTTGTCGAACCACAATTTAAGTCCAGAGATATAAGTCTTAGATATTTTCTCAGGATGTGTTTCAGATGGGCTAGAGTCATTGGATTTGAGTAAGAATCAGTTTTTGTTGAAAGTTAAACTTGCCACCAGTCAGCCACCCTCCAGCAAAACCACTTCTAGAAGCCAACATTGTTGATTCTCTCCCACCGTCCAAGCCTTATCAACCAGCCATCTCCAGCTTCCACCTCTCAACTGCCATCTCCCAACTTCAGTTTGAATTTGCTGGTTTTGCATTTATTTTGTTTGTCTTTAATCTCATCTCAGTTCCCTATATAAAGGGACTCATAGTGTGTTGTAAAAGCAGTGGAGTGGTGTAAGAAAATCTTAAGAGAGAAATAAAGTTTAAGCTTCTCCGTTTTTTTTGAGTGTCGAATCTCTCTCAGAGGTGCACCACAAGTGACCTCAACATTCCCATTCCACCAACAGTGGTATCAGAGCCCATGAGAGTCAGAAATTTGAAGAACAGAGGCCAAAACCAAATTGACCCAGAAATCAAAGTGCTCAAAATATAAATTTGAGCATACTAGTGTGTTCTACTCGTCTCAAGGAGGCATCGGTGAAAATTTCATCGAAATCGGAGTACAAAAGAGGCCGCACGTGCCACCAAAATTTTGAGCGTGATTCCACGCGCCACCACGCGCAGCCTAGTCGTCCGGAGCGTCATGCACACGCGCCGGTCATCTTCCTAGCCCGATTGCAGGGGTCCGACCCGTGATCCGACCCAAAGTCCGATCCACTAACCCGGTCCAAGTCATAAACCCGGTATCTGACCCAACCCGTGACATGACGCTGACGTCACTAACACCTTTAGACCGTCTGGAATATTCCGTCAGAAAAGGAATATTTCGTTATCTTGGTTGACTTTTGTCAAAAAGTTTGACCGCTCATTTCGGACGCTTCTGAACCCGTTTTTTGATAAACTCAGACTGGTTTCCAAGATTTTAGACCATTCTAGACGCAACCGTGCACTCAGTTTTTGCAAATTCAGACTCCAGATCAGTGTTCTAAGTAATTCAAGCTCGATAGCCAATGGAATCGCACAAATTGTCATCCCGAAACTCACCAAAGACAACTATGACAATTGGTGCATACAAATGAGAGCCCTACTAGTTTCTCAAGATGTTATAGACATTGTGGAAGATGGATACACATAACCCGCATCCAAATAAGCTGAAGGAACCATGACAGAAGCTCAGACAACAACTCTCAGAGCCGATCGAAAGAAGGATTGTAAAGCAAAGTCCATAATCTATCAAGGACTAGACGAACCCACGTTCGAACTTATAGCTTCCTCCAAGTCATTGAAAGAAGTCTGGGACACCCTTCACAAGACCTACAAAGGTGCTGACAAAGTGAAAAGGATCCGTCTTCAAACTCTACGAGGTGAGTTCGAATCTTTACGAATGAAATCTAATGAATCAATTGCAGAGTTCTATACATGAGTCATGGTTGTTGCAAATTAGCTAAGAAGAAATGGAGAAACTCTTGAAGACATGAGAATTTCGGAGAAAATTTTACGATCATTGGATCTAAAGTTTGACTTTATAGTTGTGGCCCTTGAAGAAACAAAAGATCTGGAAACGATGTCTGTAGAAGAACTGGTGGGTTCATTGCAAGCCCATGAGCAGAAAGTCACAAGAAAAAGTGACGACAGAGTATTGGAGCAAGCTCTCCAGTCAAAGTTATCCCTCCATGAAAAAAGATATGAGCAAGAGGGGACCTCACAACAAGGAAGAGAACGAGGTAGAGGATCTCGTGGAAAAGGTTCTGGAAATGCTGAAACCAAAGGTAAAGGCAGAGGAGGAAGAGACGCAAATAGAGGAGGACGTGGACAACAAAACTATGTCTCATGAGGACGAGGACGAGGAAGAAGAGGCGGTTACAACTACCGTTCGAACGTTGACAAAAGAAATGTTCAATGCTATAATTGCCACAAATATGGGCATTATAGCAATGAGTGCAGAGGTATCCCAAATGAAGTAAATGAAAGTTCTAACTTTGCAGAGAAAGAGCAGGTTGAAGGAGAATCGTTGATGCTAATGGCACACAACTCAACCTATCAAAATCAAGATGTGTGGTTTCTTGATTCTGGAGCCAGCAACCATATGACTGGCAGAAAAGACTTGTTCACTGAACTTGATGAGAAAGTTCATGGAGAAATCTCATTTGGTGACCTCTCTAAAATCTCTGTCCAAGTAAGAGGAGATGTCATGATAAAGTAGAAGAATGGAGATCATGTTTTTATCTCCAATGTTTATTATGTTCCAGACATGAAGACAAACATCCTAAGTCTCGGACAACTCTTGGAGAAAGGCTATCACATTAGTCTTCAAAATATGCAACTCACCATCACAGATGCTCGAGGAAAGCTGGTTACTCGAGTCTAGATGACAAAGAATAGGATGTTTCCTCTCGCAATTCATCATGATACGCCAAAGTGTCTAACAACCATCATCAACAACAAAGACTGGTTGTGGCATCTTAGGTATGGACATCTCAATTTTGAAAGTTTAAAGCAACTGGGAAGTAAGAAGATGGTGAAAGGATTGCCAAACATCCATCACCCAAATGAGATGTGTGAAAGCTGTGTTCTTAGCAAACAACAAAGAAATAGCTTCAGAAAGGAGGCAAATTGGAGAGCAACCATGCCATTTGAGCTGGTTCACACAGATGTGTGTGGTCCATTGACGCCAATATCAAATGGACAGAATCAATACTTCCTTACATTTATTGACGACTACAGCAGGAAGACTTGGGTCTATTTCCTAAAAAGGAAGTCTGAAGTGTTTGGCTACTTCAAAGAATTCAAAACTCTTGTGGAGAGGCAAAGTGGCTATCATATCAAAGCATTAAGATCAGATCAAGGTGGAGAATACATTGCAGGTGCTTTTCAGGAGTTCCTAAAGCAACAAGGAATCAGACATCAGTTTACACCAGCTTATACTCCTCAGTTAAATGGTGTAGTTGAAAGGAAGAATCGAACAATCCTTAACATGGCCAGAAGCATGTTAAAGGATAAAAACATGCCTAAAAGTTTTTGGGCTGAAGCAGTCTTGTGTGCAGTATATCTACAAAACAGATGTCCTACGAAGAGTCTTGATACAAAGACACCGCACGAAGCATGGAGCACTCACAAACCAAGTGTCAGTCACCTTAGAGTTTTTAGCTCTATTGCTTACATCAAAGTCCCAGAAGCGAGAAGAACCAAGCTTGAAGATAAAGGAGAGAAGTGTATCCTTGTTGGATACGGTGACAGAACTATGGGTTACCGGCTATATAACCCCACCACCAAGAAAGTAATCTTCAGCAGAGATGTCATTTTTGAAGAAAATGAATCCTGGAATTGGGATCAAACTAAAGCTTCCAGAAGCGCAGAGTTGATACCTGAAGAAGAGACAAGAGAAGTGGCTACAGAGACACAAACACCCAGAGATCAGCAAACACCTCAACGTGGTTCCCCTTCACCACAAAGGTATGATACTCCATTACCAATTGATCGTGATTTCTCAGATATGAGGCCTAGAGGAACACTCAGTCTAAAAGATCTGTATGAATATACAGAACAGGTGGAAGAAGATCTTACTCTGTATTGTCTGCTGATGACAAGTGATCTAGTTAGCTTTGAAGAGGCTAACCAAGAAAGTGCAATGGATGATGAGATTCGATCCATTGAAAAGAACAAGACGAGGGAGTTGACTAATCTCCTAAAAGGCAGGAAAACTATCGGAGTGAAATGGGTCTACAAAACCAAAAGGAATGCGAAAGGAGAAGTCCAGAGATACAAGGCAAGACTTGTAGCAAAAGGTTATAAACAAAAGGAAGGAGTTGACTATGGAGAAGTCTTTGCGCCAGTTGCCAGACTAGAGACCATCAGATTGCTAATATCATTAGCAACCCAGAAAAGTTGGAAAATTTACCAACTTGACGTAAAGTCAGCATTCCTGAATGACTTTCTTGAAGAAGAAATCTATGTGGAACAACCACCTGGATATGTGAAGAAAAGAAAAGAAGATAAAGTGTGCAGACTGAAGAAAGCCTTATATGGTTTGAAACAAGCGCCTCGTGCATGGAATATGAGGATTGATGATTACTTCCAAAAGAACAGATTTGAGAAATGCCCGTATGAGCATGCACTATATATGAAGAAGGAGATTGATGGAAGCTTGTTATATGCATGCCTATACGTTGATGACTTGATCTTCACCGGCAACAATCCAGCCATGTTTGAAGATTTCAAGAGGAGGATGGTGAAAGAATTTGAGATGACAAACATTGGTCTAATGGCTCATTTTCTCGATATTGAAGTTGTGCAAAGCGAAAAAGGTATCTTCATCTCTCAGAGTATCTTTGCAAAAGAAATTCTGAAAAGATTTGGTATGAAAAAATGCAATTCTGTCACAACTCCAGTAGAAACAGGATTAGAGTTAAGAAAGAATGAAAGGGGAGATGTTAGTCCAACCTATTTCAAGAGATTGGTTGGAAGCCTGAGATACTTGACGTGTACCAGGCCAAATATACTCTATGGAGTTGGACTAGTCAGCAGATACATGGAGACTCCTGACTAGTCTCACCTGAATGCAGCAAAGAGGATACTCAGGTACATAAAAGGTACTATTAATGATGGTATTTTATATACCAAATGTGAAGATTGCGGGTTGATTGGCTATTCAAATAGTGATTGGGGAAGAGATCTGGATGAACTTAAAAGCACCACAGGTTTTACGTTTTTTATGGGAGATACAGCGTTCACATGGTCATCCAAAAAGCAAGCCATTGTGACATTGTCATCATGTGAAGCTGAGTATGTTGCTGCTTGCTCAGCTGTTTGTCATGGTATCTAGATCAGGAATGTGTTGCAGTATCTGGGATTTCCACAAGTTAATCCTACAAAGGTCTACATCGACAATCGGTCAGCGATTGCACTAGCAAAGAATCCAGTATTCCATGAAAGAAGCAAACATATTGATACGCGATATCATTTCATCAGAGAGCATGTGAAGAATAAAGAGATGGAACTAGTCTCTTGCAGGACATATGATCAAGCTGCTGATATTTTCACTAAGCCGCTCAAACATGATGTGTTTGAAAGACTAAAGACAATGCTTGGTATGACGAAACATGGAGAGTCAAGTTTAAGGGGGGATGTTGAAAGTTAAACTTGCCACCAGTCAGCCACCCTCCAGCAAAACCACTTCTAGAAGCCAACATTGTTAACTCTCTCCCACCGTCCAAGCCTCATCAACCAGCCATCTCCAGCTTCCACCTCCCAACTGCCATCTCCCAACTTCAGTTTGAATTTGCTGGTTTTGCATTTATTTTGTTTGTCTTTAATCTCATCACAGTTCCCTATATAAAAGGACTCATAGTGTGTTGTAAAAGCAGTGGAGTGGTGTAAGAAAATCTTAAGAGAGAAATAAAGTTTAAGCTTCTCCGTTTTTTTTTAGTGTCGAATCTCTCTTAGAGGTGCACCACAAGTGACCTCAACATTCCCATTCCACCAACAGTTTTCTAGTAAATTGAGACGATTCAAAAATCTCGGGTCTCTCATTTTAAGTGATAACTCCATTTCTGGTCTTATTCCATGGTCTTTAAGAGAACTATTGTCCTTGACACATTTAGATCTTTCAAGGAACAAACTGGAAGGTCCTATTCCACCATCTTTAGGGGACCTTTCATTTTTGAAATATCTAGATCTTTCCGATAACAAATTGAATGGTTCTTTTCCATCTTTAGGAAAACTTTCTTCCTTGACATATCTAGATCTTTCTAATAACGACTGACTGGTCCTATTCCATCGTCTTTAGGAGAACTTTTGTCCTTAACAAATTTACATCTTTCCAATAACAATCTTAGTGGTCCAATTCCATCGTGTTTTGGAGAACTTTCAACCTTGGAATATGTAGATGTTTCTCTTAACAAATTGAACAAAACTCTTTCTGAAATTCACTTTGTCAATCTCACAAGACTCTGGTTTTTCGATGCATCTGGAAAAGTTAATCCTGATTGGATTCCTCCTTTTCAACTAACTGCATTATATATGGGATCTTGTCATTTAGGACCTCAATTTCCATCATGGATTTATTCTCAAAAAGATTTATCTTATTTGGATATATCCAACTCAGGAATTGTAGGTACCATTCCTAGTAGGTTTTGGAGATCTTCTTCACAATTTTTACTCTTAAACTTCTCTCACAACCAACTCCATGGGGAGATTCCAAATTTAAATGAGACTCCATTTAGGGCATCACTTGACTTTAGTTCAAATAATTTTTCGGGTCCATTGCCTCGTATATCTTCCAATGTAACTAGACTAGATTTTTCCAATAATGCATTCTCAAGACCCATTTTTGAATTTTTGTGTGATGAGAGGAATACATCTAAGGGTATGAAAATTCTCAACCTTAGAAACAATTTCTTATTCGGAGAATTACCTGATTGTTGGATGAGTTGGGAATTATGGGCGGCTCTATATCTTGATAACAATAAATTACTGGTAACATTCCAATTTCCATGGGAACTTTAAGCGGCCTTGAATCGTTGCACCTTCGCGAAAACAGTCTCACCGATACAATACCTGCGTCACTTGGAAATTGTATGCAGTTAAAAGCTCTAGCCCTCTGTGAAAACAAGTTTGCAGGAAACGTTCCAACATGGATCGGAGAAAGATTTTCAAGGATGATGATTCTCAACCTTCGTTTGAATAAATTTCATGGTTCTCTTCCGTTGGAACTTTGCCATCTCGATTCTTTACAGATTTTGGACCTTGCTTCGAACAATCTCTCAGGGACCATACCGAGATGTTTCGGTAGTTTCAGTGCCATGGTGACAGTGGACTATTCAATTGGCAACAATATATACCATTTTGTTGATTTTACAGGAGGGGTTATTGAGGATGCCTTACTCATAACGAAAGGGACACAATTTGAATTCAAGAACACTCTTAATTTGGTGAGAATGTAGACCTCTCTGACAATAACTTATCAGGAGAAATTCCTATAGAAGTGACGAATCTCAAAGCATTGCAATCCTTGAATTTATCGCACAATGTTTTAGTCGGGGGAATTCCTAAGAGCATCGGTGCTATGAGATCATTAGAATCCATTGATTTCTCAGCCAATCAACTTTCAGGTGAAATCCCGCAGAGTTTTTCAGAGCGGACCTTTTTGAGTTACTTGAACTTATCTGATAACAACTTGACCGGGAAAATTCCTTCAAGCACTCAACTACAAAGCTTGGATGCATCCTCTTATGCTGGCAATGATCTCTGTGGACTTCCACTGCCCAAGAATTGCTCTGTTTCGGCTGTTCCAGAACATGACCATGAAACCGGAGGAGGCAAAACTGGCGATGAACATGAAGTGAACTGGTTCTATGTAAGCATTGTTCTTGGATTTGTGGTGGGTTTCTGGAGTTTGATTGGTCCTTAAATTGTCAACGAAAGATGGAGGTATAGATATAATCTTTTCTTGGATCACCTTGTCAACAAACTGCGTGCTGTATTTTAAAATAGGGTTGATGTATATTATTATATTTAGAGTTGTGTTGTTTTATGTAATCCATTGAATAATTTTGGGCTTGTAAGAAGTTGGCAGAATTAAACCAATATTATTAGTATAATTTTTGTCGGCCATCTATCAAAGTCAGATTAAATTTAGAATTCAATTAATACTGTTGACCCAAGTAGCCATCCGACGAGCACAATCATTCACTTCTATCTCAACATATGCGATCCAATTGTCCTCAAATGTGATTATATTTAGAGCATCTCCAATGGTAATATTGCTTGCATTTGAAACAATGGTGATATGTTAATATTGTCAAGCCAATTATTTTATATGTGGTATGTAACTAAACTTGATAGACATCCAAATAAAAAAGTGGTCTTTAATGCTTCACTTGTAAAATGTATGATTTCAATGATATGTTAATTTATTATTGGTCTCCTTAAATATACTTTAGAATTGTTGAATAAAATAAGGTTAAAGACAATAGTGGTTGCTGACTGGGCCAACAAGACTGCCGTCCAACAGACCGACTGAAATCAGAGAGTCATGTTAATAGCTTCTAAAAAAAAAGTTGTCACCTCAGCTTGAAGTTGTACCAGAGATGTTGAATTGGAGATGGATTTTTTTAATAAAATGAATGTCTATCCTACGTAGAATCTAATTTTTTCACAACCCGTATTAGGATTGGAGATGCTCTTATCATGGGTGGGGGGTTGATATTCCGAGCATTGATTTTAGAAACTCTTGCTCAATCTGCTCTCAATACATTGATTTATCAATCCACTAATGATGATAACAATGCTAGTAATCCTCATTCTGAGAACAATCATTCTGATATCGTTCCAAAAAATCCGATTATGTTATAATAAAATATCAAAACCTCAAGAAATTTAAAAAAAAGAATGAATATCTGCAGCTTTTTCTTTGAATATCAATTATGTAGAGATAATTAATAACGACCTTCTTATGTACCAATAACTTAACAGATATACATACATACATAATTTCTTTAATTTAATGTACGAAAGACTGGAATCCAAATGAAACACACAAGGTGTGTTTTGTTTGGGTCTGGATAGTAATTTTTTTTTAAAAAAATTAATATATACATATATATAAATTTAAGTAATTTAGTGTATAGGTATTTTAATAATAAAAAACTGTTTAAATAATGTTAAAAATTCTAAACGCCAGCAGTCACAGGGAATCCAACCCAAATAAGGAATCCTATTTATTTAACAAGATATGTATTTCCTTTTCTTTTTTTTTTTCATTATTATAAAGCAAATTTTAGATTTACTTTACATCATCTTATTCAAAATTTTACAAATTTAAATGTGTTACGTTTTTCAAGTAGATTTTTGGTAAGTGGCATCTTTTGCCAACTTAATAGGATCTATTAATGCCAATAGATCCCACAATTCAGTAAAATAAGAGTAATTAAACTTCTGAATAATGCATCTATCACCCTGTTTTGCTTCAGGAAGATCCATGTTAATCTGATATCTCCTAGTAAAATTAGGGACTCAAATCGTCTATCCAAAATTAGTGTTCCAATTTGTGTCTAACCAACCAAATTGAGACATGTGTCTACATTTATATAAGAAGTTGAAAAAATAAATAATTAAAAATAGACGTATATCCCAATTTGGTTGGTTAGACACAAATTGAGACACAAATTTTGGATAGACGATTTGAGTACTAAAATTAGATTGATTGTAAATGACAAGATAATCACATGCATCCATAGATTTATGAATTTATGTAAACGACAAGATAATCATAAGTGCCTGCTTCTGAGAGTCAAAGGAAGGCTTCACAATGATAATTATTATCTTGTTGTAAAAGAAAAGAAGAATAGATGAAGAATACGATGAACAATTAATCAATAAGTGAGAGAGAGATGAGAGATATATGCGAGGGAGAGAGACGAGAGCTTTTGCTCTTTTGTATTGATATCAGCCGATCAAATCTCTTACAAAGAAATGGATCACATATAAATAGGCATAACTTACACACACCCACTTGGCCATTACCATCATCAATGACATCACTTACTTAAGCATGAAGTAAAACTAAATTGAGAGAGAGATGGTGGGAAATGATGTGTAAGCAAGTGGTGGGGATCCACATCATTTATAACACTCCCCATTGGATGTCCATTGCTTGTATTTTAATAACTAGGAAAAATCTAGTAGGACAAAAACCTTCATGAAATATATACAATGGTCTTTTGAATCTTGTGGGGTTGAATGTACTTAAAACTATCTCATTAAAAACCTTGTCAGAAAAATTCAGTGGGATAAAACTTGTTCGAATGGAAAAATAGTATAGTGCACATATGTCCGTTTCAGAACTTTGCTCCCCCTGATTTGCCTAGTTAAAAACCTTGTCAGAAAAGTCCAGTTGGACAAAACCTTATCGAAGGGAAAAAGAGTACAATACAAATATGTTCATAGTTAATGATTTCTTCAAAACATTTCTCACATTTATACTTTTTTAGGGAAAACCCAGTGGTATAAAAACCATAGCAATGATATCCATTGATCTGTCTGATCAAAGTAATAGTTATGATGATTTTCTAGATCAATGTAACATATATACGATGATTAGCAAGATCAAAGTAATATTTACAATGATCTTCTTGATCAAGACAACATATATATGATGATCAACTAGATTAATGTAACATTTAGGATGATCTTTATGGATCAAAAGATTTTTGGGCGTGTTTAGAGAATTGTCTTATTAAAACCTTTATCAGAAAAACCTAATGATACAAAAACCTGATTGGAAGGAAAAAGAGTACAATGCACGCACATATGCCCTAATATAATTAGTATACTTCATTTGATATGCTCCCCATAATGGGACGTCCACCCACCCCCCCAAATAAATCCATAAATGATTGGAGGGAGTATAAACAAAGACTTGTTTTATAGAGTAATATCCATATATAATCTTTTCATAATCTTTTCAATATATTCTGATTGATGGACAAACATTCCATATGATTAATGCTCGACTTTCAGGTCGAGACAATATTTCCTTTCCCATGTCTTTCATTTTTAAACTCATTTACCAAAAAATCAAGAGTTTTCAAGCCAGTAGCTTCAATTAAATTCATATCATCAACATATGTTGTGAATATAGTAAATCCGGATTCTTATTTCTTTATGAAGACACATGGGTATATAATATAATTATTATATCCTTATCTTATTGGATATCAACTAAGACAGTTATACCAAATTCGTTCATATTGTTTTTAATCCATATAAGGATTTTTGTATGTTCATCAAATACAGATTACAAGATATCGATTTACATGCTTCTAGCATTTTAAATCCTTCTAGGATTATAAATATATGTATTGAGTGAATCATATTGATAAATGATCACTACGTCTAGAGGACATATTTCAAGCCTTGTAAAGGCAGCCAAATTTATCAAAAATTCGAAACGTAATTGTATTCATCACTATTGAATACCAAGTTTCTGTACGAAAATTTGTACTGAAGACCCATTAGTATCCAACTAGTTTGACATCTCTAGGTGTCTGGAGTACTACTGGTCTAAATACTTTATGTTTGGTATATGAAATCAATTCTTCTTGAATTGCTTCTTTTCACTTAGGCCAATCATGCCTTTTGTATACAATCATTGATATTATGAATATCATAATTATCATTTATAATTTCAGTAGCACTACTGTGTATAAAAATATATCATCAATGATTGTTTCTTTATGATTACATATTTCTCTTATATGATTTATAGAAATTTTCTCAATTTCAATATACTTGAATCTCTGTTGAGATTTCTTCCATTTCAATGGATTTAGTCACTCTATAGACTTTATATAAATTTTCTTAATTTCAATATAGTTGTATTTTTGTTGAGATTTCTTTCCATTTCAATGGATTTAGTCATTTCATAGACTCGTATAGAAATTTTCTCAATTTCAATATACTTGTATCTCTTTAGATATATCAGACTCTTATAGAGTTGATTTAGAGAAAGTGGATTTATTTATAACTCGAGTTTTGATTACTTTTGGATCCTGATAATAATACCTTTCAAAAAGGTTCATAAGCTTATGGTACGTATCAGATGATTTATTTGTTGTCATTTACTCTGATCATTCTTTAAGAACAATCACCCTGTCGAGGTTTATGAGATGACAACTTATAAAATCTTGTTACCTTTAATATATCAGGTAATAGATGAATAATTATCTGATGATCAATTATCATTCGTATTTGAGTGATATGAAGATTGAAATGAGACACATTTATATATATATAGAGAGAACCAAACTGGTATTTTTATTTATATAAGAGTAATTTTTCATTTACTCTTTTCTTCAAGAGAAACTTTCCATTTGGAAATTAATCAATATAATAATATACAGATTGTGTGTAGAAATATAAACTATCAGAAATTTAAATGATATAATTGGAAGATTAATCAAAATCAATATTAATCTTATAATGATATAGAATTCTTATCTTAGATCATACTAGAGATGAAATAAGGAGTTATACTACACAATCAAATATCTTTAAAAAGTGAGCAACTCAATGACCAATTACAAGTTGTAATGGTAAATACCGATGATAGGTAGTGAGTCATAGATGAATGCATCAACATGTAATATATAATGTCCCATATAGAAATCAGTAATTATATTTAAATAATAAAGTTCTCGTAATTACCTGAAGATGTTTGATAAGCGATTCCACTAATCCATTTTGATTATGAGTACATGTGAAAAACTAAATGTTAAACGTCGATCTCAACTGGAGACGTTTGATAATACACAAACAAGTGACTATCATGTAGATGCATCAATCAATACCATAAAATAATGGAAGGATTCATTTGGTGGAAGGATTCATTTGGTTGAAGTCGATTCATAACCAACTTTAGAATAAGATGGTTTATTTGGTGGATGAATATATCCACATACAACCGATTTTTGATCAGTGATATAATCCAGATGATAAATCACACAACTTTTCTATAATGAGTTTCTAGCCTTAATCATGCACAGATATTTAACACTCTTTATTATTAATAGTTTTAATATGACATTAATAAAGTTATATGCGTTTGATCTAACCAGATTTCTTTATGTTCTGCTTGAATGATATAAAGTATTATTGATACACGATTTAATACCATCTGGTAATATGATTGTTGCTCTTCTAGAGCCCTTAATCAGATCCATCAGATCAACTAGATTTGATCTGATATTAACTTTAAATGCCCTTGAACTAAACATATTTCTTTATATTCTGCGTGAATAATATCAAGTATCATTGATACATGATTTAGTATTATTTGATAACAATATCGTGGCTCTTCCAGAGTTTTCTATCAGATCTGTTGGACCTGATACATTATTAACATTTACTTTCAGCAAAGTCAAATTCATAAAATATTTATGACTCCGCGGAATTGTTTAAGCCGTTGCACTAGCGACAAGATATATATTTTCCCTTTTGGGAATTTTATAGACATTATTTGTAATGTCATTTTATATCTCATTTGAAATAATAATAATTGCGCAAAGTTGTATTAGTCGTTGCACTATCATCATTGCATGGATATATTTAATTATCCCATCTATATAGCAATCATGGCCTAGATCCATGCTTACAACAAATATGTATACATAACACCATTAATACAAATATGGAATATCAATAAGTGAAACAAGAGAAAGAATAGTACAAACTCAGATGCTCTGTTCAAGGTGTATATCTCTTTGCAGAAAATTCTGATCAACAATCTAATCGATCCTATTGTAGAAACACAAGTGAAGAATGTTCTGACAATATTTCAACCCAATCGGACCACAGATCCAAGAGATATCAATCTTTGATGAAATCTATGCAATACTGGAATTTCTCCACTGTTCTCTGCCCAACCTTGTTCAGAACTACAGAAATTGCCACAGGGAATTCTGATTGATAATCCCACTATACAGATTCAAGAACTACAAGAGTAGAACCATGGTGACTAAATTTCAGCTCAATCTGATCTTATACGAGGGAGATATCAAAGTTTGATCAAGATTGTGTAGTGATATTCTTCACACAATTTCTGCACACTCCTCATTTTCCTTCTCTTTTCTAGTAAAATATTTCCAATTTCATTATACATGATATTAGGATCTTAAATCATTTTTATGATACTCACATCATATTGAATGTGTAGATCCTTCTTTAAATATTTCTCTTCATGAGTATCAAACATGAATGAAATGGATAAAATATATTTTCAGTTTCATTATACGTTAAGATCTTAAATCATTTTGTGATACTCAAAACATCCTGTTAGATGTGTAGATCATTCTTTGAATATTGCTCTTCATGAGCATCAAACAAGAATGTAATGGATAAAATATTATTTCTAGTTTCATTATACGTTAGAATCTTATATCCTTTTGTGATACTCACAACATCCTGTTGGATGTGTAGATCTTTTTTTGAATATTGCTCTTCATGAGCATCAAACATGAATGAAATAGATAAAATATTATTTTCATTATACATTAGGATCTTAAATCATTTTTATGATACTCACATCTTATTGGATGTGTAGATCATTCTTTGAATATTGCTCTTCATGAGCATCAAGCATAAATGAAATGGATAAAATATTATTTCCAGTTTCATTATACGTTAGGATCTTAAATCATTTTTATTATACGCACAATGTCCTGTTGGGAATATAGATCCCTTTTCTCAAATGAATGATACGTAAACATATCACTTCACATATATTAGATAAAATAAAATCATGGATCATATTAATTTTTCGAACTCCCGGTTCGACCACGAACTATAAGTTCATATATAAAATTAAGAAAACTTCAGATTCTGAATGGATTTGAAACCCCAGGTTCTAAATAATAAATTATGGAATTCCTGTATATAACACTGGATCCAGAACTCCAGGTCTTCATCGGTTTTCAAAACGGTGCCGACTTAAATATCATAATTCTAGAAACTTTAAATTCTGGTTAGTCGGTCTAGCTAATCTCATATATTGCATAAAAATAAATACTGAATATTAAAACAATTTATCTGAAGACACGACATAAGCCAGTCCCGAAACACAGCATAAGCCAGTCTCATATATTGTATAAAAATAAATATTCAACATATATTGTATAAAAATAAATACTGAATATTTAAACAATTCTAGGAGGCTGAACTCACCTGTTATGTGCATAAAACTGAATGCAAATATTTAAACAATATAAATAAATCCAGAACTATATATAGAGGATCTGTTGATGGCATAAGTCATATTGTATACGGAACTATAAATAGATCAAGAATATTAAGATGTAAGTAAATCACCTATAAAGAGATCATTTTTACTTACATACGCGAATATCGAGATGTAAGTAAATCACCCACCTGGAGATACTTTTTACTTAACATATAATCGTACTGATAACGTGTTGTAAAAGAAAAGAAGAAGAGATGAAGAATATGATGAACAATTAATCAATAAGTGAGAGAGAGACGAGAGCTTTTGCTCTTTTGTGTTGATATCAGCTGATCAAATCTTTAACAAAGAAATGGATCACATATATATAGGCATTGCTTACATCACACCCACTTGGCCATTACCATCATCAATGACATCACTTACTTAAGCATGAAGTCAGGGGCGGAACTAGAAGTTCGAAGTTAGGGGGCCAAAGTGTATCTAACGAAATTTTACGGTATACACGATGATAACACAAACAATTAAATTAGCAATTTTTCCTACGTATTTCGTTTAAAGAAAGAATTAATAGTTTTAAGTTGCTTAATCATAATGTTGACTATGATTTTCAAGAGTCAGGATTATTGCGAAGCACAAACCTAAAAACCATTTGACATGCCTATATAAAATTTCAATTCAATTAGAGGAAATGACAACGTAAAATACAATTAACACCTCATAAAAGACTATCAAAACCATAACAAAATACAATAATCTGCCAAATTTAAACACATTTTAAATACCAAAATCATACATTGTCATTTTTTTTTTTTTTTTTTTTGAATTACAAAGAACCAACTCATTTTTTAACCCAAGCAATTCACCAGATAAGATTAAGCATCTTTTCGAAGGAATACACGAGTTCACCACAAAAAGACCATTCCTCTAGTTAGCAAATCACCACCTAAAAATTTTATAACACCACTGTCAAAAGAACTCAATTTCGTTTCCTGGAGGAACAAAACAATGGGTTTGAATTTGGGCACTAATTTCCTCACCATCTTGCATTTCTCCTTCCTCCCCAAACCTCTTACATTCCAAGAAATGGCTAACTTAAAAAAGACACTGTCATTGAAAGAATATCGAGTTTAATAAGACCAATAAATCATTTAGAACAATCAAAAGAAAATGAATTTTCACTGATATGCACACTTTATTTGTCAATAACATAATCAACATATAAAATTGCAAGGCTTTAATAAAAAATGAAATTTCAATAACAAAATCAAGTAACATAATCAAAAAGTTTAATTGGAAGTATACCAAAAAGCAAAGAATTCATTTTTTACATATTCACAATCACAAAACATCAAAATTTCACTAAGTCACGGAAGAAATATGAACTCTCTCATTCTCAGTTTTTTCAAATTTCAACATTTTTCCCATCAAAATAAATTAAACAATACCTTATTGATGTTTCAATATATATATAATATATATATATATATATATATATAATTGAAATGGAAAAGATAAATAAAATCTAACATTTGAATTGTTTAGTATGAAGTAGTAAAAGCAGTGAGCAGAAACATTGCTGATTGGACTGAAGTGGGTTTGGACTTGGGATTGTTTTGTTAAATTCAAAACATGGCAGTTAGACTTGCATTCATTCTTTGAATAAGTACAATTGTATAAATTAATAAATTTTTTTTTTATTTTTTAAATAACATTACCAAAGACTTTTATATATAAATAATTTTTTTTTTTAAAACAGTGCAGGGGCCATGGCCCCTGCTGGCCTCTCCACACTTCCGCCCCTGCATGAAGTAAAGCTAAATTGAGAGAGAGGCGGTGGGAAATGTTGTGTAAGCAAGTGGTGGGGATCCACATCATTTATAACATATCTACTTTTTTTTATAGGATTTATGAATTTCACCAAAATCCATCATTTAAAACAAATCAATCAAACTCTAACAAATTCGAGATTGAATACACCCCCTAAGTTGCTATCTTACTATTGTCAACAGCAATAAAGACTTTGAAGACTTTGAATTACAAGTTCCACAACCAAGTAATTTCTAGGAACTTAAGTGTCACGACTTACTGCTCTTGACTTGACTTTACAGATGTTGGACTTTGCTAACAAAACATAAGCGATAGCCTTTAATGCGAGTCTGAATGAGTCCATTATTATCTACTTTTGCTGAAATGATAATTATTTTCTATTTTTTTCTATTTTCTTACATAACAATTATCACTACACACAGTAGTTTCACCAGGCAATTTCTTTGAACTGGGATTTTTTAGTCCTTGTAAATCAAGTGGTCGATACCTGGGAATTTGGTACAAGAATGATGGTGATCAGAAGTCAGTTGCATGGGTAGCCAACAAAAATACTCCAATTACTGATTCCTCAAGATTTCTAAGGAATGCTGGTTTTATAAAGAATGAGTAATTGCCCTTCTCCGACCCTCACTGCCCAACCTGAGAGTGGACAACTAATGCATATATCAAACTAAAACTATTATAAATAATAAAAATCCAAAATAATAATAGATAATTTAATATAAAATAAGAAAATGAATTGTTTTGTTTTAGAAGAAATGAAACTTTGTGAAAGGAATCAGAAAAGATGGTTAAATAAATAAGATGTAAAAAATTACAAGATAAAATAAAATTAAAAAATATGCATTTGCTTGAGATGGAAGTTCTTAACTAAAACTATTATAAATAATAAAAATCCAAAATAATAATAGATAATTTAATATAAAATAAGAAAATGAATTGTTTTGTTTTAGAAGAAATGAAACTTTGTGAAAGGAATCAGAAAAGATGGTTAAATAAATAAGATGTAAAAAATTACAAGATAAAATAAAATTAAAAAATATGCATTTGCTTGAGATGGAAGTTGAACTAAGAACTTAAAATGTAGTGAGAAGATCCACAACCAGCTGTGCTAAAGGAGATATATTGTAACTAATGTTAATGAATATGTATATATAAAAGTAGGAAATTTTATCGTACGCTACGATAAAATCGTATGTACATATCAAATACGAACCACTCGTTTCTACATAATTTCGACTTCGTATATACGCACTCGTCAAATCACTCGGCAGGAATTAGCGATTCACATTCAATATCCGATAAAGTTTATATTACGACGCACTGAGGTGAATCTAGACCGTATGTGCAAGATATAAAATCAATTTTTTTTTTAATATACCTTATTCTCTCCTAACTAAGTAATCTTGTTTTTGACCATAGGTAAAGGATGCTTACATGAAACTCATGATCCAAAGTAAATCCGTGGAAGTGAAGGACATAGGACGTGTGTGTGAAATTTATTTGTTTTCTTCATGGGTTTTTTTTTATTCAGTATTGAAATTCTGTGTTTGCAATTGTCATCAGCAAAAATGACCACAGCCAAGTAATTTCAAAGAACTTCAGTGTCACTTGTCTCCATAGTCATAGACAACTACTATTTGAAGACTTTTAGCATCAGATTTATCACGATCCGTAGAACTTCCCAAAAATGCTGGTAATCGAAATTCCTTGTCAACAAGAGTGTTTGCAATTCAAAGATCTTATTAATGTTTTCTTTTTATTTTTGTCAAAATGTATTTACCTGTGACTCTCAACTTGTGCCACTTGGCACTAAGTGTTTGGTATTTTATAACATCATTGAGCTGCTAGCAAGCATAATGGGAAAGAAGACATATATTGAAGAGATGAGTTAGTCCTAATGGTGAGGACCCTCAGTTGCCAGACCGACATGCTTGGCACGTGGACTAAGCCTAAATATATATATATATATACACATATAGATGGCAGAAAATATATAAACAGATGTACATGGGGTCCATGGGAACCCTCAATTGCGAGATCAACATGCTTGGCACATGGACCAAGCCCAAATATATGTATAGATTGCAGAAAATACATAAACATATGTACGTGGGGGGATTTGAACCAAGACTCCTAGGACAACTAAAGCTTTAATATCATGTCAGTAACCATTAAACCTTTACGCTGATAGGAAACGACTCAACAATATAACCAGACACAAGGTGGAACCAACAGAAAATTTGAAGGAAAAGGAATTGTTTAGGAGCATTAACTGATGGTAATATGAGGAAAAAAATTTCTATAGTAAAAATCCAAACGGCACCAAATTAGAAATCCAAAGTTGGAAGTATAAAAAAAAATGTATAAATAGGATATGTATCATCAAATACTACATTTTGCTTAAACAAGAAGAGATTGGAAAGTATAAGATGATTTCAAATGAGGCAACTCATTAATTATTTGTGGAAATAATGAAAATGAAATCACAAGGCTGTATTGAAGACTGATGTAACAGGTAGAAGAAGACATCAATGAAATGCAATACAGTTATGTTATGAGAAAATGGAGGTTACTTGAAAGCATTGCCCCTTGCCCGAAAACGGAGGTTACTTAAAAGGTTGATAGGTCAATTCAATTGTGAAGTAATATTGCTCTTGAATTGACTTTTCATTTCTCGCTAGGTGGACTTTGCCAGCAAAATATAAGGGGTAGATAGATTGGAAGTGCCTGCTTCTGAGAGTCCGTGGCAGGCTTCGTGATGCTAATTATATCCTTTCTATTTTCTTATATAACAATCACCACTACACTGTCACCGGACACCATTACACTTGGCCAATCCATTAAAGATGGTGAGACAGTAGTTTCAGCAGGCAATGTCTTTGAATTGGGATTTTTCAATCCTGGTAAATCAAGGGGTCGATACCTCGGAATTTGGTACAAGAAAGATGATGAGAATTCAGTTGCATAAGGTAGCCAATAGAAATACTCCAATTTCTTATTCCTCAGGATTTCTAATTATTAATGCCCAAGGAAGTCTTGTTCTGAGGATGAACAATACAAATTACACTGTTTGGTCATCCAATGCCTCAACAACTCTTCAGAATCCAATTGCAGTGCTCTTAGAATCCGGAAATTTTGTTGTGAAAGATGAAAATGATAACAACCCAAATAACTTTTTGTGGCAGAGCTTTGATTATCCTTGTGATACCTTATTACCGGGCATGAAGCTTGGAAAAAAACTCGGTTACCGGTATGGAGTGGTTTTTATCATCCTGGAAGAGCATAGATGACCCTGCTCTAGGTGACTTCACATTCCAAGTAGATCCTCATGGGTTTCCACAACTATTTCTTAGAAAAGGACCTAAAATAATGTATAGAGCAGGTTCCTGGAATGGCCTTCATTGGACTGGTACTCCTCTACTGAAACCAAATCTAGTATACACATATGACTTCGTGTCAAATGAGAAAGAGGTATTTTACATGTTTGACATCCGAAACAAATCAGTCCCTTCAAGAGTGGTGGTGACTCCATCATGTGATGTGTAACATTTCACATGGACAGATCGAACTTGAAGTTAGGAAATAGTCTCTATAGCGGCATTTGATGATCAATGTAATAATTATGCCGTGTGGTTAATATGCTAGTTGCAACATCAATAATTATCCTGTTGTATGCAAATGCTTGGAAGGATTCACACCTAAATCACCTAGAGAATCGAAAATCTTAGATGGGAATGAAGGGTGTCTTCAAAGGGCTCTGTTGCCTTGTAATCACAGCGATGGATTTCTAAAACATGAAGCATTAAAATTGCACGACACGAGTCAATCCTGGGCTGGTAAAAACATTAGCCTTATGGAATGTGAGAACTGAGAAATTGTCTCATCAATTACTCTTGTACATCATATGCAAATTTATATGTCATAGAAGGAGGAACTGACTGTTTGCTTTGGTTTAGTGACTTGTTAGACATAAAAACACTTGAGTTGAATGGGCAAGATCTCTATGTACGGGTAGTTGCTTTAGAATCAGGTACTTTCTTCTTTTCGGTAATGGCATTATATTTTTAAAAATCTAGGTTGCAAACTAGGATGCATTTAGTATCTGCTTTGATCTGAAGTAACTGTCCTCAAATCTATGAATATGTTTGACAACAGTATTTCAGCTAATATTAATCCAATGAGACAACATATTGCACGGAGGAGGCAACTCAGTGAGAAGAAACAGGTAATAATCATAGTGACATGTGTAGCTTCTGCTATGGGAGTGCTTGTGCTTGGCTGCATCATCTTTATGTGGAAAATGAAACTTAGGATTCAAGGTAAATTATAGCTCAATCCAACTCACTGTTAATTTCAT